>OX377621.1:125651660-126394333 GCA_947397865.1 Polietes domitor
GAAGGAAATCTGAGGTGAGGTTGCCCCAAATATTGTAATTTTTAAAGGCATATCTCATGTCACATAATTGTGCTTTTGAGTTATTGAAGAATTATAATGTACTGCTCCCCACAGTTGGGATAATGATTGTTATACCAATCTGTGCAAATGCTTTAAGAAAGCTGCAAGCTGAGCAGTGTCATCAAACGTCTTCTAGCCATAGCCGGACAGAAAAAGAAAATGTGTTTAACATTCTCTATCTCTCCCTCGCTTCCCCTTTTCTTGGTCGTTGGTATTCCGTTTATTGTTAAACTTGTCAGCTTTACAGTTCCCTGTCCCTGGCACCCAAATAAGGTGGTTGTCGAACTGCTTGGCTATCTCCTGAAGAGATATGCGGCAGCTTTTACCTGTTCTTATGGTTACCAAGTCCATCGAGCTGATGGCAGACTATCCGAGTATCCAGTGCCATAACATCAGGTTGGTAACTACCAGCTCCTTGCAGTGGAAATGAATATTTATTAAATATCCCTTTTCAAAAATATGACTTTGGACCAACATAACTTTTTATAGAATGAAAATTTATTTATGTGGCTTTTATTACTTGGCTGCGTATTACCTTTATCAAGATACCCGGACTCTTCAAGTAAATGATTAGCCCAAACGAATGAGAACCACAATCCAATTTCTGAATATCAGTCAAACACTTCAAAATTAGAAAACACACATTGTCATCTTGCAAGCATCCTTTTTATGAATTGAATTAGAAAGTTTGACTCTCTTCCATGGTTCCAATTTAGGGCGGCTTAAAATTAGCCTGCAAAAACGGGAAAGAAAATTTGTTTCTGAACCACTGAGTGCCGTACACTAAGCTTTAAGAATTGGAATTAATTGCCCGTGTAACCCTTTTAAGTCGCGTTCTTCACATCAATGTTTCTATAGGTGCAATCTGGACAACGCCAGATAAAATACTACTGTGGATTAGACAATGTAACACGCGTTTGTGCCTGGAGGTGTTATATGTATTTGTATATACATATACAATATAAGAGACCTCTTTGTAAAGTTGGACAGTAATTGTTTAAATATTTGCTATCCAGACACTGATTCGGAACGCAGAGCCAAGGAATTTATATGGCCAATGTTGAAAACCACCAATTTGGTTGATTGATATATCAATCATAATTTGTTTCAGACTTTTTAATTTGTATACCCTACACCATTTCGTGGAATTAGTGAGTTTTCCGCCAAATGTTTGTAGCACCTAGAAATAATCGAGCTAGACCCACCTTTAAGTATACCGATCGACTTAGAATCCCCAGCTGAATCGATTTAATGATGCCTGTCCGTCTGCTGTCCTTCTAAGCTCGCACTCCATAGGTCGCAATGGTTGTCCGACTGTCATGAAATTTGGAAGGAATTATTTTTTAGGCTTGGGACCTTCGCTATTTAATTTGAAGAAAATCGGTTCAGATTTAGATATAGCCTCCATTCAAATTTCCTTCCAATTTACCCTATAACTGCTGTAGAATACACATTTTACATTGAATCTTGAAAAAGTTTTCAGCATCACGTTATTTTCGAACTAGAAACATCCAGTGTGTAAGTGGACTTCATGGGTCTATGTTTTGATATATCCCCCAAGTAAGGAAAGGCTAATGTCGGGCGGGGCCGACTATATGATACCCTACACCACTCCCTCATATATACCTCGCTTTGATTACTAATTACAGATGTTTCATGGGAGCAATTCCATGTATTTCATATAAATTATGAAGTATGTATGCTATAAATTCATATTTAGTCAAATTGAATTTGTTGTAAATAATATGGTAATTATTCCAATTTTCCGACAGATATTCCGTGTAAAATAAATATAACATGATCTGGAAAAATTGATCAAGATCCTATGACAAATACAGATTATACAACGGTAATAGCATGGATCGGTCGGACATTTGAAGGGGCCTATAACAACACTTGGGGCCTGTGTCAATACATGGGCCTATATAGTTCTCCTTCACGGTATTTGTTCCTACTTGAAATATATCATGATCTCCAAAATTTTATCAAGATCTGATGTAAGTTGTAGTTTCTAGAGCTGTAATAGAGTAGAATGGGGCCCAATTTGGGTTATACCAAAGTACGGACACAGATTTTCGACTTTCATAGTATGTATTCTTAGTTGAAATATAATATAATCTGCAAAATTTGATAAACTTCCGATGTAAAATGTGGGCCGTAGAGGGGTAATAATAAAAATGGGGGCCGCTAAATTTCGGTTACAACCATCGCGTACTTAATTTTGTGCAAAATGTCTGTCAGACTGGCAAGCACGGTCCCCGTCATTAACAACAACTCAACATTTTACGCACCAACCTGATGTAAAATTTGCACAAAGACCTCGCATTATTCGCTTACAAGTTCCATTGACCACGGCCATTCGCTTCGTAATTGATTCTCCTTATCGATCCAAAAATCATCTTTTCTGACAATGTCGAAACTGGGATATTCTCCTGGCTCAAGACCATTTTGCATCTATATTTAGTTGAATGCTAATTTATTCACAAATGTCATGGTGACATTTATTACTTGGCTGCACACTACCACTAACATGATTTACTCCCTGTGAAAGGTTTCGTCAGGTGGCTTCGCAGCGATTATTCAACAACATACCCGGCCTCCTTAAGTAAATGATTCTCCCAAACGAATGAGAAGCACAACTCACTTGCACAAGTAATAAATTTGCATTATATAAAATAATAATGTACCGGGTGTTGCACGGGTTCATTTTTCCCTGTTTCCCTACTTCGTATGCTTTGGAATATAAAATTATTAATAGTTTTAAAATATTTTTTGTGTGGGAGGTACCACCCCCATGACCAATATATATCCAGGAACCATCTTCTGTCCAGAAGTTAGATACAGTAAAATATTCAGGCGAATCGGTCGCCCGGTTTGGCGTTCTATACGCAACATACAGACACACACCGATTTTCATATATATAGATAGATGGTCTTGAGCCAGGAGAATATCCCAGTTCAAATCAAAAATTGATTACAGAACCAAATAATACAAACGAAAAAACTAAATTCTTGCTAATTTTAAGAAAGAGAATTGAATATAACATTCATGATTTTTTGCCATTTCTGTGTATTTAGCGTTAACCGTTTGTGTAAAAAGTGATTGGAGAGGAAAACTGTGTGTCACTTTTGACCTGAATAAAACTCATTTCATGTAGAAAAGCTCATTCATTTTGTCAGTCCGTTTGTAATCAAGAACTTATAGCTGGAGTAAGTCGACTATTATTTAAAGCAGTGCGCATAATTATTCCTTACAGTTAGAAATAGTAAACAAATATCGTAATGTACATAAAAAAATCACAATTTTCCTAATATGTTACTACACTTATACATGAAGTCATCTGCCGGCGGACGCTATATAAGTTTTGGCCCGGCCGAACTTAATGCCTTTTTACTTGTTTTCAGTTAGGAAATATATTTTAATTTCTTATAACGAGCATTCTTCCGACTCGTAGACTAGTACGATTCCAAACGGTTTTGAGACATTCCTTGTACCCTTAGGAAAAGCTGCATCTGTATTTGTAAGGGGGTTATATTGAAAGATGGACCGATATCACTGTGACAATTTTGAGTAAAATCGGTTGTGTGGAGGTACACTTGGACAATGGCATATTTCTACGGTAGGTGATCCTAGATGAAATACGACATGAATTGGAAAATTTGAAAAACATATTTTTTCACATTGCCGCCAACAACAATATAACAATTTTCAAAAAAAATTTTAAAATATCGTGGTAATCGGACAACAGTGCCACCAATAAACCAATCTCCTATATACGTAACTAAGGGCTCACTTGAACGTACTAGAGAATGTGGATGGATGTGGCACACGGTGTGCGACATACAAACGTGCGTTTGCTTGTCTTCGTGATTGTTCATTGTTTGTATCCATTGTGCACGTACATACATATTATCAGCTGGACATGACTGGGCTAGACTGAATTGTATGGACACAGTTCAATCCCTCCAATCAGTTTAATTAGAAGTGGGAACACCTGGTTATGTGTTCGTTCGGGAGTCCTGTATTTTCGTTGATGATGCTGCCGATTAGCGGGTGTTGACGCACAAGTTTTGATGATTGGCGGATGTTGACGTGGAAGTGATAGAAGAAACTGTAGCTAGCTTTCCTTGCGTTACGGGCGGGCGAAATTATATTGAAAAGAATTTGTTTGTGTGCATGAATGTTTGTCATTGTTTGGATAACTTTTTGAACTTTCGTAATTACAGCTTTCTTTTTGTTTTGAATTTCTTATTCAAGCCAAATCCCAATAAGATAGAATGATAGAACTAGAACAACAAAAGTAAGAAATGACTAAATTCGGGTAGGACCACCTACATGACAGTCTTCATCGCCCATTAAAATAACTAACCTAGATGATTTAAAAAGTGTATGTAAAGTGCAATGTTGTCAGACATCCGAAATCAGCGTCCCAATTTTATGGTACATATAGTAAATCGCGGCCAAACTGACCAAAATCGGTAAAAATATATTAAACTCAAACGGTACGAGTATTGTGATGTGATTAAATCTGAATATACTGCATTCTTTCGTTAGTTTTAACATACTAATCCAATTGCTTGTACTTTCGTGCCAGCTACCTATTTGACTGCAACAAGTGAATTCTCCTGTACCAGCACAATGAAAAGTCCGTTAATATTTTAATTAAGGTAGTAATATACATAAAGTTTAAATTCATATTATTATCATTAAACTAAGTATTTGCGTTATTCCTGGATATCGCGTATAAAAATATTTTTAATGATATGCAGCTTCTCTGAGCCGATAGTCAGCTGTCTCCGTTGTTGTCGATACAGGAATTGTATCTGGAACAATAAGAGGAATCAGGTCATACATAAAATGTTCTATTATTGTAGTGACTATGCAATTAATGATAGTATATATGCTGATCATCGAAGATTATGGAGTTTGTGTTTTTGTGGAATTTTCGTCTAACTGTGTAATTTTCAACTCAGTATAATTCTTTTTGCCCTCCCCAGAATATATGAAAATATTTATCAACTTCAGCCAGCATTTTTTAAATTTATCAATGCCAATATTAGGGATGTTCACACAAAGATTTATTGTACAACTTGGGATCTAATTCTACGTATGTGAAAATTGTGAAGTTAAGTAATTGTAAAACTATTTTTCATCATAAAATGCTTAAATTTTTATGTTTTTGGCATTACCTACTTTCAAGTTGTACAATAAATCTTTATGCATAACTAGCAAATACCCGCTACTTCGTACGCGGAAAAATGGTATGGTATTGACAGTAGTTTGTATCGGTATTCAAACTGTTTTTCATATTTTGAAATTGCCTCAGTAGATATTGCTTTCAGCGTTTATATGTAGCCAATAGTTTAATTTATAGGCACAAAATGAAAACAATTTTTCTACAAAAAATCATATAAAGTAGAAAATTATTTGCACGTTTCTTTCTTAAGCTGTGAAAATTATACTCTCACTACAGAGTAGGAGCGTATATATCATTAGGGATAGAATGATATATACGAAGGATAGTTTTTAAACCATAAGTATGTCCCAAGTCCCTTTCACGTCTGTCTGGCTCGCTGGTATACACGATGACTCTGGAAGGGACTATTTTTCCAAACTTAGTTTAAATTCGGAAATGGGGGAAATTGATATACATCTTATGGTACCCACACACGTATAGTCCATATTCCAAAACAAACGATCCGACCCGTACGTAAAATTAAACCTAATATAACTTCTATATTTTCCACGCAAATTGACATATGCTTTGGTCAAAATAGAACTGATATAACTTCCATACGTATGGTTGAAATTAGTTGCAATTCGAGATTTTGAAATGTTTTATAATCACTTTAAACATACAAAACCTGTATGCTTTGTAGTCCCTATCCAAGTGAAAATTAAAACCATAAACGCGCCGATAGGTGCGTTACTTGAATTCTGAACTTATAAATGGAACAAACATTTTGTATCTATCTTTTATTTTGCCGGGGATAATGAATATAATAAAAATTCCTTGTTATTATTCATCTACATTGTAAGACGAACATGCGCACCGAATTTTATTATTGTAGCATCATCCATGTTATTGGCACCTTTTTTATCCCGCTTTTCTCGTTTACCCTTTAAAAGTACGAATTTCGAAAAATTCCTTCAATTTGCATTTGTAAGCACTTTCAGGGATGTACACGCCGAATTTCATGATTTTGTTTGCTTCCCTGTCTACCCAATTTCACTCACAAAAAGTACGAAAAGTAAAATTTTGAAAAATATTTTCTTAGTCGCATTCGTGCTGTAAAAGTAATGCCCGTTCCAAATTTCAAGATTCTAGGCCTTGCCGTTTGGTCGGGGTGGTGGTATGTATTCTTAGTATGTATTCTTAGATGAAATATGAAATTTGAAAAACTTCCGATGTAAACTGTTGCCCCTATAGGAGTAATAAAAAATAGGGACCACTTGTATGCGCGCTACATTAAAAAGCAAAGTGGGTATTCTCAGTTGAAATATAACATGATCTGCAAATTTATATCGAGATCCAATGCGCGATGTAGGTTCTAGAGATGTAATAGAGTTGAATGAGGGCCCAATTTGTATGGGGGCTATACCAAAATATGGACCCATACATTTGACTTTCGTAGTATGTATTCTTAGTTGAAATATAATATAATCTGCAAAATTTGATGAACTTCCGATGTAAAATGTTGGTCCTAGAGGGGTAATAATAAAAATGGGCGCCATTTCTAAGGGCGCTACATTAAAAAGTGGGCCCTTATAGATCACTTTCAAAGTAGGTATTCTTTATTGAAATTGATTGATCTGCCAAATTTTATCAAGATCCAATGTAAGATTTGGATTATAGTGTAAACTATTAGCCCCCATTTGTATGGGGGACAACAATTGCGACCTGTAGAGTGCGAACAAGCTTAGATGGACAGACAGACATCGTTAAATCGAACGAACACTCATCTATATAAAGGGTGATTTTTTAAAAGCTATACGAAAGTTTTTCAAAAAAAAAACATAAAATTCAGAAAAATGCATGAAATCTTTATTTGAATCGATAGTAAGGTCCATATAATTTAATGTTTGCAGATTATTTCATGCAAATGTTGACCTTGACTTGATTACTGTATATTTATATAAAAGAGTTGCGTGGTTGAGTGACTGACTGATAACTCCTCAGACCAAACGGCTAGAGCTAGAATCGTGAGATTTGGTGTGTAAATTTCTCTTACAGTGTAGAGGTGTGATAAGGATTCGTAAATTCGTACTTTTAAGGGGTAAAAAGTATAAAAATGGTACCAACGCAATGACCAAACGGCTGGGCCTAGAATCTTAAAATTTGGTATGGATATTCCTCTTGCGGCATGAAGACATCCCAAAAAGTGACAAAACGGGACAAAAATGGTACCTACAACATTGTTGAAGCTAGAATCATGAAATTTGGTATGTACATTTCCCTTACAGTGAATAAATCAGATTTGAAGGGAGTTTTTCGTAATTCGTACTTTTAAGGGGTAAAGAGGGATAAAAATTGTACCACCGCAATGACCAAACGGCTGGGACTAGAATCTTGAAATTTGGTACAAAAATTCCTCTTGTAGCTTCAACGCGCCAAAGAAAATATTTTTCAAAATTCGTACTTTTTCGGATAAAAAGGGATAAAAATAGTACCACCGCAATGACCAAACGGCTTGGCCTAGAATCTTGAAATTTGGTATGGGCATTCCTCTTGTAGCATGAAGACATCCCAAAAAAATTCATTTACAAAATTCGTACCTTTGGGGAGTCAAATGGGACAAAAATTGTACCAACAACATGGCTGAAGCTAGAATCATGAAATTAAGTATGTACATTTCTCTTACAACGAAGAGAACAGATTTGAAGGGAGTTTTTCGTAATTCGTACTTTTAGATGGTAAAATGGGTTAAAGAGGGATAAAAATTGTACCACCGCAATGACCAAACGGCTGGGACTAGAATCTTGAAATTTGATAAAAAAAAAATCCTCTTATAGCTTCAACGCGCCCAAGAAAATATTTTTCAATATTCGTACTTTTTGGGTGTGAAATCGGGTAAAAAGGAAGGAATTTTTCGAAATTTGTACTTTTAAAGGGAAAATGGGATAAAAAGGTACCAACAACACGGATGACGCTACAATAATGAAATTCGGTGTGTATATTCGTTTTACAGTGCAGATCACTAATAAGAAAGCATTTTTCGAAATTTGTACTTTTAAGGTATTAAATGCGATAAAAATTGTTCCACCACCCCGACCAAACGGCAAGGCCTAGAATCTTGAAATTTGGAACGGGCAAAAATTTTGTGAGTGAAATTGGGTAGACAGGGAAACAAACAAAATCATGAAATTCGGCGTGTACATCCCTGAAAGTGCTTACAAATGCAAATTGAAGGGATTTTTCGAAATTCGTACTTTTAAAGGGTAAACGAGAAAAGCGGGATTAAAAAGGTGCCAATAACATGGATGATGCTACAATAATAAAATTCGGTGCGCATGTTCGTCTTACAATGTAGATGAATAATAACAAGGAATTTTTATTATATTCATTATCCCCGGCAAAATAAAAGATAGATACAAAATGTTTGTTCCATTTATAAGTTCAGAATTCAAGTAACGCACCTATCGGCGCGTTTATGGTTTTAATTTTCACTTGGATAGGGACTACAAAGCATACAGGTTTTGTATGTTTAAAGTGATTATAAAACATTTCAAAATCTCGAATTGCAACTAATTTCAACCATACGTATGGAAGTTATATCAGTTCTATTTTGACCAAAGCATATGTCAATTTGCGTAGAAAATATAGAAGTTATATTAGGTTTAATTTTACGTACGGGTCGGATCGTTTGTTTTGGAATATGGACTATACGTGTGTGGGTACCATAAGATGTATATCAATTTCCCCCATTTCCGAATTTAAACTAAGTTTGGAAAAATAGTCCCTTCCAGAGTCATCGTGTATACCAGCGAGCCAGACAGACGTGAAAGGGACTTGGGACATACTTATGGTTTAAAAACTATCCTTCGTATATATCATTCTATCCCTAATGATATATACGCTCCTACTCTGTAGTGAGAGTATAATTTTCACAGCTTAAGAAAAACAACTCATTGTTCTCTATTGCAGATCAAATTTTGCAGATCCTGATATATTTCAACTACGAATACCTACCGTGAATGATATATATATATATATATATATATATATATTTTAACAGAAAAATAATTTGAAGTGCTGTAGTGGAAAAAACGTTTTGTTTCGTATGCCACAATTTTGGTCCCAGAGAGAACCGAGAAGAAAATGAAATGTTTGTGGTGTCAGGATTTGATAGATGGAAAAGACAATTTCGAGTGGATTTTTCTCATTGATGGTGTGCCAGGCCAGGTGTATTAAAGAAGATCAATTGATAATTACTATAGGATTTGCAATCAACTTAGAAGTAGAGGAATGAATTCTAGGTATCGTAGATTGTTTTGTAAGTAGAGATGCTGATTATTCTGATTTTTTTTTTGGAAAAAATGAGATGGAAAATATTCCAATAGTTGGACTTATACAAATATAATGTCGAGCTACAAGAATGGAATTCAAAGGGAAATAAAAGAAAAAAATCACAAGCCATTTTTATTAACTGCGTGGCACAAAAAATATATTTGGTAAATTTCGGAAACTACTGTGCTATAGGCTATTCTATTAGAAAGCGACCCAAAAACATAGATTTGGATATTCATCCGATTTTGATGAAATCTGGCACGTACATTCTACTAGTGCCTGCGGGTAATATAGCGTTTACCGTAGCTCCAAGTAGTACGTGGTTTGAGTTTTACAGTGGTCCAAAGTTGGTGTTCTTAGGCATTTAGTGAAGAGATGTCTTCTTAAGCGATATCATATCGTTGAATCGCATCAATAGATTTTAACGAAATTGGTATCATCTGAAAGGTTTTCATTTTTGTAAAGTACTTGTCGTTCACGGACTCCAAAAATTAAAAATTATCTTAATCCTTGAATATCCTGAAACCATACCTTTAACTTTTTCTCTGCAAAATATGAAAAATTCAGAGTGGACTGATTATAGATTCAAAAACTAAACATGTTTTTCAAAATGCTTATCTATTTAAGCAGGGCAAAGATGTTGTATTGGGTTATTCAACGTGCGATTTTGATAGTCCTTAAACTTACATTAGCTTTAAAAAATCGCTAATTGATTTTTTTTGTAATAGACTAATATATTCCGCAGGGCAAATAACTTGCAAGACAGGAAATCGATTTCGAAAGACTTCAGGGAGCTGAATCCGAATATTTCATCACACTGCCTAGTGGTATGACGATTTCAATATGAATTATTTTTTTACTTTTCATTGTCATTTTCACCCGTGAATAAAAACAAATTTTGAGTTTAATTGCGAAAAATCTCATAAAATGTAAGATGTTTTAAATAAAAACTGTGGGAGGCTATAGCCCTCCCCAGCAGGCATCTATTGCTACGCCCGTGACCGGGCATCATTGGGCCGATCGGACCACGCCCACTATCACCTCCCATATAAACTCAACATATAACCAACATATTTATCACTCTGTATAGGTACAGGGTAACCAAAAACAAAATTTTATGAAATCTTAAAAGAATGAAGCATAGTTCTGATTCTGAACTGATTCAGAGATATGATCAAATATGTGCTCTATGGCTGATCGAAAATTCCACCGTAAACTACACAATCAGTCAAGTTAAGTCGTACATATAACTTTTGGTCCACGACATTTATAGTGGGCATAACACTACGAATTAGAAAATTACAATTCATAAGAAAACTGACAAGACTACAGTAATCACTTAATTAACTTAACAATAATTTTTCGACTACTTACACAGGTCTGCAATTTCTACAATATACACTCAGAAAAATAGCATTTCTAAATTTGAGTAAAATACATACTCCAAATTAGTTAAACAATTTTACTCCAGAATAGTTCATTTACTAGATAGTAAATTTACTTAAAAACATTTCATTGGATCTAATAAAAATTCTTACAATTGAGTAATTTCATACTTGTGTGGAAGAATATTTCCAAGGCTTTAAGTAGGAAAAATACTATGAATTGTTTGTATGGAAAAAATCCATTTAGGAAATTTTAACTAAAAAACAAGCATTTATATTGTATCTGACGACATTTAGAAATATATTTTTTATTTTGAGTAAAAATGGCGTTTAGTTCGGCCCGGCCGAACTTTATATACCCTCCACCATGGATTGCATTCCACAGAGGCTGTCGATTTTTGTGGCAGTGCAGTAATATTACAGGAAAATATACATTTTAAATATAGCCAAACCAAAATAATTACAAATATTGATAAAATAATTTTATAAATAAATATAATATTTCTATTACTTCAAACCACGCTAATAAGACAAGGCTACCAATACGTTTACACTATATATCGAAATAATACTTCAAGTTAATTCAAAAAATAAATATTAATATATTTATATTTTCAAAAAATATATGTTGGTAGATAGTGGGTGCTACAGTTGGTTGTATTTCCATTCTATTTTAATTCCAAAAAATAACCTAACTTCATGATTCTACCATTTTTTGCCGTAAAAGTAAAAAGTACGAATTTCGAAAAATCGAATTCCATGATTCTAACTGCGGCCATTTGGCTGGTACCATTTTTATACCCTTTTTCCAATTTGCCCCCCTTAAGAGTACGACTTGCTAAAATCTCTTTATTTTACGTGTCTACGCAATTAGAGGGATGTACACACCGAATTTCATCATTCTAGCTGTAGTCGTTTAGTTGCTACTATTTTTATCCCTCTGTATCCATTGTATGACTTGAAAGTACGAATTTGGAATCAGAGGAATGTATACTCCGAATTTCACGACTCTATCTGCTGCCATTTGGTTGGTACTATTTTTATCGTTTGAGACTTTTATGACGATCAAGATTATACATATATACTTTATAGGGTCCCAGGTCGATATATCAAGGTGTTACAAACGGAATGACAAATACCCCCATCCTGGAGGTGGAGGGTATAATTAGTTTTTTTCTTAAAATTAAGTCAATGTGTATACTGCAATTTATGCCGAGTTCTTCATACATTTAAAAATTAATGAAGTTATAAAAAATGCACTTGAAATTGTTTAGAAATTTCTTGAATATTAATCTAAGAAGCAATTCTCGTTCGTTTGCCGAGACTTATTTCTTAAATACTACAAGTATTTTTCTAAACAAACACTGCGAAGGCGCCAATCTTGCCTTCGCAGCAATCATCTCTTATGGCAGATGTATCATGAAACTTTTGAGAAATATTTCATGTTGCCATTTTTGTCCTAGTTTTGCATAGTCCGAAGCAAAATCATTTGTTTGAATTATTTTTAGTTAGTGTTTTTAGGGAAAAATCAGCAAAATTGTACACAGTTCAAGTAAATATTTACATGATTTGAGTAAAAATTAACTTAGTTTTAGGAAAATTTCGGCAAAATTTTACTTAAATTTAATAAAAATTTACTTAGATTTGGGAAATTTTCAGCAAAATTTTACTTAAATTTAGTAATTTAGTAAATGTACTTGGTTTGACTCAAAACTTAGTGGATTTTTCCTCAGTTTGAGTAAATATTTACTCGGTTTGAGGAAAATTGAACTAGAATAAAGTTCAAAGATGTACTACTTTGAAGGAAAAGTTTGAACTTGATATGAGGAAATATTTGTTTAGCGCTAATTTTAGTTCATTTTAACTCATTATAGGGTTCACTTTTTTCTGAGTGTAGTCACTTTATTATTTTCTTTTTCTTAATTTGAAGAATTTTTATACTTGTTTCAATGACAAACTTTAAATACCTTTCAGGCTTGCGGTGTTGCCATCTAGTTTTCTCCAATGTATTTTCTTGATTGGTTGAAGTGTTGCCATAAAGAAATTATATACACATTTAACAATTTCCCATATATTTTTTTGAATTTCTGCCAAAAAATATTGATTTGGGACCAGTGTGCCAGTGCACACTGCCTTAAAATGTCACAAATTATTATCGACAATAATAAATTTAATAAGTGTAATAGGATTCTTAACGAATATATTGGAGAAAGGTGATCTAAACATTGTAACATAGAAATATCGCATAAAATGGATTAATTTCGTTGTGTAAATTTTGTTTTATATCGACGCATTGAGTGATTCCCCACATAATATATAATAACACAGTACAACACGAAAAAAATTACGGGGTTCTGACAATAGATTCTCAAAGAAGAGACCAAAAAAATATACGTGTGTCGGCGTTTTGACAGATCACATCGGAATTTCATTTTATAGAGGATTAAAGTTATCGGTGTATAAAACTATGTTTTCTTTACATCTGAGGCATACGGTATGTTCTACAACTTTGTAGATAATAATATGGCGAATATTTTTGTAGAACATATTAACCCTCTAACATTACCGGCATTTTTGGCTTTATTTTAACAAATTGTAAAAAACGCCCCGAAAAGGGGGAAGGGCGGGGATGAAATGTTCTACAAAAATGTTGGCCATAAAATTTTACTATATATGTCAGAACACACCAAACGCCAAAACTTAACACATACGCCAAAAATCAATCAAATTGAAGATTGCCCATTAAGGGTTAATTTAGTTATTGTTCAGTAGGGGTGGGATAGTGTACGAATTTTGGATTTTGATATGCTAGAACCCCCTATTTTGTGAGGTTCGGAAATAAAATTCATGAGCCAAAAAAGGGGGGTGGTGGGGTGAGTGTAAGTGGGCGCTCATCGTGGTCAAAGGTAAGTTGTAAAAATACAGGAAAAGTCACAAAACTGTCTCGGAGTGGCCCCCAGAGGGGTTAAATGTAGAACCGACCACCATTAATTTTCCGTCCCCAACATTTATCACCACATACCCTTAACGCCACTCGTTAAGGGGGTTCACACAAAAAAAAAATATTTTTTTATAAAATTTGTCCCCACCGCTTTTACTGGCCCCAGGAGACCGCCCGTGGGGTCAAATGTAAGACCCACCCCCTAAATTTTTTCAGCCCCAATATTTTTTCAGAACACACCTACCGTCCATCTGCAACCTTTAAGGCGGACCCCATACATTTGCCTATTTTTTATATTTTTTATTTTTTTTTTAAATAAAGGCCCAAAACTGCCCCGCAGTAGACCCTAGAGGGGAGAAGTGTAAGACTGACCCCAATTAATTTTGCCTCCTCAACATTGTCCCTAAACATACCTCCACTTCTCCCTATGCCTCAGATGTAAAGAAAACATACTTTTATACACCGATATGCTTCAAGAAGAGGCCAGAGTTGGGAAACTTTAATCGTCTATAAAATGAAATTCCGATGTGATCCGTCAAAACGCCGACATCATATTTTTTTAGACTCCTCTTTCAGAATTTATTTTCAGAACCCCTTAATTTGGGAAAAAGTATGCCTCAAATTTTGTATACCTTGCGGTTTCCGTCTCTGGGTTGTCTCTTTTAATAATACTGCTTAATAAAGATGGCAATAAAAAACGCCACTATTTTCAAAAGATTAAAATGTACTGTGTGCACGTCTGCCGATGCACCGCCAGAAGGATGAGTAGCAGTGGTAATGGTAGTGACAATAAAATGACGTCGTCAGAAAATTGCAAGACATAATGACTACTCTTGAATTTAGAGATGCAGGTGATGTTATTACCTTCATTATGTCATTTTTACGGTAAATTAAATGTAGCCACAGTGATGACGGTATTATATTACAATAAACAAAAACCTACGAAAGGAATAGAGCTTACACTTTAAGATGGAGTGTATTTGGAACACATCGGACTATAGTACTAGTCAAAATAGAGAAAACAACAAAAAGTGTGTTTGGTTTTTGTAACAATTGGGATATTCACAAAATGTACTAATGTTGTAACCTGTAAGAATGTACACCAGAGTATATATGGCTCACTTAATTCAAGACTGTCATGTTTTAGTTAACGATGCAAAAATAACCGATATTTTGTAAAATCATATTAATGTCTTATGTACTGACCGCATGAGAAGCGAATGTTTCTCTATTTTTCTACAAGGTGGGGTCAATTTAAAACTTTAAAAGCGTTTTCTGCAAAATCGATTTTTGGCTTATTTGTACTTGAAGTAGAAATAAATAATAAAAAATTAATGAAAATGCCTTTCGAAATTAAAAAATATTATCAAAATTTATGGTTGTCGCTATATTTATTTTAAACTCAAAAATATGTAAATACAAAGTACAGTTGTAACATCTGGTAATCTTTTAACATTTTTATATCTGACCAAATATTTCTTTGTTTATTTGAACATTTTCATTGAACGCCAATTACTACTCCAGACAATTTCTTCACTCTGCCAGTCTGTTCTGTTTATAAATGTTACAAATTCTTCACACATACTTTTCACATTATCTCTATCCAATAAAATCCATCAAGAGGTTTCGCATTTCCAAGTAAATCAATTTCGGTTGGCGGGCATTATTTACTTTCTTTTTTGTGGGAGATGAGGTGAAGCTAAGCACTCCGTCAATTTGTTTCATGACCATGAAAACTGGGCTCTAACTGAATGTGGTTAACGACGGCATTTGTTAACCGACCAAATTCAGTTAATGATTTATTCAATAAGGTCAATTCAAATTAATTTTCTTTCTTTCCTCATAAATGACGGTCATTTACTTTCAAGTCCAAGCAAATAAATTGAAATGTGGCACAGTAGTGGGCACTGGTTCAAATGACCAGCTGACCACAAATACCATTAGGTCCTGAAATGATGAAGCTGAATTTCAATGAAATTCATTTTCTTAGCATTCAATCATTTATTCAAAAGCAAATTCTTTGGGACAACTTTATATATATATATTACACAGTTCGACAAATTGCAGTTTAATCTCTGCAATTCAAGCACCACTATGACGGTTCGTTAGTGTATCCAGAATGATGACGATTGCCTAAAGGATTTTTTTCCTGAGGTACCCGTTTTCGCGGCACGCCCTGGCGCGCTCCCCCCACCCATTTTTGTTATCTTATGGTCTTTTGTTTATCATAACTCGAGAACGGCTGTCCCGATTTAGGTGAAATAAATGTTGAAAAAATTAAAAATTATAATTCCTTTAATCTATTCCTATGCTCTTTCTCGATATTTTAAACAGTTTCGCAGATATAAATAAATTTATGAAAAAACAAGTAAGGAAAGGCTAAAGTCGGGCGGGGCCGACTATATAATACCCTACACCACTCCCTGCGTATGTACCTCGCTTTGATTACTAAACCCAGGTATTTCATTTCATAAATTATATTCATATAATTTATATGCTATAAATTCATTTTTAGTCAAATTTAACGAATATTGTAAATAATATGGTAATTGATCTAATTGTCTGACAGACAAATACAAATTATACAGTAGTTAACCAAAGTCATACCAAAGTATGGACGTATGGGCATCACCCAAACAATTCTCATTGCAATTCAATTCGGTAAAAAATTGAAATCGGGAAAGATTTTTGCATCCTGTAAATGTATGTGCTTGACAAAAAATGTTAAATCGGAAAGGACATTTGTATAAGGGTATATTGAAACCTGGAACGATGTGACCCGCTTTCACCATGTCTGTTTATTGGTGAAATATAATATGTAAAGTTTGGCCAACATCGGTTAAACATTCGGTAGCAACATTTGTATGAGGGCTATATCTAAATCTGAACCAATCTTACTCACTTTCATCATAGGTTTTTTAGTTGGATTATAAAATGTTGTGCCAATTTTAAAGAAAATCGGGTACAATATGACGTTTCTAGAGCGGAAAATGTCAAATCGGGAGCGACATTTGTATGGGGGCTATATCTGAATCTGAACCGATCTTACCCAATTTTTGCATACGTGTTTCTAGTTCGATTATAAGATGTTCTGCCAAATTTAAAGAAAATCGGGTATAATATGTCGTTTCTAGAGCGGAAAATGTCAAATCGGGAGCGACATTTGTATGGGGGCTATATCTGAATCTGAACCGATCTTACCCAATTTTTGCATACGCGTTTCTAGTTGGATTATAAGATGTTCTGCCAAATTTAAAGAAAATCGGGTACAATATGTCGTTTCTAAAGCGGAAAATGTCAAATCGGGAGCGACATTTGTATTGGGGCTATATCTAAATCTGAACCGATTTCCTCCAAATTCTATACCGATGGTCCTTGTCCGGAAAAAAAATTCTGCAAAGTTTCATGACAATCGCACAACAATTGCGATCTGTAGAGGGCGAACAAGCTTAGATGGACAGCAGACGGACAGACAGACATCGTTAAATCGACTAAGCTGGTGATTCTAAGCCGATCGGTATACTTAAAGGTGGGTCTAGCACGATTATTTCTTGGTGTTACAAACATTTGGCGCGAAACTAACTTATAATACCCTAGACCACGAAGTGGTGTAGGGTATAAAAAATTGCGGGACTGTTTCTGTTAATGTTCAGTCTGACTACATTGCGTATGAGTGATATTACCCTCAATAACCAGTAAGTATACGTTACCTACACACACTACATTATTTTTCTGTCTCTAGAAAGAGTATCATAACTAGGGTATCTAATTATTCCGACTTCTAAGATATTCGATTAATTGTTTATTCGAAAGCTAAGAATTTCCAATTAATCGAATAAACGCCTGGAGAGTTAATCATCAAATAATTGCTCAACTCATTAAAACATAATTAATATAGGTTAAATAGCTAGAACATTTTATTTTAATGTTAGTCACTACTTTTACATATTTATGTGTAAATAGATTTCGAAATAAAACAAGAGTTTGCGGGCATTCCTTTTCTATATGGTAATAAGCCTTGACATATTTTTCCGTTTTGAATTTTTTATGATTTTTAAAAACAAAAAATTTAAATTTTTTAGGGATTTTTTTTTTCATAAATTTAAAATATCGAGAAAGAGCATAGGAATAGATTAAAGGAATTATTATTCTTATTTTTTCAACATTTATTTCACCTAAATCGGGACAGCCGTTCTCGAGTTATGACAAACAAAAGACCATAAGGTAACAAAAGTGGGTGGGGGGAGCGCGCCAGGGCGTCCCGCGAAAACGGGTACCTCAGGAAAAAAATCCTTTAGGCAATCGTCATCATTTTGGATACACTAACGAACCGTCATAGTTGCTTGAATTGCGGAACCACTGTTGCACTGTGTTATCCAAGTACATTAAGAAAAATATTTTTCGTAAATTTAAGTAAAAACCATACTGCAGTTTAGTTCAACGACTTTACTCCAGTTTAGTTAAACTTTCCTAAAAATCATCCATTTACTAGAAATAGGACAATAAATTTATTTAGCAACATTTCTTTGAATCTAGTAAAATTTCTTATATTAGAGTAAATTCACATTTGTGTGGGAGAAAAATTCTAGTGTTTAAAAAAGATGAGGTTAACGTTAAAACGATTAATTATTATTATTTAAATTTATTTCTTTAACGTATTTATACATGAACTAGCAAATACCCGCTACTTCGTACGCGGAAAATGCTCACAAGTTTTGAAAAATCGATTTATGTTGCGGAATTACAAATTAAAAAGAATATAAACAAGTAAAAAGGCGTTAAGTATTGTTACCCATTTTTATTAAATGGATCAGCAAGAAAAAAATTGTGCACCACCACTAATTAATTATTTTTGCAGGCAAACACTACGTCCCTTCAAAGGGTATAAAATAATACCGCCAACAGCCTACCGATTTGGAAGACCTCCCTCTTTGTACTTCATGGCGGAATTAGCTCTAAAGTGTACAAGACCTCTAAAGAAAGCCTCTGGTAAAGCCTCTCCGTTTGGAGCCAGTTTTAAATACTTCACGAACAACCCTCTGATTCCGAGAAACGCATTCATACTGCCACAGGTATGTCTGTGAGAATTGTTGCAAACGGAGTGACAGAGTTAATAGACACTTCTTCCTGTGTTGAGCTTATACAAATATAAATGATTATTATATTAGGTTTGGATGCATCCAGATGCTTACGGAGAATGCAATCAAGCACGTTTAAATTTGTGGAAATATAGCTGCAAATAAAGTGTTATGGCATTGCTTAGTTCCATGGCTGTCTATGTTGTTTTTTCCGAAGTTTGAAGTTGCATAAATTGATCCAGATTCGAGATTCATATTCAGTGGTTGGTCTGTGTGGCGCTTCGCCCTGGACTCCAACACTGTTTGTGTTTATATTGTTATTAAAAAGTTTATTGTACATTTGCAGTTATGTGCTGCTTATGTAGCCGCGCAACACTCTGCCGAAAGGAAGCGCCGTTGGGGTTGAGGTGGTGTACCACGAGCAAGTTTGTTGGTTGGTGGTAAAGTTGTTGGTTTTTGTGTTCAGTGCTTCTTAATTTAAAATACAATCGTTGTATTGTGTCTTCCTTTCACACACACACACTGTGCTTGCTTTCAGGATGTCCTGATGGTCGTGATATTTGTTTGTATGTAAGATATCCATCCCTAATGAGAAAAACTGTCAGGCAATATTTATTTTCTTCTTTGTTTCAGTTTCAGTCTCAGTTTGAGTTAATTTTTAATAAAATTTGCTCAAGTTGTTCGTGGTATTGTTTCGCGAGTACTTGAGGAATGTAACACAGAGAAAAGTTTCTCTTTTGGCAACAGAATAACAAAATATAAACTAATGGAATTATATTCCATCGTAATATATTTACGAGAATATAATATAATAAAACCACGCAAATCTTATTTCACGTTGTCGAAATGTTAAACGACATGGCCATTGCGTCCAAGTACTCGAGCGATTAACTTGACAAATCTGTGTTTAATTTGTTACAGTTGAATATCGCAGAATAAAGTTAAGTTAATAGCCAATTGAAATGTACTCTGTCACCCCGATTTGTGGCGTAAATTGGGGCCGAGATACTGCGACGCAAATCAAATCACTTTTCCATACATATTAAACCATTGGTTTTTGAATAATATTTTTTGGGAAAATTCATTTCTTTTTGTAATAAATAAACACGTTAAACTATTGCTTTTTATACCCTCCACTAGGGTATTATGTCTTTGTGCATTTGTTTGTAACATCCAAAACGAAGCGAGATAGACCCATTGTTAATCCGTCCGTCCATTCATTCTTGTAATCAAAGTACAGGTCGCAATAATTGTCCGATCCTAACAAAATTTGACACAAGTGACTTTTGCGGCACAAGGATGAACCCCATTTAACTTGAAGCAAATCGGTTCAGATTTAGATATAGGCCCCATAGAAATGTCACTCCCGATTTGACTTTTTCCGCTCTAAAAACAACATATTGTACCCGATTTGCTTCAAATTTTGCACAAGACCTTATATTTGGACTAGAGATATCTGTGGTGAAAGTGGGACAGATCGGTTTGGATTTAGATATAGCTCCCATACAAATTTCGACCTCCATTAAAACTTTTTGTGCTGTGGAGAAATTGCAGATATATTCAGATTTAGATATATGTAGCTATCATACAAATTTCGCTTCCGATTTGATTTTCCCCCTCTAGAAAACTTACATATTAACCGATGTCCTTCAAATTGGGCAAAATACATCATATTTCAACTAGAAATACTTATAGTGAAAGTGGGCCACAATTTATCAGGTTTTAATTAAACCCTCATACAAATGTACTTAATGTCCGATATAACTTCTTTCTCTCAAGGTAGTCGAGATTTTGATATAATTTAGGATAACACGTTATATGTCAGCTGTAATCATACATTGTGAAAGTTCCCGATTTCACTTTTTCCCGAATTCAATTGTAACGTGGTAGAAAGTGGAGGGTATCATATAGTCGACCCCGCCCGAATTTAGCATTTCCTTGTTTGTTTTATGTAATATTTTTATTTATTTTAAATAAATAAATCATATATATATATCAGTCGTCATAAACCGGTTACGCAGAAGAAATCTTGATAATATTCGGATTGGAAAAGAAATTGTTAATTGAATATACTATATCAAGGATTATATTATCACTTTAATTCTACAAGCGCGAAACTGACAACTTTATCCGAAATCTTGTTTTTTACATATTCCAATATATTCCTGCGTTTTCTACCGGAATATGTAGAAAACTCGATTGTCAGTTACGCTATTTATATCTGTCGTCACAAGACATAACAGCATTTTTGTGTTTTTACACTTTAGGCTTACAATTTCTCAGGCATTTGAAGGGAAATGAATTAGTGCAAATATATTTATATATGTATGTATTTTGTATGCGAAATAAGCTGATAATTAATTTGTATTATATGAGATATTTGTATATCTAGATACCTAAAGAAGATATGATCAACGAACTTTGACACAAATCATGGAGAACATCATGCAATTTGAGCATATCTCAAGTTATTCGGTTATGCTTTGTGAAGACAGATATTAACTTTGCATACTCGAGTTTTAGAGCGGTAAAATTTTATTTCTGGATCATACTGCAAACAAACTTATTTAGCACTAGTAAACATTTCTAGCATATTTGACCATCAGTCGCCAACTGAAATGAGCCGAAGTACTCAATTTATTTTTAAAAAGTAACACTGTCCAGTAAATTAAGACTTTTTGAATGGAAAAGTTTTCTAGATTTAGGGTGTAGAATTATTGTTATCATATTCCATCATATCGCCATTTATAGAATTTTGCTTTTAAATTCATAGAGAATACCAAAATATTTGTTTGGCATACGATTGATGACTAAATAGGGAATATTAGGGACATAATTGCATCAGAAACCCTCATAGAGAAAGTTGAAATAAGTGCACTTTCAACCACGAATTTTGTACTTTTGCAGCTTTACCAGCGACATTGGTTCTTAATACATATGCAAAATCAGCCGGATCCGTTGGATAGATCGCGAGAAAATTACAAAACGAAAATGTCATGAATACAAAATCTCCCGCGAAAATGAAAATTTTGTATTTTGTATCCAAACAGCCACATTTTTTCTCGAAAAGGTCCAATCTTCCATAACGCATGGGCTATTTAAGCGTGAAGAGCTTTATTTACAACTTTGGTGACCCCATAGATATTTTTCGACAATTTTTTTTCGTAGAACATTTTAATCCGTTTTGATTTTTTCGAAAGAAGGGTCAAATTAACACATAAAGAAAGGGGCTAGAGGGTTAAGATTTTCCACAAAAATAACCCAACAAACATAGAGCACAAAATGAAGTGAAAAAGATGTTCGTGCGTGTAGTGCAAATTGGGATCTTCACTAATGAATTTAACATAGAGTTGAGAGTTGCGAAAATGAAAATTTTGTATTTTGTATCCAAACAGCCACATTTTTTCTCGGAAAGGTCCAATCTTCCATAACGCATGGGCTATTTAAGCGTGAAGAGCTTTATTTACAACTTTGGTGACCCCATAGATATTTTTCGACAATTTTTTTCGTAGAACATTTTAATCCGTTCTGATTTTTTCGAAATTAACACATAAAGAAAGGAGCTAGAGGGTTAAGATTTTCCACAAAAATAACCCAACAAACAGAGAGCACAAAAAGAAGTGAAAAAGATGTTCGTGCGTGTAGTGCAAATTGGGATCTTCACTAATGAATTTAACATAGAGTTGACAGAGGAGGGATGTCCTTTATTTTGAGAGACTTAAAAGTTATTTTAAAGTGTTGCAACCGAACCACTTTTTCACTAGTTTCCATTTCTGTTTTAAAAATCCGCCGCTATCGGGGGTAGAACACCGGACAATCTGATTGCTACTATGACACTCTAACCAGCTCAGCTCTCCTCTGTTGTCAGTGGTCAATAACTAAATCAAACCGTTCGTTATAACTGACAAAGGAAATTTAACAAAATATTTATTTAGTATTAATTAATATATAACGCAAGACAATATTTAATTAAATTAGCATTAAATAAATTAACACTACTTAATTTTACTGATATTATATAGTATTAATAATTAATAAAAAATGAAATATTTGAAGAGCAATAATAAAACAATAAATTTGCATTTTTAAAGCAAAAATTTTTAAATTGTTAAAATTGTACAAAATTAAACATTGCTTATTTAAAAAAGTAATGAAAGAAAAACAAAAAAGAAAATTTTCCCGAGCCACGATTCGAACCCAGGACGTTCTGGGTGCAAAGCGGTCACCTTACCTTGTTACGGGATAATAATATATTATCTACTTTTTTGGAAGTTGTTAAAAAAAACTTCCGTAGAAGCGGGAAAAATGCACCTTTGGATTTTGAGATGATTAAAATGTGCTTCCTACTGAAGTACTTCCATTCTTTTTTGCTGGGAATCCTCATAAGATTCCAAAATATAGTTCTGACAATAAGAATTCTCTCAGACATTAACTTACAAACTTTTCGCTTAGTATAATGCTCCATTCGACCAAATGAAAACTTTGACTCAGACCAACTGATCTACTCAATATGCCCTTTCAAAATTAGTGTAATTAAAGCAAACAAAACATAGTAGTGATACTTTGTTGGTCGGAAACCGATTCATAGTAACACTAACTAAATAAAATGCGCATTGAAAATAACAGAATTGCCATATGTAAAAAGCAAATTACTGAAAAACGTTTAATAGCTAATACACTTTTATTGTGAGTGTCTGAATACCAACTTTTAAAAATGGTTTATAATACAAAAAGTGTCTAATACATATTTTAAATTTAAGAGCTAAAATTTAGAATTTTTTAATGCCACCGTTAATTTTTAATATAAAATATCCCGAAAGGAGCCTGGGTTTAAGACTCTCCGAGTCACCACTTTTGTCGACTATTTTGGGTGACTTTTTGGTGGCACTATCAACCACACGTTTTGCTTTGCCTTTAGTAGGTGGAGAAATTTTTGAAAATTGAAAAGCTGTTCTTTTTCCTTTGGGGTATGTCCAAAGCACAGTGAAGGATTCCAGTGTTCACCTCTGCGGTATGTTCAAAGCCTAACCGGCAAACCGAAAAGTGCTGCCGGCACTTACAGCTGAGCTGAGTTTACAGATATTTTTTTCTGGGGTGTGTGGAATGCCGCCCTAGCAAAGTAAAGATTTTTGGCGTTGCCGACCTTTGGCCTGGCGAAATATTCAACAACTAACTTTGGGATTTTCCAATGCGGAAATTCTTTGGGATTCCTCAGTACTTGTTATAAGTTATGTCGCCTAAATCGTCCGGGCACCTCGAGAAATATCGCGTGCACGAAATTATTACATCACTTAGTAGCTTGTTTGACACGCTGTACGGCAAGTGATGGCGTACTTTTGGAAAAATGTGTCTTTAGTCAACATTCCATTTAACTGTGGCATGAAACAATCGACAATCATTGTTCAATAGCGCTCGCTGTTCTCCCGGCAGGCCCATAAAGCACACCACACAATAACGCTACCTCGTGTATCTCTCATTTCCCTGCAAAAGCGGCAACTTTGTTTATCGATATGTCCAATGAGCCAAAAATGAACCTCACCACTAAAAAGTATGCATACTGATATATTGCGATACCATGATTGTCGAAATAAGTGACGCGTTCACTAAAAATGTTATATCGGCAAGAATTAAGGACCGACCGATTCAATTCCACACTTTTCATTCTAGCCGCTTACAAGCCAGGTACGTCAATAACAACACTTTACAACATAAAAGAGTAACAAGATTCGGCCTACGGATTCTGGTAGAGTGGACAAAAAAATATATATGTAAGTGTACCGACGTTTTAAAATTTTACATAAACAACTATATTAAGTGGAGCGGTTCAAGTTGTTCACCTTTCCGTACATTTTAGGTAGAATGTGTGTTCTTCATATTTATTTAAAACTCTAAGGGGAACTTTGTTTAATTTTATATAAACTACTGACTTATTTGTGTTCCCACTGGTTGTATATGCCGATTTTATCACTTATTTATGAACGAACAATTATAGAATTGAATACTCACTTCCTTCAAATTCTCCTTTTGCCTTCCTGCTCAAAACATTTTAGGTCTAAGGACCGGACTTTGTTTCAGTGTGCAATTACAGCGCCATCTGGAAAAAATACATTAAACACAAAGAAAGCAAAATGTTATTTCTATGATCCATGTTTTATAAACTGAAATTAGTTATAAAAACACAATTATTCAAAGCACCACATTTTTTGTACATAAAGATAGCATAAAAAATTATGTTTTGATTTATTTACAACATCCCTTTGGCGTGGGCTCTATAAAAATTTCTGGTTTGTATGAATCTGCACAATGCGCCTTAGTTTCTATTAGAACAAGTTTCTATTCAACAAGTCGAAACTTTGACCAAATATCTTTCCTAAAAACATGAGTAAATATGGATTTCACGTATCTATCACAAAATTATTAGTTTCATAAAATCTCGATAATTTGTATGACATATAAGCACCAACAAAAACTATGGTTTATCTGTTTGAAATTTTTAACACGGTCTCCTTTTCAGTGGGTATACAATAGTATTCCGAACAGCTCCTTTATTTATTTAGTATTTTGTTTGACATGGTAGATCGAGTATAGCTTTTGAAATGCCATACAAATTTAAATTTGTTTGTATATTTTAGATTAGGTTAAAGGATATGAAGATAGTCCACAAAAAATTGGCTGCTACCCCTTGGTCTATTTGGATTGTGAATTTGTTTATTAGTTTTAATACTTATTACTGTTTTTGCAAGAACAATGCAGTGCAATTAACATAAAATTCAAATGTAAAAATAAGTACGTAAAGGAACAGAGCTATTATTGCGGCATATAAAACTAAATACTAAATCGAAAAATACTCTTCGTCATAATGTTCGAGATAACATCTACATAAATTGAATTGGCTTCAATCAAATGAGAATATTTATTATCAACATCTTAAGAAAATTTTACAAAACTATTACAAATCTAATTTTATTTACGGCCTTTATTGCCGATGGCCGATTACCGGTTTTTGGCCGAAGGCTGAAGCCGATTAATCTGTCGAACTCTAGTTTCTATCCTTGGTGCATTCAGCGGATATTTCAAGGCTGGAATTGCATTTTTTTCATTGAACCAAAATTTTAAAGGATGTCTCTAATAAATGCAGTGGGGAGGTTAGGGGAGTTGTATGGCAGTACTTTCACAGCTTACCCCGATTTCCCCTAAAAGTACGAATTTCAAAACAATTCCTTCAACTGACACGAAGTTTATTCGGAACGTAGTTTACGAAAGTACGAATTGCGAAAGATAAAAACGTTATTCGGCCGATTTTTTTAGTATTTTTTATTTCAATTTTATTGTAGTACTTGAACTTACCTGCAAACGGGACTCCCTAATACAAGTACATAATATGAGCAATAAATATCAAATGTGTGTTCGTATGTACACGGTCCATGTGATGTATGGATGTTGGCAATTATTTATTGCTCATACGCATAGTGTTTCATGTCGAATGATGAAAAGATTTTCGGTCATTTTTATGAGGGCAACAAAAGAACAACATAATCAGAAACATAAATATTCAGTGCGCCTTGATATCTTTGGGCAATTAAATTCATTTATTTTGTATGTACCCTACATACATACATACCAGCACGTACGTGCAAATTATTAACACTTTATAAAATTGAAGATAAACAATGGGCGCAGCTGCTGTGGCAATTTTGAAATCCAATTGAATTCGTCGTTCAACGCGAACGAATGCTCTTTGGCCGGAAGAATGATCTAACTCATCTGTGATTTAATAATCAACTGTTCTAAAATAACAAACAATGCAAAATGATTGCAAATGGTTTATTATTGATTGCAGCGCTTTGGCCATAAACTCTTCACAGTAATGATCAGTGCTTCCACAAACAATCAAATGCGTAAGAGCTCATATTTCCCGCCAATAACAAGAGTAAACACAAATATAGATATATTTATATGCACATACATAGGAAGATATCACCAAGCAAAATGGTCCATCGAAGCCATTCGCAAAATTAATTATTTGCAATAAAATGTCGATTCGAACCACGTTCTCTTCTCGTAAATTGTTGAGACACTTCAATGCCTTCAATGCCTTCAATGCCCACATGCACTGCCCTTTTGCTTAAACCAAAATCAATTTAGTCATATACATACATACATATGTATATACTCGCTCGAATGGCCTATGGAAGTAAATAAGTGGAATAAGAAATTGACTCTGACTCAATTGGCGTATCACTTCCCAGGTGGAAGTTGCTAGTATGAGCGAATTTCCGAGATTTGGCCAAATGAAATTTCCACGCTGGCAGGAGGCGCCGGTAAATATGTGTAACACGTTTCTTTTGGGTGATTTGTGTTAGTATTTTTGTAATAGAAATTAAGTAATATAAATTAATTAATTTCGACCGAATAAGAAATGTGCACGAACGCACGTGGACATAAATTTCACTTTTGATACACGAGCAGCGGAGAAAAGCGAAACGAATACGAAGATAATAATGTATTTGAGAAATGTGGACCGAATACTATATACCCTGCACCAAATAGTATATGGCTTACCCGGAAACGACAAAGATAAGAGAGGACTTGACATATACCCATGTCAAGACATATGCTAACTTAGGCAACAACAATACAGACACATGCTTGTGGCTTTGTTTCGTGTATGGGCGGCTAGTGGTCGAAGGAGGCTACCACTTATCTCACTTCAAATGTTTAAGGAACGTGTTTTTCACATGTCATCAATCTTTTTCAATATGCATGTGTATTTTCGGGCGGTAGTAGGTAAATACACATTTGATTGAGCGTATTTGTTCAAGATATTCGAAACGGATGTTGATATATATTTATTAGAGTGCCTCGATAAGAGTAGTTGAAGCTGATATGAAATCAAAATTAACTTTGGTGCTCATAATAATAATACCCACATGGAGGAATAAAATTTCTGTTATATATGTATATTAAGCTGGGTTGCGGTCCATATTCCCAGTCATCCCATGGAAATAGAGATGATGATTTGGAAAATATTTCGTCTCTCGGACAAGCTAAAACTGGAGATTAATTCGGGGAAGCCGTCGGGTCAGGTAATGTTTATATTTTTGCATTATTTATACCATAGTCAGTAAACGAAAGTACAAATAGAGAACAGTTTATTGGGAACTTTTTTCATGGAAAATAAATTAATAATACATTCATCTGCGTATTCCTGTTATCGAAGTACAATTCGCAGAACAGAACTTGGCACAGCTGATTTTTGCACACCAATGACAGACCCTATTAAATTTAAAGCAAATCTGTTCAGATATAGATATGTCTTCCATATAAATGACACTCCCGATTTGACTTTCTTTCGCTTTAGATATCACATATTTTAATTGATATTGTTCAAATTTGGCACCACACGTTATATTTCAACTAGAAACATTTATTGTGAATGTGGGTCATATCGGTTTAGAATTAGGTATATGGTCCATACAAATGTCGCTCTCGGTTTGTTCTTTCAGCTCTAGAAAGAAAATTCTTTACCCAATTTTGCTCAAAATAAACAACGTGTCGAATGTGCCCGGCATTAAACTTCCACAGATATTTTAAAACATCTAGAATTGGCGGTAAATTAATTCTAATTGGGTAGAAAGTTCAGGGTATCATATAGTTGGCACCGTCCGACTTGTTTTTGTATAGGTTTGTTTATAAATGAAAATATATTGTGTAACTTCGAATATCATTCTGCATTTGTGAATGTTGTTCATGGGAAATAATTGTTTCATTATACCCTCACTCTATAGAGTAGGGCAAAATAAAGAGTAACCAATTGAAGGAGTGACTTAAGACCCCTAGTATGTTTGCACCAAATCCGTTTCACTACATTGCTTGAGTCTGTCCGTCCATCTATCTGGCTGGCTAGTCTACACGATAACTCTCGAAGGAATCTATTCGAACTTTGCATATGGTAATATTTTTCCCAAACTTAGTTTAAGTTCGAAGATGTGCGAAATTGCCACGCCTCTTCTGGTACCTCGCACAAATAGTCCATATTCCAATGCTAAATTAAAACCCTTTACCATCCACACGGATATCCAGAATAAGCTACATTTTTGTATGTGATAAAGTTTTCATAATAACTTTAAGCGTAAAAAATATGGCGGGTTTTGCTACACCCCTTTTAGTACCGCCCACACAAATTTCCTTAACCCACGTTAAAATAGAGCTTTTATAACTTCTAGAAGAATGATAGTAATAATCTTAAATAATCGGAATATGGACGATACTGGCACACCCCTTATGGAACGTCCCTCGCAAATTGGCATAATCCCTGGTAAAGATAAAACTAATATTTCTTCCATACGGATACTCGAAACCAGCTGCAATTTTATATGTGATAATGTTTTTTGATCACATTAAACCAAAAAAACATTTATGCTTTTTTTCAAGCCTCTTGTAGTACTTCCCACAAAATTATCCACATCCTATGTAAAATTAAATCCTTCATAACATCTATACCGGTATCTGAAATCCATCTCTGGCATAAATAGTTTGCCCATAAGCAATGTATGAGTTCTTAAAAATCCCAAAACAAATGATTGGAATTTTGATTCTGAGAGTGAGGGTATATATAAGTCGAATTAACCGACTTACTTGTTTAGTAGATATAAATTTAAGTAAATAAAAAAATGGGTTTCATTACAAAATTCACAAATATTAAGTTTTCGTCATAATCTTATTTCAAGTAGTGCAATAAAACTTCATGCATAAACACCTTTCACAATTAATTTAATAAAAAGAACTGGCTTACGTATTGTAATTTAATTGAAAATTCACCATCTTGCGGTATGTTACAGAATTCATATTTAAAACTCAACATATACATTAGGCTGGGTAGCCGTCCATACAAATGGAAAAACAAGTTCCAGTCACCCCACGAATAAACATTTTTATTTAAAGTGCTTGCAAGGGTCTATTAATTCAGAAAAAATGTTTGGGCAAAAATGCAACATAAAAAATTACACGGGAAAAACATGATTTTTAGAGGTGTTTTCAGGAGCGTTTAGCTCACAGATGGCTTGACCCAGTGACTGTAAAATACTTTGACATGAAAATTCCATAATCAAACTGTTAAATTTTCTCAATGAAAAAATAAAATTTAACCTTTCAAATATGTCAATTTGAATTTTTCACAACAGTTCGCGTAAAACTCAAAACTTTCTTGACTTTAAGGCAGTAACACTGGAAAAGTAAACAACACATGTCATTGATATTTTCTGTAGTAATGTCGAATTTTATGTTCTTCAATCGTACAATAAAAAATTTTCAAAAAAACTCAATTTTGATTTTGAATTAATCTCCATTTTTTTGCCCAAGTTTATTTCTGAGTTAACCCTAAAGTGATATAATATCATCATTAAACAATTGAATCTTCCCCGACCGCAGCAATTCAAACAATTAATTAGTAATTAAACGAAGAGCAGGTTGTTTAAAAAATAGACACATAAAAAACAAATTGCTTCAGACTTTTGACGGATTTTGGAATTAAGTTTTGATAAATTCCTCATGTATGTTGAACTATCGATTTAAATTTGTTGCTGTTAATAACCGAAATGGGTGGTTCACTTTTATGGACCAAATATCAAAACCACACAATCATTTTTTTCAGTTTGCATTGTGTTCCGAATTTCAAAAATTATTTATCATTTCCAAATATTAACACATTAAACCATGTAAGTTACGGACCCTACCACATGATACCCCTAATCTTAATCCCATCGCATACAAGGAATGATTACAACATGTAAGGAAAGGCTAAAGTCGGACGGAGCCGACTATATATCTAAATCAGAACTATCTTACCCACTTTCACCATAGGTGTGTTTAGTTGGATTATAAGATGTTGTGCCAGTTTTAAAGAAAATCGAGTGAAATATGTGGTTTCTAGAGCGGAAAAAGTTAAATCGGGAGCGAAATTTGTATGGGGGTACAATATGTGGTTTATAGAGCGGCAAAAGTCAAGTCGGTACCGAAATTTGTATGGAGGCTATATCTAAATCTGAACAGATTTGCCTTGATCCACAAAACTTACTTGTGCCAATTTTTGTGAAGATCGGACTATAATTGCGACCTGTAATTTGATAAATCGGCTCAGAAAGTGATTCTAAGCCGATATGTATATCTGTATAATAAACGATGGGTCTAACTCGTTTCCTTTTGGGTGTTACAAACAAATGCACAAAGACATAATACTCTCGTGGGCCAAAATCGGTTTCAAAATCTGTCTTTTGGAGCGGTGAGAAGTCAAATCGGGTAGGACTTTTGTATACCTTTAGTCGGCATATACGGCTTTGTACATACATACGAGAAAAGCTTTGAGCCCGGATACATAGAAAGCCTGTTGTGCACATACATTAAAACTGAGAAACATTAAGCCAGACGACACAGTGAATATTAGTTTGGGGAGGCTATAGATTTTGGACGCTATTGTAGAAAAAATAAGAATTTTTCACTATATATACAATCTGTTACGCTGGTCTTTAAGATTTCCTCCTCCGGAGTATGTTTAATGCCGATTTATCGATATTATTATTGGTGGTTTCATTTACTTGTCATGAACGTTATTTATCTTACCGTTCTTATGATATTTCTCAGTGATCCTGGAGTATTTTTTGGAGTTTAGGGTGTAAAGCGTCATCATTCATCTCGAAAAAAGTTAGCGTTACTGTATGGCTAGTGATAGCCTGACCTTCCAATGCCGACCATGGTTCGACCATGTAACAGATACTGATAATGTTGGATGTAGCAATTATAAATAAGCAATATTCTGTGAATGTTTATGGGGAACAAAACAACGCCTGCGAGTCATGATGATGAATATGGTTCAGTGGTTTTGTTTTCCGGAGAACGGAAACAGAAAGGCCATCATGAAACGGAAGCAGAAACAAGAACATCAACACTAAGGGCAGTAAATAAATATTTCGATTGATTATTAAAATACACCGATTTCCTTCTTCATGAAAAACCAAAATTCATTCGCCCATTCACTAAAAGGGTAAATTTATGTACATTTCTACATTGCATCATGTTAGTGGCTATTCCGGTATACATATCGTTCACTTGCATCAAGACTGATATACGTTGATTTTACGGAAAACGCGTTTAAAGTTTTCCCACCTTGCAAATATAAGATACTAGCAAATACCCGCTACTTCGTACGCGGAAAACTGGTATGGTATTGAAAGTAGTTTGTATCGGTATTCAAACTGTTTTTTATATTTTGAAATTGCCTTAGTGTAAGGATATTACTTTCAGCGTTTATACGTAGTCAATAGTTTATTTTATAGGCACAAAATGGAAACATTTTTTCTACAAAAAATCATATAAAGTAGAAAATTATTAGCATGTTTCTTTCTTAAGCTGTGAAAATTATACCCCCACTACAGAGTAGGAGCGTATATATAATTAGGGATAGAAAAAAAGTGTAACGCATTGAAGGAGAGATTTAAAACCATAAGTATGTCCCAAGTCCCTTTCACGTCCGTCTGGCTCGCTGGTATACACGATGACTCTGGAAGGGACTTAAAGAATTTATTCAAACTCTACACATAGTACTATATTCCCAAACTAAGTTTAAATTCGGAAATGGGGGAAATAGATATACATCTTATCACACGTATAGTCCATATTCCAAAACAAACGACCCGTACGGTCAAAATAAAACTGATATAACTTCCATACGTATGGTTGAAATTAGTTGCAATTCGAGATTTTGAAATGTTTTTATAATCACTTTAAACCTACAAAATATGTATGTTTTTCCGCGTCATTTGTAGTCCCTATCCAAGTGAAAATTAAAACCATAACTTCTATACCGATGCGTTACTTGAAATCTGAACTTATAAATGGAACAAACATTTTGTATCTATCTTTTATTTTGCCGGGGATAATGAATATAATAATCACACATAACTCTTTCTGTGCCGCTTGTGCCCTTAAACATACAAATTTCGAAAAATTTATTTATGTGCTCGGAGAAAAGTACACACCGAATTTCTTTTCACTTACCCTATCTGTATCCCAAATCCCCAATTTTGGTTGGCACCTTTTGCACCACTTTTAATCCGCTTCCCCCTTTAAAGTATACCTTTGATACAATCCAATTGTATTGCTGTATCCATTTTAATCGGTTTTTTCAAGTTCAACTTAAAAGTATACATATTGAAAATCAGTTAATGTTTCGCGTCCGTATTTCACGATTCTAGTTTCAGTCGTGTTGTTGGTACCATAGGAATATAAAAAGATACGAATTTCGAAAAATATATTAATTTTGTGTTTCTATGCATGTACAAACCGAATTTCATGATTGGTACCGCTGTTATCCGTTTTTACCCAATTTCACAAGTACAAAAGTACGAATTTCGAAAAATTCCTTCAATTTACATTTTCAGGGATGTACACGCCGAATTTCATGATTCCAGCTCCGTCTGTTTGATTGGTACCATTTTGTTTCCCTTTCTACCCAATTTCACTCACAAAAAGTACGCATTTTGAAAAATATTTTCTTAGTCGCGTTCGTGCTGTAAAAGTAATGCCAGTTCCGAATTTCATGATTCTAGACCCCGTTGTTTGGTCTGGGCTGTGGTACAATTTTTATCCCATTTAATACATTAAAATTACAAATTTTGAAAAATGCCTTCTTATCAGTGATGTGCGCTGTAAAACGAATATACATACCGAATTTCATTATTGTAGCGTCATCCCTGTTGTTGGTACCTTTTTATTCCCTTTTCCGCGTTTACCTATTAAGAGTACGAATTTAAAAAAAAATTCGGTCATTTTGCGTTTCTAAGGATTTTGAATTTTATTATTCCAGCTCCATCCGGTTGATTGGTACCATTTTTATCCCTTTTTACTTTTTATTAGTGCTTTCTTATTAGTGATCTGCGCTGTAAAACGAATATACACAACGAATTTCATTATTGTAGCGTCATCCGTGTTGTTGGTACCATTTTTATACCCTTTTCCCTTTAAAAGTACAAATTTCAAAAAATTCCTTTATTTTGCGATTGTAGACATTTTGAGGGATGTACACACCGAATTTTATGGTTTCAGCTCCATCCATTTTATTGTTACTATTTTTATCCCTTTTTACCCGATTTCACCCCCAAAAAGTACGAATTTTGAAAAATATTTTCTTTGGCGCGTTGAAGCTATAATAGGAATTTTTGTTTCAAATTTCGTGATTCTAGTCCCAGCCGTTTGGTCATTGCGGTGGTACAATTTTTATCCCTCTTTACCCCTTAAAAGTACGAATTACGAAAAACTCCCTTCAAATCTGATTTCTTCACTGTAAGGGAAATGTAGACACCAAATTTCATGATTCTAGTTGTAGGTACCATTTTTGTACCATTTACGAATTTTTAAAATGTCACTTTTTGGAATGTCTTCATTCCGCAAATTTCTAGGCCCAGCCGTTTGGTCCTTGCGGTGGTACTATTTTTATTCCTTTTTACCCCTTAAAAGTACGAATTTCGAAAAATCCCGTCTTATCACACATCTACACTGTGAGAGAAATGTACGCACAAAATTTCATGATTCTAGCTCTAGCCGTTTGGTCTGGGAGTGATCAGTCTGTCACTCAGTAACTCAGTCACTCAATCACGCAACTCTTTTATATATATAGATAGATAAATCAGCATCATTAATTCCAAAATCGCGATTTGATGACAGTCTTGATGTAAGTGAGCGATATGTCTGTATGTCCAACCATGTGTGATCGCTGCACATGGAATTACTCATTAATATTTGTATTTATAATAATAATAATAATATTTTATATACGTGTATATTTATCTGATGTAGAGAACATGGAAACATAATTCCAAATTTAGTACTGTGTTTCATTATACCCTCCCTTAAGGTATTATGTCTTTGTGCATTTGTTTGTAACACCCAAAAGGAATCGAAATAGACCCATCGTTTATTATACAGATCGGCTTAGAACCACTTTCTGAGTCCATCTATTCATGTAATCAAAGTACAGGTCGCAATTATTGTCCGATCCTTACGAAAAATTAAGTTTTACGGGCCAAGGACGACCGCAATTTAATTTGAAGCTAATCGGTTGAGATTTAGATGTAGCCACAATACAAATTTTGCTCTGAAAGCCTCATCTTTCAACCGATTTTCTGCAAATTTGGCACAACAACTATATAGATATATAGCTCCCATACAAATTTTGGTCTCGGTTTGACGTTTTGCCCTCTCGAAACCATATATTTTGAACATCTGTGGAGAAAATGAGTAAAATCGGTTCACATTTATATATAACCCCCATACAAATATTGCTGAACATTAGACTGCTGTTCTAAAAACTACATAAATTAACTGATTTTGACCAAATTTGGCAAAACACCTTGTATTTTAACAGTATCTATAGTGTTTTCTGCTTTAGAAAACACATATTGTAACAGACTTTGATCAAAACAAGTTATGTTTCACCTAGATCACAAACAAATTGAATTACAATGGCGTAGAAAGTGCAGGGTATCAATTAGTATGCCCCGCCCGACTTTAGCCTTTCCTTACTTGTTACGAAATCACTAATCGTTTTCCGATAACTTTTGAATGTTCACAGATTGGCAATGCTATTATTAATTTTGCTCAATTTGTGTGCCATTTCATCATGAATAGACTAACGACTGGAAGTCAATCCATCCATTTGATCGCAATATTCTGCTCAGTTGTGAGGCTCATTTTTGGCTCAACTGTAATGTCGATATGCAAAATTGCCACATTTGGAGTGAAGAGGAAGAGCGAAAATCACTGGGTTTTTGGGACTGTAAAATAACTATCATCATTCGCGTGTCGAATTAATTGTTGGCCGAAGTCATGATATTCCCACTTGCGGTACAGCGCGTCAAACAATTGACTTATCAAAGGAAACATTTGTTGAAGGTGATTCTCGAAATGGACCAGTCAATTAACCATCAAGCTCGTGCGATTTAACACTCTTAGATTTCTTTCTCTGAGGCTGCGTTAATCCGTTGATTTATGCTAACAATCCGAAAGCTTTGGACAACATTGCGCTAACTATTGCCGATATAGAGCCTCATTGTTATATTCCAGAATATGCTCCCAATTGTATTCAAATATTAAATTGCATTCAATTGTTTCTAATAAAGCCAGTTATCACTTTACCATTATGTTATTTCAATTTAAACTCCATCACAATTCCCCCTTTACATCATCTATTTTAATTTAAGATCTTATTTACATAAAAGACTGTTCAAGGAAATATCAATGTACCCTAATACTATTATATTTATCAAACACTTAATGTGTACTCAACAGGTTATGAATATAATAGAAATCTTAACAAATTGGTTGTGTTTGATGCAGGCAGGTAGATTCAATTTTACCATCGCCGTAGAATTGTATTGTGTTCAATTTCGTCTCCTGCAAAAAATATAAATCTAATTTTTTATTGATTAGAATACTTTACCAAATAATATGACAAAGATGTAGGCTTCGTCATCAAAAAAAAAAATATTAACGAAAATCAAAGAACACGTTTTCCATAAAGCAGACATTATATTGTTCCTACCATTACATTTATATTTTTAACATAACAACATACATTACTAATCTACAGATCGTCACAAAATAATAGCCATGCATCGATTCTTACTTCATCTTCTGCACTAAAAACAATATTGCAAGCCGTTGCCAAAGGACTGACAATCGTAAAGAATATGGTAGATTTTTCGTTTTTTAATTGTGACTTGTACTGTTTTCAAAATAAACGCTTCAATTAATTAGTGCGATGAACATTCTTAGCGTACCTACACTAATGAAGGTTGTGCAAATACATACGGCTACCTGTGCTTCTTGTATACAAAAAGTCGACTCCGCTAAATGTATTCTCGGATCAACGTACAGACACCATAATAAACTATAGAGATGCCAACCACCCATCGCAAGGCTGTCTGAAGGGGAGAGTGGTATCGCCTACACATTTTTATTTGTTGAGTATCCTTCACCACATGCAATACTCAGGCATTATTTGTTACATTGGAACGATGTCAGTACATATATATTTAAACAATATTTGTCATATTTAAGTTTTGTATACTTTACGAACTCTGTTCGACAAATACTGTCAACGTCAAGTGAATTGATGAAAACGGGTTCCTTTTGGGAATTTCATTATCTTATTAATTTCTTATACATTTTCTTGGCAAAATACTTACAATATGTTATGCTATGGTTTAACATAGTTTTTTTGCCGAGAACGATGTTTTATGGAAATAAAAATATTTAATTTTCAATGTAATACTTTAAAGCTTTATTGGAAAAGAAGGGGATCGTTAGAGAGAGAGAGAGTAAGTTAGTTGTAAACAAACCAAAGATGATGAATGGTGGAAATTGCGAGTGCTCCGAAAATACAGAATAACTTATCGCCTATATAATACCCTCCACATTCTACCGCATTGCAATTCAAGTCCGGCCCTAATCATGGACCATTATGACCCACTCTCATAAAGTAGGTTTCAAGGTAAAATATAACTCGTAATGGCAAATTAGTTAAAAGTATATTTAAATTTATGAGTTTGACAATATATGTAAAATCATAAAGGACATCTGTATCGGGACATATGAAAACCTAGAAAATCGGGTAAATATGTGGCTTCTAAGTCGAAAAAAATCATATCGGGAGCGTCAATGTACGGGGGCTAAATCTAAATTTGAACTGATCTTACCCATGTTGTGCCAAATTTAAAGAAAATCGGGTAAAATATGTGATTTATAGAGCGGAAAAAGTCAAATTGGGAGCGACATCTAAATCTGAACCGATTTGCTTCAACGTAAATAGCGTTCGTTCTTAATCCACAACATTTACCTGTGCCAATTTCTGTTAAGATTGGATAATAATTGCGACCTGTACTTTGATTACAACAATAGACGGAGAGTAGACAGACGGATACTTCTAAGTCCACAAAGTCGATCTGTATAAGAAACGATGAGTCTAACACATTTTCTTTGTGGTGTTACAACCAAATCCACAAAGACATAATACCCGATCAACCACTTTACGAAATTTATTTGCCAATTTTGGGAAAAGGGAAGGAACAATTTGTATTGGCTTTCATACATTTTCTTTTATTTTTTGTCAAGCAGTTCAATATTCGTTAATATTAGCCGATATTAGCCAATATTCTCATAATTTCATATTATTATCCCATACAATTATTATTTGATAGTGGGAATTCATTCACAATTTTTTTTATAATATAAATTTTTATAAATTGGTTTCCTACACAAGAGTGGCCAAAACGAAACATCTTCAGCTTAAACACAACCATGAAAAGAAGCATAACCCACTTAGAGTAGATGTTGTTTTTCTATAGAAATTAACTTATACAGGGTTTTCCAATAAGGACTTAAAAAAAAAAAAACATTTTTATACCCTCCACCTCTAGGATGGGGGTATACTAACTTTGTCATTCCGTTTGTAACACCTTGAAATATCGACCTGAGACCCTATAAAGTATATATATTCTTGATCGTCATAAAATTCTAAGACGATCTAGCCATGTCCGTCCGTCTGTTGAAAGCACGCTACCATCTAAACGAAAGGAGCAAGAACGTTCAAATTTTTCATAAATGCGTCTTATAGCCGTAGATCGGTTGGGATTGAAACCGGGCGAAATCGGCCCAAAGGGAAAAATTTTTCCCCCACAAGGACTAAAAACACCCATAATAATCCCTAATATTTTAAAGTATTTAAGCATGTTTTTTGAATATGTCTGTTTATATTTGCTTGATATTTGGTATGCGCAGTACCCTTTTAGCAAAAACGTGCACCATAAAGTGATTCTTAATTGTAAGGGGTGAAATGGGGCAAAAAAGGGATGAAAATTGTACATATTAAACGACAAAAGCTAGAAACACGAAATTCGGTGTGTACGTTCCTCTAATTGAGTAGATACATAATATAAAATTATTTTTTTCAAATTCGTACTTTTAAGGGATCCCTCTATGAGAATAGAGGGATAAAAAGGGTACCAACCAAACGGCTGTACCTAGAATAATGAAATTCGGTGTATACATTCCTCTGATTACATTTACAAGTAAAATACACGGATGTTTCAAAATTCGTACTTTTTGGGGTTAAAATGAAAAAGGGGATAAAAATAGTACCAATCAAATGACCGCAGCTAGAGTCATGAAATTCGGAGTATACATTCCTTTGACTGTGTAGACACGGAAAATAAACTGATTTTTCAAAATTCGTACTTTTTGGGGTCAAAATAGAAAAAGGGGATAAAAATAGTACCAACCAAATGACCTCAGCTAGAGTCATGAAATTCGGAGTATACATTCCTTTGACTACGTAGACATGAACAATAAAACGTTTTTTCCAAATTCGTACTTTCGAGGGATACAGTGGGTACGGAGGGATAAAAATGGTACCAACCAAACGGCTGTACCTGGAATAATGAAATTCGGTGTATACATTCCTCTGATTGCGTAGACACTTAAAATAGACAGATTTTTCGAAATTCGTACTTTTTGGGGTTAAAATAAAAAAAAACAAGTAAGAAGGCGATAAGTTCGGCCGGGCCGAATCTTATATACCCTCCACCACGGAGTGCATTCCACAGTATTACCAGCCGATTAAAGGATGTCGACTTTACATTGAATTGCAGTACCATATTACGAAAATTGTCAGAATGTATACATCGAATTTCATGATTTCAAATTCAGCGGTTTGGTAAGTCCCATTTTTATCCCTCTTTTTAATTATATCCCTTAAAAGTACGAATTTCTAAAAATCCCTCTATTTTACGTGTCTATGCAATTAAAGGGATGTACACACCGAATTTCATGATTCTAGCTGTTGTCGTATCATTGGTACCATATTTTATCCCTTTTTGTCCCAATTATTTTCTTTGTGGTGCTTCCATGCTACAAGAGGAATGTCCGCAACAAATTTTAACTGTATGAAAATAAGAAATTTAATTAATAATCCAAGGCTACCAATATATGTATTATATATATGTAATGGATATAATACTTCAATTCATAAAGTAAATATAAGGGAGCAATCATAAATACCCTAAATATTGGGGGATAGAGAGTGTATTTTCAGCTACAGTCGTTTGGTTGGTTGTATTTCCATCCTATTTTAATTTCAAAAGTATAAATTTTGAAAATACCTTATCTCTCACGTACGCAGTATAAGACAACTTCATGATTCTACAATTTTTTGTCGTAAAAGCAACAAAATAAAGTACGAATTTGGAAGAAAAAATATTTTACGTGGCTATGCGGTCAGAGTATGCATACACCGAATTCCATGATTCTATCAGCGGCCATTTTGTTGGTACCATTTTTATCCCCTTTTTCCAATTTGCCCCCTAAAAGTAGTACCAACTAAACGACTACACCTAGAATGATGAAATTCTAATTGCGTAGAAACGTCAAGGGGGAAAATGGTACCAACCAAATGGGCGCAGCTGGAATCATGGAATTCGGTGTATACATTTCTCTGACTGCATAGACACGCAAAATAAAAAGTTTTTTTGAATCATGAAGTTAGGTTATTTTGCACTATGTACGTCTGATAATGGATTTTCAAAATTTTTACTTTTGGAATTAAAATAGAATGGAAATACAACCAACTGTAGCACCCACTATCTATCAATATTTATTGTATTTATGCTTTTTGAAAATATAAATATAAGAATATTTATTTTTTGATTTGAAATAAATAATGGTTTGAAATAATTAAAATATTATATTTATTTATAAAATTATTTTTTCAATATTTGTATTTGTTTTGGTTTGGCTATATTAAAAAAATTATATTTTCTGCATTATATTACTGCACATATACGAAAACCAACAACCTCTGTGGAATGCAATCCATGGTGGATGGTATATAAAGTTCGCCCCGGCCGAACTTAACGCCGTTTTTACTTGTTTTTAATAAAACGCAAACCAGATATTGACAAAACTTTATGATTGACTTGAAATACAATCAAAACATTTATGAATGGAACTTGACTTCGTTCATATGGCCACAGCGGGAACGTCGGCAGCGATCGATTCATTGGACCCAATTTTCGATGACTCGGTCACACATTTCGGACATAACGGCCGCTAATTCGTGTTCAATGTTGGCTCTGAGTTCTTCCAACGTTGTCGGCTTGTTGGCATAGACCAATGATTTGACATAGCCCCAAAAAAAGTCTAGAGGCATTAAATCGCACAAACGATGCGGCCAATTGACTGGTCCATTTCTTGAGATAACACGCTCACCAAACTTACTCTTCAATAAATCGATGTTGTTGTGGCTCGTGGCACCGTCCTTTTGAAACCACATGTCGTTTTTACTTGTTTTTATTTTCGAATATAATCCGTCATTAAGAACACTTAACTGGTGGACATTCCTTGTGAATTCAACGATTTTTTTCAGATAAAATTTAAGAATTGTGAACAAGAATTTTTACTAACGCACCGTTAAAGTTCTGATAAACTATGGTAAAGTTTCATGAAAACTGCTGTAAATATTTGAAATTTACTTTCGATTTCATTAAATTAACTGATGTTCTTGGATGTCACACCTTTTGCTATGAAAATACCTTTAGCTCAGCATGTCGTTACAGAGGGTGGGATAAGATAAAACGTCGGAAGAGTTTTTAATGATAATTAGTGTTCAATAATTTCATTGGCAATTGAAATTCTTTGCATTTTTTACATTACTAAGCAGGTTGTTGTATTACTAAATGTTCCCTTTCTTGATTTGTGAGCCAATGGGAATGTGTCCCTCCTTGTAATGAATTTTTCTGGGATTAAATGCGGATGAAGTAAATTTATTGAAGATGTTTGAATACATCCAACGTAATAAATAGTTTTATTTGTACTACGTTTCTTTGTTGTCGTTGGATGGCAAGCAATTGCTCAGTTTTTGTTAAGAAATCGGCAAATTCCATTTTATATTTAGTTCTTGTAAACAATGTGTGGAATTCAGATATTATATTAGAACTGAATATTTTCAACATTTCATGATAAATAATCAAAACATATTTTATTGGTATTTATTATTCTTAATAAAAGTTAAAAATTTTCTTCTGCCGTGACCACCTAGTTTAGGCAATTCATAATACACTTTCAACGCAGGGATTACTCATTAAAAAATAATTAACATCTCCTGTTTCTAATATTGAGTTGATCTTTTTCTGCCGTTTTCATGGACCAATGTCTCCTAAATATTATTTCAGGTATTTTTAATGGAACGAAAAATAAACAAATCACGTTAAAAGCAGATGCATTCTGAAAAATCTGTTTTTGTAGAAAAGTCTACATTTATTACAGTTTTTTAATTATTATTTCTTCTCACTTCTAAAATGTACATGGTTTGTTTATAATCGGCGGGAATACGACTATTTTTTACTTTTTAAGAAAAGCACAAAAGATAACAAAGTACATTACAATTTTAACTTTGAATTGTACCTACTACGCGTTATCATACAATACCATTTGCAATGTTCCTACCTCGAACCTTTTATCTTGATCTTACTAATTCTCAATTGGTCATATCTTTAAAAAATATTTTTTCGTCCTCTATAAATCAAATATTTTATAGAATTGGAAATGGTAATTTAAAAAGTGTTCGGTTTGACATGACTTGCATACAAATTGTAATATATTTCTCTTCAAAGTAACAACGATATAATAAAATCGGAGGACAGATTTAAAATTTTCTAAAATTAGCCAGGAAAATCGGCAACCAATCGAAAACAAAGTCGGCAAACAAATTTAAAATTCGCCAGGTTTGGCGAGAAATCGCCATATCTGACAACCCTGCCTATGGATATAACTTCGTTGTTGTGCATGAATTATGAATATGAATAAAACATTTATTAATCATGACTTACACATTAATTTTTGTTAAGCCGGAAAGAAAAGAAGACTCCCATCAAACCAGAAGCGCTATGACCGTCGAAATTTACTTCCCATCTTTTTGCCTTAGGTGTTGGTGGTGTATGACGTTTTGTTCTTTTGCATTTGTGTTTATACACTCCACGAGAGTATTATGTCTTTGTGCATTTGTTTGTAACACCCAAAGAGAAACGAATTAGACCCATCGTTTATTATACAGATCGGCTTAGAATCACTTTCTGAGTCGATTTATGAAATTACAGGTCGCAATTATAGTCCGATCTTAACAAAAATTGGCACAAGTAAGTTTTGTGGTTCAAGGCAAATCTGTTCAGATTTAGATATAGCCTCCATACAACTTTCGGTACGGGCTTGACTTTTGCCGCTCTATAAACCACATATTGTAGCAGATTTTCTTTAAATTTGGCTTAACACCTTATAACCTAACTAGAAACACCTGTAGCTAAAGCGGGCTTGATCGGTTCAGATTTAGATATAGCCCCCATACAAATTTCGCTCCCGATTTGACTTTTTCCGCTTTAGAAACCACTTATTGTACCACATATTTAAATTGGGTACAGCATCTTATAATCCAACTAAAAACGCCTATGGTGAAAGTGGGTAAGATCGGTTCAGATTTAGATATATCCCCAATACAAATGTTGCTCCCAAACTATACATATTATTTCACCTATTTCGTTCCAGGTTTCCATATACCCTAGAGCGTACCAGGTTACAAGTAAAAAAAAAAAAAGTTCGCCGTACACCTTCGAATATGAAGTATTATTGAAAGGTAGTTTCAAAAATTTTTTTTTATTTTTTTATGCCGAACGTAGGGGTCGCGCTTTTACATTTTTCTATATAACTTCTGCATTTATAAACGGATTTTAAAGTGTGATACATCGATGTTTTTGTCTCGACGAGGCCGATTTTTTTTGTCTTTGAAGTCATTGAGCTCAAGCACCCCGTTCTGGTACTTACCCATCATATCTCAGTTGCTACTACCCTAATGTACCACTCTAATATCAGAAAATTAAAGCTCGCATAAAATCATGAAACTCTTCCTAACGAAGTATGTCAATTTTCCCAGCAGAAAAAGTGTTAAACTATTTTTTTTCTTATTTTACCGAGAGCATTGCATGTATTTATAAGTTGTTCTTTGTATCTTCGATGTTTACAGTCGGTTGTCAAAGTGTAATACATATATTGGTGTTTTTGTCCCGCAGATACCAGGTTTTCAGTTTTTAAAGTCGTTGACCTCAACAACCCCCTTCTACTATTTACGCATCATATTTCAATTCTTAGAACAATAAATATAAAAATTAAGGTACAATTAAAATTTTAATCAACCATATTTCGACGCGATTCAAGTTGGGTGTATTTTTGGCGGCTCTCAAGTTTAGAAAAGATGTGGCCCATGCGTTGCTCATCGGTGACCGCCATAGCTGATTCATGCACAACATGAACAAAACGCTCGGTGTTTTGAGAATGGCATGGATAATCTGTGAAAATAAATGAGTTCAGCAAAGAAAGCAATCAAATTAAGTTTTTCTTGTGCTAACCTGGTAAATCGATAATTTCTTCTGAAAATTGGAATGCTTCTAACTGTTCTTGCGAAAAAAACTGCAAGCATGGCGGCTCAGTCAATTCAAATTGTTTCCAATCGATCATATTGAAATATGAGTCACTATCAAAATTGATAAAATTATGAACTGGTGGACCGAACATTTGTCGAATGCTTCCCGTGGCTTCATTGCGGGCTGATAAAATCTTATCATAGGCATCTGAACGCACTAGTTGATCTGGGTCTGTTATCATCGATAACAAAATATTTTCAGGATGAAAAAAATATCCGTTATTTTCAATGAACGGACGGATGACCTCTTGAATATCTTTTGGCAACTGACGAATCCAACATATATAAAGGAAAACATTCCGACTTCCGTGAATTGCCAGTGGTTGGCTTTTTACAAGAAACCAGAATGGTGCATACACTTTCACAACGAACTGAGCCAGTTTTCTCAATACCATCGAGGGTTGCGTACACGTCATATAAAAGCGCAGAATTCGAGAGGCTGTTGTTAGCCAGCGCACTTTGCAAATAGCGCCGGGCTTCTCGCTGGCTAATTTTTCATCGCATTCTCCGGTATGAACGGCTCGAACCATACGATACAAGTAAAGCTGGTCGCCTCGAATATTCCACCCATCTATGTTCGCTGGCATTTCTCCCATTGTAATGCGTTCGAAATTTTGTTTGACCTGACCAAACGGAATAAGCAACAAAATATGCGAATTATTAATTAATAAAATGCTCACAAGTAAAGTATACGGAACACACGGACACGAAACACTATTAATATATTAAACTTACAGGGTAGTGTATGCAATTTTGAATGCCTTCTCCGATACTTCCGGGCCAGATTCCAGGTCCTTTCTGTTTTCCAAGCAATGATCTTAACAGCGCATTAAATGGTAACTCGTTGAAGTGGAAAAGGCACACGAACCACTGCAGCGGTCTCTGTAAATGGCGTTCCATTCTCACAATGACTCCACTTTTGTACCCAGTGTTGGTAGCAGTTCCATCGCAACTTATGGCAACTAAGTCATCCAAATTGAAGTTTTCACGACTCAAGTAATCCACGATGCTCCTCTGGATCCCCAAAGCAGAGCTATCAGTGGGCGTAGCATAACCAATGAATTTGGAATCAGGCTCTTTTACAATGGTGATGTGTTCTTCATTTAAAACAATATTTCGCGTCACATTTGCCTCGGTTACTTTTTTCAAAGTTGGCTCTTTCTTGCCATCGAAAGAGATACACTTTAATAATTGATGGCATTTGGCCGCCGCTTTTGCTTCCTTACGGAACTTCACACGTTCTCCAAATATTTTATTTTTATTGATGATAAGCCCTTCAAAGAACTGACATATATTTTCGGCTGTTTCTGCAGATAACTCTTCTTTGGCTTTTGCGGCAATAGACAATTTTAAATCTTTTATTAACATGGTCGCAAGCAAGGCACCGTAGCGAACTGAAGTATCGCTGCGATCCAAAGCCGAACTAAAATTACGCAAAGAAATGTCCGCCACCGTAAATGTTGTTTTAATCTTCTCTGAGGAATCGCCAACATTTTCTTCAAATTCTAGCTCTTCATCGCTGCCTGGTTGATACCCAATACTGTTGAACTCGGTATATACCGCTTTTGATGGTGCAACAATTGAGCACGTTTGAACACCGCAATTTTTCATCGACATCATATGATAAACATTATCCAAAGTCATCAGCCGTGGACCCCATTGATCGATGAAAAAGTCTTTCGCATCGTCTGGGATTTTATCAGAGGCGGTGCAACTGCATGGAACATTTCTTTCTATGCCACACTTACAACGCGAAATTGAAAACAATTTATTCCACTCATTTACATTGCATTTCAATGGACTTTTAACCAATTTATAGTAATCGTCTAGAAGTTTATCCAACCGTTTACGAACACCTGATACCGATATAATTGGAATGCCTGCCCGCTCCCATAAAAGGGTAATGCTTCTGAAAGCTTCTTGTTTAAAAGCACTCAATTTTCTATTGGGATTAGTGTTATGCCGCAGATACAAGAAATAATTAATAACATCGTACTTAGTCGGTAACATAGTGTTGTTTAATGCACTGATCGTAAAAGACATTTTTTTATTTTTTTTATCGTTGTATAATGGAAATTTAAATATTTAATAATGCTTTGTTGAGCCACCAACGCCTTATTACTGAACTAATTTCTTCTATTGTTACAATAAAATATAGACCGTTACTTCACAGGTAAAACGATTTGCAATAGGGAAACAATGTGACAAAGTAGTTTTGCTCATGTTGTGCATGAATCAGCTATGGCGGTCACCGATGAGCAACGCATGGGCCAAAAACACCAATATATGTATTACACTTTGACAACCGACTGTAAACATCGAAGATTCAAAGAACAACTTATAAATACATGCAATGCTCTCGGTAAAATAAGAAAAAAACTAGTTTAACACTTTTTCTGCTGGGAAAATCGACATACTTCCTTAGGAAGAGTTTCATGATTTTATGCGAGCTTTAATTTTCTGATATTAGAGTGGTACATTAGGGTAGTAGCAACTGAGATATGATGGGTAAGTACCAGAAGGGGGTGCTTGAGCTCAATGACTTCAAAGACAAAAAAATCGGCCTCGTCGAGATAAAAACATCGATGTATCACACTTTAAAATCTGTTTATAAATGCAGAAGTTATATAGAAAAATGTAAAAGCGCGACCCCTACGTTCGGCATAAAAAAATAAAAAATTTTTTTTTGAAACTACCTTTCAATAATACTTCATATTTGAAGGTGTACGGCGAACTTTTTTTTTGAGGTACGCCCTAATATACCCCATACAAATTTCCTTTCCGATTTAACATTTCACGTTTTCTATCGAATAGAATGAATGAAAGTGAAGTGTATTATATAGTCGACCCCAACCGACTTTAGCCTTTCCTTACTTATTTTATAGTGAATTTGCGTAACTTTAACATGGCATTCGCCTTGAAAGCTGCAGTAGGTTAGTTAGAAATAGAAAAAATAGATTTTAATCAATAATTAAAAATGGGAGTTCCACTTAGCCTTAAAATTATATGGATTTGCTTCTCTGCCTCCAACTGTAATCCACCACGGTCACGTTTCCTCATCTCCTTGTTTTTTAAAACCAGCAAAAATTCTGTTAATAAAATATGAAGGAAATAAATGAATTGTTTTCCAAATGTTAACTCTGCGTGTTGTCTTTTTAGTTCGGAACAGCTGACTGCAATGCAATGCCAAGCTTTACTATGCTAACACTCAGAGTAAATCGCGTCTAAAAGATAAACACCCATAGTTATATTAGGGCTGTCTTTCTTTAAGACTGGATAACTAAGTTGCGATAACAAAAATCTAAATAAAATTTAAAATTTCACTCAAAGTATTTTTTTAAATTGTCGCTAACAGCAATATCAATGTGAGTGTGAAAACAAATTTTGAAAAAATAATATTGTGTTAAAAATGTTGGACTTAGCCTGGATATTTAACCAGTGTAAGTCAAATTTATGGTTATTGGACTAAGTCCAAAAAAGTCAACACAAATGTTGAGTAAAAAAATTATCTTTTTATTAACGTTTTTGTTATCGCAGCTTGTTATCCGGGCTTAAAGAACAGCCCAATTGAATCCATAGCCGTCGTCTTTGCATGTCTCGCAAAAGTACGAATATAAATTATTAAACCATATATATTCTTTGGAAATTTATTCCATGCTTTGGTGAACCCCTATACAAATAACCCCCTCAATATAGTCTATTAGATCTACTTCTAGATCCCGCAGCTTATATAGCGTCTTAATAAATTTTTGCATGATATGCAATTTTTGCATGATAGAAATCCCTACTGCTGAACTTGAAAGTCCACCGCTTCATATAGCTCCCATACTAATGTCACTTCTATTTACGGTGTTACTGATCTAGAATCTTCATATGAAATTCGTACTTAATCAAATTTAAAAAAACGAGTTATATTTGACATACGAAAACCTACCAGGAGCAGGATTGTCAGATTATTTTGTAGCTCTATCGCCAAATCAATTGTCAGAAATCGCTAAAAACCGCCAAATTTAAACAACTTCAAACAACAAAAATCGGCAAATTCCATTTTATATTTAGTTCTTGTAAAAATGTATGGAATTCAGATACTACATTTGAATTGCATATTGTCAACATTTCATGATAAATAATTAAAACATATTTTATTAGTATTTATTATTCTTAATAAAAGTTAAAAATTTTATTATACAATGGCCTAGTTTAGACAATTCATAATGATCTTTCAACGAAGGGATTACTGGTTAAAAGACAATTAACATTAACAAATATGCTTTTCTCCTTTATGAAGCAGTTTCTTATATTGAGTTGATCTCTTTCTCCCGTTTTCATGGAACAATGTTTCCTAAATATTATTTCAGGTATTTTAAATGGAACATGAAAGAAACAAAACTCAATAAAAGCATATAGATGTTTTAAAAAATCTGTTTTAGTAGAAAAGTCAATGCAAACATTCTTTCAAAAATAGCGTTTTTGGTCGTCTACATTTATCACAGTTTTTTAATTATTATTATTTCACACAATACAAATTGCAATGCTCCTACCTCGAACCTTTTATCTTGATTTTACTAGTTCTCAATTGATCATATCTTCTAAAAAATATTTTTTCATCCTCTATAAATCAAATATTGTCACCGTTCTTTTGGAAGTACTTTTCTTGTTTTTGTGGTGAATGTATCATTGTGTTAGAACTTTCTCGTGTTTCTTGAAGCAGTTTAAATTTTCCATCACCAGCTAAATTTTATGTGTGCCTTTCGATAAACTTTGATTATGACACAATTAATTTGTTATGTATACAAGTACTCCTTCTGTCACGGGCCCGATAAAGGATTACTATAGCACTGTATACAGCCGGTAGTGGTAGTAGTGCGTATTTGTGATATCCAAAGAGCTCTTCAGCTGCTGACCAACTATGACGTACATAATGAACGCATTTCTCACGATGAAGATTATTTTTAAATCATTTCTTGTTTAGTGAACTGCTATGAAGTTTGATGCCATGACATTATTATTTCGCAAACTATTAGTGTTCATTGATGCGATACCTAATACAATATTAATGGTCTGGCAAATTTGTGCCACTTTTGCTGGGGTTGGCTTTGCCTCATCCCATCCCAAAAACATGTTAGCTATGTTCCATCCATGTGTTGGAAATACGTCGTAATCAGGAAGCCATGTGTTTGAGTCCCATTAGTGAAATAACAGCAACAGACGCAAGAGCAACAAAAAGAAATAGCTCCCTGAACCATCATTGCAGCGATTTGTGCAAGATGGTTACGGATCCTTAGTAGCTACAAAGGACACCCTCCAATATGTTGTGGGATATTCTATCAATATTAAATCGGGTACTTTTCGTAGCATAACTGGCGTGATTTTTAGGTGTGTATGGGGTAGACACAGTGTGGTAATTTTACTCAAGAAGATGTAAAAAATTGATGAAGAATTAATAATTACACTAAACATCATGTTCTATGATATTACATACTTCTGAGACAGATACAATATTCATATTAAGAACGCTGTAACTACATTTGTATGTGTACTTTATAAATAATAAATATTGAGAACTGCACAGCTGACGTGAAGGGTTAGCAAGCAAAAGCTGTAACATGCTAAAACTGTCTCTGTTCCATGGTCATTAAATTGAACGTCGACAATTGGATAAAACATATTATCAATAGATCATATTATGTTAAGAATTATGATACAGAAGATTCACTAATGATTTGTCCCTACAAAAGGACAATGGAAATGCGTATACGTGTGTATGATTGAGTGTGGTTCTCCTCCAATCCATTACCAAAAACAAGAACTTTCTTCGTATAAAGAAAAATTACGAATAGCTGCAATTCGAATGTATAGGGTGGGCCATTTAAAACTTTAAATTTGAACTACCGATTACTTTGACTTTGAAAGAAAGAATAACATTCATTTTATTTTCAGGTTTATGTTTGATATTTGCAAAATGGGACGCTATACGCTCGAACAAATATGGGAAATATTCAAAACTTACTTCAGAAGTAGTGAGTCTTAAGGGCCAACGTGGATTTCGAATATTTCCGACACTAAAGTTTCACTGGCTTTTGAAAACTTCGAGGTTAGAGAGTGGAGAATTTCATATAGTCGGCGCCTTCCAAATTTCATTCCTTTACTTACTTGATTTAAAGCGAAGATAATATCTCTAATTTATAAATAAATACAATTTTATGAATCTATTTTAAAATATATTTTACAAATTTGAACGAAACCTATTGCGTATTCAAATTCTGCCCTCGCAACAGTTTTTTAGATCTATACATCTTTTCTTTACTAAGAATATTTTTTTCAGTCGTGGACTCAATTTTAATTTCTTATAGCGTATAAAAGAGGAGTCGACTCCGGGCACTCCTGATTTCATGTGCATGTTGTCGTTGTCAAGGCCAATAAAAAATGTAAAATTGTCTCACAGTGTTATAACTTGTAGGGAAAATGGTGGAAAAAAATTAGCTCCTATATGTGGCACTGTGCGATGCACTAAATTGCCTTGCACCGTTTCGTACCAATGTTCATATATCATAGCAATTTTACACTCAATCTAACGAAGAATTGCTGAGGTTTATATTCTTACATGTAATTCAACAGTGTTCTTACTAGGTTATTTATACCCTTCTGGGTATTCTATACATTTGTGCATTTGTTTATAAGAGCCCAAAGGGAAGCGAGGTAGACATGTCGTTTATTATACAGATCAACTCAGAATCACTTCGCAAATCGATCAACTATGTCCATAAGTCTGACTGTAATCAAAGTAATATCTGTTAATCGATATATAAAATTCAAATTATTGATTTCCTTTTACTAATGATGAAGCAGTATACATAACATATAATCAACGATTGACGATGATACTGATATTTTTACTGAAATTTTGAAAATTTTGGTGGATATTTCAAACCTTTTAATGTAGGAGTATCCTAGTCTTTCCGGCCAGGATTTACGTCCTAATTACTCCAATAATCTGTCTTCTGGCCACCGCTACCCCTGCTCTGTGTAATATATCATCCACTCCACACACGTATATTTGCCTATCGTAGGTGTCCGATTCCAAATGGCTGAAACGTCATTAAGCCACTTGCGTAAACTGATGCGTTTTGTGGCCATGACGATTTATGATTCCCTGTTTTTTTAAAGAGTACATAAAGTACCGTCAACAATGATTGGCAAAATGTGCATTCATTGCGTATTATGTTTCATTTTAAGCCTTACTATGGCTGGTTTTTTAGCCATAGACCTTTCTGGCACATGACCTCAATGATTAATTTTTCTTTTTCATACGTATGTATTAATACATATGCCACGAGTACATACATATATCGATTTTTATTGTTTTGCAAGGAGAGACAAAACATAATAAAATTTGTAAATCTTCAATTTAAATACAATTTTTAATGGATTTTTAATAAAAAAAAAAAACAAACTGAAAATTTAATTAGGAAAGTATATCTATTTTACAAGGTAAAGGGTGGTTAAATTGTAAGGGCCGATGATGAATGTGAATCACACCTAAACGTCAAGTTTTTTTCTAAATTTCATTTGACATTTCTCAATTTCAGACTAACTCAATTTGAACAATGGAAAGATACACAATCGAGCAACGAGTTAAAGTTATTCATGCTTATTATGAAAATGGACGTTCAATTCAAAATTCATATCGTGCACTTCGTGATTTTTTCGGTCAATTTAATCGTCCAAATGTGCGTACAATCGGAAAAATCATCCAATAATTTGAGCAAACCGCGTCTGCAGGAGATGTGAAAACATTAGTGCATGCTTGTTCAGCAGAAAATATTGCTACTGTTCGGGATAGTGTGGCTGGAGAGCCGTTCACCTCAACTCGTCGTCGTCCCAACAATTGCACCTCTAACGCTTACAAGGCGCAATTGGCTCAAGAACTAAAGCCTCTTGACCATTCCAAACGTCATCAATGGTCAGAATGTGGCAAGAAATGGCAACAGTGGATAATTAATTTTGGAAGAAAATTATCTTAGGTGATGAGGCACATTTTCACCTCAGTGGATTCGTCTATAAGCATAATTGCCGCATTTGGGCGAATGATAATCCAAAAGAGATCGTCGAAAAACCAATGCACCCACAAAGAGTGACTGTTTGGTGCGGTTTATGGGCTGGCGGGATCATCGGGCCGTATTTGTCCAAAATGATGTCGGCCAGGCAGTTACTGTGAATGGTCTTCGCTATCGTGAGATGATAACGAACTTTTTATGGCCCGAATTGGAAGATATGGATGTGGACGAAACAATGGCTCTTTTGCGCGACGAATTCAATGGCCGTGTTATCTCACGTGGTGGTGATGTCAATTGGCCGCCAAGATCATGTGACTTGACACCGTTGGACTTCTTTCTTTAGGGTTATTTGAAAGAAAAGGTGTACGTCGATAAGCCAGCAACAATTCAAGAGCTAAATGATGAGATAATTCGGCACATTAACGGCATAGAACCTCAATTATGCCTAAGCGCCATCGAAAATTTGGACCATTGGATGGAGGCCGCCGCGACCTCGGCAGCACTTGGCCGATATTTTGTTTCATACATAATTAAAACATACCAATATTATCATAATAAAAAGAAATGACAATAATTTGCTAATAATTTGTGTTTTATTAAAATTTAACCACCCTTTATATGTATTTTATGCTTGTCGATCATAGTATGCGGGGAATATGGTGAATGTACCAATTTTAGTGGTTCAGAATCAAATTCCATCGGCCAAAATTCTATAAGTTTCTGGTAAACATTTTTGTGTTCTGTAGAAAATTGAAATTAGACTAGTGTTCATGGATATCAACAATGTAAATCGGGCGATCGGATAATTTTATAATTAGGCCAACCTTCACTACTTTCCATAATTTTCGATTGAAAAGAAAAGTACAATTTTAATATCGTATTACAAATTTTCACCTTTTTAGATTTTGAAAATTGAACATATAAAGAAAGGCAAAAGTCGGGCGGGGCCGACTATATGATACCCTCCGCTTTCTAGTCGAAAACAATTCGTTGAAAAATTGAAATCGGGAAGGATTTTTGTATGTCCTAATCATAGAATGATGTGTCCTGACCCACTTTGTCAAATCGAGAAGAATCTTTGCTATATTTAAACAAGAACGAAGTGACCCACAATCACCATAGGTGCTCATAGTTCAAATATAACGTGTTATACAAAATTTGAAGAAAATCTATGAAAAAACGTGATTTCTAAGGCAGAAAAAGTCAAATCGGGAGCGAAATTTATATGGTAGCTAGAACTAAATCTCATCCGATCTGTCCCATTTTCTAGTTAAAATAAAAGAAATTTGGCCAAAATTAAAGAAGATCTGTTAAACTATGTGGTTTCTAGGGATCTAAATATAAATCTGAACCGATCTGACACGTTTTCACCACAGGTGTTTCCAGTTCAAATATAAGATGTTTTGCCAATTTTCAAGAAAATCTGTTAAAATATGTTGTATCTAGAGTGTGTAGAGTGCATTTTTTTCCAATTTGTCGAACTGTTTCTGTTTGTTGGAGTTTCATAGCATTATTATGTCGTTTCCCTTATCCTCAAGCTAATCGCATTTGCCGGAACTATACCTTTAAAATCCAATATTTCGATTTTAATCGAAATGTTAGGAAATAAATAAATAAGCAAAACAACAGTAACTGTTTTATAAATAGAATCCTAAAGCAAATAATAAAATACATTAATAGCTGTGTTCTTTTCGTCCCGTATATAGGTGACGTATATACGGTACGAAAAGAACGCATTAGCAAAATCAGATTGGCAACACTTTCATAAAATATAAAATTGAGCGCCCTTCTTAATTAAAAGAGTTATGTTTATTTATCATTCCGTTTGTAGCTCTTATATGTTTTCAACATAGCAGTAAAATCCAATGAGGTTTTTTGTTGAAAGCATGTTAGCATTCCAGAAAACAAATTTTTAAAATGTTGAAATGAAATGTTGAAAGGACCCATCGAAATTTATCTTATACGTTAAAGTTAGTAATCTTCATTGTAATAAATATGAAATAGCTTTATTTTAATAATAAATAGCCTTGTCGATTTTCAAATGTCAAATTTGTATGGGATCTGACATTTGTAAATCGACCTTATGTCATTTCAGCTAGATTTCGCATGCTGTGTGACAAGGCTATAAGGAGATAATGAGACAGGAATTTCGCGATGAAATTTTTGCAAAATGTTCCATAATTTTATTTATTTTTTTCGTTATCATCAGATTTTCTATGAAAGAAAAATGTATAATGTGTATATGATTTTTTTTTGTAATTGTACATACATACACATACAAACCAATTACGCTTTGGGATTTTTTAGAATATTTGAGTAGGGTGTAAAAATAAACTCCCCAGTTAAGACATAAGGAGTAATCCAATTGAACACAGACATGTCGAGAACGTCGGAAACAGCGCATCTAACCATCGACTTATTGAAGGAAACATTTGATGATCGTGTGCCTCTAGATTATTTGCTCTGGAGTCTGTCGACACTTTGGACGACGACATTATGTGTACCATTGGGGAGATAATGTAAAAAATTTGACTTACAGAATGCGCCACATATGTGTCGTGACGCCCACAAACGCTATCGGCATTAAAATGTAATGTAATTAATTTATTTTAATTTAATGTTCGATGATATGATCATTTAGATTTCTACATGTTTTATTTTAAGCGCTTCTATATGCATTAACCGTTTCGGCCCAGATATTTTGTGATAAATAAAAAATGATACATTCGCTTTGATTTTCGCCTTCCTACGCAGATCCAAGCAGCGGAATTTGTCGTTTCTCTTTTGAATAATATTTGTTTCTTACATATGTGTACAAAAATAAAAATCTGAAAAATATTTGAATTTAAAGATTTTATAGAAATAACTCGTAGTTTTGAAAGGATTAAAGGGAAATGACTTAAACCGAAATCCACAATGGAATGTACGTAAAATGTATGAAGCGCTTCTCAATACACACATATTTGAACAAAATAGTCAAGTACATATTTGTCCTATTTTCCACTATAGATTAATTTAATGTTATTGTTTTATATGTGAACATGTGAAACACATCATAAAACTCCAAACATTCGCCTGTTTTTATTTATCTGAGTTAATTATGCGATGTGGTTTAAGCCTAGTAAAAAGTTCAGTTTTGCGAAAATCTTTATACGCTTCAAAATGGCACTAAAAATATGTTGATGCATATCAATATATGTACATGTGAATTCTTTCGCATCGAAATGAGAAGTTTTTGATAATTTAGTGTTATGGTGTTCCTATTTATTTTTACAAAGTATTTGTTCGCTGTCATGACATAGTTTCACCCGAAGCGTCGAACGTATTACAAGGCTTATGTTTTGGCATAATTCTTCACATAAAGTTTGTTTCTGTTTAGTTCAACCTAATCAAAAGCGTTCATGCTCAGTGGGGAGAAAGTTTCAACGTTGGTACTGCCATTTCGGTTCTGATCACTCTACCAAGATATGTATTAGTTTCCCATTCAATTTCACTAAAGTTACTTTGACTTTGACATATATTCGAGTCTAATTTCTCAATATCGAATCTTATTAACAAACATGATTCTAAAAATCAAAATGGTCAATCTATTCCTGAAATAGCATCATTTCAAATTACATTGCTGTCAGCTTACAACTTCAAGAAAAACTTGTCGTTTGACTGAGGGTCAGTGTATATAAGGGTGATTCTACGTAAAGCGTGTCTTTTACAGATAACATGTCAAAAATTTTAATTTAAGCCGACATCGACAAACATCCGTAATTTTTATACTTCTCACAATAGATATTTTTGGTCATGTTTCAAAAAATAATAACAGCAACACGTCTGTTAATTTTCTTATCAAGTTATAGTTTGATATCATAACGGAATTTCCGTCAAAATGTCACGTCGGCAACAATTTACATATTCTATACTACCCGCTGCTTCGTATGCGGAAATTTTTCAAATGGGGTGATATTGACAGTATTTTGTCTCGGTATTCAAACTTTTTTATATTTTGAAATTGCCTTAGTCTAAGGATATCACTTTCTGGGTAAATCGTTTCTAAACCCTCACAACTTTTGAAAAATCGTTTTACGTTGCGGGATAGCAAAAGATAGCATTGAAGGAGAGATTTAAAACCATAAGCGTGTTCCAAGTCCCTTTCACGTACGTCTGGATCGCTGGTATACACGATAACTCTGGAAGGGACTTAAAGAATTCATTCAAACTCTGCACAAAGTATTATTTTTGCCAAAGTTAGTTTAAATTGGGGAAGTTGATATACACATTATGTTACCCCCACACGTATAGTCTATATTCCAAAACAAACGACCCGACCCGTACGTAAAATTAAACTTAATATAACTTCTATATTTTCCACGCAAATTGACATAAGCTTTGGTCAATATAAACTGATATAACTTCCATACGCATGGTTGAAAATATTTGCAATTCGAGATTTTAAAATGTTTTTATAATCACTTTAAACCTACAAAACATGTATGCTTTTCCGCGTCCTTTGTAGTCCATATCCAAATGAAAATTAAAACCATAACTTCTATACCGGTGCGTTACTTGAAATCTGAACTTATAAATGGAACAAACATTTTGTATCTATCTTTTATTTTGCCGGGGATAATGACTATAATGTTCACACATAACTCTTTCTGTGCCGCTTGTAAACATACAAATTTTGAAAAATTAATTTATGTGCTCGGAGAAATGTACACACCGAATTTCTTTTCATATTCTAGCTGAAAACTTTGGTTGGTACTATCTGTATCCCAAATCCCCAATTTTGGTTGGTACCTTTTGCGCCACTTTTGATCCGCTTCCCCCTTTAAAGTATACCTTTGATACAATCCAATTGTATTGCAGTATACATTTTAATCGCTTTTTTCAAGTTCAACTTAAAAGTATAAATATTGAAAATCAGGTAATTAACCGTATTTCACGATTCTAGTTTCAGTCGTGTTGTTGGTACCATAGGAATATTTTATATTACGAATTTATAGTACGAATTTCGAAAAATATATTAATTTTGTGTTTCTATGCTTGTACAAACCGAATTTCATGATTGGTACCGCTGTTATCCGTTTTTACTCAATTTCACACCCAAAAGTTTAGATTTATGAAGAATATTTTCGTGGTCGTATTCGCGTTATAAGAGAAATATTCGTTTCATATTTCAAGATTCTTTTGGTACAATTTTTAACCAATTTAATCCCTTAAAAGTACAAATATCGGAAAATTCCTTGTTATTACTCATCTACACTGTAAGACGAACATGCGCACCGAATTTTATTATTGTAGCATCATCCATGTTGTTGGCACCTTTTTTATCCCGGTTTCCTCGTTTACCCTTTCGAAAAACACGCTGATTTTCATGATTCCATCTCCGTCTGTTTGATTGGTACCATGTTAATCCCTTTCTACCCAATTTCACCCACATAAAGTACGAATTTTGAAAAATATTTTCTTGGTCGCATTCATGCTATAAATGCTATATTTTAATTGCACTATCTGCTCATTAAATCATTCACCCAATAATATACATATTTTCTTAGAATTTGTGTAATAAATAAAGAATAAATACCCAAGAACAGACACATTTTTCCAGGATTGTACGTAAACATTGTTTATTGTTTCTCCATCCAGACGAAATCTAGCTTTTCTAATGACACTAATTTCAGTTCGCGATACATTCAGCAATTAAATTGATAATTCAGATTTTTTGCAATAGAAAACTGTTACGCCAATTTGCCTCAGCGTACGACTTGACTGAGTAATATCCAGTATTCTCGTATTTGCATTAATTGCCTCATTCAGATTTCCATGCACGTAAGTAGTTGAGCACGTTCATAGCTAAGTACATTAGGGTCTGGTGTGAATGTTTTAATAAAGAAAATCGGAGGATAGGATTCATTAAAATATATATCGTCTTCTACTCATTTAAAAGTTGTAAATGAAATAATAATCCAGAGATTATAATTTAGAGAACAAACTAGTGGTACCTTAGGAGAAGCAAAATATAGCAATCTTACTTATGATATACCCATTTAGTGCACCTACTACTTAATAATTATGAAATATTAGAAGCCTAGAAGAGGACTGTATAAATATAAATTAATATTAAACGGAAGTCAGAAGTCCTGGGATCTCGGAGCAAAAAAAAATCGGAAACCCCTAAAATTTAGAAATTCACCAGTTTTTGCATGTCCTTTTTTTAAATTTTTGGTGATGTCAAGCAAGCCACACAACAATAAGCATTCAATGAAATGCTAAAAAAATATAGCCAATTTGTCAATGATTTATGTATATGGCCTATTTAACTCGGAAAAAAATAAACAATAAATTCTTATGGATATATTTTTGTATATTTAAATTTTGCAGTCGTAGTCAGATTAGATGAAAAGAACACACCGACGGGTTATGTTATCAAACCCAGTTAACCGGTTACACACCCTAACCGCACTACACTGACATCAAATCGAAGTATTCGAAGATCGCGTTTTTCATCATAAGGTTAGCAGTAAACATGTGCCCAAAAAGGGGAAGAACATATGAACGTAAGTATGTGGACACAGAGATAAGGGCCACAAAACATACCAATTATACTTAACGTGACCATCTCTTTTTGGACGAAAAGCGGGATTTGGTGGGATTTTGTAGAAAAAAATGGGAAAATGAGACAGATGGTACTAATCAAACGCCTCTATCTGGAGTCATGAGCTTCAGGCTCCCCTGATTGTATGGAGTGTTGGGATTGTAAATAGTTATAATTGATCGAGAGACATCAAGTAGGGAAAAACTTGATGCAAACAGAGATAAAAATAATGAAAATAATAATATAATTAAACAATATTTAGGGTATTTAATCACATATTTTTAGGATTGTTGCGGTAGTGTTTTTAACATTATTTTCATTTTACCAATGAAACATCATAACATAGGTTGACTTTTACGCAAAGTCGACAGCCTTGAATCGGCAATTCTGTGAAATTCAGTCCTTTTACTAGTTTTAATGTTCATTTCTTTATGGTGTTGGATGCTATCTGTCAAATGCAAAGAAATGTACTCATAATATGTATTTAATATTGTTATTTAAAGAGCCTATATTTTGTTAATAATAGAAAAATCGTTTTACATATGGGTGATTTCACTGCACTGCGGGTGTGACACTTTTCCTTAAATATGTTTAAATATCTCCCATATTCATTGACGGAGATTTTTGATATATTACCAATTGAAAACGTCAGGTTAATCGGAATATTATTGCAAATACATATATGTATTAGCGTTTTAAATATAAGAGATATACTACAATCTAGAGCGTCACGGGTGTGATCTTAGCTTTGAAGAAAATCTTGAGGTTTTACTTATTTTCTTGAATTCTGTAATGTTTTTCCATTCATTTTTGCTAATCAAAAGAGTAGTAGCCGACATCTCTCTATGAATATAGGAAATATATTAAGACACCTATTGTTGTCATTATTTTGTTGAAATATAATCAAAAATATGTATTATGAGAAGTATAAACATTACGAATGTTTATTATTGAGAGTGTTAGTATCATTATGGCTTCCTTCCATAAACTGTTTGACATTCTTGTCTTATTATTCTTATTAATATATGTTTTAGCATTGAAATACATTTTATCAAAGTATAGATTGAATTACTATTAATAATCTTAAATGTACCCTTAAAACTAGAGCCAAAATTAGAATAAGGACAATTATTAAATATTTTAGAATTATTTGAATTGAACAGGGATATTGTATTTTAGAAATTGTGGAGATTTGCCGGACTTTTAAGTGAACATTTTTAATCTATAACGTACCAAAAATAATGTAAAACGAAAAAGCGGAAGTTTTTGTAAAAAGTGGTATGGAAAATTTAAGCGGGACTGGTCATCAAAAAGCGGGATGGATGGTCACCTTACTTATACTGGATATTTATAAAGGCTAACTCAAAACATTTTAATACAAAATTATTATTTTTTTTTGATACAAACGACTTTATATTGTTGTTGACTACAATGTGATTAGTTATGTTTTTCCATTGAGTGAAAAGTTATCGTTTTATGATATCCCGACTGTAATAAGCTGGAAAGCAAAATTTAATAAGCTGATAGTATTGGAAAAAATCTAGTTGTAATCGGTTTATGCTGCTAATAGGATAAATGGGATTATATTATGTGAGTTACTTTATTTTTTATTACCGACACACCCTAACATACCTTTACTTTGATACAAGCACTACATTAAGGATTCCTAACAAACTGTTTTATGATAGGTTCGATGACAACCAAAAACGTTTGTGTGTTTTCTGTGATACCAGTCGGCGCTCCTTCTCAGTTGCTTGCACCACTGGCATTGTATTCTCTTTGTTATCAACGTGGCCATAAATCATTCGCGCGCGCATAATTCCTCTCGACTGCCGAATAGACAATTATCCGTTAAAAACAAAACAAGTCGCGTACCGTTAAGTGATATCGCTGGATTAAATCGCATACATACACATCCACACAGACACACACACGCATTCACACTACCGTGCAGCAGTGCACCTTCAGCCTGTGGTTGCGAGTGTCATGACAGCGATTGTGAATTGTGGTGTATGTACTAGTGTATGTGTCTGTGTGTGAGCTTTTAATCCATGCAACAGTAAATAATATTTTATTATAGCCTGTAATCCATTTATAACTTGAAATGTTTATTTATTTATTTTTTTAGTGCATTTACTCTGTTTTCGAATTTGTTATTTCTTGTCGGCGATATTTTCTGCTGCTTTATGCCACCCATCGTCATCATCATCTTCGGTAGTTTCATTATTATTGCCTTTCGCTGGATGCTACGTCATTGTTGGGGATTATTTCGATAGTTGTGATTAGAGATGGGCACGAGTCACGTGAATTGCGTGAATCACGCGTGATTCACCCCTTAGGATGGAGTCTATATTAATCATGTCATTCCGTTTGTATTCTGGGTCGTGGTAAAATTCTAAGATGATCTGATTTTGTCCGTCTGCCTGTTGAAAACATTTTTTTTCTATCTAGAGAATGAATAATATATGCAACCAACGCGGAGAGATAATATTTTGTTACAAATGATACCAACAATTGTATTTTATTATCGTTTTACTAATTTTTTGTTATCAAATTATATTTGCAAAAAAAATATTTTGAAAGTAGAATAATGGCTTTATGACAGTCCATAGTACATTTTTTGAAAATATCATAAACTAATTAAAAAAGGGGATTATGAAATGGTTGTTAATGTTAAACTAATACAGATAGAAGCATGGAATTTGAAGTATTTTAATAGATATTCTCCTCTTTTATTTGACATATATACCGGCATCACAGGGTGCACCTTGAAATATCGACCTATATATATATATATATCGACCTATATATATATATATTCTTGATCGTCATCAGATTCTAAGACGATCAATCCATGTCCGTCCATTGACATATAAACGAGAGGAGCTAGGACGTCCAAATTTTCCATAAATGTGTCTTATAGTCGTAGATCGGTTGGGATTGCAACTAGGAAATCGGTCAAAAGGGAAAAATTTTTTCATCACAAAGACTGAAAATACCCATGACAGCCCTTTATATTTTAGAGTATTTTAGTATGTTTACATCCTAGCAGACATATTGAAACTGCTTGTACTTACTTGATATTGGATATGGGTATAAGAATAGGTATTCTTATTCGTAGGGGGTGAACGGGGCAAAAAGGCATAAAAAATGGTACCTACCAAACGACAACAGCTAGAAACACGAAATTCAGTGTGTATATTCCTTTAATTGAGTAGGTACATAATATAAAATTATTTGTTTCAAATTCGTACTTTTAAGGGGTAAAATGGGAATAGAGGAATAACAAAGGTACCAACAAAACGGCATTACCTAAAATAATGAAATTCGGTGTATACATTCCTCTGATGTAAAATAGAGGGATTTTTCGAAATTCGTACTTTTTGGGTTAAAATGGAAAAAAGAGGATACAGTTTGTACCAACCAAATGACGGCAGCTAGAGTAATGAAATTCGTACTTTCAAGGTATACAATGGTAACAGTTGTACCAACTAAACGGCTACAGCTAGAATGAAAATGAATGAAATTCAGTGTGTACATCCCTCTAAATGCGTAGATACATAAAATAAAGAGATTTTAAAAGTCATACATTTGATAGGGTAAAATGGGAAAAGGGAATAAAAATGGTACCAACCAAATGATCGCGGCTAGAATCATGGAATTCGGTATATACATTCGTACTTTTTTATTTTTACGGCAAACATTGGTTGATTCATGAAGTCAGGTTATCGTGAACTGTGTACGCAGATAATAGATTTTCAAAAATTGTACATTTGGAATTAAAATAGGATGGAAATACAACCACCTGTAGCACCCACTATCTACCAATGTTTATGGTATTTAAGTTTTTTGAAGATTGCTGTGTTATATTTACTTTTTGAATTGACTTGAAGTATTATTTCGATATATATAGCATAAACGTATTGGTAGCCTTGCTTATAAGTGTGGAAATTAAAAATTTTATATTTATTTATATATTTTTTTCAATATTTTTATTTGGTTTGACTGTATTTAAAAAAATACATTTGCCTCTAATGTTACTGCAATTGTATGCAAATCGAAATTTCGAAAAATCGCTCTATTATACGTGTCTACGAAATTATAGGGATATACACACCGAATTTCATGTTTCTAGCTGTTGTCGTATTATTTGGTACCATTTTTGTATCATTTTTTGTCCCATTTCACCCGCTAAATCTAAAATCGGAATATATACTTTATGGGAACTCCGTCGAATATTTCAAGTTGATTATACCCCCATCCCAAGGTGGAGGGTATAAATAAGGCCGTACCGAATCTTTTATTCTCTCAAACACGGAGTTCATTCCACACTTTGCCAGCAGATTAAAGTTTTTTGACTATATGTTGAAGTGTTATAGCATATTCGGATAATTATGATATTTTTATGCTCATTATGATGTTTCCGTGGTCTTCACAAGTAATGAATGTCATTTTTGGGGATTTTTAGTTATTGATGTTAAAGTGGTATATTTTGGGATTTTCATAAACGTAAATTTTTATTGAAAGCTACTTTTTTACTACTACTACAACTATTTCTACAAAAAAACAAAATGTTTATTGAAATAGTCTACAGCTCTAATGACATTTGACGACATAAGATGTATTGTAGCAGAATCTTTTCCTGAATAAAAAACAAATGAGGACTTATGATGCTATTCATGCAAGGATTTTAATATTCCTTTGCAAATTTTTCATTTAATTAACACTTATGATAACTTATGTCCTTCCTGCTGTCTTCTTCATAATAATAATTAATACGTATTTTTGGATTATAACAAGAAACATTTTTCACGAGTTATAAACAAATGTGAAATACATTTTTTTGCCAAAAAGGTGTGTTCATTTTATTGCATGTAACTCCTGCAGGTTTTACAATTTTAATACTTTTACTACATTACATTAATCAATATTGTGTTAGTGGTATGCATGGTTGACCTTTTGATGTGTTGCGTTTTGTCTTTTGTTCGGCTTGAGGTCAATTTTTTTTTCAAATAATAAAACACTACTAGGCCCCAGAAGATGACTAACGGAGTTTGTCGAAATATTGGGAAATAAAAAACAAGAAAATAATATTTTTTTTTATTATTTGAAAAAATTGACGTCAATCCGAACAAAAGACAAAACGCAATTAATCAATATTTTTAAATTTAAATTAGTGTTCTTAGATGTATTTTTATCGACTGTGTAAGTTTTTTTTGCAAACATAACTTGCAAAATCTTTATTAGTTTACTAACACAAGGCATAAAACAATAAAAAAATCCAGGAAAATATTGTTAATAGAAGCAAATAATGAAAGGCTAAAGTCGGGCGGCCGACTATATGATCCTTCACTTTCTATCCGAATACAATTCAATTCGGTAAAAAGGTGAAAACGGGCAAGATTTTTGTATGTTTCCTAAACATAGGCTAATATGACCTGAGCCAATTTGTCAAATCGAGAAGAATATTTGTGTCGGGGCTATATCCAAACATGGAATGAAGTAGGTTCTTTCAGTTCAAGTATAACGTGTCATGCTTAGTTTGAAGAAATTCGGTGAAAATACATGGTTTCTGGGGCGGAAAAGTTAAGCCCGGAGCGAAATTTATATGGGAGCTATATATAAATCTGAACCGATCTGTCCCATTTTCATCATGGGTGTTTCTAGTTGAAATATAAGATATTTTGCAAGATTTGAAGAAAATCTGTTATAATAAACGGTTTATGTGGTTTATAGGTGGAAAAAGTCAAATCGGGAGTGAAATTTGTGTGGTAGCTATATATAAATCTGAACTGATCTAACACATTTTCACAACAGGTATTTCTAGTTGAAATATAAATTTTTTTAAAAACATTTCTTTGGAACTAATAAAAAATTCTTACAATTGAGTTAATTCATACTTATATGGAAGAATATTTCCAGGGTTTTAAGTAAGAAAAAACTCAGAAATTTGTTGTATGAAAAAAAAAATCCATGTAGGAAATTTTAACTAAAACTTAAACTAAAACTTTGTCTCTTAAAATTAAGTTAATGAAATGAAATTTATGCCGAATTCTTCATACATTTAGATATTAATGAACTTATAAAAAATCAGTTGAAATTGTTTAGAAAATTCTAAAGAAGCAATTGTCGTTCGTTTGCAGATACTTATTTCTTAAGCACTTCAAGTATTAATCTATACAACCACAACGAAGGCGCCTTACTTAAATTGAACTTATTTTAAGTTCACTTTTTTCCCCTGTATCAAGTATAATTTTCCTCAGTTTAAGTAAAAAATTACTTGTTTTAAGGAAAAATTAGCAAAATTTTCCTCAGTTTAAGTAAATATTTTCTTGATTTTAGTAAAAAATGTACTTACTTTTAGGAAAATTTTACTTAAATTTATTAACTTGGTTTTAGGAAAAATTTACTTTGATTTAGGAAAATTTCAACACAGTTTTACATAGATTTAGTAAAAATGTACTTGGTTTGGGGAAAAACTTACTGGAATTTTCCTCAGTTTGAGTAAATATTTACTTACTATATATTTACTTGGTTTGAGGAAAATTGAACTACAATCAATCACTACTTTCAAGGAAAAGTTTGAATTTGATATGAGGAAATATTGCTTTAGCGCTATACAAAGTTCAATTTTTCTAAATTTTAATTAATTTTAACTCATAATAGGGTTCACTTTTTTTCTGGGTGTACTTAATTATTTTAAAAGAGTTGCAGGCGATTCGTAGTTTCACCACTGTTTAATTGGTCACTCGCGAAAAAATTGTATTTCATTTTCAAAAAGACGTATACAATTTTTTGTGAGGAAAATACATACGCAAACTTTCGAAACAATCCAAGCTATCGAGGTCAAATGGAGTGACTCATAGTAACTTATAAAGACATAATAAATGTCAGTTACAAAAAATCTTTTACCGAAGCCGCAGTTTTAAAAATAATTTGTTTTCGTTCTGCTGTAAAGTATGATTTTATGACTTAAGTCGTTACTTGTGAAAGCCGGAGATTTGTTTACTATTACTATTTATGCTTTGCATTGGCATAATAATAACGGTTAATGGAAAAACTCTAAATGGAAATTATCTATTTTCCAATAAAATATTCGATTAATAATTTAAAAATCCCAATAATTGAGTGAAACAATAAGTTTTTTCCTTCGTGATCGCACATGAACGTGAGTTAAAAGTTGCCCACATGCCCATCTCTAGCTTTGATTGTAAATACACATAACATTGTTTCTGTTGCTGGATTTTACTTTAGATTTGTTGCCATACGAACCACTAGCACCAGCGCCATTCATTCCGCAAGTTCGAAACGTAAAACACAGAATAAAACTACATCAACTGACACGAGAAATACCGCGAACTGTCTATCATCACACATTTCATCTCGGGGGAATGATTTCGTAATCGAGCACCACAAGAGGAAGGATACGAAATAATACACCACCGAACAGCAAATCCAGAATGAACCAAAACGATCTGGGGGAGTGGGTGCGCTGTCATAAATTCCAATCGAAGGCATGCTGGCTGGTGTGAAATGCGCGGTTTTGTACGTTTAACCTCTCTTTTTATTTTGTTGTTGCTGCAAACAATAAAGATTTCTGATATTCTGCACGAAATTCACGCACAGTCTCAAAGGCAAATACTACCGTGGGATGCTCATGTTTTTCTACCCTACACCAAGGCTGCGATTTGGGAATTTTGCATGTAAAAGCGTTTTTCTTTTTTTTCAAATTGTGCGTGTGATTAAAGTGAAGGTCACATGCACGAGAATGCACTGATTTTACTACAGCTTGCAACAACAAATCCTTTCCAACTCAATGAATTTTGAATGATACATCAGGGAATACGAATTGCCATCATTGGGAATGGTAAAACTAGTAATTTGTTGAGAATGTTAGATTAAAATTTCAATCTTTCTTGCTCGCGAGAGTACAAATACATCCTACTTGGCATCGATCGATTAGTGCTTCAGTGTCATGCATTTCTAAGATTATTGTTCAATACAGAATATTGTTGGGATTTATCCTTCCACAGTTCCCTATTTTTTTCTTCAAAACTATGATTTTCAAACACCCGGGGTTTTCAAAAAAAAGCTTAGACAATATATGTCAGCAGAGGAGAGGAAAGAAGTCACCAGGCTCTTCGGTCCCGGGAAGAAACTACTTCACGAGTCTGATGATACCCTCGTTAAGACGAACGAAAATTTGGATTTCTCTAAATGTAGTCCAGATTAACATCCAACATTCGGCCGCCATGCTTTGGTCGCTTTAAAATTGCTATTGCCTTGTGATTGTGCGGTTAAAGGAATCTTTTGCAAAATAAGGACACCTAATTTTAGACTGTTTATAGCCAAGAATTATGATATTCCGAGAATTTTATACTCGCTAAAATCAGGGTTGTCAGATTATTTTGTACCTCTGTCGCAAATCAATTGTCAGAAATCGCCAAATTTAAACAACTTCAGTTTTTGTTAAAAAATCGACAAATTCCATTTCATATTTAGTTCCTGTTAAAAAAATGTATCGAATTCAGATATTATATTTGAATTGATTATTTTCAACATTTCATAATAAAGAATTAAAACATATTTTATTGGTATTTATTATTCTTAATGAAAGTTAAAATTTTTCTTTTACCGTGACCTCAGGGATTACTGGTTAAAAAACAATTAACATTAAAAAATAGGTTTTTTCTCCATTTTCCATTTCCAATGTTCCTACCTCGAACCGAACGAATCGGAAATGGTAATTTAAAAAGTGTTCGGTTTGACATGAACGCATATTTATGACTTGCATACAAATTGTAATATATTTCTCTACGAAGTAACACCAATATAATAAAATCGGAGGACAGATTTAAAATATTCTAAAATTAGCCAAGAAAATCGCCAACCATTTTATAAGTCACCAAAAAATCGCCATGTCGCCAAATCGAAAATAAAGTTGCCAAACATATTTAAAATTCGCCACGTTTGGCGAGAAATCGCCATATCTGGCAACCTTGCCTAAAATTGTTGAACAAAAATCACTTTTAATTATATATGTGTCAGCTACCTTGATTCACATTTTCTACCTTGAATATGATAATTTAGCAAATATAATTGATTTGAAGTGAATATAAAAAAATTTAGTTTAATAAATTTCGAATGTTTTATCCGAAACAAGTAAAAATGGTGTTAAGGGCGGGCCGAACTATACACATACCCTCCACAACGGATTGCATGCCACAGAGGCTGTCGATTTTCGAGGATATGCAGTAACATTACAGGAAAATGTATAAAAATGTATTATAACTAAATATTATATTTTTATTATTTCAAACCAATCTTGTCATAAAAGTAAAAAAGTGCGAATTTGGAAAAATCTTGTTATTTTGCTTGTCTATGCAGTCAGAGGAATCTATTCACCGAATTCCATGATTCTAGCTGCTGCCATTTGGTTGGTACAATTTTTATCCCAATGTACCCCTTAAGAGTACGACTTTTTAAAATCTCTTCATTTTACTTGTCTACGAATTTAGAGGAATGTACACACCGAATTTCATCATTCTAGCTGTAGTCGTTTAGTTGGTACCATTTTTAATCGCTTCTCCCGTTTTACGCCCTTAAGAGTACGACTTTCTAAAATCTCTTTCTTTTACATGTCGACGTTATTAGAGGGATGTACACACCGAATTCCATCATTCTAGACGTAGCCGTTTAGTTGGAACAATTTGTATCCCTCTGTTTAGTTTACGGAGTCAAAGAAATGTATACTCCGAATTTCATGACTTTAGCTGCCGCCATTTGGTTCGTGCAATTTTTATCCCCTTTTTCATTTTAACCCCAAAAAGTACGAATTTCGAAAAATCTTTTTTTACGTGTCTAAGCAATCAGAGGAATGTATACTCCGAATTTCCTTATTCTAGGTCAGCAGTTTGGTTAGTACAATTTTTATCCTTCTATTCCCATTCTACCCCTTAAAATGTATCTACTCAATTAGAGAAATGTACACACCAAATTTTGTGTTTCTAGTTGTTTGCATTTGATAGGCACCATTTTTATCCCATTTTGGTCCCATTTCACCCCCTACAAATAAGAATCACTTTATGGTCCACGTTTTTGTTATAGGGGGAATGCGCTACCCAATGCGCATATCCTTAAATACTCTAATATTATGGGTATTTTCAATTTTTCCCTCTGCACGATTTCGCACAGTTATAGGGTCTTAGGTCGATATTTCAAGGTGTTACAAAAGGAATGACAAAGTTAGTATACCCCCTTCCTGGAGGTGGAGGGTATAAAAATAAGCTAGTATATAGCATCCAACTCTTTATCTTCCTTTAGCCAATGCAATACACTGCATTTGTAGGGGACATCCCCTGATCCAACATGTGTGAACAGACTGAGGTGGGGAATATCCGAAGAACTAATTACCGGGCCAACAAATCAAAACAGATATTCCTAGAAATGTGGGGAAGACTTGCCTGCGCACATATGAGAGTAAATTTACTACTGTTCTCAATGCCGCTATATTAGTTCAACTGCTGGTCAAAAACGACGAAGCAAAAGACATCTTGGGCGGACGCAAAACGCCCAGCGATGAGAAGGGTATGTCGAAGGCTATTTAACAAGACTATGTCGACCAGATCTTCATAAGACTGCAACGCTTGCAAGCTGACTGAATCGACGCTTCATGTACAGGTACGCTTACATCGCACAGGGTCGACTACACCATTTCGGTAACTCTGTTTGACAATAACTATAGAATACACATTCCAGATAGGGAGGACTAGGCGGACATTCAAGGTAGAAATGTTTATCTCAAATTTTACGCAGACGGCCCCTAAACTGATATTTTCTATTACTCCCATTATTTCCTGGTCTACTTTTATTAGATTTTGTATGGGGAATTATATATTCCCATTCCAATCCCTAAATATTATTGCATGCCTAAATATCAAAAAATATTATCATATTTTCTACAAGATTTTGCATTTGAAAGTTCTTAGTAAATGTATGTACGTATGTGTTTTTTATTTTTAGACATCTTTAAATTTATTACAATCTTTTTATGATTAAAAACAATGCTATTGTAAAACAATAGCAGTATTTGTAATTAATCAAAATAATTAATACAAATTTATTAAATAATTAAGTGTAATAAATTAAGAGTGACAAATTCTATCTGTTATATGCTTCTCTTCTAAGAACACATTTAGGACGTTTTCGATTGCTAAACAATTTCGTTTTGACTGTTAAAAATGGTAGGAATGTGGAAGTTCGAACACAGTTGGATAGATATTTTAATCAACTTGTTCAAGGTGTATCGAATTGATTTACTATGTATAGTTCTGCAACCATTTTTTTAAATTCCTTAAATCCTAAATTCGTAATTTTAAGGGGTAAAATGGGAATAGAGGGATACAAATTGTACCAACCAAATTACCACAGCTAGAATCATGGATTTCACTGCAGACATTCCTCTGACTGCATAGACATGCAAAATAAAAAGATTTTTCCAAATTTTTACATTTTTATTTGATTTTAGAAAGTCGTTTTATTAGATTTCGTTGTAAATGGTGTCGATGGTGAAAGGCATATACTGCCCAAAAATATTTTGTACCGATATCGACGTGAACTACATTGAGGAAGAAAAAAACGAAGATGATTTAAAGGATAGCAGCGGCAGTGGCAACAAATTTCATTGTTACCGATTCAGAAAACTAGGAGGAGCGCGACGACTATCAGCAACCTGCAACAACAACGCTGCCAAATGAAGCGTTAAATTAATAGATAACTATAGCAACTGTGTACTGTGTATTAAAATATAAAAATATACTGTACTGTACATTAAAATATAATAATAAAAAAATATATTAATTTTATTCACATTTTCAAATTATAATCATTCGAGTTAGCAAACATATTTTTAATGTCAATAAAAGTTATTACTTTTCTAAATTCAAATAACACTTGGATTTCTCGATTTAGAAAAATTATAGGACCACCTTAATGGTCGAAGATAAGGATATGTATGTTCTCAGAAAATGTTGGGGCCGTTAGAGCGGTGGGTGCAAATTTTATAAACATTATATGGGTAGGAATTAGGTGAAAGTATGTTTGAAAAAATTTTGGGGAGGGAAATTAGTTCATTTAACATGAGGAAATTTTGGGACGTTTCGTGTATTATTTCCACTTTTCACCGCTGCTGCGAACAACTGCGCAGAGAGGGAATTAAAATATATAGGATCTGTCGCCAACTGTCTGCTCATCAGATCTTAGAGACAGAAGGAGAGCTTGGCTGTCTACAATAATTCTTATGTAAACGATTGTGCCTAAGGAGGAAGGAAGCCGAAGTAAATACGTCGAAAGAACCAATACCTCAGTCTAATTCGACAAATATGCATTCCCAATCCCAGAATGAGAGCATGAATGAATGTTTTGGTTCGCCAGTATCCAGTGGCAGACAGTCGAGATCCAATGTGTTATGTAGTCGCCATGATGTGTGTATCTTTATTTTTATCTCTTTATGTAAACATATTATATACGAAACAATGTTTAACTAATGCTACTACTAGTCACTTGGACTAACTAGTAGCTCATTTAAAACTATTTATTTAATTAGAAACCAAACAATAAAAAATTATTTTAATTATGATTATGTAGTCACGATGTCGCCAATGTTTCTGCGCAATATGTTTAATTGAATAGTGTGTTTAACAGCGATTCTCATTTCTTCAATGTGAACCCTGATTCAAGTTAAGGACATATTCGTTGCGAAAGTTCTGACGAGAAGTAGAGGTATCTCCTTCCTATTTGCATTTTTCTCCCAAATTACCCTTGTCAAACTATTTATGATAATACCACCATTTTTAAGCCAATGACTGTGTTCCTACAAGCCACTACTATATCGAGCCACTAAAAAACAAAGGAAAGAAATATGCCAAGGTCATTTTCCAATTTAATAAAGATGCATCGAAAACGAAAGCAATTTAAGTCTTTTCAAATATTTAAATTATCATAATCATTAGCTGATGATTCTATATTATTGGGCGATGGTCCGCTTACATTTTGGGTAGTTTGGTGTAGTGAAGAATTGTCCAAAATTCGAAGTAACATAGATTTTGGATTTTAAAAACTACATGGAAATGATTTTAGGAAACATCCTGCTAGTCTTCATCCAAAACTTTACATACATGCATATGCGTTTAGACAGATCAATTTGTAGTTGATGTGATCCAGCTAACCGCGCTCCGCCAACAGGGCAAAATTTTAGAAATACTATAGTTCCTTCCACACATATAAACGTGTTGAAATTTTCAACAAAATCGGTCCACCTGTGGAAGTAAAAATAAATCAGAAGCAGAAGTTTAAATCGTGGACTGCAACTGTTTATACACTCCACGCATTTGCATTTGTTTGTAACACCCAAAAAGGAAACGAGATAGACCCATTGTTAATTATACCGATCGACTTAGAATCACTTTTTGGATAGTTTTAGCTATGTCCGTCTGTCCGTCCATCTCTTTTTGTAATCAAATTACAGGTCGCTATTGCAGCCAGAACCAAATGAAACTTTGCGCAACGAAGTTTTTCGAGATTAGGACGAACGCTATTTAATTTGAAGAAAATCGGTTCAAATTTAGATATAGCCCCCTCAGATCAGGTTTGAGATCATTTGGTTTTGTTTTCTTAGACAGAAAACAAAGTTTTTAAAAAGAAGTATGTGATGGTTGCTACTTCGGTAGTTTGCGAGACAATATCCACGGTGTAGGTTTATCGCACTATTTCAGTGACAAGGTTATTTTGGCTCTATGAACATGCCAATAGATAAAATGGAGTGAAGAGAATGGTCGAGATTCAGAAGGCGTCTCTATATCCACAAATACTCACTGCCCCCTCAAATTCAATTGTCGGCAGCCAATCGGGCTATTTAACGCCTCGTTTGGGTTACATGAATTTGAATGCCTTGAAAACAACACTGTGTGAGCCGAAAATTGGACATTCAGAATGCACCACACACAACGAAAATAGACAATTTCTGGTTTGAAATTTCAGTTCTTAATTTAATATATAAGAAATCTCTCATTTCTTTTGTACGGAAAATCGAATTAATTCTTTAGGTTATGTCCAAAATCAACTACGCTCAGAAAAAAGTGAATCTTACAATGATTTAAAATAAACTAAAATTTAGAAAAGAAAATTAACTTCGAATTGCGCTAAAGCGATATAACCTCATATGAAGTACAATATTCTTCTAACCAAGTAAAAATGTACTCAAACTGAGGGAAATTGCAGTAATTTTTTCTTCAAACCAAGTAAAATTTTTATAAATAGAAGTTAAAATTTGATGAAGTTTTACTTAAACTATATACATTTTTCTTTAAAACAAGTTAATTTATATTTAAACTGAGGAAAATTTAGCTTGACATATGGAAAAATGTAACCTCTAAATAAGTTCAATTGAAGTGAAACTGAGGAAAATATTCCACAACACTTCAAATAAATGAATGAATTTAATTCAGAGTATGTAAAATGCATATAAACAATGAGAACATGAACTAAATTTCAAACTTCTCTTGATATGTGTGACATAAAGGTAATTTGCAGATTATTTATGCCATGCTTTTCATAAAACTAAGTATTGTTTTAATAAACTTGAACAAAAATTTAGTAATTTTTCCTAAATATTTGCTGTAGCTCAAAAAATCCCTAAAACCAAGTACATTTTTAATTAAACTGTGCAAAAAATGATGAAAGCTTTTTTTATACCCTACACCACTTCGTGGTCTAGGGTATTATAAGTTAGTTAAATAATTGAGCTAGACCCACCTTTAAGTATACGGATCGGCTTAGAATCGCCAGCTGAGTCGATTTGTCTGTCTGTCCGTCCGTCCGTCCGTCTGCTGTCCATCTAAGCTTGTTCGCACTCTACAGGTCGCAATTGTTGTCCGATTGTCATGAAACTTGGCAGAAGTTATTTTTTCTGGCCAAGGACCATCGGTATTGAATTTGGAGGAAATCGGTTCAGATTTAGATGTAGCCCCCATACAAATGTCGGTCCCGATTTGACATTTTCCGCTCTAGAAACCACATATTGTACCCGATTTTCTTTACATTTGGTACAACATCTTATAATCCAACTAGAAATACCTATGCCGAAATTGGGTAAGATCGGTTCAGATTTAGATATATCCCCCATACAAATGTCGGTCCCGATTTGACATTTTCCGCTCTAGAAACCACATATTGTACTCGGTTTTCTTTAAATTTTGCAGAACATCTTATAAATCAACTAGAAACACCTATGCAAAAATTGGGTATGATCGGTTCAGATTTAGATATAGCCCCCATACAAATGTCGCTCCCGATTTGACTTTTTCCGCTCTAAAATCCACATATTGTACCCGTTTTTCTTTAAAATTGGCACAACATCTTATAATCCAACTAAAAAACCACTGGTGAAAGTGGGTAAGATCGGTTCAGATTTAGATATAGCCCTCATACAAATGTTGCTCCCGAATGTTTAACCGATTTTGGCCAAATTTTACATATTATATTTCACCAATAAACAGACATGGTGAAAGCGCGTCACATCGTTCCTGGTTTCAATATACCCCCATACAAAAGTCCTTCCCGATTTCAATTTTTTACCGAATTGAATTGCAATGAGAATTGTTTGGGTGATGCCCATATGTCCATACTTTGGTATGACTTTGGTATAATACAGTATTATTTGTATTTGTCTGTCGGACAATTGGATCAATTACCATATTATTTACCATATTCGTTAAATTTGACTAAAGTTGAATTTATAGCATATAAATTATATGAATATAATTTATATAATTTGTCTGAACTACATAAAATTGATACCATGAAATACCTGGGTTTAGTAATCAAAGCGAGGTACATACGCAGGGAGTGGTGTAGGGTATTATATAGTCGGCCCCGCCCGACTTTAGCCTTTCCTTACTTGTTTTTAAACAAAGTAAATATTTACTCAAACTGTGGAAATTTTTGCTGTTTTTTTTCTCGAAACAAGTGATTTTTACTTAAACGCCATTTGTTCATTCAATATGGAATCATTACCCAATTTTATTACTTTTAAGGAAATGCTTACTAATCTGATGTAAAATTGGTGAATTTGAGTATTGATTTTAGGTATGTTATTTTTCTGAGTGTACGCCAAAGGCTTTTTGTATGCTTAAAATTTTCTACTACATATTTATACATATACATATTTTCCGACCTATGTTCCGAACTCACCAGTGACACCAGACACAGATGCGCTTTGTTGTTTTTCAGGAAAATCAGTCAAGTTAATTTACACTTTTGGCCGGCGACACATGTGCTTGAAGTTCGCACTGAGTATTCATTGTTTCATCAATTTTGATCTCGCCCCAGGGAAATATTTCAATTTGTTTTCTTGAACTTTCGGCAAATTGTACACAACGTTGGCAGTAAGTCAATAGTATAGCGCAACCGTGGATTTTTACTTTTTTGGCCTACATTCTTGTAATGATTTCAGTATGACAGCTTGATTTTTAATTGTGACAAATTTCTCATCTGTATCTAAGTTTAAATCACAGTCATTAACTTAAATAAATTGAGTAGCAATTCCACTTATTTCGTGTTTTTTAATTGTACGCTGGTAAGCCAAGGCGAACAGGCCTAAAGTATTGTTTAGACCGGCGCGACACGATAAAACGCAGCTCAATATCTAAATTTATTTGTACAGATCCTAATGAAAGTGTTCATACCAGAGCGACACGACAAAAGCAAACCGCAGCTGCTTTTTTCGCAATATGTACGTCAACTATTTCAAAACAAACAAATAAAAGACAACAAACACAAATTTAAATTTTAGTGTGAAATATAAAAAAGCGAAGTGACAAGCGACACCGATACAACAGCGTTTGTCGCGTGAGGCTAAGACTGCCGCGACTGAAGCGTTTTGACGTGTCGCACCGTTCTGAATGGGCCACAATTATTCAACCAAAACCGATGTATCCTTATTTATATGACCCATTTCAATAATCGTTTAAAACTAACATTTGCACATTCCGGTGAAATTTGATGCACCGATTCACAGAATTTTCTTTCCGATATATATGTATGTACATAGATACATTAGGAAAGCATTGGCACACTCTGTTGTTGTTTCGATTAATGCTTTTCATATTCCTTGAATTAATTCACTTGGGTTTGTTTGTCATTCCCCAGCACATTCGTATGAAACGAAAACAAAATGAAAACCGAAACCATTCGAAGAAGCTCTATTCACTTGTTGTAAACCGCACGTGCTGTGTAGTTGGTATTGGCGCGTTGTACAAGTACGAGTAGTGCTTGATGCCGGCGATGGCATAGCACCGGGAGCTATCGACGTTATGTGGGAAATTCTAGTCGAGAACTAATTGCAAAACTTAAACATCTCGAGAATTGTGGTGAAAATTAACACATTGTACTTGTTCGAATTTACGATGTACTTGTTCCGTACCGTACGCCATATCCCGACATACTCGTACGTACAGAGAACAACTTGTGTGGCACGAGATATGGGCGATGGGAAATGGGCAATGGGCGATTGGCGATGGGGAGATGTCGTCGTATTCTCTTCTCTGTTTCGCTCTTGTTCTACATGTCTCTATTTGGGCTAACAACAGATGTACCTTAGTGAAAGCCACAAACTGTATGGGCAGGCCATGGCACTGCAGAGTCATTGTGCTGTTCGTGTACAATTTCTCGACGTTCTTAGATGGCTATTGACTGATAGTGATATTGAACTTGATATCTTTTGGATACCCGATAATGTAGAATATTGGTAACAAGATGATATCGCGAACATTTTAATTTTCGATAGCGTTGATGGTTATCGCAGGTTAACCGCGTTTATTTAGAAACGTTGTTCAAAATCTCTCATAGTTTACATTAAGGTTTTGTGGGAAAATCCTAATTTAACAATAACATATACAAATTGGGTGTGATATTATAAAGTTCCTCTATTTTTATACCCTCACATTGAAGGAGTCACTTAAGACCCTAAGTATGTTTGGACCAAATCCGTTTCACGACTATTTAAGATGTTTGAGCCATGTCCGTCCGCCCGTCTCTCTGGCTGTCTGGTGTACACGATAACTCTAGAAAAGAGCTAAGGAATAAATTCAAACTTTGCACATGGGCGAAGATGGGCGAAGTTGCCGCGCCCCTTCTGGTACCTCCCACACAAATGACCCATATTCCTATTTTAAACTGAAACGAATGTAACTTCCACAGGAATATTCGGAATCAGCTATATTTTGGTATTTGATAATGTTTTTATAATCACTTTAAGTGTACTAAATATGGCGGGTTTTGTCATGGCCCTTCTAGTACCTCCCACACAAATTTCCCTAAACTACGTAAAATTAAAGCTGTTATATTATATATACAGATGATCGGAATACTGTGAAATTTGATATTTGGCAATGCTTTAATAGAAGTTACATTCGCATGGAATATGGGCGATATTGCCACACCCCTTCTGGTACCAACTACTCAAAGTGACAATAGCTTTGTTTAAAATAAACGGGTAGTAAAAATCATTTGCAATTTCATATTTAGAAATGTTTTTATAATCACTTTAAACATAAAAAGTATTTACGCTTTAGCCACGGCCCTTCTTGTACCTCCCACACAATTGCATCTATAATAGGCAATATTAAATCCTTCATACATATATATTGGTACATGGAATACACTGTGACTTGATACTTGATCATGTTTGTGCAATTGTTTTATAAATGTGAACTAAGTGTGTGACACGAACCTCTTAGTACCTTCCACACAAATTATACTGCCCTTATAACTTCCGTATATATGTACTCTGAGAGTGAGGGTATATAAGTCGGTTTAGCCGACTGAAGCTTAATTACTTGTTTATTGTTTTTTCGTGTCAGCAAAAACCGATGTTATCAAAAATATTTCTATGTGAACGTGGAATTCGCAACATTTGTAGCAATCATAATTACATTCACTGGACCTAAAAACTGACGTGATCGGATTTATATTTCTTAAATGAGAGTAATTTTAGTAAAATTAAAATTATCCTTAAAAAAGGATTGATTATGTGATTCAATAAGCTTCAAAATATTTTTTTACGTTTTGGATTTTTTTTTTTATTTTTTTTGTTTCATATTGTAAACAATTTGGATTCCACAAGGAGCTATCAGATATATTTCGCAAGCCTTCCCCAATGATATGTTTTGTCTCTAGCATTTTACTCCATATTGAGAAAATTTTAAATAAAATCGGGTACAATATGTGGTTTCTAGAGCGGGAAAGTCAAATCGGGAGCGACATTTATATGGGGCTATATATAAATCCGAACCAATCTCACTCACTTTCAGCATAGGTGTTTCTAGTTGGATTATATGGGGGCTATATGTAAATCAAATTCGTCCTTGATCCACAAAACTGGCTTGTGCTAATTTTTGTTAAGATCAGACTATAATTGCGACCTGCAATTTGATTACAACAATTGATGGACAGACGGACATTGTTAAATCGACTCAGAAAGTGATACTAAGCCGATCTGTATAATAAACGATGGGTCTAACTGGTTTCCTTTTGGGTGTTACAAACAAATGCACAAAGACATGATACTCTAGTGGAGTGTATAAATATGTTTGGTTAATATGAACTAATAAAGCAATCCTTTTTTGGGTAGAATTGACAATACTAAATATTAAATTAAATTAATTAAAACAATTCAATGTTATTGATATTATGCAGTATTTATAATTAATTCATGAGATATTCGAAGTACATTAATAAAACAATAAATTTATAAAATTGCTAAACAAAACTTTGTAAATTAATAAAATTATACAAAATTACAAATATTAAAATATTTAAAAAAATGTTATTTCATATTAACAAGAACTTCCTCAAAAGCGGGCAATATGCGAATTGGAATTAGAATGTGGTTACTGCGGAATTACTTCCATTTTTTTATTTGCATGTTTGCTTCAAATATATTAAAAGACGAAGATGTCATTTGTTCCGTAGCGCGGAGAAATTACTTTCAGGAGTGAACGATTGGGTTTTTCGGAATGACTCTTTATCTTATTTTCGTTCGTCTGAGGCGAACGATCAATTATTACGAGAAATCTATAAGCATATAAGAAAATATAATTCCTTGTGTCTATATAAAAACACGCAAAGAGCTCGTAGCTAAAATATTTCTTATCTATGTTTTATAGAATTCAAGTAATAATTGAGTTATTTTAATCGATCGCCTCAGACGAACGAAAATAAGTTACAGAGACAGGCACTAAATCTCAATTATTATTCTACTATTATTCAAACAAAAATAAAAAATCTTAAAATAATAATATATTTCATATTAGGTTTTGATGAAGTAAGGTGTCATACCCACTTCTCCAATGCCGTCCATTTTTGCGCAACTAGCTATATGTCTGTTTCCGTAATCTTATTGTATATTAAGAGTTTTCACAGCCATGGTCGGACGCAGAAAAAAAATTGGACAATATTACCGGGAAAAAATTTAAATTTCCCGGGAATACGGGAAATATTAAAAAATATATATAAATGGAAAATTTGTGAAAACCAGATAGGGGAAGACATTTGCAAGATTTTGATCGTGAAACAAAAACATCATACTGACATTAAATTTCTTGTTTTCCCAAAGAAATCGTCAAAAAATGGTGAAAATTCTCTCAAAGAAGAAGTTACTTTACATGTGGAACCAGTAAGAAATGGACTAAAAATAGGAATAAAATTTAAAATTGTGCACTTGGAAACTTTCAAGAGAAATCTAATATGAATAGAAATATTTAAATGACCATTTGTGAGAACAAAGGATTGCACTATTCCAATGTTTTTATTTTTTATGAATTTATTTAATTAATATTAACATTTTTAATGTTTCTATTGCTTCTATAGTTTAGAATATTTTTCTTTTTTTTTTCTGTAAAATATTTTCCTCTCTAGAAGAATGAATTTCTAAATTAAACACGTCATTCTCAGTTATACAAGTTCTTTGTTTCCTTAAACATTTTTTTAATTTTGAATCTATTTTAGGTGTCGATCCGGCGTGTTTGTTATTTAAATGTCCAATATTATGACTCTTCCAATCCTTTCTGATTTGCGTAGAGTAAAATATGTTTAAAATGGAAAATAATTTCTTAAATATTTTAACAAAAACGTTCGTTTTTAATTTGTAATATGTCAGGATTTTAACCCTAAACCCTAATGTTATTTTCATTTATTAATTTCAATTATTTGCGTAATAACTACTGCAATAATAAAAAATATTTATTTTTAGACTATTATTATTTTGTTCTGTTCTTCCCGATCTCTTGTGCCATATAGTTTTATTGGGAATTGCATTCATATTGAAAATTATCAAAAATTCACGAAAACCTGTAAATAGTGTTCACGGACGTGTATGGTGTACTTTAATGGGTTAAAAAAGCACACCAATGTTGATATTTTAAACCACGGTAAAGACAACACACTTTATCACAGAACATTATATATTACTGCAACGTTAAAAAATAATTTACATGCCTGTAGTATTTTCCATTTTAAAAATGTTTATTATCTTATAAATTTCGTTTTACAACAAATGTGCTTTCTTTATTACTTCAGGCAGAGAGCTTATACATACAGAGAGTCGAAACTGTTCCCTTAGCATGTTAAGTCAAGTTTGGAGCAACATTAGATTATTAGAAATTCGTTTTCATTAAAAGTGCAATTTTGTTTATTTAAAAAATTATTTAATATTGTGATTTGATTTGATTTACTACAATCAACGTTACCAAATGTGTTTTTTTTTCTGTTACAACATCCAAAAATAATAGAATAGAAATACTTCATTTAACATCGTTTTTATGCTGATGTTGCTTGAAAACTAACATGCTAAGAGAGAAATTTCCACTCTTTAGGTTGAAATGTCAAATGAAAAAGAAGTAACATTGACAGCTTGGTTTGAAGAAATGCTTCAAATTTTCTATTCTTGTAACTTTAAAATGTTGGCGTCCTTATTACTTTTTGAAAATACTTTACATTAAAAATTGACTTTTTGCCTCAACAATTGGTATTTGGTCTCATCGTGGGTCGGTATAAGATGACGAATATCCGAAGAACAAACACCATGAAAGTATCGATAGAACAACATCCCAAATTACAACGATGATCAGGGACGAAAATAGAATTCGGTATTTACCGTCATCTATCAACACCATCGTCGTCCACTCTACAAGGAAGATCTTGGAGCACCCATATATGGGAATTGTATTCCGTCTTAGGTAGTGGAGTAGATATAGTGAAGAGAGGGATTGGCATAAATTGAAATGAAATAAAGCTATTATTGAAAATTTACTTTATTATAAGGTCAATTTTATGCCATTACTGTTTGAATATAATTCTGGAAGTCCAATTTTCGTCCACGTTTTCAAGCAATGTGGGCCGTGATTCGGTAATGATTCGCATAATTTTAACTTTCAAGTTGTCTACATTTTTCGATTTGTTCGGATAAATCAAAGACATGCCAATCTCGCGATCTCCTTGGCCAATTGATGGAATAACAAATCAAACTAAAGGCAAATGATAACAATGTTGTCAGAACTGGCCAATTTGTGAAATGAAAGCGAAATTTGTATGGGAGCTATATATAAATCTGACCGATTTTCACCGTGGGTGTTTCTAGTGGAAATATAAGATATTTTGCCAAATTTGAAGAAAATTTGTTAAAATATATGGATTCTAGAGCAGAAAAAGTCAAAACGGGAGCGAAATTTGTTAGGAACTATATATAAATCTGAAGCGATCTAACACATTTTCACCACAGGTGTTTCTAGTTGAAATATAAGATGTTTTGCCAATTTTGAAGAAAATATGTTAAAATATGTGGTATCTAGAGTGAAAAGAGTCAAATCGGGAGTGAAATTCGTATGGGGGCTATATCTGTACCGATTTTCTTCTTCGTCCTTATCCCGAAAAACTTCGTTATACAAAGTTTCATTTGGTTCTGGCTACACTTGCGAGCTGTACTTTGATTACAAGAATAGCTAGACAGACGGACGTAGAGACAGACAGACGGACATTGCTAAATCGATTTAAAAAGTGATTCTAAGTCGATCGGTATAATTAACAACGGGTCTATCTCGCTTCTTTTTGGGTGGAGTGACGACAATGTGAACAATTATTTGTTCCTATTGAGGCGGTGCTATTTATGATTACGAATCTTTTTCATTTTATATTGTAATCATATTTAAGAAAATAACATTAGCAGTCCATAGTATTTACACGTGCAGCAGCAGCATAGAAATGAATTCCTGAAAAATATGTAAATATTCGGGTACTCAGCACCAATATTCCGATTTGCCAGCTCTAGTGCTCGGCTGCTTTTGCCATGGTAATGTTTACGAAAATTGAGTTCGAATATGTAGTACAATTTAAACAATCACTAACTAGACTCCGAGTATCTCTCGGATGTTTGGCATGTGTGTGTGTGCCGGTGTGACGGCGGCTATATTTGTTGTGCATATATTTAGGTGGGTTGTTGTTATTGTTGGTGGTGCTGTTTTTTATTTAAATGTATTCGAAATGAAAGCCCATAAATACCATCACCACTTTTCAATAAGTTTCGAATGCTTTTATTGTTGTGTACTCATCTTCTTTTGTTGTGGTAATTTCATATATACATACATACATATATGTGTGTGTAACGCACTAGTAAAAGTTGGCGAAAGAATAATGAACTGAGCGGAACCGAACTGTCACAATAGCGCAAGTAGAAAACGTAAACAATTATGTGTGTTCAATTGGGTTCCTTTCCGTGTTTTCGGTATTGACATCTCTCCACTACTGAAGACAAGACGCACGATGACGGCGGTGCTGATGATGATGACAATGATTGGAAAAGTTGATCAAATGTCTAAAAAAAGATTGTGTGTGTGCGTGTGTATAATGACATTTAGCAAATGAAAAATTGTTTGAGACCAATAAAAAAGATTTATGATTCCCCAGCATTTTAAAAAAGAAATAAGTACATACATATGTATGTACATTAGGAAGTATCGTTAAGCGATTGTACTGTGCTAGAAAAATGCCGTCAGGTCGCGAAAGCACGATATTCTAAAAATATCAAAAATTTATTTTAAGACATTATTTGTTGAACTTCATGGAGAGATATTTGAAAACCCATCCACCAACAGCAAATGGTAATAAGAAATGTTTTATAACGCACATAAAAAATACATATGTAAATTTGCAAACGTGTAAATATATGTATATACAGCATGGTAACACGAAGCGCTCTATACAGAAGCGCCACTGATTATTAATGCCCACACAGGATGTGAAATACGTACTTGGATAAAGTGTGTATAGTTGATTGTGTTTCTCTTCCTTTTCTTCGTAGGAAGAAAAATTTTGATCGAAACAGCATTCAAAAAATAACTAAAAACATTATTTGCTGGCAAGAAGAAACCGATAAAACATAGAAAGAATGGATAGACTTATTTTGTTTTATTTTTAAATACAGTAATTTTCGCTTATAACGAACCCTCTTAAAACGAACTTTCGCCTAAAACGAACCAATTTCAAAAGCACGTGCTTTATTTCTAATAAACCATGAAATTTTTGTCGGTTATTATGAACCCGTTTAAAGCGAACTTTCGGTTATAACAAACTTTATTTGCATTCAAAATTTGTTTATTTTTCGGTTAAAACGAACCCATTTGTTTATTTTTCGGTTAAAACGAACCCATAACTGGCACTATGAATAAAACATGATATTTTTGCGCTGACAACACTGTATTACGCAGTGTTTTAGTTTTCCTATGTTCTCGAATCAGGGGATTTCCCTAAGATTAATGTTTGTTTGTGTGAAGGCGATGTGCAGACAGCAGTTGAAAATTACAAAGCTAGAAGATGGACGTAGTAGCAGTTGGAAAGCAAAGAAAGTGTTTTTCTTTAAAAGAGAAGTATGAAATAATTAAACGATTACAACAAGGTGTAAAACAAAAGCAAATGTGTCAAGAAATGGGCCTCAGCATGTGAACAATTGCTACAATTTGGAAAAATAAGGAGTTGGTGCTAAATAATTTTGAGCAAAACTCCTCAAATGTAAACAAGGTTAAAACCCATTATTTCATGGAACTGGACCGTTGTCTACTAAAATGGTTTACTCAGAAAAGAGCCAATAATAATGCCGTTTTACAAGCTAAAGCACAAGAATTTGGAAAAAAGCTTAACTACTGCGATTTTAAGTGCAGCGAAAGTTGGATTGTTCGATTTAAAAGACGCCACAAAAAATTGGAAAAATTGTTGGAAAGGCGGCTGAAGTCAATGTTGATGTGGTCAACGATTGGTTGCAAAATAAGTGGCCAGATATAAGAACAAATTATAAAGATAAGGACATATTTAACGGCGATGAAACTGGTTTATTTTATAAAGTCACTCCCAATAATACACTGCGATTCAAAGGTGAGACCTATGCAGGTGGTAAACTATCAAAGGAACGGCTAACAGTGCTCGTAGTAGCTAATATGACGGGTATAGAGAAACGAAAACTTTTAGTAATCGGAAAATCAAAAAGTCCCAGGTGCTTTAAAAACATTAAAAAATTCCAGTTAATTACCAGGCTAATAAAAAGGCTTCGAATGTCATCCGAAATTTTCACCAGCGAATTAAGACAATGGGACTATAATTTACGGCGTGCGAATCGAAAAATTATACTTCTGGTAGACAACTGCCCAGCTTATACAGATACAAAGAACTTATAGTGCATTAAAGCTCAGTTTTACAACCTATGGACCAAGGGGTCATTCACGCATTGAAAAGTAAATATCGCCACTTGCTTTTCTCAAAAATTGTTAATTCGGTTGATGTGGGTGAAGATAACTTTAAAGTTAGTATACTGGACGCAATAAATTTTTTTTCATATGGCATGGTTAAAAGTCAGCAAAACAACAGTTGCTAATTGCTTTCGGCACGGCGGATTTACCAGCAATGAAGATGAGTTCGACTCGGATGATGATCTGCCATTAATAGAATTGCTAAATCAACCAATGGAAACATTTACAGACTTTAAATTAACCTTTATTATTTGCATTTACAGTTGGGACAGAAAGCTTCAACGATTACATCTGTTTTGATGACGACCTTGTAACTATGGAAGAATTGGACGACGCAGCTATTTTGCAGTCTGTTCGCGCTGATGATGACGACCTTGGCGACGATATGGACAACGAAGAGCCAATCTGAGTCACAACTGCCCTGGATGCAATATGTAGCGTAAGCTATGTAAGAACTTTTCTTCAGTCACGCGACACTCCACAACAAATTCTTGATCACTTGGCTCAAGTAGAAGTGTATATAAATGAAACTAATATTGGTACTAAGCAAACTCAAATAACTGATTTTTTATACATATGTATTAAAATATCCCAAAATTGTCTTTAATAAATGAATGCATGTGCACTTACATACATAAATTGTTTTCTTCAAGTCTTCATTTAAACCGAACTTCGTTTAAAACGAACTAGTTTACCCAGTCCCTTGAAGTTCGCTTTAAGCGAAAATTACTGTATTTTATGCAAAAATCTAATGTCTATATGTAAAATATCTATGTATAGGAAGTTATGACAATCTTTGTAGACGAAAACGATTTAAAAAATGCTGATTTTTATTTCTTTGCTAAAAAGCGCCAAAAAAATAACAAAATCTTTTGTTTTATAAAAAATATCAAGACTGTATCTAACCACTGCACTATGGTCCCAAATCAACATTTTTTGGCAGAAATTCAAAAATTGGAAATTGTTAAATAGGTATACATTTTCTCAATGGCAACACTGCAAGCAATGAAGAAAATGTATTAACATTAAGGCGTAAAAAGAAAACAATGAAGTGACTATATTATTAAATTGAAGGCCGGCGTAAGTAGTTGAGTAGTAGTAGTTATATTTAACATCTTGTCAGTCTTGTCTTGTCAGTTTTCTTAAGCGTTGTAATTTTGTGATTCGAAGTGAGCATAACCTATAAATGTCGAGGACCAAAAGTTATATGTAGAACTAAACTTGACTCAAAGTGTAAATGAGATAGTGTTCGTCTGAGTGTGTTGTTTGTGGTGTAATTAATATATCGTCAGCATTTTTCGGCAAAGTCGTACAATTGCCACTTTATATTAGCACAATTTTCGATTAGCCATAGTACATGATAGTATATGAGACCCATCAACAACTCATTTTAAAGGTATTATATGTACCTTGTATATAACGTCATCCACTTTTCTGTACACATTTTATATTATTTCCTGAAATAATTATTTAATTGCAGTGTAGAATACTTGTATGCTACATTTTGCATTAGCTTTCATGAAATTTTGTTTTTGGTCACCCTGTACTAATACATGATGACAATTATGTTGGTTATATATTGAGTTTATATGGGAGATGGTAGTCCGTAGTCCGATCGGCCCATTTTTTTGTTATTTTTTAAGTATGTCATATCTAGAAAACGTGCAAAATTACAAGATTGTATCTTTATTTTTAGATTTTACGCCATATAAAATGGATTTGGGACCAGTGTGCACTGTTTCTATGTGAAAGTTTGTAGCCATCGTAATTATCGTTAATCTATATACATATATAAAAGAGTTGCGTGATTGAGTGACTGACTGACACCCCAGACCAAACGGCTAGAGCTAGAATCGTGAAATTTGGTCTGTACATTTCTCTTACAGTGTAGAGGTGTGATAAGACGGGATTTTTCGAAATTCGTACTTTCAAGGGGTAAAACGGGTTAAAAAGGGATAAAAATGGTACCACCGCAATGAAGCTAGAATCATGAAATTTGGTGCGTACATTTCACTTTCAGCGCAGAGATCAGATTTGAAGGGATTTTTACGTAATTCGTAATTCATTCGGGTAAAATGGAGTTGAAAGGGATAAAAGTAGTATTACAGCAATGACCATACGGTTAGCCCTAGAATCTTGAAATTTGGTACACAAATTCCTCTTATAGCTTCAAAGGGCCCAAGAAAATATTTTTCAAAATTGGTACTTTTTGGGGGTGAAGTCGGTTAAAAAGGGATAAAAAAGTACCAACAACAGGGATGACGCTACAATAATTAAATTCGGTGTGTATATTCGTTTTACAGCGCAGATAACTGATAGGAAGGAATTTTTCAACATTTGTGCTTTTAAAGGATTAAATTGGATAACAATTTTACCACAGCCCAGACCAAACGGCTGGGCCTAGAATCTTGAAATTTAGAACGGGCATTACTTTTATAGCACGATTGCGACCAAGATAATATTATTCAAAATTCGTACTTATTGTGGGTGAGATCGTGTAAAAAGGGATAAAAATGGTACCAATTAAACGGATGGAGCTGGAATCATAGAATTCGGTGTGTACATCCCTCAAAATGCTTAAAAACGCTATATGGCTGAATTTTTAAATTCGTACTTTTAATAGGTAAACGGGGAAAAGGGGATAAAAAAGGTACCAACAACACGGATGACGCTACAATATTGAAATTCGGTGTGTATATGTGTATATACAGTGCAGATCACTGACAAGAAGGCATGTTTCGAAATGTGTGCTTTTAAGGGATTGAATGGGATAAAAATTGTACCACAGCCCAGAGCAAACAACTGGGACTAGAATCATGAAATTAGGGCAAAGAAAATAGTTTTCAAAATTCGTACTTTTTGTGTGTAAAATTGGGTAGAAAGGGATAAAAATGGTACCAATCAAACAGACGGAGCTGGAATCATGAAATTAGGCATGTATATCCCCGAAAATGCTTTCAAAAGCAAAATGAAGGAATTTTTCGAAATTCCTACTTTTAAAGTTATACGAGATGCGATTGCAAAATTTGTACTTTGAGGGGTGAAATTAGGTAAAAAAGTATGAAGTTCGTTTTGTTCATGCATAGAAACACAAAATTAATGGATTTATCGAAATTCATACCTTCTATTATCCGAATGGTACCAACAACAAGGCTGAAGCTAGAATCATGAAATTCGGTGTATATATTGACAGTGTAGACGCGAAACATTAACTGATTTTCAATATTGATACTTTTAAGTAGAACTTGGAACAAAAAGCGATTAAAATGGTATCCACCTTAGTATCGATTTAGGTATATACATAATTACTGCAATACAATTAGATTGTATCAAATGTGTACGATAAAGGAGGAAGCAGATCAAAAGTGGTTCAAATGGTACCAACCAAATTAAGGGAATCGGGATAAAGACGGTACCAAACAAAGTTTTCAACTAGAACATGAAAAGGCTATAAGAAATTCGGTGTGTACATTTCTCCGAGTACGTAGACGCGCAACATAAATTAATTTTTCGAAATTTGTACGTTTAAGGGCGCAAGCGGCACGGAGAGAGTTCTGAGTAAACATTACAGTCATTATCTCCAGCAAAATAAAAATAAATAAAATATGTTTGTTCTATTTATATGTTCCGATTACAATTCACCGGTATAGCAGTTATATGTAAGGGTTTTAGTTTTAACTTGGATAGGGACTACAACATATTTTGTAGGTTTAGAGTGATTATAAAAACATGTTAAAATCTCGAATTGCAACTAATTTCGAGCATACGTCTGGAAGTTATAACAGTTTTATTTTGACCAAAGCTTGTGTCAATTTTCGTGGAAAATACCAGAAAGGGTGTGACAATATTGTCCATATTCTGTTATGTGAAAATATTGCTAAATGTAATATTTAGGTTTAATTTGACGTATGTACGGGTCGTTTAACATAAGATGTATATCAATTACCTCATCTCCGAATTTAAACTGGGAAACATTACTATGTGCAGAGTTTGAATAAAGTCTTTAAGTCCCTTCCGGAGTTATCGTGTATACCAGCGAGCCAGACGGGCGTGAAAGGGACGTGGGACATACTTATGGTTTTAAATCTCTCCTTCAATGCGCTACACTTTTTTCTAACTAAACAGCTTTATATAATTTTTTGTAATTTTTTTTTGCATTTTTTCCCTATAAATTAAACTATTGACTACGTATGGACTAAATGGATGGCACAGTAAAACGATTTTTCAAAAGTTGTGAGCGTTTACAAACGTTTTACCCAGAAAGTGATATCCGTAGCCTAAGGCAATTTCAAAATATAAAAAAAACAGTTTGAATGCCGAGACAAAATACTGTCACCCCATTTGAAAAATATATTGAATGTCATTTTCGAGTTTAGAAAGCCAAATTACATCAGAATACGTTATACATAGCCATTCGGCACAATATTTTTTGCATAGTGTTATCAACAGAATTTCACCGGATTTAAAAAAGAAGAAAACAGGTAAAAACGGCGTTAAGTTCGGCCGGGCCGAACTTTATATACCCTCCACCATGGATTGCATTCCACAGAGGTTGTCGGTTTTCGTAGAAGTGCAGTAATATTACAGGAAAATATAAATTTTTTAATATAGCCAAACCAAAACAAATACAATATCGAATTTCATCATTCTAGGTGTAGTCGTTTAATTGGTACTACTTTTATCCCTCTGTACCATTATATCCCTTGAAAGTACGAATTTTGAAAAATCCGTTTATTTTACGCGTCTACGCAGTCAGAGGAATGTATCCTCCGAATTGCATGACTCTAGCTGCGGTCATTTGGTTGGTACTATTTGTATCCCCTTTTTCCATTTTAAGCCCAAAAAGTACGAATTTCGAAAAATTCGTCTATTTGCCGTGTCTACGCAGTCAGATAATTGTATACTACGAATTTCATGACTCTAGCTGCTGTCATTTGATTGGTACTATTTTTATCCCCTTTTTTTCATTTTAACCCCAAACAGTACGAATTTTGAAAAATCCGTGTATTTTACTTGTCTATGCAATCAGAGGAATGTATGCACCGAATTTCATTATACTAGGTACAGCCGTTTGGTTGGTACCATTTTTATCCCTCCGTACCCATTGTATCTCTTGAATGTACGAATTTGGAAAAAAACCTTTTATATTAAGTATTTTCTCAACTAGAGGAATATACACACCGAATTTCGTGTTTCTAGCTATTGTCGTTTAATATGTACCATTTTGATCCCTTTTTTGCCCCATTTCAACCCCATACAAATTAGAACCACTTTATGGTGCACGTGTTTGCTATAAGGGGAATGCACATACCCAATATCAAGCAAATATAAACAGACATATTAAAATAAAACAAGTAAGAAGGCGTTAAGTTCGACCGGGCCGAATCTTATATACCCTCCACCACGGAGTGCATTCCACAGTATTACCAGCAGATTAAAGGATGTCGACTTTACATAGAAGCACAGTACCATATTACGAAAATTTTAATATTTTTATGCACATTACAAAACAGTAATAGTAAACAAATATACTATTTCAAACTATAATGTATACTTATGCGCGCTGTTTAAAATCGACTACTATATATAAATAAAATGCTGAAATTGTGAAAGTGAACATGCCTAAATATTAGGCGATTGTCAGTCGCCATTAGAAAGAAGCATTTCCAGATACAGACAAAGTGATAAGAAAAGTATAAATTTTAAAGATATCCCCATTCGCCCCATTCTCCGCCCAAATGTACAAATTTCGAAAAAACCCTTTTTCGAGTCTTCATAGTCAGAATGTATACACCGAATTTCATGATTTCAACTTCAGCGGTTTGGTAGGTTCCATTTTTATCCCTCTTTTTAATTATATCCCTTAAAAGTACGAATTTCGAAAATCCCTCTATTTTATGTGTCTATGCAATTAGAGGAATGTACACACCGAATTTCATGATTCTAGCTGTTGTCGTATCATTGGTGCCATGTTTTATCCCTTTTTGTCCCATTTCGCCCGCCAAAACTTTTATTTTCTTTGTGGTGCTTCCAAGCTACAAGAGGAATGTCCGCAACAAATTTTAACTGTATGAAAATAAGAAATTTAATTAATAAGCCAAGGCTACCAACATTTGTATACTATATATATATATAATGGATGTAATACTTCAATTCATAAAGTAAATATACGGGAGCAATCATAAATACCCTACATATTGGGGGATAGAGAGTGTACTTTAACCTACAGTCGTTTGGTAGGTTGTATTTCCATCCTGTTTTAATTTCAAAAGTATAAATTTTGAAAATACCGTACGTACGCAGTATAAGACAACTTCATGATTCTACCATTTTTTTTCGTAAAAGCAACAAAATAAAGTACGAATTTGGAAAAAAATATTTTACGTGGCTATGCAGTCATAGGAATGAATACACCGAATTCCATGATTCTATCGGCGGCCATTTTGTTGGTACCATTTTTATCCCCTTTTTCCAATTTTGCTACTCTTGAGGGGGCAAAATTCGACTATCTAAAATCTCTTTATTTTACGTATCTACACAATTAGAGGGACGTACTCACTGAATTTCATCATTCTAGCTGTATTCGTTTAGTTGGCACTATTTTATCCCCTGTAGCCATTGTATCCATTGAAAAGTACGAATTTGGAAAAACGTTTTATTTTTCGTGTCTACGCAGTCAGAGGAATGTATACTCCGAATTTCATGATTCTAGCTGCTATCATTTGGTAGGTACTATTTTTATCCCCTTTTTCCATTTGAACCCCAAAAAGTACGAATTTTGGAAATTTCTTTTATTTTACGTGTCTACGCAATCAGAGGAATGTATATATCGAATTTCATTATTCTAGGTGCAGCCGTTAGGTTTGTACTATTTTTAGTACCTCTATCCCCATTTAACCCCTTAAAAGTACGAATTTAGAAAAAATACTTTTATATTATATTATATTATATTATATTATTTATATTAAAGGAATGTACACGCCAAATTTCGTGATTCTATCTGTTGTCGTTTGATAGGTACCATTTTTATCCCTTTTTGTCCCATTTCGGCCCCTACAAATAAAAATCACTCTATGGTGCCCTTTTATGCTATAGAGGGAATGCGCATTGCAAATATCAAATAAATACAAGCTAATATGTTCAAAAAACATGCTGAAATACTCTAAATATTAGGGGTATTTTCAGTCCTTGAGAGGGAAAAATTTTTCCCTCTGGGCCGATTTCGTCCACTTTCAATCCCAACCGATCTACAACCATAAGACACATTTAGGAAAAATTTGAACCTCCTAGCTCATTTCGTTCGGCCGCTATCGTGCTTTCAACAGACAGACAGACGGACAGACGGACATGGCTATATCGTCTTAGAATTTTACCACGACCCAGAATATATATACTTTATGGGGTCTCCGATGAATATTTCAAGGTGTTACAAACGGAATGACAAAGTGAATATACCCCCATCCTGGAGGTGGAGGGTATAAAAACATGCTAATAAATATTAGGGATTATTATGGTTATTTTTAGTCCTTGTGAGGGAAAAATTTTTCCCTTTGGGCCGATTTCGCCCCGTTTCAATCCCAATGGATCTACAACTATAAGACGCATTTATGGAATATTTGAACGTTCTAGCTCCTTTCGTTTAGATGCTAGCGTGCTTTCAACAGACGGACGGACGGACATGGCTAGATCGTCTTAGAATTTTATGACGATCAAGAATATATATACTTTATAGGGTCTCAGGTCGATATTTCAAGGTGTTACAAACGGAATGACAAAGTTAGTATACCCCCATCCTGGAGGTGGAGGGTATAATTAAACATTTCCAACCCCCCAAAATCGCTGTGAAAATAATCGAAATAAGGTTTCCTTAATTTTGTCCATTATTATGTCATTAGGTATATAGTGTGGAGCATGGGAACGTTTTAACTGTGTAGACGCGCAGCACAAAGGTATTTTTCGAAATTAGTAAATTTAGGGCAATTCGGAATATAGGTTGTTCTGACTGCGTAGATGCGCAAAACAGTTTTTTTCCGGTTTCGGAAATGGGAAATTCAGTGTGGGTAAAATTGGTTGCGAGGGATACAGTTTTTTCCTAACAGAATCATAATAGTTATGGTACTTAATAGTGCCCGACCGAAGCGGACATTTCCAGTCGACGGCGAAGTCGAATAGATATTCGACCCAAATATTAATATTCGACCGAAGTTGAATGCGAATATGCAATATTTATATAATTTCATTAAGTATTAAATATAATGACCAAAATATTAGATTTTTAACAATATTATTGAAACGGACAGATAATTAAATTAAAAGAAGTATCATATTAAATTCTATATAAAAATTTAAATTAAATAAGAAAACAAACATTAACACGGCAATGCTAATGACACTATGCAACAAAAAACTGTTCCATAAAATCAAAACCAATTTTACTGCACTTCTACGTGGTCAATGGAATTTACATACCACATGCAAGCTACAATACTTTACTTGGTACCTTTTTTATCCCTTTTTTTACCCCTCGCTCCTTAAAGTGAAAAAAATGCATTTATATTGCGTAATACTGTAATACTTTAGTTGGACCATTTTTGTCCCGTCTGCGTGGTCGGAGGAATGTACTCGCCGAATTTCACGATACTTTGGGTGGCACCATTTTTGTTCTTTTTTCTCGCTCGCCCCTTACAAGTTCAATTTTCGAAAAATCCATTTAGATTGTGCTTCTACGTTGTCCATTGGCGTTGGACGGGTGGTCCTGGTGGGGCTACGCCACTCCCAGAAACATTTTAGCCCCTCCCCCAGAATTTTAAATTAGTATAATACAATTTGTACTAGTTGTCTGTGCCACACAAAAATCTTATTTTTTAAGTACTTAATTTTTTCAGTGTTGGAAAAAGTAATAATCATTGTCAACGCAAAAAATATGAGTTTTCAAATTGAACGTGATTTCGGGTTGGATTTAATTAAAGTTGTTCCATCACTTTGTGTAATTTTGCCAATAAGGGCTACAGCCGTATTCGCATTGTTGTTTATTTACCAACATTTTATTAAAAATTAAATTGTCAAACATCTAGTAGTGTGTCGACAGACGAAGAAGAAAAAACATCTAGCTGTTGAACAAAACATATTCATGTGTAAACACCTCTAATGTTCCAAATTGTTGAAGGGACTTTCGTTGATATAGTATTTACACAAACTGTTTTCAGTGCAGAGCTGTTAAGTAATGATTAGTAATCGTAATCATTAGTAATTATATTACTTTTTTTAAGTAGAAGTAATGATTACAATACGATTACATTTAGTTTTATACGATTAGTAATTGATTACGATTACAAGTAATCAAAAAATAGTCAGGATTACTTGCGATTACTGAAAAATAATCAAAAGTAATCAAAAATGAGTTCGACTACTTTAAAAGATTACTTTTGATTACTTTTGACTATTTTAGATTACTTTTGATTTTTTGTGATTACTTTTGATTTTTTGTGATTAATTTTGATTATTTTTAAAGGAATCTTGTACATTACATTTATTGAAAAAAAAACTATACAAAGTTATGTTAAGGTGAATCCGCTAAATAATTGAAAATCTGAATTAAACAAGTAACATAAATAAATTAAATTCTGCTACAATAAAATGAATAATAATTCTCATTTACATAAAACTTGAATTGGCTTTCATTAAAACTAATTTTTCAAAATCCGACAATGATCGCCGCCTTGGACTGTTTACGATCCCGGCAAACGAAGACAGTCGTTCAACTGGAGCTGAAGATGTTAAGGGTGTGTTAAAATAAATGAATGCTTCCTGGAGCAAATAATAATTTTGCCAAATGACATCAGCACTTGAGTTATCATTTAAATAACTGAAAAACTGATGTTTTATATTGGATCGTCGGTCAATTTTGGTTTGGTCATTTGAAGATAAACTTGTGTTAATGTCATCATCTGCAAAGTGAAATCTTTAAAGTTGAAAATTCAAAGTAATGCAAGCATTAGCTAACCATCATTACTGAAATCAAAAAAAAATCGGGCATAGTCGATATGTTATTATTTTTCGATTCAAAATTAAACGAATTACAGTTTTTGTCGTAAAAACTGTACAGAGTATCCAAAACTCTGCTGGTTATGCTGTCAGTAGTTAATTCCGGCAATTCTGGGCTTAATCTCTGCAAAACATTCACCCATTTCGTTTTGATGGTTGGCGTTAACACTGTTGTCGTAATTGCGATATTTGCCTCAGGGTGCAACATGAAATATGGTTGAATCCTTTGTCTCAATCCATGTTCCATTTTCATAATTACAGAGGATAATGGTTGCAGCTTCTTGCTTGTGCTTAGTTTATGCAGCTTATTGCACAGTGTCATAAGAGTCGGTATTAATAATCCTGTAAATTTTTGTATGTAGTACAATAATTTATAAATTTACCATAATATACGTTGTTTTCTCCTTGAAGAAAGTCAAGCGCCTTAGCAATTGGTTCCATTACAAACACGTACATCCCCAGGTACTGTAAGTCTCCTTGTGAGAAATTTGGCAAAGACAGCTTATCGCACAGACAATTTAACTGTTCTTTATAGCAGAGTAGCTTCTTAACTGCGTCATATAATGAGTTCCAACGGGTAACAACAGGCAAAAGTAACGACGAGCCCAAGTACTCTGCAATTATTTCCGAAGACTTTGGCCACTTGCACTTTTTCCACAAGTTGTTGCATTTATCGAATGTCTACAAATTTTAACATTATCGAATGTGTAAAAAAACATATTAACCAGTTACCATCCTATGCTGGCAACGCAGTGGCTGCTCAGTTTTTAAAATATTGTCAAAATCGGTTGATGCAAGCAAATTGAGAGTATGGCTGCAACATCTCTGATGTGTAGGCAACCACTTTTCATTATCAAAGACAGGCAGATCGTCAATAAGTTCATCTTCGGAAAAGGTACTTCCCACACCATATTCTCTGAATGACTTTACAAAATTGGAACCATTATCCGTGACGGTCATTTCAATGTTTGAGCTGTTCAAACCAAATGTAGTGTTGATTTCCGAAATCATCTACGCAATATTTTCAGCGTTGTGTACTCCAAACATTCTTGTGCATGCTAAAGCTGCCGATTTGCGTTCCAAATTGTCCGTAAGCCAATGACACGTATATCCAAGGAAACTTCTGTGGTTTCCAGACCAAATATCTGCTGTGGTGCAAAAATATTTGCAAGAAAAAATTTTTGCTTTTATATTTTGCACCATGATGGTATATTTCGCCTCCAATTTTTTAGCTGCTGTTTGTCTGCTCAACACCTTCACACCTGTATTTTCAAAAAGCTCTCTGAAGGATTTCTTTTCCAGAATGGAAAGGGGCAATGAGGAGTCAATAATTGCGTGTATCAGTTTACCATCAAAAACGGATTGCGCTGTAGAGCCTTCAGGACAACCTGTCTTATAACGTTTGTATTTTTTAAAAATTGCATTATGCTTGACTTGCAAATGTTTAATAAAATTGAACGTCACTTCACCACTTCCTCTTATCTCTCGATGACATGCAACACACCTAGCAGAAGTTATCTTATCTGAAATCTACGTAATGCAGTTTGTCTTCTTGCAAATTAATCTTAAAAACTTAATTAAACTTAAAAACTTACTTTTTGTACGTCTGTGTAAAATTCAGCTTTGAAAATTATTTTTCGTGCATCAGACGGAGTGTGTTTTTTGAGGGCCCCTCCTGCTTCTTTATTTGATAGCCTTATTCTCTTGTTTGTAGAAGGATTAAAGTCCGGATCCTCGGTACTGTCGTCTGCGGAAAAATCGCTTTCGAAAATATTTTGATACATTTTCACCTATAATTTAATTTTTTTAATTTTATTTATATTGAAATGGAATTTGTACTTCCGTTACCTTTCGGTTTTAGCTGGCAAAAGAACGAGAACAGAAAAAATCAAAACTGACATATATTGAAAAGTCAAAAGTTTTGACAAACAGACTACTAGGACTCTCATACCGATTTTGCGAGCTGCCATACTGAAATAATCTTAAGTAATAGTTTGCTTAATTCAGATTTTCAATTATTTAGCGGATTCACCCTAACTTAACTTTGTATAGTTTTTTTAAATAAATGTAATGTACAAGATTCCTTTAAAAATATTCAAAAGTAATCACAAACAAGTAAGGAAAGGCTAAAGTCGGGCGGGGCCGACTCTATGATACACTCCACTTTCAATCCGAATACAATTCAATTCGGTGAAAAAGTGAAAACGGAAAGGTTTTTTGTATCCTGTAAATGTATGTTTTTGACAAAAAATTTTATATCGGAAAGGACATTTGTATGAGGATATATTGAAACCTGGAACGAAATAGGTGAAATATAAAATGTATGGTTTGGCCAAAATCGGTTAAACTTATGGGAGCAACATTTGAATTTGGGCTATATTTAAATCTGAACCGATCTTACCCACTTTCACCATAGTTTTGTTTAGTTATTGTCAGATGTTGTGCGAAATTTAATGAAAATCGAGCACAATATGTGGCTTTTTAAGCGGCAAAAGTCAAATCGGGAGCGTCATTTGTATGGGGGCTATATCTAAATCTGAACCGATCTTACCCAATTTCTACATAGTGTTTCTAGTAGGATTATAAGATGTTGTCCCAAATTTAAAGAAAATCGGGTACAATATATGGTTTTTAGAGCGCAAAATTCAAATCGGGAGCGACATTTGTATTGGGCCTATATCTAAATCTGAACCGATCTGTCCGATATTCACCATGGGAGTTTCTAGTGGGAATATAAGATGTTTTACCAAATCTGAAAACAATATGATACATTATGTGGTTTCTAGAGAGGAAAAAGTCAAATCGGGAGCGAAATTTGTATGGGAGCTATATATAAATCTGAACCGATCTGACCGATATTCACCATGGATGTTTCTAGTGGAAATATAAGATGTTTTACCAAATCTGAAGACAATCTTATACATTATGTGGTTTCTAGAGCGGAAAAAGTCAAATCGGGAGCGAAATTTGTATGGGAGCTATATATAAATCTGAACCGATCTGTCCGATATTCACCATGGGAGTTTCTAGTGGGAATATAAGATGTTTTACCAAATCTGAAAACAATATGATACATTATGTGGTTTCTAGAGAGGAAAAAGTCAAATCGGGAGCGAAATTTGTATGGGAGCTATATATAAATCTGAACCGATCTGACCGATATTCACCATGGGTGTTTCTAGTGGAAATATAATATGTTTTACCAAATCTGAAGACAATCTGATACATTATGTGGTCTCTATAGCGGAAAAAGTCAAATCGGCAGAGAAATTTGTATGGGAGCTATATATAAATCTGAACCGATCTAACACATTTTTACCACAGGTGTTTCTAGTTACAATATAAGATGTTTTGCCAATTTTAAAGAAAATCTATTGTAATATGTGGTATCTAGAGTGAAAAGAGTCAAATCGGGAGTGAAATTCGTATGGGGGCTATATATAAATCTGAACCGATTTTCTTCAAATTAAATAGCGTTCGTCCTTATCCCGAAAAACATCGTTGTGCAAAGTTTCATTTGGTTCTGTCTACAATTGCGACCTGTATCGTGATTACAAGAATAGATGGACGGACAGACAGACAGACAGACAGACAGACAGACAGACAGACAGACAGACAGACAGACAGACAGACAGACAGACAGACAGACGGACGGACATTGCTAAATCGACTCAGAAAGTGATTCTAAGACGATCGGTATAATTAACAATGGGTCTATCTCGTTTCCTTTTGGGTGTTACAAACAAATGCACAAAGACATAATACTCTCGTGGAGTGTATAAAAAATCAAAAATAATCAAAAGTAATCACAAAAAATCAAAAATATTCAAAAGTAATCACAAAAAATCAAAAGTAATCAAAAGTAATCTAAAATAGTCAAAAATAATCAAATGTAATCTTTTAATTATTATTATTATTTTTTGATTATTTGTAATCGTAATCAATTAGTAATCAGAAATTGTTGAATAGTGGATTATATAATCATTACGATTCTTTTTAAAAAGTAATGTAATTGATTACTAATCGTAATCGAAATTTAACAGCTCTGTTTCAGTGTACTGAACAGAACAGAGGTAGAGTGTTATATTAGGGCTGTTTTACAGAGGAATTTACATAACAAATTTCACGGTTCTAGCTGCAATAATTTAATTGGTACCATTTTTATCCCTTTTGTGCCGCTCACCCATTAAAAGTACATCAATTCATTTATATTTCGCTTCAATGTTATATAGATTTATTTTATGTACATTTGAGTTTATTTACATATGAAAGTTTATTTAGATTTAATTGTGAGTTCGATTCTGACATTTGTAGATTTCGGAATCGGTTTCTCCAATGAACAACCAAATATGCGGGTATATGATGGCTTTCGGTAAAAGTGGATATTCATTTTTGTCATTTTCTTTCGCCTGCATATGCTACAAGGTTTTCCAACAAGAGGTGTTATTTTGGCATTCAAAGAAAAATGCCATTTTTTGAGATAAATGATCGGATGTTTATTTCATAATAAAGAGGAAGAGGAATGCCGTTAATAATGAAAAACAACATCAGCCAAATGGCCACCACGACCACGCTTACAGGACCGTATCTTTTTCATGAAATTTTCTATAACCAAATTGCAAAGTGGCTGCCCTATGTCCTCGATTGCCAGACGAATTCTATCTTTGCGATCTTGAATCGACGCTGGGCTGTTGGCGTAGACCTTATCTTTCACGTGGCCCCAAAGGAAGAAGTCGTAAGGTGTTAAATCACAAGATCTCGGTGGCCAATTGTGATCACCACTTCGAGAGATAACACAGTGCGGAAACTTTTCTCGTAAAAGAGCAGTGGTTTCGTTGCTTGTGTGGCACGTAGCGCTGTCTTGTTGAAAGTAAACGTCGTCCAGATCAATCATTAATCATCTCTGGATAGCGCAATCCATTCACCGTAACTGATGATCCAACCTCATTTTCGAAAAAGTAAGGTGCAATGACTCCGCCGGACCATAAACCGCACCAAACAGACACACGATGAGGATGGAGAGGCTTCTCAACAACTTCTCTTGGGGTTTCCGAGCCCCAGATGCGACAACTTTGCTTGTTGCCGTAGCCACCGAGGTGGAAATGGGCCTCATCAGTCAAGTTGATTTTTCGATGGAATTCCGGATCATTTTCATTCATCTCAAGGATCCAATCAGCATAGACACGACGTTGTTAATGATCGGCCGGCTTGAGTTCTTGTGTCTTTATGCAAAAGTACGGTGTAATGACGTATGTGGAATGCCCAATTCCAAAGAACGACGAGGGATGGACAATGGAATGTTGAATTTTCTTCAACACTTTGGGCTACAGTAGTAATATTCTTAGTTGTTCTTGAGCGACGTGCACGGATCTAACTTGTCCCAACAGCTCGAATTTTTCCACCAATTTCTTTATTGCGGTCCGACAAGGTGCTTCACGACGACCCAAAAACGCTTTAGTTTTGTGAACTGTGACTGCAAGATTTTCACCATTTTTGTAGTGAATTTTATTAAATTTCAATGCGTTGTTGAAGCGTATATCGCTCCATTTTTAGTAATGGCGTAGTTTCTACTTGTCAAATATCAAAGAATAAAACCTTCAAAAGTGACACCTACCGAAATACCGGGTGATTCAAAATAACACTTCTTGTTGGAAAACCCTGTATAAAGAAAACAAAAGTAATGTGGATTTTCAGTACTAAACATCCATTGTAGAAAAATCCCTTCAATATTTAATACGTTTTACGTGAATTGCTCACGTAAAACCTAAAATTGTACAAAAATTAATAAAAATATATGGATTTTAAGAGAATGCTTCATTTTGTTGCCACATTCCAGTTCCGCTTTGTTGTCTCATTGAAATGGTTTTTCTTGTGACAAATGACATATGTTTGGTTCGGAAATGTGAATTTATTATTGAGATGATCAAAAGGATGTCTATTTAATATGATTACGAAAGCAAACATCCTTGTTGCACACAAAATATAAATTGCTGATCATTCATTTTCGCGTGGAAGTCATCTCACCTACTTTTTTACTAAGGTGATTTCAAAAAGTAAAGTGAAACGAGAACACGCCGAAAGCTATCACATACCCGATAATCTCCGATAATTCTATCATCCCAGTGCCGTTGGTACCGCCGCTCGATGGACTTCATTTCGTGATGAGAACTTTCGCCATGTTCAAGAAATGATTTTGAGGAACATACATATCGAGGGTTTATATTCATAAGTGGCTATGAACCATTTTCCCGAAAATGAGTTTTTGAAGAATAATAGAAATAAAATAGTTCAAATATAGAGCAACATATAGCCGAAGGTTGTAATTCGCTATAACGATTTTGTTTAAATCATTTTTCAGCATTTTTATAGATTTAGGGTATTCCATAATTTCGCCGTTAATAGCACTTTGCTTACCAAGTTATTAGGCTAAAAAAGGATAAATGGTGGCTGTAAAGTCAAAAAATGTGAAACGTATATTTAGATAAACCCGCGTAACTTTTTATTATATTGGGAATACCAAAATATTTCTTTGTCATCTGATTGCTGACTTCATGGGGAATATTTGTGTCAGAAAAAAAATCAGATGAAGAAAGTTAAAATATAAACAATTGCAACCGCCAATTTTGTATTTTTCAACAATTGCAGCTATTTTCGCGACTGACTTCATATATGTTACAAGCGACATTGGTTCTTAATACACAAACAAAAATTCAGTCGGATCAGTTGGCTATATCGCGAGAAAATCATGAAACAAAAATGTCATGAGTGAAAATCATTTTAGCCATATTTGCTGCGAAAATTAAAATTTTCCAAAAATATCCAATTTGTATTTTTTGTTTACCGTGCCCTACCGCAATATCCATTTTTTTGTAAAAAATTTGGAAAAAGGGATAAAAATGGTACCAATCTGACGGATGAAGCTGGAATCTTTAAATTCTGTGTGTACATTCCAGAAAATGCGTTTTCTACACAACATTGCCAAGATTTCATGAAAAGCATTATCAAGTTTACAATAAATGTTATTTATATATGTATTTGAGCATTAATGGCTATGTGCTTATTTCAAAATTCATAGTGCTCAATTGTAAACATGCAAAAGTGGCTATGAACCACGAAATCGCGAATAATGGGAAATTTCGAAAACTTTTTAATCGTTGCAATTAGTAATCCTTTTTAGATTAAACTGTAGAAGAATGGTTAATAATTTCTCTTCAAATTAAGGAGAAAATCAGTTTTTTCCTTCTCCTGAAAAGTTGTTTTTTTTTGTTCATAGCCACTTATGAATATAAGCTCTCGATATTTAAAAATTTTGGAATACATAAAGCGAAAAATAAGTCAGAAAAATAAATACAATTCATATATGTACATATGTTAGAATATATAAATATAGAAAAATAGTTTTCTTGTCATTTTTCATTTACATTCTTCCATTTTCATTCTATCGGAAATATAATAGATACATCAATTGTAGTGACATGCTTTAATTCAAACATTTTATTAGTCAGTTCATATTTGGAGTCAAAAACACTTTGTGAAAATTCAAAATCCTGACAATTTATTGAAGAAATATTATCATTGTATTTCTGCCCATATCAAATCGAAATGTCCTCTACCATTTGGTAGACATCGGAGCAAATATAACATGTATGTATACAGCTTGTGGACATCGGTTATAAAATGCTATAAGAAACTGGGTTTGTCTCAATAATTGATTCTATGAAATATCTGCGATTTTTACTTTGATTTTTTCTATATTTAGGAAAACTTTAGACACAACTATTCCAAAATGTCATAAACAATTTCGTAAAATTATAAGTTTTGGCGGCTCACGAAAAAACTTGACAATGATTTTTGCTTATGATGGTTCCGAAGCTTTTGGGATCTAATTACACATAGAATTAGAACTTCAAATGGTTTTTTCGGTATCACACATTGTCAGGCATTCATTTTTTAGAAACTAAGATGTGCCGAAAAATATTAAAACTTGCATTGTTCCAATATCGCTTAGTAACATTTCATCAATTCGAGATGTGAATACCGTAAAAAAACTATAATTGTGTAACAGCTGTAACTTTTGAACCAATTGTAATACTGCTTTATATTTATACACTCCACGAGAGTATTATGTCTTTGTGCATTTGTTTGTAACACCCAAAAGGAAACGAGATAGACCCATTGTTAATTATACCGATCGTCTTAGAATCACTTTCTGAGTCGATTTAGCAATGCCCGTCTGTCCGTCCGTCCGTCCGTCCGTCCATCTATTCTTGTAATCACGATACAGGTCGCAATTGTAGACAGAACCAAATGAAACTTTGCACAACGAAGTTTTTCGGGATAAGGACGAACGCTTTTTAATTTGAAGAAAATCGGTTCAGATTTAGATATAGCCCCCATACGAATTTCACTCCCGATTTGACTTTTTCCGCTCTAGAGACCACATAATGTATCAGATTGTCTTCAGATTTGGTAAAACATCTTATATTTCCACTAGAAGCACCCATGGTGAATATCGGTCAGATCGGTTCAGATTTATATATAGCTCCCATACAAATTTCGCTCCCGATTTGACTTTTTCCGCTCTAGAAACCAAATATTGTATCAGATTGTCTTCAGATTTGGCAAAACATCTTATATTTCCACTAGAAACAGCCATGGTGAATATTGGACAGATCGGTTCAGATTTATATATAGCTCCCATACAAATTTCGCTCCCGATTTGACTTTTTCCGCTCTAGAAACCACATATTGTATCAGATTGTCTTCAGATTTGGCAAAACATCTTATATTTAAACTAAGAACATCTATGGTGAAAATAGGTCAAATCGGTTCAGATTTAGATATAGCCCCCATACAAATGTCGTTCCCGATTTGACATTTTCCTCTGTAGAAACCACATATTGTACTCGATTCTCTTTAAATTTGGCACAACATCTTATAATCTTACTAGAAACACCTATGCAGAAATTGGGTAAGATCGGTTCAGATTTAGATATAGCCCCCATATAAATGTCGCTCCCGATTTGACTTTTTCCGCTTTAAATGCCACATATTCTAATCGAATTTCTTTAAATTTGGCACAACATCTTATAATCTAACTAGAAACACCTGTGGCTAAAGCGGGCTAGATAGGTTCAGATTTAGATATAGGTCCCATACAAATGTCGCTCCCGATTTGAATTTAGCGCTCTGAAAACCATATATTGTACCCGATTTTCTTTAAATTTGGGACAACATCTTATAATCCAACTAGAAACACTATGCAGAAATTGGGTAAGATCGGTTCAGATTTAGATATAGCCCCCATACAAATGTCGCTCCCGATTTGACTTTTGCCGCTTTAAAAGCCACATATTGTGGTCGATTTTCTTTAAATTTCGCACAACATCTTATAATCTAACTAAACAAAACTATGGTGAAAGTAGGTAAGATCGGTTCAGATTTAAATATAGCCCAAATTCAAATGTTGCTCCCATAAGTTTAACCGATTTTGGCCAAACAATACATTTTATATTTCACCTATTTCGTTCCAGGTTTCAATATATCCTCATACAAATGTCCTTTCCGATATACAATTTTTTGTCAAACACATACATTTACAGGATACAAAAAACCTTCCCGTTTTCTCTTTTTCACCGAATCGAATTGTATTCGGATTGAAAGTGGAGTCTATCATAGAGTCGGCCCCGCCCGACTTTAGCCTTTCCTTACTGGTTTTTATCTTGCAAATAATAATTGAATATAAAAAGTAGCATAAACTATCTTAAAGTATAAAATCATACAAATAATTTGCACATGTCTTAAAAGGCAGTGTCGTAAACAAATTGAAAATAGAAAGTAAGTTAGTGTGTGTGTGTGTGCTAACAATTTACATAGTCTTATATTCGGTATACGAAAATGGCACAATGACATTAAATGTTAACACTTTTGGGAAAGTGTGCCACATGTTTTATATGGGTTAATATCAGAGACGGACAGTCTGCAATCAATTATAAGTGTCATCTTATAGATGCTGTTAAAACACCCCTAAACATAAATTTAAATTACAGAGGACATAGTACGATGTTGACCGAAGGAAGCGACTGCACGGAAGGGTAAAATCAACCAGATGTCCCCTCATTTGCCGACCCAGCTCAGTTAAGAACATATACAGTGCCGGACAAAAGTACTCCAATTTCCTGGATCAAATACTTCAGACAATCCATTATATTTCCACGTGCACGTTTCTTCACGATAGGAATAGGCAAATCAACTTTCAATTATTAAGTTGGAAGGAAAGTAGCAACGACACTGTTGCAACAATATCCATCTGAAAAAGTTAATCTGTCAAGCTCGAGGTTTGGGATTTACTTAAAATTTTGTTTTTTATTTATTCAATACTAGCTGGCCCGACACAAATTTTCCTGTCCATATTTCAATTAGTGTGTTGGTGATCGTCGTGTGAATTTTTGAAAAGCTATTTCAAATGTTTAAGCAAACCTGGAATGAGAAAAATTTTGTTCTCAGTGATTATTGTATCGATTAACGTTTGCTGGCATAGATATTCAATTTAATGATTCGATCTAATTCAGATTTTAAGTGGATGTTGAACAATGTTTAGGAACACCTTTCACACGAGTTTGATTTTTCATACGGTGAACTGGAAAAATCAACGGGGAATATAATGCAGAAGGTCAACATCTCAACGGCGATTTTGCCATTGACACTTTCAAGCGTGAAGTGTTTTGAATATAATTGTGCAGATTCGTCGTCTGCAACTCGAAAGCTTTATAGTGCTTTATTTAAATGTCGTGATGTTCTTCTCAAAAAGACGTATTCGAGGATTCATTTAGTTTATTGGGTGGACGTGGAATCACTGGTAGTGGTTGGTAAAACTCACCAAAAACATCATTAATAGACAGCGGATTTTTGTGCAAATTATATTTTTTATCTTTGCATTTTTAATCTACGCAACATATGCTAACATAATATTGGTTATATCGATTTTTTTAATATTGAGATCATGAGAATCATTTGTGTGAAGTCGTCATTCAATTATAATCATCCTCTCAAAATATACTTTTGCATAAAAATAGCCTGTCTAGTCATTATTCGGTAAAATTTCTCCATTATATTATATTCTTACCGAGCGATCAATTTATGTTGCTGCACAACCATGATCACTGGCACAGTTCTTCGACAGTTTTCTGGTTGGAAGTTCTTTAAAATACGTATTCAACGGCAATTTGATTACTGAATGAGCTGTTCAACCTTTTTCTGCGAGAGAATCGTAGCCAAAATCTACACGATCAAAATAGTCTTATGGTTCCAACGTGATCGTCCAGAGGATAATCACTACAATTGGCATTTAACAGCGGAGTGTGCTCTCAAAATGTCTTCATATTCGTGCTTTCCTTTAAAAGCGTTTCTTCAATATGCTATTCATAAATTTCCCAGTGTCATTGCAAAAGATAATCTGGTATTAACTAAAGATTCTGAGGCGATAGTCTGTGGTTATCAACATAAACACAATCCTCCAATTCAATGTTTTTCGCAACCATTCATACCATGATCACTCAAATATCCAGCCATTGTTTTGAAAATACTCCAAATTGGCCGTTCCACAACACTAGATTCTGTTCCTCAGCTGGATATTGCCGTGGAATCGCCCGTAATGTAAATCGAAAATCACCTTCCAACAGAATCATTGAACTAACAGTGAGTCATAGTACATTCCTCCGCACCGATCAAAACGTTCGCCACCTCAGATCTTCGAAAGGTTGTACGATGGAGTTTCGTTAATTTCCATATTCATCGCAACCTGAGTGCATTTCGGCCGTCTTCAAAGAACGCAGCTGAACTTCCTGATGAAGCAAGCATCGCTTTAATTTTGCGAGCGAATTTTTGCAAAATTGGTACGATCACCGAGAGCGTCCAAGAAGAAAATCACTATAGTTCAATCGTTAATCACCCGCGTGTTCCGTAAGCATCATATACTCGCAATGAATCCTATTCACATTGTTTTTGCATTGCATTCCAACTCTTGATTAAATGCTTCGTGCATCGGATAGTGTGGAGCTGACATTCGTAGTTGGGCTAATGTTAATCGCATGTCTTCATTCAATGCCTCATTGCGAATTTTCAGAAATGTCCTATTTGTATTTGGTTCACGAATCGGTGAAAATATATGAAATACGTGTAACTGGATTTCCCTGTTTATTTGATGACTGATTACGAACTAGGATTATGAACCAAATAAAATGGAATCAACAAAATATGTCGTTCCTATCAGATCAGATCTGACAACAAGTTCATAAAATATAAAGATTTTTTGCATTTTGTCCGATTTTTCTGAGTTTTCTTCATAATTATCTGAATTTTTGTGTTCCGAAAACTTTCGCAGAATCATAACGACCATAACATAAAAGAATTTCGCATATCCCTTGCTTGAGTTGAGACTTTAGGCACTTTCAACTTTCACTTTTTAAAAATATTCCTCTTTTGCGGTCAAATATCCAAAAAATGTTTTCATCTTAAAACACAGTTCGGACTACTACGAATAGTTTGTAAAAAGATCAGCCAAATCTGTTCAGCCGTTCTCAAGTGATGCGATTACCAACGAACATCATTTCATTTTTATTATATAGATTTCAGTAACAGCTTTACAACTATAAAATTCTCTCTTTTTAGTCTACTCGATTTTTATGCAATTTTGTGGAGATTTCAAATTGGAATATGTTTAAAAATGCGAAACATCATGAAACATTGAGGCGATCAACCAGCCTGACGGTCGGACATTTTTTTCTAATAACTTTCATTTTCGTTTCTAATACGTAAAGTATTATTGCCCATCACTGTATGAGCACCTCCGGATGTACGTATGAGTAGAAATACATTTGATATAATTTTGGATAAAGCTTTAACTCGCTCTTATCTACCCCCATATGATATATTCGTCCATACATACATACATATATAAGCATACCAATATGTATATGTATGTGTGGTATGTGTGATAAAATGACAGTAGTTTTGGTAATACATACATACATACTTAAAAACATCCAGTGAGATGCAGCGAGGGCAGTTCGGTAAATAGCCGAATTGACACGGAAGAAGTGACATATTATAATCTACTGTCCATTTACGACAAATATATACAATTTTGACACAATTTGGGGGACCTGAAATTTCCCCATGGCCTGTTAAAGTGTCAGTAGCCTTTACACTCTAAAGTTAAATGTATTTGTCAGCGATTAATAGATTCAATTAACGTTTTAGTTTGCCATGTATATTCGATTTAAGGATACGATCACGGATATTCAATTTTGCACCAATGGGACATTTTACATCTGAGAAGAATTCTGTAGGCGGTGTACTGATGAAAATGTATGCATAACCGGATTTTGAGGAATAATCCAATAATCCCTTTACTCGTAAAAACTCGTAAAAATATAAACTATAAATATTAAGATTTGGTAAATAATGGAAAAAGTGAAAACGGTGTTATATACCCTCCACCTCGGATTATATTCCACAGAGGCGGTCCATTTTCGTGCAGTAACATTACAGGAAAATTCTAAATTTTTGTAATGTAGCCAAAACAAATAAAGATATTGCAAAATAATTCAAAAAATAAAAACCGCCTATGGCTATGAACATAAAAATAATAGAAATAAAATAGTTCAACAATGGAGCAGCATAAAACCGAAGGTTATAATTCGCTAAAACGATTTTGTTTAAAACATTTTTCTAGATTTAGGGCATATCGTACTATCAAATTCCATCATTTCGCGTTAATAGCATTTTGATTCCCCAGTTATCAGGCTAAAATAGTATAAATTGTGGCTGTAAAGTCAAAAATTGTGAAAAGTATCTTTAGAACAACCGGCGTAACTTTATATTATATTGAGAATACCACGATATTTTTATGGCATATTGCTGACTTCATGGGGAATTTTATATTTTTAATCAATTGCAGTGATTATCGCGACTGGCTACATATATGATAGAAGCGACAATGCGTTTTCTATACAACATTGCCAAGATTTCATGAAAAACGTTATGGAGTTTACAACAAATCTTATTTATATATTTGGACATAAATGGCTATGTGCTTATTTCAACATTCATAGTGTTCAATTTTAAAAAAAGTGTCTATGAACAACAAAAACCGCGACTAATAGGAAATTTCGAAAACTTTTTAATCGTTTCAATTAGTAATCCTTTTTAGATTATACTGCAGAAGAATGATTAATAATTTCTTTTCAAATTAAGAAGAAAATCCTGAAAAGTTATGTTTTTTTCATAGCCACTTATGAATATTAGGCTGGGTCACGAAAATAAATTGCAGCGGTCACCTCCCAGAAATGATGATTGGATTGTTTAATGATGACCTGCAAAATATTTCGTCACTGGGTCAAACATGTTTTTCTCGTGTAATTTTTTTATGATACATTTGTGTCCAAAATTTTTTTCTGAATTAGTAGACCATTGGGAGCACTTTAAATAAAAATTTGTATTCTTGTCTTAGAATAACTCATTGGTAGTATTATTGGACGTTTATATTGATTTTTTGTGGTTTTCAAGGTGACAGCTAAAAACTAATATTTCTTGGAAACATTTCGTAAGAGTTGATATGAAAAATAAATAGAAGGAATTAATACCTTTCTAATGACTCCTAAATGATGATTATTCGACGAAAAATTACTTCGCTGACTCCTTGTTTTTAAAATATTTTAATACAGGAGATGGATTTACAGAGCAAAACATTCAAACTCTTTTTAGCGCAGCGGCGTCAATTCAATTCCGATGTTCATCATTTAGGCATCATTGACTGCCGTTATTTATTTTTAATAAAATACTAACACCAAATTCGAACAATATTTCTGTTGTCACTGTGAAAATCAACAAAAATTACTATCAACGTCCAATAAGTTACTCTAAGACAATAATCAAAATTTTTATTTAAAGTGCTTTCAAGGGTTTATTATTTCAGAAAAAAATTGGGAAAAAAATGTAACACAAAAAAATTATACTGGAAAAACATGATTTTTAGGGTTATTTTCAGGAGCGTTTAGCTCACAGATGGCTCGATCTAGGAACGTAATATTTTGCAAATCCTCATTAAACAATCCAAACTTTATTTTCGTGGGGTGACTGAAACTTGTTTTTCAATTTGTATGGACGGCGACCCAGCCTAATGAATATAAGCCCTCGATATGTATGTATGTAATTCCAAGCAACTATTTAAAAAAAGAAGTTCTACAGTTAGAGAACAAGTCTGTTAATAAGAGCATAGTCTGCTGCCTATCAGCAGAAACTTTTCTGCTATTACTACTGTTTTTTGGCATAACAGCAGTTTTCTGCAATCTTATATCACCATTCACACTGCTAAAGAGTTTGCAGGCTGCTAAAATTGGCAGTTGTTAATTAAAATATAAAAATAGATAAGCGTTCATAAGAGAGTTTAGCTCGAATTTCCTTTTATATTAACTTGGGACAATATGCGTATCATTAAGAAGATAAAAACTGCAAACAGCTGTTTACCATATCAGCAGATACAAATCTGCAGTCTCTTTTTTAACAGCAGAAAATCAGCTTTTTCAGTGGATTTTCTGCTTTCATTTACTGACATATTCCTTTGAGTGTACTGATAGATGGATTACTGAAATGCAATTTTGCCGACGATGTCTGTCGGACGAATGTATCAAAGTATTTCTCGAAGATCCCGGCAATAAAATATGAATGGTTTCCAAACGCTCACGTAATCACACATAATTAACGTCATTTATCATTGCGTCATAGACTGACTAGACTTCGCGAGAAAAATTGAACATTGATTGAAAATTGACTAAAATAACACAGTGCAACACGAAAAAAAATAACCATATACGGACACCGCTACATGATAAAAGACCAAAAAAAAAAAGACCCGTGTTTTTTTGTTTCCCCCAAAGTCATTCACTTTTTTTTTATTCCGTTCGGAATTTTGATTTACTCTCTGAGGCAAAGTTCTAGCTCTTGTCATAAAGAACAAAAATTGTGAACATATAAAATCAAAAAAACTTCATCTTCAAGGTCAAAATCGCAAAAATCTTAAAAAAATTCGATTTTTTTTAACCTTTTTTCCCCTGTTCAGGTCCATAGGTAGCAAACCGCTGAAAATTCAGGGAAACAATCAACTACAAAAATGTACCTAAGATCTCAATAAACAACTTTCTAGAACATATGAACTTCCTAGGAATTATTCTTAACACCGTTTAGGTAGCGCTTAAGTAGCCGCAAAATTGAAAAATTTCCCAAAAATTTCACTGTGCAACATTTTTGAAGTCATTTCAAAATAACCATATACGGACACCGCTACATGATAAAAGACCAAAAAAAAAAAAGACCCGTGTTTTTTTTTTCCCCAAAGTCATGCACTTTTTTTTTATGGGCCCCCAGAGATTTGAGGCCTCGGTGTAATTTTTGGAAAAAAGTGATCATATTCTCAGGCTCATATCTTGCAAACCGTTCGGAATTTTGATTTACTCTCTGAGGCAAAGTTTTAGCTCTTGTCACAAAGAACAAAAATTGTAGTTGATTGTTTCCCTGAATTTTCAACGGTTTGCTACCTATGGACCTGAACAGGGGAAAAAAGGTTAAAAAAAATCGAATTTTTTTAAGTTTTTTGCGATTTTGACCTTGAAGATGAAGTTTTTTTGATTTTATATGTTCACAATTTTTGTTCTTTATAACAAGAGCTAGAACTTTGCCTCAGAGAGTAAATCAAAATTCCGAACGGTTTGCAAGATATGAGCCTGAGAATATGATCACTTTTTTCCAAAAATTACACCGAGGCCTCAAATCTCTGGGGGCCCATAAAAAAAAAGTGCATGACTTTGGGGAAAAAAAACACGGGTCTTTTTTTTTTTTGGTCTTTTATCATGTAGCGGTGTCCGTATATGGTTATTTTGAAATGACTTCAAAAATGTTGCACAGTGAAATTTTTCAATTTTGCGGCTACCTAAGCGCTACCTAAACGGTGTTAAGAATAATTCCTAGGAAGTTCATATGTTCTAGAAAGTTGTTTATTGAGATCTTAGGTACATTTTTGTAGTTGATTGTTTCCCTGAATTTTCAGCGGTTTGCTACCTATGGACCTGAACAGGGGAAAAAAGGTTAAAAAAAATCGAATTTTTTTAAGTTTTTTGCGATTTTGACCTTGAAGATGAAGTTTTTTTGATTTTATATGTTCACAAAAATTACTATCAACGTCCAATAAGTTACTCTAAGACAATAATCAAAATTTTTATTTAAAGTGCTTTCAAGGGTTTATTATTTCAGAAAAAAATTGGGAAAAAAATGTAACACAAAAAAATTATACTGGAAAAACATGATTTTTAGGGTTATTTTCAGGAGCGTTTAGCTCACAGATGGCTCGATCTAGGAACGTAATATTTTGCAAATCCTCATTAAACAATCCAAACTTTATTTTCGTGGGGTGACTGAAACTTGTTTTTCAATTTGTATGGACGGCGACCCAGCCTAATGAATATAAGCCCTCGATATGTATGTATGTAATTCCAAGCAACTATTTAAAAAAAGAAGTTCTACAGTTAGAGAACAAGTCTGTTAATAAGAGCATAGTCTGCTGCCTATCAGCAGAAACTTTTCTGCTATTACTACTGTTTTTTGGCATAACAGCAGTTTTCTGCAATCTTATATCACCATTCACACTGCTAAAGAGTTTGCAGGCTGCTAAAATTGGCAGTTGTTAATTAAAATATAAAAATAGATAAGCGTTCATAAGAGAGTTTAGCTCGAATTTCCTTTTATATTAACTTGGGACAATATGCGTATCATTAAGAAGATAAAAACTGCAAACAGCTGTTTACCATATCAGCAGATACAAATCTGCAGTCTCTTTTTTAACAGCAGAAAATCAGCTTTTTCAGTGGATTTTCTGCTTTCATTTACTGACATATTCCTTTGAGTGTACTGATAGATGGATTACTGAAATGCAATTTTGCCGACGATGTCTGTCGGACGAATGTATCAAAGTATTTCTCGAAGATCCCGGCAATAAAATATGAATGGTTTCCAAACGCTCACGTAATCACACATAATTAACGTCATTTATCATTGCGTCATAGACTGACTAGACTTCGCGAGAAAAATTGAACATTGATTGAAAATTGACTAAAATAACACAGTGCAACACGAAAAAAAATAACCATATACGGACACCGCTACATGATAAAAGACCAAAAAAAAAAAGACCCGTGTTTTTTTGTTTCCCCCAAAGTCATTCACTTTTTTTTTATTCCGTTCGGAATTTTGATTTACTCTCTGAGGCAAAGTTCTAGCTCTTGTCATAAAGAACAAAAATTGTGAACATATAAAATCAAAAAAACTTCATCTTCAAGGTCAAAATCGCAAAAATCTTAAAAAAATTCGATTTTTTTTAACCTTTTTTCCCCTGTTCAGGTCCATAGGTAGCAAACCGCTGAAAATTCAGGGAAACAATCAACTACAAAAATGTACCTAAGATCTCAATAAACAACTTTCTAGAACATATGAACTTCCTAGGAATTATTCTTAACACCGTTTAGGTAGCGCTTAAGTAGCCGCAAAATTGAAAAATTTCCCAAAAATTTCACTGTGCAACATTTTTGAAGTCATTTCAAAATAACCATATACGGACACCGCTACATGATAAAAGACCAAAAAAAAAAAAGACCCGTGTTTTTTTTTTTCCCAAAGTCATGCACTTTTTTTTTATGGGCCCCCAGAGATTTGAGGCCTCGGTGTAATTTTTGGAAAAAAGTGATCATATTCTCAGGCTCATATCTTGCAAACCGTTCGGAATTTTGATTTACTCTCTGAGGCAAAGTTTTAGCTCTTGTCACAAAGAACAAAAATTGTAGTTGATTGTTTCCCTGAATTTTCAACGGTTTGCTACCTATGGACCTGAACAGGGGAAAAAAGGTTAAAAAAATCGAATTTTTTTAAGTTTTTTGCGATTTTGACCTTGAAGATGAAGTTTTTTTGATTTTATATGTTCACAATTTTTGTTCTTTATAACAAGAGCTAGAACTTTGCCTCAGAGAGTAAATCAAAATTCCGAACGGTTTGCAAGATATGAGCCTGAGAATATGATCACTTTTTTCCAAAAATTACACCGAGGCCTCAAATCTCTGGGGGCCCATAAAAAAAAAGTGCATGACTTTGGGGAAAAAAAACACGGGTCTTTTTTTTTTTTGGTCTTTTATCATGTAGCGGTGTCCGTATATGGTTATTTTGAAATGACTTCAAAAATGTTGCACAGTGAAATTTTTCAATTTTGCGGCTACCTAAGCGCTACCTAAACGGTGTTAAGAATAATTCCTAGGAAGTTCATATGTTCTAGAAAGTTGTTTATTGAGATCTTAGGTACATTTTTGTAGTTGATTGTTTCCCTGAATTTTCAGCGGTTTGCTACCTATGGACCTGAACAGGGGAAAAAAGGTTAAAAAAAATCGAATTTTTTTAAGTTTTTTGCGATTTTGACCTTGAAGATGAAGTTTTTTTGATTTTATATGTTCACAAAAATTACTATCAACGTCCAATAAGTTACTCTAAGACAATAATCAAAATTTTTATTTAAAGTGCTTTCAAGGGTTTATTATTTCAGAAAAAAATTGGGAAAAAAATGTAACACAAAAAAATTATACTGGAAAAACATGATTTTTAGGGTTATTTTCAGGAGCGTTTAGCTCACAGATGGCTCGATCTAGGAACGTAATATTTTGCAAATCCTCATTAAACAATCCAAACTTTATTTTCGTGGGGTGACTGAAACTTGTTTTTCAATTTGTATGGACGGCGACCCAGCCTAATGAATATAAGCCCTCGATATGTATGTATGTAATTCCAAGCAACTATTTAAAAAAAGAAGTTCTACAGTTAGAGAACAAGTCTGTTAATAAGAGCATAGTCTGCTGCCTATCAGCAGAAACTTTTCTGCTATTACTACTGTTTTTTGGCATAACAGCAGTTTTCTGCAATCTTATATCACCATTCACACTGCTAAAGAGTTTGCAGGCTGCTAAAATTGGCAGTTGTTAATTAAAATATAAAAATAGATAAGCGTTCATAAGAGAGTTTAGCTCGAATTTCCTTTTATATTAACTTGGGACAATATGCGTATCATTAAGAAGATAAAAACTGCAAACAGCTGTTTACCATATCAGCAGATACAAATCTGCAGTCTCTTTTTTAACAGCAGAAAATCAGCTTTTTCAGTGGATTTTCTGCTTTCATTTACTGACATATTCCTTTGAGTGTACTGATAGATGGATTACTGAAATGCAATTTTGCCGACGATGTCTGTCGGACGAATGTATCAAAGTATTTCTCGAAGATCCCGGCAATAAAATATGAATGGTTTCCAAACGCTCACGTAATCACACATAATTAACGTCATTTATCATTGCGTCATAGACTGACTAGACTTCGCGAGAAAAATTGAACATTGATTGAAAATTGACTAAAATAACACAGTGCAACACGAAAAAAAATAACCATATACGGACACCGCTACATGATAAAAGACCAAAAAAAAAAAGACCCGTGTTTTTTTGTTTCCCCCAAAGTCATTCACTTTTTTTTTATTCCGTTCGGAATTTTGATTTACTCTCTGAGGCAAAGTTCTAGCTCTTGTCATAAAGAACAAAAATTGTGAACATATAAAATCAAAAAAACTTCATCTTCAAGGTCAAAATCGCAAAAATCTTAAAAAAATTCGATTTTTTTTAACCTTTTTTCCCCTGTTCAGGTCCATAGGTAGCAAACCGCTGAAAATTCAGGGAAACAATCAACTACAAAAATGTACCTAAGATCTCAATAAACAACTTTCTAGAACATATGAACTTCCTAGGAATTATTCTTAACACCGTTTAGGTAGCGCTTAAGTAGCCGCAAAATTGAAAAATTTCCCAAAAATTTCACTGTGCAACATTTTTGAAGTCATTTCAAAATAACCATATACGGACACCGCTACATGATAAAAGACCAAAAAAAAAAAAAGACCCGTGTTTTTTTTTTCCCCAAAGTCATGCACTTTTTTTTATGGGCCCCCAGAGATTTGAGGCCTCGGTGTAATTTTTGGAAAAAAGTGATCATATTCTCAGGCTCATATCTTGCAAACCGTTCGGAATTTTGATTTACTCTCTGAGGCAAAGTTTTAGCTCTTGTCACAAAGAACAAAAATTGTAGTTGATTGTTTCCCTGAATTTTCAACGGTTTGCTACCTATGGACCTGAACAGGGGAAAAAAGGTTAAAAAAAATCGAATTTTTTTAAGTTTTTTGCGATTTTGACCTTGAAGATGAAGTTTTTTTGATTTTATATGTTCACAATTTTTGTTCTTTATAACAAGAGCTAGAACTTTGCCTCAGAGAGTAAATCAAAATTCCGAACGGTTTGCAAGATATGAGCCTGAGAATATGATCACTTTTTTCCAAAAATTACACCGAGGCCTCAAATCTCTGGGGGCCCATAAAAAAAAAGTGCATGACTTTGGGGAAAAAAAACACGGGTCTTTTTTTTTTTTGGTCTTTTATCATGTAGCGGTGTCCGTATATGGTTATTTTGAAATGACTTCAAAAATGTTGCACAGTGAAATTTTTCAATTTTGCGGCTACCTAAGCGCTACCTAAACGGTGTTAAGAATAATTCCTAGGAAGTTCATATGTTCTAGAAAGTTGTTTATTGAGATCTTAGGTACATTTTTGTAGTTGATTGTTTCCCTGAATTTTCAGCGGTTTGCTACCTATGGACCTGAACAGGGGAAAAAAGGTTAAAAAAAATCGAATTTTTTTAAGTTTTTTGCGATTTTGACCTTGAAGATGAAGTTTTTTTGATTTTATATGTTCACAATTTTTGTTCTTTATAACAAGAGCTAGAACTTTGCCTCAGAGAGTAAATCAAAATTTCGAACGGTTTGCAAGATATGAGCCTGAGAATATGATCACTTTTTTCCAAAAATTACACCGAGGCCTCAAATCTCTGGGGGCCCATAAAAAAAAAGTGCATGACTTTGGGGGAAACAAAAAAACACGGGTCTTTTTTTTTTTGGTCTTTTATCATGTAGCGGTGTCCGTATATGGTTATTTTGAAATGACTTCAAAAATGTTGCACAGTGTAATTAAAAGAATTTTCATCTGCTTTATTTTTGGTAAATCTACACTCAGAAAAATAGCATTCCCAAATCTGAGTAAAATTCATACTACAATTTAGTTCAACAATTTTACTCCAGTTCAGTAAAAACTTTCCTAAAAAGTTGGAAAAGTATGATTAAAGTTTACTTCTTTCGAAGCCATAGTTAATAGTTAATTTACTAGAAATAGGGTAGTAGATTTACTTAAAAACATTTCTTTGGATCTAAGAAAAAATTCTTACAATTGAGTAAATTCATACTTATGTGAGAAAAAAAATCTGAAATTTTTTGTTTGGAAAAAATTCCATTAAGGAAATTTTAACTTTAAAAAGTGTTTTTTTCCTAACATTAAGTTAAAATGTTTACTGAAACTTATGCTGAGTTCTCCATACATTTCAGTATTAATGAACTTATAAAAAACATTTGAAATTGTTTAAAAAATTCTTGAATATTAATCTAAGAATATTAATCTAAGTTCGTTTGCCGAGACTTATTTCTTAAATACTTTAAGAATTATTCTAAACAACCTCTGATAAAGCGCCTATCTTGCCTTCGCAACAATCATGGAGTAAATATCAACTCTTTATGGCAGAGGTATCATGAAACTTTTGAGAAATATTTCGTGTTGTTTTTTTTTTGTATCAGTTTTGCATACTCCGAAGCAAAACTATTTGTTTGATTTTTTTAGTTAAATTGAACTTATTTTAATTTCACTTTTTTCCTCCTATTCCTAAAATTTTCCTCAGTTTAAGTAAAAATTACTTGTTATAAGGAAAAAAATCAGCAAAAATGTCCCTAGTTTGGGTAAATATTTACTTGATTTCAGTAAAAATTTACTTAGTTTTAGGAAATTTTCAGCAAAATTACTAAGATTTAGTAAAAATTTACTTAGTTTTAGGAAACTTTTACTTAAATTTAGTAAAAATTTACTTGGTTTTAGGAAAAATTTACTTGGTTTTAGGAAAAATTTACTTAGATTTAGGAAAATTTCAGCAAAATTTTACTTAGATTTAGTAAAAATGTACTTGGTTTGAGGAAAAACTTACTGGAATTTTCCTCAGTTACAAGTTCAAAGCATGTACTAATTTCAAGGAAAAGTTTGAACTTGATTTGTGGAGATTTTGCTTTATCGCTATACGAAGTTAAATTTTCCTATATTTTAGTTCATTTTAACTCATTATAGGTTCCGTTTTTTTATGAGTGTAGATGAAAACCAACACAACCCCCCCCTCCCCCCCCCAGGGGAAAATCCTGCGCACGGCGCTGTCCATGATTCTAGCTGCATCCATTTGGTTGGTACAATTTTTATCCCCTTTTCCACTAAAAGTACGAATTTCGAAAAACCTTTTTATTTTACGTGTCTAACAGAGGGATATGCATTCCTCATTATTCTCTGTGCAGTCGTTTGGTTGGTACCATTTTTATCCATCTATTCCCATTCCTGATGAAGTAGGTGTGATTATACCCTCCATTGGAGTATTATGTCGTTGTGCATTTGTTTGTAACACCCAAAAGGAAACGAGATGGGCCCATCGTTTATTATACAGATCGGCTTAGACTCACTTTCTGAGTCCGTCCGTCCATCTATTCTTGTAACCAAAGTCCAGGTCGGTTCAGATTTAGATATAGCCATCATACAAATGTCGCTCCCGATTTTACATTTTCCGCTGTAGAAACCACATATTTTACTTCAAATTTGGCACAGTACCTTATAATTCAACTAGACACATCTATGGTGAAATTGGATCAGATCGGTTCTGATTTAGATATAGCTCCCATACATATCTTATTTTCCATTTAACTTTTTACGCTGTAGAGATCACATATTTTAATAAATATTCTTCAAATTTGGCACAAAACCTTATTTCTAAACTAAAACCATCTGTGGTGAAATTAAGTCAGATCTGTTCAGATTTAGCTCCCATATAAATTTCGCTCCCGAATTTTCTTAAAATAATATCCGATTTTCCGATAATAACGATGTTTTCCACATTTGGCAAAATATATTATATTTCAACTAGAAAAGCCTATACTTACATCTTTTCAGATTTTACTACAAGCATCATACAAATTTCCTTCCCGATTTAATTTTTTCTCTCAAGGAATTAAAGATTTTTATATAATTTAGCAGAAAACGTTATGTGTTAGATGAAAACATACATTTTGAAAGTAGGTCACATCTATTCATTATATTGGCCTCATACAAAAATCATTCCCAATTTCACTTTTTCCCCATGTGAAGTAATGGGGTAGAAAGTGTAGGGTATCATATAGTCGGCCCCGCCCGCCCGTCTTCACAAAACATGACTCTTTTCGTCTGCTGCAGTATGGAATAACTGGTACTGTAGAAATCGGACATTATGATATAAAATCAAAGTAGAGAACAAAGCATATGAGTTGTGTGAATGTTTATACCCTCCACTGGGGTCTTATGTCGTTGTGCATATGTTAGTAACACCCAAAAAGAAATGTCCACCAATACATGTGTAGTTCCCTTACAAAAATCGTTCTCTATATCACTTTTTTCCTTGGCCTTTCCCTACTTGTTTTGACACTAAGGGAGTGTCTCATATAAGTGCAGTGCATTTCATTCCCAACCTGCTGCTGACGTGTTTCAACAGACAGACGGATAGACTTTGATAAATATTTCAAGGAATGACAACATTAATTTATACTCCATCCTATGGCGGAGAGCATAAACATATAAATACATTTTCCGATCGCCCCTCGAACAGGCGTACAAACTTTTTACTGCAAAGTATGTACGACAAATTCTCGAACCCCTGTAAAAACACACATCTTATTTCCAACAGAGGGACGGATGTAGACAGGGTTTCTCCATTTGCATATTGGATTGGGGTCAGGTGACATGAGACCTTTCCCTCCCAATGTTGTGTAATGTTAAAAACAATTTTGTACTTTCATGCACAAGCTGGAATTTATTGAGAAACGCACTTCCTCTTTTACATAAATGTTGTTGGTGTAGCGCATATGAGGGTCCATACAATGATCTGAGCACATTTGTACGAGTACATGGGTTGCGCTTATGTATGACTGTATGTGCTATCAATCCTGTTGGTTCTTTAAAGGCCAGTACGGAATGTAAACATAATTTTTGATGTTCGTGGAAGAAAAATGTTGCTTTGCTTCGTGCCTTTCTTTCTAACGGGCATCAAGAAAGCTTTTCCGTATTGCCTTATATATCTTAACTAAACCTTTTCTTAAAACTGAACATTTGTTTAAAGATATTCTTATGTTCTTTGTGTTGGGGATTTCAATATGAAATATAGGAGTTTTTTAATCACTATACCCGCATATTATGATTAGTATAATGAAGAAAAGACCAAGTGGACCAATTCTACAATAAAAGCCGATAAGAATTGTAAGCAAAATTTTTGAAATGAACACTGAACTACTTAGTTAGTTTTGGGAAATATATAAAATATATTATTATTATACTCTCCGCCTTAGGATGGATTGTATATTCATTTTGGCATTCCGTTTGCAACACCTTGAAATATTCATCAGAGACCCCATAACGTATACATTCTAGTTTCTAAGCGAACTACCCAATAAGCACAAAGTCGGACTCGGATCCGATTCGGATCCGATTTGAGTCCGACATCTCGGTTTCTCGCTTTCTCTGTTCCGATTCGGATCCGATTTGAGTCCGAGATGTCGGACTCCGCTTTCTCTGTTCCGATTCGGATCCGATTTGAGTCCGAGATGTCGGACTCCGATTTCTCTGTTCCGATTCGGATCCGATTTGAGTCCGAGATGTCGGACTCCGCTTTCTCTGTTCCGATTCGGATCCGATTTGAGTCCGAGATGTCGGACTCCGCTTTCTCTGTTCCGATTCGGATCCGATTTGAGTCCGAGATGTCGGACTCCGCTTTCTCTGTTCCGATTCGGATCCGATTTGAGTCCGAGATGTCGGACTCCGCTTTCTCTGTTCCGATTCGGATCCGATTTGAGTCCGAGATTTCGGACGCTTTCGATACAGGTTTGCAGTAAAAATTTGGAGTTTTATTTTTATATTTATTAATGAATTTATTTATTATTTTGAATTTATTACTTAGTATATATGTGGTTAAATAAGCAACATTTAGATGAAAAGTAATATGACATTAAAATTTAATATATTAATAAGTATATGACTCACATGTAACAGACATCATATTAGTTTATAAGTGGTACAAAATACAATTCGTTTGTCAATTTTATTTTGAAACCCTTTTTTATATGTAATATGTTGTGCTCATTGGGCAAATCTTCAAACTCAATATTATTAGTCTTGAATATACAGTTTATATTAATGGTAATTGAAGAAGAAATGTCTTCGACTGATTTCAATGGATAGCCATGCACAATATAGTCCTATCAACTCGTTTGATATCAGAATTCATTTCGTTTTCGGATACGAAATCATTTGGAGATCGGATACGAACTCATATCTATTTGGTTTCGAGAACGGGTCCGATTTCGGTTCGAGATCGGTCACGAGAACGGGAGCAATTCCCTCTTCGATATCGGACCGAGAATTGAGTCCGATTTCGAAATGATATCGGACCCGAACTCAAAACGATGTAGGAACCAACATCGAAGTGAGTTCGGATCCGATATCGAAGAGGGAATTGCTCCCGAGAAGTCGGATCCGATTCAGATCCGATTCGGATCCGATGTGCTTATTGGGTAGCCATGTCTGCCTGTTTTTCTGTCTCTCTGTATATTGTAAGCTAATGGAGCTAGGAGGATAATATTTTCCATAAAAAAATATGATGGATGCAGCTCGGTTGGGATTGAAAGTGAGGGAAAACAATTTCCCTAACAAGGACTGAAAATACCCACTAACATTTAGATTATTTAAGCAAAGTTTTTAAAATTTTCTGATTTTTATTTATATACACTTGAAATTTGTTGCGTTTATTCTCCTCTAAGCTTGGAAGCACCAAAAAGTTAATAAAAATTTTATCCTTTTTTTACAAAAAAGGATAAAAATGGTACCAATGATAAAACAACAACATGAAATTCGGTGTGTACATCCCATTAATTGCACAGAGACTTAAAATAGAGGGATTTTTCCAAATTCATACTTTAACAAACCTTTAAAGGTGAAATCATGAAATTCGATGTATACATTTATCTCACTGTGTTGACGCGAAAAGATTTTTTCGAAATATGTACTCATAGGCGGAAAATCGAGCCAAATGGGATAAACCGCTGCAGTTAGAATGGTGAAATTCGGTGTGTACATTTGTCTGATTGCTTAGACGCGAAAAATAAAAATATATTTCGATAATCGTATTTTTAGGATCAAACAAGCGGCAGTTGCTAGAATCATGAAATGTTGTGCTTACACTCTGACTGCGAGGACACGCAAAATAAGAGTATTTCTCTAAATTTGTACTTCTAGTGTCAAAATGTCCAAAAAAATAAAACTGATACCAACGGTTGTAGCTAGAATCTTGAAATTAGGTATTTATATTCCACTGTGGACGCGAAACGTAGGGGATCTTCAACATTTGTACTTTTCCTATCAAAGGGGTACTGAGATTTGTCTGTAGCTGTAATCAAGAAATTGCAAATGAGGAAATGTGCCTGAGAGGAAATGTGCCTGAGAGAAAACGTTGCTCCATAATGACGTTGATAAGACACCTACTATTCAGGGCACATTTTCCAGATTGATGCCTCATGTTCACTTTTTGATTACACTTGAAGTATTATATATACATACATATATTGTAGTGGACAATTAATATTATAATAAAGAAGCTTCACAATTTATTTAAAACAAATCACATAAGAATGCTTTACATGGCATTTTAGTTCTACGTAAAGTCTACAGCCTCTAATCTGTCATTAACACTGTGGAATGTACTCCGTGGTGGGGGAATATAAGATTCATCCCGGCCGTAATTAACGCCTTTTACTGGCTTAAACATTCTTTTATTTTTCATTTAAATAAATTACAATATTTTTAATTGTCAAAATATTTTTTGATTTGAACTGGGATATTGTCCTGGCTCAAGACCATTTTGCATCTATATTTAATAGAATGCAAATTTATTTCCAAATGGCATGGTGACATTTATTACTTGGTGTGATTTTTTTAAACGCATATTCGGCAAGTGATTTGTGCTTCTCATTCGTTTGTGAGAATCATTTCCTTAAAGAGGCCGGGTTTGATGTTGAAAAGTCGCTGCGAAGCCACTTGAAAAACCTTTGACGGGGTGGAAATCATGATAGTGGTAGTCTGCAGTCAAGTAATAAAAGTCACCATGCCATTTGTAAATAAATAATTTGCTTTCTATTAAATATAGATGCAAAATGGTATTGAGCCAGGACAATATCACAGTTCAAATCAAATGTTGATTACAGACCAAAAAATACAAACGAAAAAACTATTTTTTTATTTTATGTAAAATATGCAAAGTTTCGACGTTGCTAAAGTTTTCAAAATTTTTCAAAAACTAAAATTGTCTAACATAAAAAACGTCTTCACCAAATTTCATCAAAACCGGAAGACTTTCGAAAATTTCTCTCCGAGCGCTTTAGTATGGAAGTAGTGACATGATACGATGTTTCCATGCATTAAACGACCTTTATCTTCGATTTTTTAGGTATCAACATGGAAATTTACTAATGTTTCATCTATTAGCGACGTCATTAAATTTATGGTATTTGATAAGAAGGAAGTATAATTGAAAGGATTTAATGCAGATATACGATATTTTCTGAAGAGATCAATAAGATGTGTAACTAATAACGAGTGTTTCCTTAGATAAACGAGTTCTTGGTAAATGATTATATCTATTGTATTTGTCAAACTATAGACAAACTTAAGACAAAAATAAAACTGATACCAACGGTTGTAGCTAGAATCTTGAAATTAGGTATTTATATTCCACTGTGGACGCGAAACGTAGGGGATCTTCAACATTTGTACTTTTCCTATCAAAGGGGTACTGAGATTTGTCTGTAGCTGTAATCAAGAAATTGCAAATGAGGAAATGTGCCTGAGAGGAAATGTGCCTGAGAGAAAACGTTGCTCCATAATGACGTTGATAAGACACCTACTATTTAGGGCACATTTTCCAGATTGATGCCTCATGTTCACTTTTTGATTACACTTGAAGTATTATATATACATACATATATAGTAGTGGACAATTAATATTATAATAAAGAAGCTTCACAATTTATTTAAAACAAATCACATAAGAATGCTTTACATGGCATTTTAGTTCTACGTAAAGTCTACAGCCTCTAATCTGTCATTAACACTGTGGAATGTACTCCGTGGTGGGGGAATATAAGATTCATCCCGGCCGTAATTAACGCCTTTTACTGGCTTAAACATTCTTTTATTTTTCATTTAAATAAATTACAATATTTTTAATTGTCAAAATATTTTTTGATTTGAACTGGGATATTGTCCTGGCTCAAGACCATTTTGCATCTATATTTAATAGAATGCAAATTTATTTCCAAATGGCATGGTGACATTTATTACTTGGTGTGATTTTTTTAAACGCATATTCGGCAAGTGATTTGTGCTTCTCATTCGTTTGTGAGAATCATTTCCTTAAAGAGGCCGGGTTTGATGTTGAAAAGTCGCTGCGAAGCCACTTGAAAAACCTTTGACGGGGTGGAAATCATGATAGTGGTAGTCTGCAGTCAAGTAATAAAAGTCACCATGCCATTTGTAAATAAATAATTTGCTTTCTATTAAATATAGATGCAAAATGGTATTGAGCCAGGACAATATCACAGTTCAAATCAAATGTTGATTACAGACCAAAAAATACAAACGAAAAAACTATTTTTTTATTTTATGTAAAATATGCAAAGTTTCGACGTTGCTAAAGTTTTCAAAATTTTTCAAAAACTAAAATTGTCTAACATAAAAAACGTCTTCACCAAATTTCATCAAAACCGGAAGACTTTCGAAAATTTCTCTCCGAGCGCTTTAGTATGGAAGTAGTGACATGATACGATGTTTCCATGCATTAAACGACCTTTATCTTCGATTTTTTAGGTATCAACATGGAAATTTACTAATGTTTCATCTATTAGCGACGTCATTAAATTTATGGTATTTGATAAGAAGGAAGTATAATTGAAAGGATTTAATGCAGATATACGATATTTTCTGAAGAGATCAATAAGATGTGTAACTAATAACGAGTGTTTCCTTAGATAAACGAGTTCTTGGTAAATGATTATATCTATTGTATTTGTCAAACTATAGACAAACTTAAGTGGCAAATTTTAAAATACAGTCAAAATCACGTCATGCCGGTTATAAGGACGAAGGTTCCAACTCCTGAAAACCATCTATATATATAAAAGAGTTGCGTTACTGACGTTACTGACTTATCATTGACCAGCCCCCAGACCAAACGGCTGAAGCCAGGGTCATAAAATGTTCAGGGTAGTTCCCAAGTATGACGTAGACGTCGACTAACAAAGGGTTTTATGAAATTCGTACTTTTAGGGTGTAAAATGTACCAAAAAGGTATAAACATCGAACCTTCGTCCTGACTAAACGGCATGGCTAGAAACATGAAATTCGGTGAGTTCCTTGCAATGACCATGCAGACGAGCTAAAAATAGGGATTTTTCGGAATTTGTACTTTTAAGGGAGGAAAGAGACAAAAAGGGATAAAAAAGGTACTAATTTAAGTATTGCAGCTATATTCGTGAAAATCAGTATCTACATTTCTGTGACAACGTAGACTTGCAGTATAAATGGACTTTTCGAAATTTGTACGTATAAGGGGTGAGCGGGGCCAAAAGGGATACAAATGGTACCAACTAAAGTATTACAGCTAGAATCGTGAAATTTGGTACGTAATTTCATCTGACCATGTATAAGCGCATTAAAAAAGGGATTAAATGATACTAATCTTAGTATCGCAGCTATATTCGTGAAAATCGGTATCTACATTTGTATGACAACGTAGACTTGCAATATAAATGGACTTTTCGAAATTTGTACTTATAAGGGGTGAGCGGGACAAATAGGGATACAAATGGTACCAACTAAAGTATTACAGCTAGAATCGTGAAATTTGGTATGTAAATTCCTCTGACCATGTATAAGTGGATTAAAATTTGGTTTTTCAAAATTTTTACTTTTAAGGGATGCGACAATTGTACTAATTTAAGTATTGCAGCTAAAGTCGCGAAATTTGGAAATGGATTTTTTTTCGAAATTTGTACTTATAAAGTATTGCAGCTATAGTCGTGAAATTTGGTGTGTAAATTCCTCTGACAACGAAAACTAGCAACATAAATGGGTTGTTCGAAATGTGTACTTTTAAAGGAGCATGCGGGACCAAATGGAATAAAAATGGTACCAACTTAAGAATTACAGCTTAAATCGTGAAATTCCGTATGTAAATTCCTCTGACCATGTAGAAGCGCAATCAAAATGGATTTTTCGAAATTTTTTCTTATAAGGGGTGAGTGTACTTTTAAGGTGAGCGCGGGACAAAAAGGGATAAAAATGGTGTACAACCCTTTAATTACATAAACGCGGAACATAAATGGATATTACAAAATTTATACTTATAAGGAGGATGCGGGACCACATGGGATAAACGTGGTACCAAATAAAGTACACGTTTTTTGGAGAAGCAAAAATATGTTACCATAGTGATTTTTCAAAATGCGTATTTTTTGGGAAAGATGTGCAAAAAGTTATAAACTGGCCGACTGCATCTAGAAACGTGAGGTCGAGGATATAAAAGGCTCTGCGGTTGTAATTTTTTGTTCAAAACTGGGTAGAATATTATATAAACTATACATACGAAGGGAGTTCAGCTAAAATAGTGTCTATCGACAAGCACATTCTTTTAACTATATATGGGTGCTATCTAATAGGGGGTTTCCAAATTACTACTTTAGATTAATCTATATCCACCAAAAGAAAATCAAATAAATACTATAAACAGAGACGGATAAAACTAATAACAAATAACTGACTTTTTCGCAGCAGCGGGTACTGCTAGTATTCAATATATGAATACTATCGAATCTCGCCGGGCCATTGAATGTGGTTGCAAGCGACATAATTTACCTAAACATTTATTTAATTTGTAATGTTTCAATACATATTTAAAGTTAATCACACCTGTTACTAAATGCAGATATTTCAAAGGAATAAATTCCCGTGATACTCTGAATGAAACTTTGCTTTAAAAAATCACCACAAGTAGAATGAAAAGTACCGAGGTGGTATCACTGATTGTAGGTGTAGGGTATGTTTTTAATAAATTACGTTGTGCGTAAATTATGATGTCTTTTGGCACATGCATTTATACTCTAACTACTCTTAGGTCCTGTCGTTTCACTTCATTTCCATTAGACTTTTGTGCATAAATTGAATTACGAAGTTTTGTGCAGAAAATGGAAACCATAAAGACATAGAGAAATTGCAATTTTCAAAACCAAGAAAGAAATAACGAAATTTGCGAAGAAAATTACTTATAAATTATTCAGTTCTTCTGCTTGCAGAAATGTAGGTGTTCATACACGGATAGTACTTAGATATGTATGAATACCTTATGTGTGGGTAACAAGGATTCCTCCGAGTACAGTTTTTCCTTGGTTGACTTTAGCACAGCGTACGTTCTGTGCCTCTTATTTCGAGGTACGTGCAAATTATCATCACCTGCTGAATCAAGGAAATTGATTGCATTACTTAGAATCGGGGAGATGGTGATACATACACATGTTCACATTTACGGCACAATAAGTGCAACAGCTATCCGTTCCACATTTAATTTCAATCCAAATCACCGAATTCAGCAGGAATACGAGGCGTTCCAATTCGAACAAATAGAACTGAATTTGATGTATTTGCGATAGTTGCCCAAAACATAATTTATATTTGTTAGAATTAGTTAACACAAATATACATACATCCTACATTCATGTGATACATATGCAACCAGTGTGTCGCATACCATGTCCCACTGCATATTGCAAAAAGTCGGCAATCATGGCTCTGTAACAATCACAGTTGACTAAAATAGTGTATCCAGCAGCATTTCCAAAAATAGGACAAAATCGTCACTAAACCAAAGTATGAAATATCTCTCTTTTCCCGTTATTATGTTTCAGTTGAGAGATAACAGCGAATGTTAATGTTGGAAACATCTTGACAACAAACTGAATACAGTGACATAGTAGAGCTTCTGCATAAAAAACATCTCAGCGACATGTTTGCTTCAATTACATTATTTTTGAGCAGTGATGCCAACTCCAAGGAACTAAAATGCGTAAAAATCGTAAAAAAATAAAGGGATAAATATTAAAAATTTTATTTTTGTGTGTGAAATCAATAAAAATATTATTTCAATTACCAAAAATGGGAAATTATTATAACAAGTTGTTATCAATATAACGAAAACAAGACAAGAAACTTAAAAACTATTGGATCTGAAGTTTAATAAAAATATAGGTTTGTTCGTGATCAACAATTAATTTTTATACCCTACACCACTTCGTGGACTAGGGTATTATAAGTTAGTTTCGCGCCAAATGTTTGTAACACCAAGAAATAATTGAGCTAGACCCACCTTTGGCTTAGAATCACCAGCTGAATCGATTTAACGATGTCTGTCTGTCCGTCCGTCTGCTGTCCATCTAAGCTTGTTCGTACTCTGCAGGTCGCCATTGCTGTCTATTATCATGAAATTTGGCAGAAGTTACTTTTTTTGCCCAAGGAGATCGGTATTGAATTTGGAGGAAATCGGTTCAGATTTAGATATAGCCCCCGTACAAATGTCGCTCCCGATTTGATTTTTTCCGCTCTAGAAACCACATATTGTACCCGATTTTCTTTAAATTTGGCACAACATCTTATAATCGAACTAGAAACACCTATGCTGAAAGTGGGTAAGATCGGTTCAGATTTAGATATAGCCCCCATACAAATGTCGCTCCCGATTTCACTTTTTCCGCTTTAGAAACCACATATTGTTCCCGATTTTCTTTAAAATTGGCAAAACATTTTATAATCGAACTAGAAACACCTATGGTAAAAGTGGGTAAGATCGGTTCAGATTTAGATATAGCCCCAATACAATTGTTGCTCCCGATGTTGGCCAAACTTTACATATTATATTTCACCAATAAACATACATGGTGAAAGCGGGTCACATCATTCCAGGTTTCAATATACCACCATATAAATGTCCTTTCCGATTTAACATTTTTTGTAAAACATATACATTTAAAGGATTCAAAAATTCTTCCCGATTTCACTTTTCTACCGAATTGAATTGTAGTGAGATAGAAAGTGGGGTGTATCATATAGTAGCTCCGTCCGTCTTTAGCCTTTCCTTACTTGTTTGGGAGATGCCCATACTTTGGAATAATCCAAATGGGGCCCCATTCTGCTCTATTACATCTCTAGAAACTACATCTTACATCGGATCTTCATCAAATTTTGCAGATCATTACATGTTTCAACTAGAAATGCATACCGTGAATGAAAACTATGCAGACCCATATTTTGGCACAGGCCTCAAGTGTTGTTATAGGCCCCCTTCAAATGTCCGTCCGATTCATCCTATTACCGCTGTATAATCTGTATTTATCATTGGATCTTGATCAATTTTTCCAGATCATGTTATATTTACTTTACTCGGAATATCTTCTGGAAAGTTGGACCAATTACTTTATTATTTACCATATTCATTAAATTTGACTAAAGATGAAGTTATAGTAACTGCATAATTTATATGAGCGGATGGATCATTTGAGGCGCAGTCAAGGTCATCATTTGCATGAAATAATCTTCAAACATTAAATTATATGGACAGTACTATCAATTCAAATAAAGATTTCATGCATTTTTCTGATTTTTATGAGTTTTTTTTTTGAAAAACTTTCCAATAGCTTTTAAAAAATCAACCTTTATATTATGGGTCATGATAAAATTCTAAGACGATCTAGCCATCTCCGTCCGTCACGCTAGCCGCCGAACTAAATGAGCTAGAGGTTAAAATATTCCCTAAATGTGTCTTATGGTTGCAGATCGGTTGGAATTAGAAGTATACGAAATCGGCCCAGAAGGAAAAAATTTCCCTAACAAGGACTGAAAATATTTAGATTATTTAAGTAGTTTTTTGAAAATTTTTGCTCTTGTAGCTTGGAAGCACCAAAAAATAAATAAAATGTTTAGCGGGCCGAATGGGACGACAAGGGATAAAAAGTTGAAGTCATGAAATTCGGTATATACATTGATCAGGCTGTGTAAACGCGAAATATAAATGAATTTGTCTAAATTTGTACTTTAAGGCGTAGTTGAAATATAAGATGTTTTGCCAATTTTAAGGAAAATCTGTTGTAATATGTGGTATCTAGAGTGAAAAGAGTAAAATCGGGAGTGAAATTCGTATGGGGGATATATCTAAATCTGAACCGATTTTCAAATTAAATAGCGTTCGTAATTGTATCGAAAAACTTCGTTATGTAAAGTTTCATTTGATTCTGTCTACAATTGCGAACTGCATCGCCATTACAAAATAGATGGACAGACAGACGGACGGACATTACTAAATCGATTCAAAAAGTAATTCTAAGTCGATCGGTATAATTAACAATGGGTCTTCCTTTTGGATGTTACAAACAAGTGCACGAATAAATAATACTCTCGTGGAGTGTGTAAAAATGGGGGCCATTTGTAAGGGCGCTGCAATAAAAAGTGGACCCTTATAGATCACTTTCAAAGTAGGTATTCTTTATTGAAATGTAATGTGATCTGTAAAATTTTATCAAGATCCAACGTAAGATGCGGGTTATAGAGCGATAATGGTGTGAACTGGGGGCCCATTTGTATGGGGGCTATACCAAAACATTGACCCATACAGCTGGCTTTCAAAATAAGTGTTTATAGTCTAAATTTAACATTGTGTGGAAAAGTTGATCAAGATCCGATTTAAAGTGTGTATTTTAGAGAAGTAATATTGTAAATCGGAGGTACATTTGTATGGGGGCTATATCAAAACATAGACCCACGTGGTCCACTTTCCCGTGAGCTGTTTCTAGTTCAAATATAAGACGATCCTGAAAATTGTGTCATGATCCCATGTAAAATGTGTATTCTCGAGCAGTAATAGTGTAAATTGTAGGGATATTTGTACGGGAGCTATATCTAAATCTCAAACGATTTTCTCCAATTTCAATACCAATCGTCCTTAGCCAAAAAAGTAACTTCTGCCAAATTCTATGACAATCGGACCACAAGTGCGACCTGTAGAGTGCGAATAAGCTTAGATGGACAGCAGACGGACAGACATAAATCGATTCAGCTGGTGATTCTAAGCCGATCCGTATACTTAAAGGTGGGTCTAGCTCAATTATTTCTTGGTGTTACAAACAATTGGCGCGAAACTAACTTATAATACCCTAGTCCACGAAGTGGTGTAGGGTATAACAAAATAATACATTCTTACGGATTTATCAAAAACTTCTGAAATAAATGTGGCAAAAACAACAGACTAACTTTTCACTACAACAACATACATACATGCGAGGCACAGTGTAGATGGATTTAACCGTAAAACAGGCATGAACCCTGATTAAGGGCAGAAGACACTTCGGTTTCGAAAGTTCTGCCGAGATGGAGTGGCGCCAATCGAAACTGCGCAAATTGGGTTCCTAGAGCCATACTTTACGTAAATAAAATATTTCGACTAAAATTTTAACTTAAAAATTCCTATCTCCGCCTGACTGCGAATACAAGTTACTGTAGCCGTAACGACGTGTAATTACCACAACTTTCATTGAAACGCTCAGCTCTAGCAGTATTTAACGATTGTACAATAACATGTATCTACACGCACATAACTTGATTTGATCTTATGGTCGTTATAACAATTTGTAGAATTACTTTCTAATGGTCCTTTAATTTTTTCAAATTAAAGTGTATCGGCCCACTGTGTAATGAAAGTCTGTCATACAATAGAACTGACTTTAGTGCGGACTATAACAAATGATTGATAGTTGTTGTTATCGTTGTTGTGGTTCCTAAGAGAACAATAACATCAAATGACATGCTTTCGGTAAAAAGTAACTAACAATCATTGCCACAGATACTCGAACTACGGACATGTCGTTTGTCATTTATACGGCAACATTAAGAGGGACTTTAAATTTTATTGAGGCCATTTACAAGAATATTATTTCGAACAGTGAGTACATTTAAAGTGCGCACCACCTTTATTGCAGGAAATCTGATGTGGTTGTTATGCTTGTAGGGATCGTTTTGCGAGTAATGACTACGAGGAAGTGGGGGTAGGAATATAAATAGAGATTGTATTTTACTAGAATTAGCGAAAAGACAGGGTGGAATTTTCAATGAAAAAAATGTCAAGAATAGTATTTGGGGGTAAGGTAACTTTATAAGTAACCAAAATAACCAATGATAATAATCAATTATAAAAAGTCTAAAAAACATTCAATGAGAATATTTGAAGAAAATCTTTGCCAAAGACACAGATTGTTCTTATGAGAGCCTTAGTTAGCCAATTTTTTATTTTTTATGTCATCAAAAGACCTACAACTTATTAAAAATTTTTAATAAATTTACTATTTGATAGATAATATAGCGGGGTTTTCACTTAATTGTCTGTCAAATCATTAAAATATGGGGAGGAGAGTTTCTTTCGAGTCAGCTAGTATTTAAATAAATTTTTACATCCTTATAACACTAAATCACCAATGATTACACAGTTTTACTACATATGATCTATAGTTTCATGTATATATGGTAGTGATAGTGATTATAGACCAAAATGAAACAAATGAATTAATTTTGTTTTAATTAACATGTGTTAAATATGTGGATTCAGGCATAACTAAAATTAACACCAATCAAGTCGTGGAATCGTATCAACTGGAAGGATTTCTGCGTCGGATAAGTTTGTGGTGTCCTATAAATACTATATTGACCAGTAGAATATTGTATTGGTAACAGGCCTCAATTATTGCCCGAATCATTTGGAACACACCTCACCTGCAAGATGTAAAGAGTGATTTTTTTGAGGTTAGGATTTTCATGCATTAGTATTTGACAGATCACGTGGGATTTCAGACATGGTGTCAAAGAGAAAGATGCTCAGTATGCTTTGACATTTCATCATGAATCGTCTTACAAACGAACAACGCTTGCAAATTATTGAATTTTATTATCAAAATGCGTGCTCTGTTAAGAAAGTTCATTGCGCGCTTCCATTTTATGGTCAGTTTAATCGACCCACTGAAGCGGCTATTCGGGCTATTGTGACTAAATTTCGCACCAAATTTACATTGTTGGACATTAAACCACCAACACGCTTACGTAGAGTGCGAACTGAAGAAAATATCGCAGCTGTATCGGCCAGTGTTAATGATGACCACCAATTTTCGATTCGTCGCCGTTCGCACCAATTGGGTCTCTGTTACTCAAAAACGTGGAAATGCCAAAATTGGACTAAGCGGATGGACCACCTAAGACGCAGCCGCGGTCAACATTTAAATGAAATTATCTTCAAAAAGTAAATGTCATGGACCAATCTAACGTTTCAAATAAAGAACCGATGAGATTTTGCAAATTTTATGCGTTTTTTTTTAAAAAAAAGTTATCAAGCTCTTAAAAAATCACCCTTTAGTTGCATTTGGTTACAAATCGGTTTGAACAGGAGACCCCTTTAGGGTCCAATCTTTTTCGCCGTTTTCGCTATTTGATATTTAAAAAAAAAAATAATTACTAAATCAGGATCTTATAACCTGTTGGATAATCCATTCCCTGGAGTTTAAAGTTAATATGACAATCTATTGAAGAACCGATTGCAACGAACGAGTGTATATTCCATTTACGATTTCCAGAACAGATTGAAAAATCACATATAAAAGCTGCTTCCAAAGATAAGGTATCTGTTCTAGTTTCGCTACAAAGAACCGGTGGTGTTCCAGCTTTGAAATTTTTGGTCAGGATAATCTAATAAACAAGTGAACAAATTTAATAGATTAATATTTGTGATGGTAAATAATTAAACAATAGTGCGAATAACTTTCTGAAACAATATTTTCACGTCACACAATAGAAACACAAATTCACATAAAACCAAGATTTATGATAAATTCTGTTATTATATTGCAAATTCTGATGTCACATTCGGATTCAGTACACTGCTGTCTTTCGAAACTCCAAACTTCAATTTAATATACCTGTGGAGCATTTGGACCACTTAACATTTTTAATATTTCTGTTAGAGTTTGTGTATATAGCTTTCTCATATCCCATCATTATTTTCGTCGTGCATTTATTTTTTTCCATGATTTGAAAATCGTCAAAACTAAACTTGCCTCGATGAAATAGGTAATCATTTTGAAAAACAGCTATCATTTATGAACAATGCTAAAATATTGTTGTCTAGTAAAAAATTAAATAAACTACATAAAAAATTAAGAAAATAATACATACAAGATTTAATGATTAAAAATATTTTTAAGTTCGGCGTCTTTGAACTGAATGCCACGCATGTTTCTGGTTTGATTTAAACCTCACTAGAAGGCGGAATTAAGGTGAGTCTTCTTTTGTTTTTAATATATGACGATTTTAAGACGATTTTTTTGAAATTTTAATTTTTTTTTAAAGTTTGACGATTTTTTCAAAAAAATTGTTTGATGCAAAAGTTTATAAATTCTATTTATAACTTAAGAAATATCAACATTTTTGCATTAAACCGTGCTACAAAAAGAATGAAGTTGAAAACCGGTGGGTATTGTCGAGTAGAACAAGAATCTGTATTTTAAATTTCCCAGAAACCCCCAAAATCTTGAGTTACGGGTAAAAACCTGGTTTTCGTTTTCGCCACTAACATAGTTGGTCGTCAACCGATTTTCACTTTCTCATCGGCTTTGAAAAATACAAGTTTTGGCCATTCCAGTTTCTAATTATTGATATTTCCCAGAGATCTTTAAAGTATATATTATTGATAGTAATAAATAAAATATCTAGCCATGTACATCTGTTGATAGCACGTTAGCCACTAAACGAAAATAAGTTGGTTATAATTTTACAAATAAACATAAGTCTAATAGTTGTAGATCGGTTGGGAGTGAAAATTGGCAAATACTGTATAGAGGGAAAACCATTGTCATAACAAACAGGCACTGACCCCTTATTTTTAATGCATTTAAACACATTTTTTAATATTTCGTATAATAAAGGAATTTCCGCTAGATAAAAGATATTTTCAATTGTCGTAATTTTAGGGTCAAAATGAATATAATATGTTCAAAACGTGCATTACCTTCTTAGTCATCGTCGTTGAACTTGTGATCTATTTGGGTAGTGGTACGCCTTTCGTCATACCTTGGATCCAATTCTATATTTGGTTAGAAAAGAAAACGGGAAACAAACGAAATTGTTCAACAGAAACAGTTTAAAGCACTTCATCTTCGCACAGCAGCAAACAACATCGACACAGATTCCTTGAAAACAACAGTCTCGGAAATTTCTCAATTTAATTTCCTCCATAGGTTAGTTAAGGAAAGCATGTGTATCTGAATGTATGTAGACCCGCTACATGGATGTATGTACCACGTTCAAATATTTGTAGGTCCGGAGTAGGGGCCCGAAGGCCTTTGATTACACCATGCAACAATTGTACATTTTTTCATTGGACTTGAACAAGACCATATAAACATCAAGCTAGATATCATATTTAGAAATACTGTGTACTTAGTTTTTCATTTTCATATGATCGTTTCATAACTATAAATTTCTAATTTTTTTAATATTTCTACCCATCAGTTTATGTCAATATGGGTATCAAATGAAAGAGAACAATATAATTTTTCAGGATGAAAAAAAAATTATGTAGTGTACTTTGAAAATTGTATCCATTCATATCTTTGAAAATTCACAATATATTTCTCTCAAAAAAAAAATATATATGTGTTGAAGCCTTATATAATATACCGTGCCACATAAGATAAGATCTTATAAGATGGTACACTATGTGTGGTTGTTGATTGTAGGCTGCTGCACTAGTACCTCCAAACAGACTCCAATAAGTTGAAAAAATTACATCAGATAATCAAACCACAATTCGCAACCAACCCATAGATGCCCGATACATAATATTAACATAAAGGATTTTTTGGAAACTTGAACTTTTGGGGAAAACAGAGCAAAAAGGGTTATAAATGGTGGCAATCAAATGGCTGCAGCTAAAATAATGAAATTCTGTTTATAACTTTCTCTGTCTTCGTAGACGAGCCAAACAAAAGTCTTTATCCAAATTCGTACATTTAGGGATAAAATGGGGTAAACGAGATAAAACTGGTATCAATACCAAACGGCTGTAGCTAGAATCGTTAAACTAGGTGTATACATACCATTGTGAAATTTTGCCTTTCTGAATAATTACTTTGATATTTGTCAAGGGCTATCAATATATAAAAACATCTTTATAAATACGCCCTATAAGTGGGTGTGGTCTTTAAATTAATTAGTTAATGTTATTTCAATATTATAATAATGAAACATCACAATTTATTAAACAAATATCAGTATCAGCAAAACAATCATAATCGTGAAGTCGACATGCTCTATTCTGGTAATACTGAGGAATGAAATCCATGGTGGAGGGTATATAAGATTCGGCCTGGTCGAAAGTAGTCGAAATATTTAATTTTATGAATATTCATTTTTGCGATTATTTATTTTGTTTAAATGAAGTATTTGTAATAAAAACTAAATAAATTGTTTTAATTACAAATACAAGCATCCTTACAATTTACCCTATCACTGCTCTAGAATACACATTTTACATTGGATCTTGATCAAATTTTAAGGATCATGTTATATCTGAACTGGAAAAAGCTGACGTGAAAGTGGACTATATGGGTCCATGTTTCCATATCCATATATCCCCCATACAAATGTACCTCCGATTTTCACTATTACTGCTCTAAAATGCACACTTTGCATCGGATCCTGATTAAATTTACCCCATCATGTTATATTTCAACTAGATGCACCTACTATGAATGTTAACCAATTGGGTCTACGTTTTGATATAGCCCCCCCTTTTACACTATTACCGTTCTAGAACACACATCTTACATCGGAACTTGATAAAATTTTACAGATCATGTAAGGGAACCTATTTTGAAAGTGATCTATATGAACACACATTTTACATCAGAAGTTGATCAAATTTTGCAGATAATGATACACTTTAACTAAGAACACCTAAAGGAAACTATACAGACCCATGTTATTGTACAGTCGTCAAGTATTTAATTTCGGAATACCTACAGTAAAATTGGCCCCTTTGTTTTTAAATAGCCCCATACAACTGTTCCTCCTTTACATTATTACCGGTTTAAAACCCGGGTTTGGATCCCGGGATTTTTCCCGCTGGAATTTTCATATTTTCTGTTTCCCGTGTCCCGGGAAATTTGTAAGGGATTCCCGCGGGAATTCAGCAGAAAGTTTTTCGTATTTCTCGCACATTTTCACTGTAAAATTGTAAAAGGTACCAAAATAAATTAACAAAGATCACTTTTAATTAAATATCTATTTCTCATTTCATTTGCTTTAAGAGGCCGGGCATGTTAAGCTGCGAAGCCATCTAACGAAGTCTTTCACAGGGTAGAAATCATGATAGTGGTAGTATGCAGCCAAGTAATAAATGTCACCATGCCATTTGTAAATATATTTGCATTCTATAAAATATATGCACAAAATGGTCTTGAACCAAATGCAGGAACTATATATTGTAAAAATGACAATACTGCTGCCTCAAAATATAAATTTAGGGTTTCGAAGCTACAGGAAAAGGAACTGATAACTTAAGATTTATTGATTTCTTCGAAAAAAAAAAATAGAAATATACTATCTGATGAGTCTATAAATGCGTTGTCTGTTTTAAAATTTGTTATATTTCAAAAACCTCTTAATTTCAAAAATTTGCCTACAGATATAAGTTTAATTATCTTTTCATCCTTGGCAAAAGTTGATTATTATAGTTGATCAATACTATTATTAGTATTTTATCTCTTTGACTTATAGACTTTGTCTAGTGTTATTAGAGGTTATTGGATGTATTTGGAATCCCTGTGAGGAAAACTTTTTTACCTCTAGACCGAGTACGCCTATTTCAATTCCAACATATCAACAACCATTAGACACATATATGGACAACACAGACACATCGTCGTAGAATATAAGTATTTTATGTGGTCTCCAATCAATAATTTAGTGTGTTGCAAACGGAATAACAAAATGAATTTACGATCTATTCTATGTTGGAGGGTATCCAAATGGCCTACTGTTATCATCACTGTTTGTCGCTGTTTGGAGACCGAGAAAATACGTATTTAAATTTTTTTATCAGAAATGCAAATAGTGATCAGACATTTACCAAAGGTAGGCGTTTCTTTCGATAAGTGAATATTGTAGAAATGTGCCTGTCATTTGTCATATGTTGGGATTTAATCGATTCCTGCTATTGTCACTTTCTTCAAATTTATTCCCGCCAAGATTCAGATTTATTTGTGGAGTGATGCGCCACGTGTATGTATTCCCTTTTCAAACCCATGAACTGAACTGTAGGTCGGGTTGTTATTGCGTTTGCCTTGCTTATTATTACGTGGCAGAAGATGGGTGAGAAACGAGAAAATGTAAAAAGCCCAAGGATAAATCAAATGTAAGCTTTTCAGCTTCGAGCACGGCGTAAAAACAAAAGCAACTTAACGTACACTTGTGTGGAGTAGAAGAAAGAACCCAAATGTAGATTAAGCACTTTTCGACGTACATTTAATGAATGGAATCAATTTGAGTTGTGTATATTTTCCTTGGAAATTAAATAAGTTGTCTTTATGAATTATTCATAAATGCGTTAATATACATTAATTTAATGAAATACTTTATAATCGAACTTTTTGTAATTACAATTGACCGTTAATGGAAAACGTTCAAAATATTCAATGTGTTTTTCAATGGAAATGTTTTTGAAATTTATTATACAATTTTCGCTACAGGCAGAGAGGTACGTACGCCTTGGTAAATTTTATGTTCATTCAACTTAATAGTTTGTTAACATAATATAATAAAAAATAAATAAATTTGATGTTTCAGTACTGTTTATGTGAAGAACGACATTGCACTGTAGTAAGCAAGCTATTTGATACATTTATTAATTAATTAATTTTTAGAAAATGATAATAAAGCCGGCAATTGCTTTTTATACTCTCCACCTAAGTATGGAGTGCATATTCATTTTGTCATTCCGTTTAAACACACATTGAAATATTTATCGGATACTCCATAAATTATATACATTGTGGGTCGTGGTAAGATTCTAAGACGTTATAGCCACGTTCGTCAAGCACAAAAAGAACCAAGAGGTTCAAATTTTCAATAAATGTATCTAATGGTTGTAGATCGGTTGGGCTTGAAATGTTCAAAATATAGATCATTTATGCATTGGCAATTTCTGTGTTATTTGCACTAGCAATTTTTTTAATTTTTTATTTATATATTTATTTAAGTAAAAATTGTATTCGTTACATGCTTAAGTTTTATGTTTTAGAGATGGTTTTCAAAACTTACATCTATATTATTTATAATACATTAATGGAATTTAAAAGTGTGTATGAAGAACTAAGGAGAAAGAAAATATAATTATTTATATTAGTTATAAATTAATTTTTTGAATATACCTCGCTTTGACTAATAAACCCACACTCAGAAAAATAGCATTACTAAATTTGAATAAAATCCATACTACAATTTAGTTCAACAATTTTACTCCAGTTCTCCTTACTCCTTAAAAGCAGGAAAATTAACTAAGTATGACTAAAGTGTCCTTATTCCAAAGTCATGACAAATAGTTCTCGATCGTTTGCAGGGACTTATTTCGTAACATTATTCTAAACAACCACTGCGAAGGCGCCTAGGCATAAGAAGAAATAACTTGATCGTATAGCTCAAAACATTCAAAACTCATAGAAAAAATTTACTTGTTTTGGGGAAAAAATCAGCAAATTTATACTATAAAAACTTCATCAAAATTTTATTTAGCTTAAGTAAAAATTTACTTAGTTTAATGAAAATTGTACTTAAATTTAGTAAAAATTGACGTGGTTTGTGGAAAAATATACTAAGATTTAGGAAAATTTCAGTAAAATGTTACTTAGATTTAGTATAAATGTATTAATTTGAGGAAAAACTTACTGCAAGTTTCTTCAGTTTGAATAAATATTTACTTGGTTTGAGGAAAATTGAACTAGAATTAATTTCAAAGCTTGTACTAGTTCAAGTTAAAAATTCCTAGATATTAGTTCATTTTAACTCACTATAGGGTTCACTGGGAGCATTTTTATATAGTTCATATATATTATACAGTATAATTCATCTTTAGTTAAATTTAACGATTATGGTATATAATATGGTAATTGCTCCAATTTTCCGGCATATATTCCGAGTAAAGTAAATATAACATGATCTGGAAAGAAATTTGCAAGATCCAATGACAAATACAGATTATACAACGGTAATAGGATGAATAGGACGGACATTTGACAGAGGCCTATAACAACACTTGGGGCCTGTGCCAAAGCATGGGCCTATATAATTCTCATTCATGGTATTCCAATTTGAAATGAAAGATCCGATGTAAGATGTAGTTTCTAGAGCTGTAATTGAGTAGAATAGTTCTCAATCATGGTAGGTATTCCTAGTTGAAATATCATTATCTGCAAAATTTGATAAAGATGCAATGTAAGATGTAGTATAACCCTTTGGGTTATACCAAAGTATAGACTTTCATAGTATCTATTCTTAGTTGAAATATAATATAATCTGCAAAATTTTTAAAAACTTCCGATATAAAATGTGGGTCCTTTATGTAAATTTAACATAATCTGAAAATGTTTATCAAGATCCAAGGTAAGATGTGTGTTCTAAATCGCAGAGATACAAGCCGACCGATTTTAAGCCGACAAGCCGCATGTTTCTGCACGAGCCGCGCCGCCGCCGAGTTCATCGGCACATCGACTTAAACCACGCCGCCGAGATTTGACGGATTTATAACTGAAGTCTTACTACCAAAATAGACAACCCACTTAAATTACAAAAGAAAATACTACTGTCGACTTAGACAACCTTCTAATGTGAAATTGGTATCCCACTATATGATGACGTCTATAGAAAGTGTAATGATTGTATATTGAATATATATGTTGAATGTCGCATTTATATGTAAGTCTATTCCAGTATACGTGGCCACGTGTTCCTATAAAAACAATAAACAACAGCTCCTCTATTGCGCTTACTTCTTGGGTCAAAGTAGGTAGAGTTTTATCAATCTTTGGAAGGATTATGATATTCAAGATGTCTGGTCAAATATGCCTCACATGAAAAGCTGTAATTGCAACAATATTTATTAAATTCATCCATATTATAAATGTCCCACTCCCAAAAAATAATTGTATGGAATAATAACATTAAATTATGGGAACATTGGCTAATATTAACGAATATTGAACTACTTGCCAAAAAATAAAAGAAAATGTATTAAATTATTAAAAGAATTGTATTAAAGAAAATGTATGTATTGTTCCTTCCATTTTCCCAAAATTGTCCAATAATTAGAGGTGATCAAATGACAGAACGAGCCGGCAAATCAGCCGAAAGCCGCCGCGGCCGATCCATTTTGAGTAGCGCCTCCGCCGCCGATAATTATGGGTCGGCTTGTAACTCTGCTAAATCGATAATAGTGTGAACTGGTGCCCTGTAGTATGAGGGCTATACTAAGACATTGACCTATATAGCCGAGCTTTTAAAAAGTCATTCCTAGTCTAAATGTAACATTGTGTAGGAAATTTCATCAAGATCCGATGTATAACGTGAATTTTTGAGCAGTAATAATGTAAATCGGAGGTACATTTGTATGGGGTCTATATCAAAACATGGAGCCATGCAGTCCACTTTTACGTTAGCTGTTTCTAGGTCAAATATATCATGATCCTGAATATTTATACTCTCCGCGAGAGTATTATGTCTTTGTGGATTTGTTTGTAAAACCCAAAAGGAAGCGAGATAGACCCATTGTTAAGTATACCGATCGACTTAGAATCACTTTTTGAATCGATTTAGCAATGTCCGTCTGTCTGTCTGTCCATCTATTCTTGTAATCACAATACAGGTCGCAATTGTAGTCAGAACCAAACGAAACTTTGCACAACGAAGTTTTTCACGATAAGGACGAACGCTATTTTATTTGAAGAAAATCGGTTCAGATTTAGATATAGCCCCCACACGAATTTCACTCCTGATTTGACTCTTTTCACGCTAGATACCACATACTTTCACAGATTTTGTTCAAATTTGGTAGAACATCTTATATTTCCACTAGAAACATACATGATGAAAATCAGATCGGTTCAGATTTATATATAGCCCCCATACAAATTTCACTCCCAATTTGACATTTTTCCGCTCTAGAAACCACACATTTTTATCAGATTGTTTTCAAATTTGGCAAAATATCTTACATTTGCGCTAGGAACACCTGTGGTGGAAATAGATCAGATCGGTTCAGATTTATATATAGCTCCCATTCAAATTTCGCACCCGATTTGACTTTTTCTGCTCTATATACCACATATTTCAAAAGATCTTCTTCAAAATTGGGAAAATATCTTATGTTTCGACTAGAAACACCTGTGGTGAAAATGGGTCAGATCAGTTGAGATTTATATATCCCATACAAATTTGGCTCCCAATAGCACTTTATTCGCACTAGAAACCACATATTTTATCAGATTGTCTTCAAAGTTGGCAAAAGATCTTATATTTAAACTCGGAATACTTATGAGTGAAAATAGGTCACATCGGTTCAGATTTATATATTGCTTCAAATATTCTTCTCGATTTGACATATTTGGTCAGGTCATATTAGCCTATGATAAGGAAGCGCAAAAATCCTTCCCGTTTTCTATTGTTTAAAGTATTGAATTGTATTCGGATAGAAAGTGGAGTGTATAACATAGTCGGCCCCGCCCGACTTTAGCCTTTCCTTTCATGTTTATCAATATCCAATGTAAAATGTGTATTCTAGAGCGGTAATAGGGCAAATTGGAGGGATATTTGTATGGAGGCTATATCTAAATCTGGACCGATTTCCTCCAAATTTAATACCGATCGTCCTTAGCCAAGACAATTAACTTTCGCCAAATTTCATGACAATCGGTCATCAATTGTGACCTGCAGATTGCGAACAAGCTTAGATTGACAGACGGATGGACGGACAACCGCTTCAGCTGGTGATTCTAAGCCGATCTGTATACTGGTTCTAGCTCGACTATTTCTTGGTGTTACAAACACTTGGCTGAAAACTAACTTATATAGGTAGTTTAAAGATTGACTATTTAAATATCATTTACAATTAAAATTTTATATAAATACTAGCAAATACCCGCTACTTCGTACAAATTAAAAAAAAACATTTACACTGTGTCATCCATTTATACGTAGTCAATAGTTTAATTTATAGGCGCACAATGCAATCATTTTTTTACAAAAATCATATAAAGCTGTGATAATTATACCCTCACTGCAGAGTAGGAGCATATATAGGGTCCGCCATCTAACGTTTTTTTTTTTCAACTATTCAACCGTTGGATTATTATTTGTGGGGTGCCCTCAGCACCCATTTGAATGAAACTATTTTCCATTATTAACAGGAAGGATTGTACTTTCAAATAAAAAAAGAAATTTGAGAAAATATTCAGTAGTTTTTTTATAGCATTTTCAAAAAAAAGTTATTTGGCGGACCCTATATATCATTAGGGATAGAAAAAGTGTAACGCATTGAAGGAGAGATTTAAAGCCATAAGTATGTCCACGTCCGTCTGGCTCGCTGGTATACACGAAAACTCTGGAAGGGACTTACAGAATTTATTCAAACTCTGCGCATAGTATTTTTTCCCAGACTTAGTTTAAATTCGGAGATGGGGAAAATTGATATACATCTTATGTTACCCCCACACACATAGTCGATATTCCAAAATAAACGACCCGTACATACATAAAATTAAACCTAAATATTATATTTAGCATTTTGCGTTTGAAAGCATTTTCAGGGATATACATGCTTACATGATTCCAGCTCCATCCGTTTAATTAGTACCATTTTTATCCCTTTCTACCTAATTTCACCCACATAAAGTACGAATTTTGAATAATATTATCTTGGTCGCATTCGTGTTATAATTCCAAATTTCAAGATTGTAGGCCCAGCCGTTTGGTCAGGGCGGTGGTACAATTTTTATCCCATTTAATTCCTTAAAAGTACAAATGTTGAAAAATTCCTTCTTATCAGTGATCTGCGCTGTAAAACGAATATACACATCGAATTTCATAATTGTAGCGTCATCCGTGTTGTTGGTACCTTTTTTATCCCTTTTTACCCGATTTCACCCCCAAAAAGTAAAATTTTTGAAAAATGTTTTCTTTGGCGCGTTAAAGCTAAAAGATGAATTTGCGTACCAAATTTCAAGATTTTAGGCCCACCCGTTTGGTCATTGCTGTGGTACCATTTTTATCCCTTTCAGCTCCATTTTATCCCTTAAAAGTACGAATTTCGAAAAACTCACTTCATATCTAATCTTTACGCTGTAGGAGAAATGTACACACCAAATTTCATGATTCTAGCTTCAGTCGTGTCGTTTGTACCATTTTTGTCCCTTTTTACCCCATTTAACAACCCCCCCCCCCCCCCAAAAGTACGAATTTTTCAAAATCCACTTTTCGGGATGCCTTCATGTCGCAAGAGGAATGCCCCTACCAAATTTCAAGATTCTAGGCCCAGCCGTTTGGGCATTGCGGTGGTACCATTTTTATCCCTCTTTACCCCTTAAAAGTACGAATTTCGAAAAACCCCGTCTTATCACACCTCTACACTGTAAGAGAAATGTACACACCAAATTTCATGATTCTAGCTCTAGCCGTTTGGTCTGGGGAGTGATCAGTCAATCACTCAATCACGCAACTCTTTTATATATATAAAGAAAGAACTTCAACTAGGAATAAGTTAGGTATTAAATAGATTCACTATATAAGGGATTTACTAGCTAAAGGAAAATTAAATTTCAAAATTTTGAGAAATATGTATAATCCGATTATGAATATATTCAACATTACCTAAGTCGTGCTGCCTTTTCGTACTAAAATGTCAAGGCAAGTTGAATATCATTACACCCTACACCACTTCGTGGAATAGGGTCTTATAAGTAAGTTTTCCGCCAAATATTTGTAACACCAAGAAATCGAGCAAGACCCACCTTTAAGTATACGGATCGGTTTAGAATCACCAACTGAATCGATTTAACGTCAAATATATTGGCCCATATGTTGGGATAACCCCATACAAATTGGGCCCCATTCTACTCTATTACAGCTCTAGAACCCACAACGTGCTTTGGATCTCGGTATAATTTTTCAGATCATGTTTTATTTCAACTAAGAATACCTGATTTGAAAGTGATCTATATGGGCCACTTTTTAATGTAGCGCCCTTACAAATGGCACCCATTTTTAGTAATACTCCTCTAGGACCAACATTTAACATCGGAATTTTTTCAAATTTTGCAGATCATGTTCTATTTCAATTAGGAATACCTACATGAAAGTCAATATAAATATATATGTTTGGCGCAATCCCCGTACAAATGGTCCCCACATTTTACACTATTACCGCTTCAGAACCTATAACTTACATCGGATCTTTATAAAATTTTGAAGATCATGACTCATTTCCATTAGGAATGCCTAAGGGAACGATAATAGCTCATGTAATGGTACAACCCCCAAGTGTTGTTATAGGCCACCTACAAATGTCCGGCCAATTTATCCTATTACCGCTGTAAAATCTGCATTTGTCATCGGATCTTGGTCAAATTTTCCAGATCGTATTATATTTACTCTCGGAATACCTACCCGAAAATTGGACTATATGGGTAAATGTTGCCAAATACAACTGTCCCAACAATTTTCAATATTATCGTTTTAAATCCTTCATATTACATAGGATCTCGATCAAATTTTCCAGATCATAGATTATTTCATATAGGAACATTTACAAATGAAATGGACCATGGGTCCCAATTTTATACGTATTTTCTACATCACGTTATATTTCAGTTAGGAACACTTACAGCAAAGGGCATTTCGCAAAGAAATGGCCACCGTTCAATATCAGTTTCTGTTTTTTTACATAACACTTCAGAATCAACTTATTACAGCCAATCAATTTTGCCATATTCGTTTAATTTGACTAAAGATGCATTTATAATTTATCGCCACCATAAAACACCTGGGTTTGGTAATCAAAACCAGATATATATGCAGGGAGTGGTGTGTGCTGCAGACTACCATGATCATGATTTCGACCATGTCAAAAGTCTTTTCAAGTGGCTTCGCAGGGACTTTTCAACATCAAACCCGGCCTCTATAAGTATCAAATCAAAAATTTCTGATTTATTTGAACTGGGATATTGTCCTGGCTCAAGACCATTTTGCATCTATATTTAATAGAATGCAAATTTATTTACAAATGGCTTGGTGACATTTATTACTTGGCTGCAGACCCTCAGCTTACTTGTCGAACATCCATTTTTAAGAAATTGTACCATGTAATAAAGGGTGAACTTTGTCGTTTCATAATGGAACACAATATCATTCATAAGACATTTTGGTTCCCAAGTTATCAGGCTAAAAAAGGATAAGTAGTGGCTGTAAAGTCAAAAATTGTGAAAAGTATCTTTAGAAAAACCCGCGTATCTTTTTATATTTATTGAGAATATCAAAATATTTTTATAGCATATGATTGCTGACTTCATTCGGAATATTTGTGGCAAAAAAGTTTCAGAATCATGAACAGAGAAAGTTTAAATATAAGCAATTGCAAACGCGAATTTTGGATTTTTCAACAATCGCGACTGGTTACATATATGTTACAAGCGACATTGGTTCTTAATACACAAACAAAAATTAAATCTGAAACGTTGGCTAGATCGCGAGAAAATTATAAAACAAAAATGTCATGTGTGAAAATCATTTTAGCCATATTTGCGCGAAAATGTAAATTTTCCATAAATATCCAGTTGGTATTTTTTGTTTACCTAGATTTTTGTAAAAAATTTGGAAAAAGGAATAAAAATGGTACCAATCTGACGGATGAAGCTGTAATCTTTTAATTCGCTGTGTACATTCCAGCAAGTGCGTTTTTTACACAACATTGCCAACATTTCATAAAAAACGTTATCGAGTTTACAAAAAGTCTTATTTATGTGTATATTTGAGCATTAACGGCTATGTGCTTATTTCAAAATTCATAATCTTTTCACTTTTTAATCGTAGCAATTAGTAATGCTTTGTAGATTAAACTGTAGATGAATGATTCATAATTACACTTAAAATGAAGGAGTTAATCAGTTTTTTCGCTCTCCTGAAAAGTGTTTTTGTTCACAGCCACTTTTGAATATAAGCCCTCGATATATACATGTAAATGAAGGTCAGAGGATATATTTTGTTCGTAGATTTATAAAATATGGGAGTTACCTCTTATTTTTTAATTAGGTACATCAGAAATACGGACGCGACAAAACAGACCAAATGGCAAAACAATTACATTCCAATTGAATGAAAAAAATGAGGTTTCCATTATGGGTTTTCCCGAAATTCTCGAAAAAGGAATATTATTCTTTCTGCTTAAATAGTGTGTCGTACAGCCCATGAATAATTCTAATACTTATTGTTTTGTTGACCAGGAGAGGGCCGATAGATCACATCGTCGCCTCCAAACAATAATATGCTACGTCGACATGACATTCTTTTCATTCAAGTTATGATCGTGATCGCCCAATTCAATTAAAAGTTATACTCAGTTATTTAAAATAAACTTTGAACGCTACAGCGCAGGCGTCGACATAACTAAAACCCAAATATATTTCAGACATATTTATATACTTGGTTACATTTTGGGACACTCTTTGTTAGTAATTGACTTTATATAATCTTCAAAGTGACTTTTAATTTTGTTTTTTTAATTTCAACAATTTTTCACACTTGAATCGGTCATTTGTCACATCTGGGGATGAAATGTTATCATAGGCAGCATCGTTGATAACGAAACAAAAACAAGTGACTGAAGGCCAACTGTTAACTTTCCTTTCTTATGTTAATTCTTATGTTTCTTGTCTTCAATTTTCATTTTAAAAATTTGCATTTTTTCTATTTGTTGACTAAATGATTTCCGCAAGAAACAGCAACCGGAGTGAATCGATGAAACGAGTATAATCGTATCTTTTACACTGTGCGACACCAATGAAAGTGTCTACAAAAAAATTAAAGTAGACACCAAATATAGCAATGCTGTTTTAAAATTTCTGGTCGAGTTCGTGTTTGAAAGGACTTTACATATTTGAGGCAGAATAAGCAAGAATAACTTCAAAAATTTTGTTGTAATTTTTCTGCTAGGCAGAAAATTATAAACTGTGTACTTAGCATTGTTATGTTTTATGGATATCGATCATTCCATGTCAAACCGAACACCTTTTTTACATCACCATTTCCGATTTCGTTGAAACTTTGTACGATAACTAAACTTTATAAAATATTTGATTCGTAGAAGACGAAAAAAACCGATTTTTTTTTTCAAAATATAAAAAACGTGCCGAGGTATGAACATTGAAAATGGTGTAGTGAGAAAACAAGTGGGCACAATTCAAAGAATGATGGCTTATTTTAAAGGTAATTATAAGTACTTTACGCCGGCGTAAAGTGGCTATTGACTGACTACTGACAAAAATTTTGTGTATTTCTGATTTTTCTTCATCATTTGTATTTTTCGCTATGAAAACACTAACCTACAAATTCAGAAAAAATATAGATATATATATAAAAAATTTCAGCTTGGTTTGATATGCAATGAATGATATGTAAGAAAGTCGTCTGTAGATATATAAAATAGCTCTAAAATTTGGATATTCTGATACTTTTTTGTCCCACTTCCTAAAACCACCATGGGCGTAGCAATACATTTATGCTGGCTATAGCCTCCCACAGCTTTTGTATTCAAATCTCTTGACAAACCCATTGAGCAAAAAACTGACCTTGCAGCCCACTGTACCTTGACGGGACACAAACCAAAGTTTAATGACGTCGAAATATTAGCGGAAGAGAGTAATTATACAAGGAGATACACATTGGAAATGCTAAATATAATTGACGTCTCCCCTGGGAAAAGGCTTAATTATAAGAGAGACACCGACGGTTATGCTCAAATATATAGGAAGACGGTGGAAAAACATAGACGACAAATTAGACAGTAGTTGACAAAAGCTTGCAGAGAGTGGCAGGAGAATTTTCTTCTGCGAAAAACTTTTAAAAATTTAAATATAAATATTGTGATATTTTTTGTTTGTAAATTTTAATTGAATAATTTGTGTTTTTTGTACTAGACCCTTGAAGATGACCAACGGAGTTGGTTGAAATATTGGGAAATAAAAAACAAGAAAATAATAAAATTGCGTTTTATTATTTGAAAAAAAAAAAACGGAACTCAAGCCGAACAAAAGACAAAACGCAATATTTGTTAATTTTATGAGAAAATGACAGTGAGAAGTAAAATTTGATTTTGATTGAAATAAGAATTATTAACATTTTTTGGGATATATTTGTAAAGAAGAATTCAGTCTTTCATAAGGAATATAACAAATACCTGAATGGAATAAAAAACAAGTAAAAAACGTCAGTCGGCTAAACCGACTATGGAAATTACTTAAGGCTGGATGATTTGTGTGGAAGGTACTAGTAGGTTCGTAGCATATGGTCCTAGTTTCCACAATTAAAAAATAATTGTAAAAACATGATCAAATATCAAATCATAATGGATTTCAGGTTCCGGTTATAGAAAATTGTGGGAGGTACAAGAAGGGGCTCGGCTACAGCGTAAATAGTTTTTGGTTTAAAGTGATTATAAAAACATTTTTAAATATCAAATTTCAAATAAATTTGACTACCAGTGTAAATGTTACACCGGTTTTATTGTAAACAAAGCTTATGCTATTTTGTGTGGAGGTACCAGAAGGGGTGTGGCAATATCGCCCATATTCCACATAAATGCAACATCTATATAAAAATTGCCAAATATCATATTTCGTAGTATTCCGATCATCCGCATAGAATAGGGTTTGCATTTTCCCGTACATTTTATTTCCCGGGAAACGGGAATTATTTTTTCAATTTCCCGGGATCCCGGGACAGCACGGGAAATCGTCAACATACTGTTTACCATGAGTTAAGCTTATTTTTTCCAATGAAACATTCACATTTATTAAAGTAAAGTAAATATATATTTTACAACGAACGAACGTAATGTTAGATCAATGCAAACGTCTTTTCAAGTTTCAAAATTAATTAAAGATCAGATATATCTTATTTTATTGGAAAATGTGGACGCGACGGAGAACGATCGTTCACATTAATAGTGAGTAGAGCATTAAATGAAATGTTTGTTCTTTGTCCTGTTGCTTCGAAAACTTTAAATTCTATATTTTTTGCGTTCGGATACACGCCCAAAATATATTTTTCCCAGATTTTAATTTCTTTCATATGGAGCTTAACAGGAAAAAGTGCATTTGGAGCCTACATCCAAACGCAGCTTAAAAATAATTTGACATACCTGATTAAAAGCAATGTGATCTAAATGTTTACAATTTTTAATTTTATTGTGGAAATGATGGAAAAAAATACGCGAAGAAATATGTAAAATTTTCTACTGAATTCCCGCGGGATTTCCGTACGAATTTCCCGGAATACGGGAAATGAAAAATGTGAAAATTCCCGCGAATTTTCAAGGGATGCAAACCCTAGCATAGAAGTTATAACAGCTTTAATTTTACTTAGTTTAGGGTGATTTGTGTGGGAGGTACTAGAAGGAGCGTGGCAAAACCCGTCATATTTAATACACTTAAAGTGATTATAAAAACGTTATCAAATACCAAAATATAGGTGATTACGAATATCGGTGTGGAAGTTACAAAGGTTTTAATTTAACATAGGAATATGATCCATTTGTGTGGGAGGTACCAGAAGGGGCGTGCCAATTTTGCCCATCTTCGAACTTAAACTACGTTAGGGAAAAATTTTACCTTGTGCAATGTTTGAATTGATTCCTGAACTCTCTTCGAGATTTATCGTGTACACCAGCCAGCAATACAGACAGACGGATGGACGGACATGGCTGAGGTGTTATGATTCCGTCATGTACATTAAAGGAAGGCTTCAAATGTAGTTTCCAAGGCTTCGATCTTTGGAAGTCAAATTTAGGGAACAAATATTCCACGTATTATTCGCGATAACAATATTAAATATTACTAGAAAGTCGTTCTAAAAACTTTAAGAATATAATCTGCAGTCACAAACAATTTTACTACTTAAATATTTAAGATGTCCAAAATTGAAAATCGATCTTAGTTCATGGTAGATCTTAGTCAAGTATTAATCCTCGTATCGCCGAAAAACTTATTTCAAAGCAAGTTGAGCTTGGAAGACTTATTGCAAGTTGCTTAAATATTTTTATCAAACTTTTCTCTCAATATATTTAAGTTGATTAGCTTATTGTCATAGTCTTGCAGACATTTTGTATAACTTTAGCTTCCATTACCAGCGATTCATTATCAATTTGTACTTTAACAACGGATAAGTCTGGATAACTAACTCTTTATTAACGCCGCAATTTATAATCCATGCTTAAAGAAAATTATCCCAAAATATTATCAGCAAATTCAGAAGCTCCATTCGAATCAAGGAGAGACTTACTACTTTAGCTAGTGGAAGACTTCCAAATTTGTAATAACAATAGTCGACAATTACCAAATTTAATTTGTGTTTGGATTTTTTCTTTAATTTCATTAAAAATATCCGGCATTGCAATTGCAAATTGATCTACCAACGCTAGGAATTGTACTTCCAAATTGATTGCAACTCTTACAGTAATTGTCAATTACTCTTCTTTACAGCTCCACAATTTGAATGTTTGATAATAATGTATGTGGTGTTAGGTTGGTCATGATTCTTAACTTCACTTTGTATTTTCCATCTATCAAAAGTATTCACAGCTGTATAGCAAGATTCCAAGTTGTACAGTTTGTATATGTCAACATCCCTAATATTGGGATTGATAAATTAAAAAAAATCTGGAATATGTGGTAAAATATTATTTGTTTAAACAATTTTCCAAACCACCTATTGGGTCTTACTATTTGTATCCTCTATAAAGTATTAATTTGGTTATGTAACCAGAATCAAGAGGAATACACCAGTCATTTATTATACCTATCGAATCAGAAGTGTCAACTCAGCCATTTCTGTCGGACCGCGCAACCGTTTTCGTAATCACAGGACAGGCCGCTATTATTGTTCGGTTGAAGTGTGGCTGAAGTTGTTTTTTCCTGATTGGGGCCATGGAATCGCAATTGGAATGTCACACTTCTAATATTTACGGCTCTGGAAGCCTTATATTGCAACTAGGGTTTGGGCTCCAGGAATTCCGGACCCGTTTTTTCGGGAATTCCCGGAAACAATTGGGCTGGAATACGGGAAATATTAAAAAAATATTTTATTGATTAATTTGAGCACTAATTTAGATTTACTATATAAATTGGGAATTTTAGATATATTTCAAATTCATATATTTACATTACTGACAATATGAATGACCATTTGTTTTTAATATATTATTACAAACAATAATTTTTAAATTCGTTAAGTCGCCATTTTTTGTGAAACCCAGCTAGGGGAATACAAACTTTTTGTGAGGATATTTGCAGGGTCATTATTGTGAAACAAAAATAATATACTGACAATACTAAGGCTGACATAATGTCAATACAATGTATCACATACTAAAAGAGGTTTAAAGTCTCCTCAAAGAACAATTTACTTTACAAATGAAACCAGTAAGAAATTGTCTAAAAATAGGAACATAATTAAAATTGTTCACCTGGAAACTTTCTAGGGAAGTTTAATAGGAATAGAAATATATCCTTCTGTATATTTAAATGAACCTTTTCAATGTTTTTATTTTTTTTTAATTTATTTAATTAATATTAAATTTTTATAATGTTTCTATTGCTTTTACAGTTTAGAATGTTCCTGTAAAATATTTTCGACTTCTAAATTAATTACGTCATAACATTCTCCGCCATACTAGTTATTTGTTTCCTTAATCTTTTTTTCTGATATTGAATATTGTGCTTTAGTGTCAAAATTTATGACGCTTTCAATTATGACGATTAGTCAAGAGTAAAATGATAAAAAAAAATTGTAAAACATTTTGACACAAACATTAGTTTATAACTTGAAATAAGTCTGTATTTAAAAACACCAACTAAACACTTACTAAATGTTGATATTTTAAACCATATTGGACATACCTATAAAAAATTATTTTTTTTTCACGGGAAGTTAAATAAGTCTGGGAAACCCCAAGGCCAAATTGCAATGGATTTTTTTAAATTTGCCATATTTATCCAAGTCCATGCTGTTCATGTGTAATGATTGGGTCAATGCAAATAGATTCAATAAAATGTAATTTAGACTGTAGCATGCTGAGTAAGGAGTTTTTTTAGTATAACTGTTTTAAAGTAAAATACGCTATACTTTAATATAATTTGTAATATTAAATATAATTAACATCACCCTAATTTGTGTGTATTTTTATTGTAAAAAAGCAAATGAACTCAAAGCAATTAAAAGGCGTTAAGTTCGGCCGGGCCGAATCTTATATACCTCCACCACCAAATTTAATTCTATTCAGATCCGCAGTCAGGGAAGTGTACACACCGAATTTCATTATTATAGCTGCAGCCGTTTGAGTGGTACGATTTTTATCCCCATTCGCTCCGTTTTCCGGTAAAAAATTTCGAAAAAATCCTTTTTATGTCGCGTCTTCACAGTCAGATGAAAGTATCACATAATTTCATGATTTCAACTTCAGCGATTTAATAGAACGAATTTTGAAAAATGCTTCTATTTTAAGTATCTAGGCAATTAGAGAGAGGTACATTCCAAATTTCATGTTTCTAGCTGTTGTCGTGTCATTGGTACTCTTTTTATCCCATTTATTTTATTATAAGTCCATTAATCTCAACTATAATAAATCTACCACTTCTTTAAGTCTGGACAGCATATTTGTCAGGTCCATTCCACCCACATCCTCAATCGGATATTGTTAAATTAAACTTGTATTATTGATGGGTTCTAGTGAGTTAAAAAACTAAATTAGAGAAATTAAACTTAATCATTGCAAGCCAGATATCGTAAAACAATTGGCATTCATCTGAGCAAATTCAGTACGCAATACAATATGTTTGTGATTTTACAGAATTTAATAATACAACAAGCTCAAAACTTATTGTTGCTGTTTTCCTATTTTTTCGTTTTAGCATAATGAATGTATCATTTTCTTGCATATGCATAACTGATTATTATTATCAACAACTGCTTCTATTTCTATTTTATTATTTTCAAATTGTTTAATATGCTTGTGTTTGGTAGCCAATAACTCCACGAACGTATGTGTAATATTTGGAAGGTATTGGACATAATGTAACTCATACGTATTGTGTTCATTTATAACACCGTACGACACTATCATCTGTATCGTAAGTTATTAGCAGCACTTAAATTTTTTTTGGAAAATGTTATCCTTTGAAAATTTGTTGTTGAGGAAGATAAATGCTGAAAACGTTGATTAACTCCATTTTGCCAGTAGTTTCAGACGTATATCATCCGGATCAAGTGTAATATGGGCTGTAGGACGGTGTAATAATAAGTTTTAACATGCAAGTCCTTGACGCAGTCCATTGATGGATGCACATTGACTTTATCATATATGTATGTATATAAATGAATATATATTCTGGGAAATACAGAAATTGTAAGACATTTTTATTGATTTTACATCGTTTGTCAAGAAACTAGTTTTTGAAAGAGAAATGGTTTTCAATACCCGTTGTCCATTTATTTGTAACATCCAAAAGAATCATTTATGGATTTATCTGCATCCGTCTGACCGCACGTCTGGTATAAGAGACTAGTTCGGATGCTACTGAATTTGAATCAAATCTGTCTAGATGACAGTTCAGTTCACCTAAGCATATCTATGAAATCGTTAACATCATATGAAAGGACTCTCGATTTTTTAATTTACGTATTTAGTCCTTCTACATAGCGACTAGTGTTACCTATCTTGTGAAATTATATATATAATACAGTGGTTTCCCGATTTAACGAACTTATATATTGTCAGGCCCTATTCGTTATATCGAAACGTTCGTTAAATACAGGATAAATATTTGGTTTTTTTGTAAATAAAACTACTAAATATACTCAAAATATATATTACGGAGTATTATTTTATTAAAGCATAATATTCAGCCATATAAATATATTTTAAAGGAACAATTCATTTCATTTAATATTAAGATCTTTATACGTTTTTTATGTAACAAAAAATATAACAAAAATAGTTCATACAATAACTTTAAAAAACTCTTTATAATAAACAGTTGCAAAAACTACTTGAAAAATTGATTTATCAAAGTTTGTTTCTTTGGCATGTTAATTTGATTTTGAATTGCTTCTTCTTGAAGTTCTCGTAATAGAATTAACTTCATAGAATCGATATTGTTTTGCTGAGCCCATTTAATACAAATTTCAATGTTGTTGACTGCATCATCGTGTTTAATTTTAGGTTCCAAGATTTCAATGTCATCTTCGTGTGTATCATCATTATCTTCTTCATTTTCAGATACAGGTGTTTGCTCAAGCCACCCATTTATGTCATTAGTTGTGAATTCAATCTGGAAATGAAATAAAACAATTTATGTAAATTAAAGAGGTAAAAAGATCAGACAATTTTGAGCTTCTTACATTAGGAAAAATAGAGATTATGCAATAGGACTCCATTCTTAGTGGCTATAGTATCTTCATCTTGGTTCAATAACGATGCTAAGGGTAGGTCGTCCTCTTCATCGAAGTGATCATAATCCTTGAGAAGTTTGTTCCAGCATTGACGGATTTCCACGCTAAGGCTAATGCTGCCACGGCATCATAGAGGTTGTATTTCTTCAAAAATGCTATAGCGTTTTTTTCCTCACTTGCAAACAGTCTTGATAAAGTACTGTTTCGATAGTGAAGTTTAAGTAAACGAATGGCATTCTGGTCCATAGGCTGAATCAGGGGTGTTACATTGGGGGGCATGTAAATTACCCAAAATTTTCCACAAGCTGTTTTTTTAACCAGCTTCTCTGCCGGAGGATGTGAAGCGGCATTATCCAGAAGCAATACGGCATTTAACGGCATGTGGTTTTCGGCAAGGAAACTTTCCACCTATAAATTAAATTAATGTAAGATCAAGAAGTTTATGACATTACTACAACCAAAACTTACCTGTGGAACAAACTTATCAAAAAAACCAATTTTTTAATATGAATCAAGTCATCCGTGCATTTTTTGAATGTATATAATCAACTGGAAGGCTTTTATTTCGAAAAGCTCGAGGATTTTGAGATTTTCCGATCAACAAAGGTTTGACTCTTTTTGTTCCACTAGCATTGCTGCATAGTAAGACGGTTATTCTTTCTTTCGAAAGTTTTCTACCTGGTGTCGTTCTTTCCCCTGAGTGTACATACGTCTTATCGGGTAAAGCTTTCCAAAAAAGACCGTTCTAGTCAGCGTTGAAAATGGCATCTTTGGGCAAATTATTTTCCAAAATAATATCTTGAAATTTCTTTTTGAATGGTTCTACAACTTCCATGTTGGACGATAATTTCTCTCCACATTGTTTCAGGAGCCGAATTCCGAATCTCTTTTTAAAGCGTGTCAACCACCCACGACTTGCATTGAAACTACCGCCATATATTTTTTTGTGAATTTATGAAGTTATGGGGATGTACGAATTTCGCTGTCGTCGAAACCAGGCAAAAAGTTTTTCCTCCATTTCTGGAAACGCACCATGCTTTATTGCTCCATAACGTGTCTTTTCCGCATTTTTCACAAGTTTTTCTTTGGATTGTGCAACCGGTGGATGGTTTTAATTTAAAATTTTTACATATGTCACACACGCGAGTTCCTTTTTGGTATTGATCGACAATTTTTAACTTATCACTTAGCACAAGTGTTTTTCTAGATATCATTTTTATAATTTATAAGAGCATAACAAAGAACCTAAAAAGTTCTTCAGTTCACGTGTTTGCACTTTGACATAACAAAATAAACTAACAAGCTCTCCAGATCATGTGGTTGAACTATGACTGATCACAATACAATAACAAAAACAACAAAATTCGGTGAAACATACATAACTGTTTTCCCTTTTTTACACAAGTGTTTGTATTTTTATTTACATTACAACCACCCTTTTTAATTTGAATATTTCTTTAATATTCGTTAAACCGAGTAAAACAAAAACATTTTTTGTTCGTTATATAAGGTACTCAATGGAAACAATTTGCTTGTTCGTTAAATGCGAAATTCGTTAAATCGAATGTTCATTAAACCGGGAAACTACTGTATACATAATATATATATTTTGTCCAAATCTAAATTTTGTAGTTGAGCTAACAGAGTCAACAAAATTTTCAAGCTTTTTGGTTCTACTATGGGCGATATAAAAAAATTAGCAATAAAGTGAAGTACAATGACAGCGCCAGACATACTCGCGATTAAATTAGCATAGTCAAGATTTCGACGGAAAATTAAAATGTGAGGTTGCGGTAATAGAGGGTTGTGTTAAACGAAGTCCCACAGAACTTATTTTAAGGGAACATTTAAAAAAGATCGATTTTCGGTATTTTCTACATATGGACCTTGAGCTTCAAGTCGCTCCAGGACAATTTTAAAATGCCTACTCACAGTAATTCAGATAAATAGACACTCAGCAAAATATTTCAGAACCACTTCCAAGAAGTATAAGTTCTAGGACAAGTTCTATGTTAATAACCACACCTTCTGCTAATGATTCCACAGAATCAGTGAAGTGGAACTTATTTTAGAACTTATTCTTCGGATATCTCATATTGATTACGCCTAGATTCCGTGAAGGAAGGTTGAATCAATTGATAGAATTTATGTGTTAGTGTGTACTTGTACCATTCTCCATTGTACTTGGGCCATTCCTTATTTATCTGTTTTAAATAATTTTGTTTTCCGCAGATGCAGGAATCTTCATTTATTTGCTCCGCTTAAATATCAATCCGTTTTTTATTTTTTATTTAGCATATTTGCGTTTTATGAATTTCATTTTTTATGGACTTGGCATTTTTATACCCTACACCACAGGGTACAATGGCTTTGTGCATTTGTTTGTAACTCCCAAAGGAAACGAGATAGACTCATCGTTTATTATACCGATCGACTTAGAATCACTTTTTGAGTCGATTTATCAATGTCCGTCCGTCCTTCCTTCTGTCCATCTATTCTTGTAATCAAAGTACAGGTCGCAATTATTGTTAGAACTAAATGAAACTTTGCAGAACGAAGTTTTATGGGATAAGGACGATCCCTATTTAATTTGAAGAAAATCGGTTCAGATTTAGATATAGCCCCCATATCTAGATACCACAAATTTTAACTAATTTTCTTCAAAATTGGCAAATCCTCTTATATTTCAACTAGAAACACCTGTGGTAAAAATATAAATTTTTATTTTTCCGCTCTAAAAACCACATATTTTATCATATTGTCTTAAAATTTCGCAAAACATCTTATATTTAAACTAAGAACACCTGTGGTGAAAATAGATCAGATCGGTTCAGATTTACATATAGCTCCCATTCAAATTTCGCTCCCGATCTTCCTCAAATCTTAGCCTTTCCTTACTTGTTTCTTATAAACTGATTTGTATAGTGGTTATATAAAAACATTGACTACTGTAATCCAATCTGGCAAATCTTAACAAAGTCCATTGTGATATGTGTCTTCAAGAGTGGTAAAAAGCAAAATCGAGTGGGATATTTGCATGGAGGCTATATGAAATATGGACCTATGTGATTCGCCGTTACTATAGGTGTTCTTAGATATAATGATGATAATGATATTTGTTAAATCTGATTAAAATTGATTGTAATATGTGCTTTCTTGCGAGTGACATTTTATCTACTAGCATCCCACTGCATAATAAAAGGAAAAACAACATACAGGTATTTTCTTTTTTGTAGATGATGTACATAAGTATGAATGTATGTATGTACAGTGACTCTCATTAATATTCGACATTCTCATTGGTGAAAGATCAAACGCCCAATAATTTATGTACGACATTTAAACACAAAACTTTTTTTATAATCTTAATTCACCATTAGATGAGCTTCAATATCCGCGAAAAAATAATAATTAACTGATTACAAATAGAAAAAACCAAAGCATTACTTCATTTACATCAAGAATCATAGCGTCATTAATATTCGGGTTTTCTTAAAAATTGATAATTAATAGGACAAAAACGTGATTTTGTGAACATTTAGTATTTATTAGGCGTAGGGAAACACATTTTTCACGATTTGGTATAATTTCCTCGACTTTTCTGGTACAGGAAATTCGTATTTTATAACATTCTTCATGTAATCGCTTTTCCAGTTCGGATGTGGAGGTTGTTGAGAGGCAGCGAATAAGGCGGCCAACTCATCCCACAATTTTTCATGTCTATGGATCGGGTAGGAGGATGGAACACTTTTGGACAGTTATAAAGAAGGTACTCCTGGAATAAACGTGATTTGTGTTTCGGATCATTGTACTGATAAATTTTGAAGCTGTCCTGAACACATAGTTTTTCCACGTTTGACTTCATTTTTTCTCTTAACATCCTCAGATAACCTTCTTTATTTATAATTCCGCAAAAAATTACAGATTTTTCCAGTCTATTTGCCCCCCTAAGGCCAGACGTGACCATTATCAAACTTAATATTCGATTTCAGATTTTGTAGTCCCAATGCTTCGTTTGATTTTCTCCATACCATCGGACACCAAAACGTTAAATTGACTCTCTTTAGCAAAAAACGTGTCTTCCAGCCAAGTATTGGAAGACACAACATTTGAAACGAGCGTTAATCATGGTAATAGGTTCGTCATGATTTGGAGTATGTAGGGCCAAATGGAGGGGAAGTCAAGCGCGAAAAACTAGTTGTTCAGGACAGCTTCAAATTTTATCAGAGCATTGCTCCGATACACAAAACTCGTTTAATCCAGGAGTAGCTTCTTTATAAATGGCCAAAAGTGCTCCATCCTTCTCCCCAATCCCCAGACATGAACCCCACCGAATATTTCTGGGATGAATTGGATCGTCGTATTCACCGCCACTCAATAACATTCACATCCAAACTGAAAAACCGATTACATGAGGAATGGGATAAAGTACGAATTTCCTGTCCAGAAAAATCGTGGAAATTATACCAAATCGTGAATAAAGCGTTTCCTTACGCCTAATAAATACTAAATGTTCACAAAATCACGTTTTTGTCTTATTAATTATCATTTTTTAAGAAAACCCGAATATTAATGACGCTATGATTTTTGATGTAAATGAAGTAATGCGTTGTTTCTTACTATTTGTAGTCAGTTAATTAATATTTTTTTCGCGTATTTTGAAGCTCATCTAATGGTGAATTAAGATTATAAAATAAAGTTTTATGTTTAAATAACGTACATGGACTAATGAAAATGTCGAATATTAATGAGAGTCACTGTATTTTGATTGTTTCTCATTCTGCATCAAAATCTCAATTTGCGCATATAAGGACTACCTACGAAATTACGTTTTTGGTTCCCACATACCTTGACCAATGCAGTAATCAATTGTCCATACAGTATCTGAATTATCCTTGCATTTTAGCATTCATAATTCCCCGCATTTTAGCATTCATAATTCCCCGTTTAGAAAACATGTCAAAAAAAATAATACAAATTTCAAATTAAAAATTCTTGTCCAATAAATAAAATAAAATTTATAATAAATAATGTAAAATTATATTCAAAACAAATTTGTTCATATGTACAGTGAGTATCATTAATATTCGATATTCTAAATATATAATGTTTATTTATTTATTTATAAGATTAATATACAATTTAAATTATATACTAATACAATTTTTTGGAGCTATAGCTAGTAAGGTCTTAAGCTCTTAATAAAGAAAAATAGTTTTTTTAATCTATATATATATACAAGAGTTGAGTGATTGAGTGACTGACTGATCACTCCCCAGACGGCTAGAGCTAGAATCATGAAATTCAAAAAAAGGGATAAAAATGGTACCACCGCAAAGACTAAACGGCTGGACCTAGAATCTTGAAATTTGGTATGGGTATTCCACTTACGGCATGATGGCATCCCAAGAAGTGGATTTTAAAAAAATCGTACCTTAGGGTGGTTAAATGGGGCAAAAACGGTACAAACAACACGGCTGAAGCTAGAAGCATGAAATTTGATGTGTACATTTCTCTTACAGCGTAGAGATCAGGTATGAAGGGAGTTTTTCGTAATTCGTACTTTAAACGGGTAAAATGGGGTCCAAAGGGATTAAAAATGGTACCACAGCAATGTGGTCATTCTAGGCCCAATCTTGAAATTTGGTACGCAAATTCATCTTATATGTAGCTTCAACGCGCCCAATAAAATATTGTTTAAAGTTAGTAATTTTTGAGGATGAAATCGGGTAAAAAGGGATAAAAATGGTACCAATCAAACGGATGGAGTTGGAATCATAAATATCGGTGTGTACATCCCTCAAAATGATTAGAAACTCTATATGAACGAATTTTATGAAATTCGTACTTTTAAAGGGCAAACGGGGAAAGGGGATAAAAAAGGTACCAACATCACAGATGAGGCTACAATTATGAAATTCGGTATGTATATTCGTTATACTGATAAGAAAACATTTTTCGTATTTGTACTTTTAAGGGATTAAATGGGATAAAAATTGCACAGCCCGTTTGACGTGGGCCTAGAATCTTGAAATTCGAAACGGTCATTACTTTTATTGCAAGACTGCGACCAAGAAAATATTTTTGCAAAATTCGTACTTTTTGAGGATGAAAATGGGTAAAAAGGAATATAAATGGTACCAATAAATCAGACGGGGCTGGAATCGTGAAATTCGGAGTTTTCATCCTTGAAAATGGTTAGAAGAGCAAATGAAGAAATGTATCGAAATTCGTACTTTTAAAGGGTAGATGAGAAAAGGGGATAAAAAAGGTACCAAAAACAAGGCTGACACTGCAATAATAAAATTCGGTGTGAATATTCGCCTTACAGTGTAGATGAGTGTTAACAAGGAATTTTCCGAAATATGTACTTTTAAAGGATTAAAGGGGATACAAATTGTACCGAAGCCCAGACCAAACGGTTGAATTTTGAAATTCGGACGGGCATTACTTTTACAGCATGAATGCGACCAAGAAAATAATTTGCAAAATTCGTACTTTTGTGGGTGAAATTTGGCAAAAAGGGATAAAATGGTATCAACCAAACAAACGGAGCTGTAATCATGAAATTCGGTGTGTTCACTCCTCAAAGTACTTAGAAACGTAAAATCAATGAATTTTTCAAAATTCGTACTTTTAAAAGGTAAACGGGAAAAAGGGGATAACAAACAAATAACAACACGACTGACTCTATGAACATGTAATCGGTGTATATACTCGCCTTACAGCGTAGGTGCGAGGTAAGAAGGAATTTTTCGAAATTTCTACTTTTAAGGGCTTAAAATGGATAAAGATTGTGGCACCGCCCTTTCAAAAAAGTGATAACCAATTATTAAATTTGACGTCCCCCATGCATAGAAACACAAAATAACGGGATTTTTTAAGAATAATGAGGAAAAGAGGGATACAAATGGTACAAACAACACGGCTAAAGCTAGAATCGGTATGAAATTCTGACCTCTAATGGATTTTTCAAAATTTATACTTTTAAGTTGAAATTAAAATGGCGATTAAAATGGTACCCACCAATGTATCGAATAAGGTATATACATAATTACTCTGACGAGATATACAAATGTAATGTAATACAAATGTACAGTATCAAAGTGTGTACTTTAAAGGTGATACAAGTCGTACAAACCAAATTGTGATAAATATGGTTACAACCAAGTTTTCAGCTAGAATATGAAAAGGATATTAGAAATTCGGAGTGTACATTTCTCCGAGTACCTATACGCGAAATTTGCACATTTAAGAGCGGCACAAAAAGGGATAAAAAATCACAGTACCTACCAAAATATTGCACTAGAATCGTGATGTTCTATGCGAACATAAAAAATGTTTGTTCTATTTATAAGTTCATATTTCAAGTTATGCATCGGTATAGAAGTTATATGTAAAGGATTTAATTTTACAAAGGGTGTGACAAAAGCAAAAAAATTTAAACCTAAAATTGGAATTGATTTTGACTATCTGTATGGAAGTTATATCAGCTTTATTTTGACAAAAGCTTTTGCCAATTTGTGCGGGAGGTACCAGTAAGGGTGTGACAATATCGCCTATATTCATGTGTGCAGCATATATGAAAATATTGGCAAAGATCAAATTTCACAGTATTTTGATCATCCGCATAGAAGTTATAAAAGGATTAATTTTATGTATGCAATGGTGAATGGTGTGAGAGGAACAAGAGGGGCGCGACAAAATCCTTCATATTTCGTACGCTCAAAGTGATTATAAAAACTTTATAAAGAAAGAAAATATAACCGGTTCCGAATATTTTACTAAGAATATGGACTATATATGTAGGGGTACCATAAGAGGTATATCAATTTCATCCATCTCCAAAATTAATCTAAGTCTGGGGAAAGTAAAAAGGCGTTAAATTCGAGCTTATATATCCTCCCTCATGGATTGCATTCCAGAAAAGAGGCTGTCGACTCCACGTATAAGTGCAATAAAATATTAGGAAAATTATGATTTTTTGTAATAGATATTAGTTAAATAAATTGTGATTTTTCTTATTATAATTTTGAAATAATAATAATTTCTTCGGGTTGACATTGGAATGTATGTAAAAAATATCAATTCGGTGTATAGATTTCTGCGGCTATGTAGAATCTGGATACGTATGTAGTTGCGCAACATAAAGAGATTTTTCAAATTTTTTAAGCGTTTACAAGCGATTTACTCTGAAAGTGATATTCATACACCGCGTACGAAGTAGCGGGTATTTGCTAGTATTTACATATAATGTTTGTGTATACATGTTTAGCATAATTTAATATTATGTTTAGTTATAAAGTATTTTTATATTTGAATTACTTAAAGGTTTGTTTACAAAATGTGTATGTTTTACTTAGATCTGGTTATATATTGACGATTTGTTTCTGCTCTTATCGTTTGAAATTTAGGACATATGTTTAGAAAATGTTCTGGGGAAATTGGATACAAGATATCGCAGTTGCATATAACTGACTCGGTCAGTTTTAGTATGCTACCATGAATGCATTTAGTAGTCCTAGACGAATTCGATTAATTTTGATTATGTCAAGTCTGGTCAAATTTTTTGTGTCGTTTTTCATGTAAGTACTAATATTGATTTTTATTGCTATTTATTGTTCTGTACCAATTAGAGGTAAGGTTGTAAGTGTTGCAATTTTCTTTGAAATGTGTTTTTGTAATTGTCTTTAGATCTTTGGGGTTTTTGTTCATTATTGAATGTAAATGTGATTTTATTGAATTTTTTGCAATAGCGTCGGCAAATTCATTTCCCTTAATGCCACAATGGCTGGGAACCCAAGTAAGATTTATATTGGGATATCCCTATTAATATTATAATACCTTAGTGTAAGTCTGTCTGTCTGTTTGTTTGTTCCGCAATCACGTGTAAACGGCTGAACCGATGTTGTTGAAATTTTCAGTACAGATAGATGTAGGTCTGGAAGGAACTATAGGCTATAGAATTTTTAAAAATTTGCTCTGTGGGCGGAGTGGACGTGGCAAAAGTGTTTTTGAGAGCTAGAAGGCTGAAAATTGGTACATATATTTTACTGACCACGAGAATGATAAATATGATGCCGAAATTTGGATTTTCATTTTGTGGGCGGAGTGGGCGTGGCGATAGTGTTTTTTTGAGCTAGAAGGCTGAAAATTGGAACGTATATATTACTAACCACGAGAATAATAAATTTGATGCCCAAAATTTGGATTTTCTTTTTGTGGGCGGAGTGGACGTGGCAAAAGTGTTTTTGAGAGCTAGAAGGCTGAAAATTGGTACATATATTTTACTGACCACGAGAATGATAAATATGATGCCGAAATTTGGATTTTCATTTTGTGGGCGGAGTGGGCGTGGCAAAAGTGTTTTGAAAGCTAGATGGCTGAAAATGGTAAATATATATTACTGACCACGATAATGATAAATATGATGCCGAAATTTGGATTTTAATTTTGTGGGCGGAGTGGGCGTGACAATAGTGTTTTTTTGAGCTAGAAGGCTGAAAATTGGAACGTATATATTACTGACCACGAGAATGATAAATATGATGCCGAAATTTGGATTTTCATTTTGTGGGCGGAGTGGACGTGGAAGTGTTTTGAAAGCTAGATGGCTGAAAATTGGTAAATATATATTAGTGACCACGAGGAAGATCAATTTGATGCCGAAAGTTGGATTTTCGTTTTGTGGGCGGAGTGAGCGTAGCAAGTGTTTTTGAGAGGTAGTAGGCTGAAAATTGGTACATATATATTACTGACCACGAGAATGTGAAATATGATGCCGTAATTTGGATTTTCGGGGTGGGCGTGGCAAAAGTGTTATTTGAGCTAGGAGGCTGAAAATTGGAACGTATATATTACTGACCACGAGAATGATAATATGATGCCGAAATTTGGATTTTCGTTTCGTGAGTAGTGGGAGCATGGCAAAAGTGTTTTGAGAGCTAAAAGGCTGAAAATTGGTACATATATATTACTGACCACGAGAAAGATAAATATGATGCTAGATTTTGAATTTTCGTTTGGTGGGCAGTGGGGCGTGGCAATAGTGTTTTTGAGAGGTAGTATGCTAAAAATTGGTACATATATATTACTGACCACGAGAAAGATCAATTTGATGCCGAAATTTGGATTTTCGTTTTGTGGGCGGAATGGGCGTAGCAAAAGTGTTTTTGAGAGCTAGATGGCTGAAAATTGATACATATATATTACTGACCACGAGAAAGATCAATTTGATGCCGAAATTTGGATTTTCGTTTAGTGGGCGTGGTATAGTGTTTTTTAAGCTGGAAGGCTAAAAATTGGAACGTATATATTACTGACCACGGAAAAAAGTTTTTAGCTAGAAGGCTGAAAATTGGAACGTATATATTACAAACCACGATAATATCAATATGATAAGATCAATATGAAACCTTATTTTTAATTTTACCATTTGTTTTTTTTTTTTTGCCTGGCGAAGCGGGCGGGGTTCAGCTAGTTTATGTATAAGTGTGTTTCTAATATCTATTGCGTTTTTATTGTTATTATTTACATTAAGAATCATTTTTATTACTGATCATGATTTAGTGCAAATAGAGTATTTTCCGTTTTTATTCCTTAGAATATTAATAGCTTCGTGTACATCTATGAGTTCTGCAGAAAGAATTGTACTATATGGTTGGGCTAATAAAGTTTTCAGTACTGTTTTTTCGGTTGTTACGCTTAGACCCACGTAATTTTCTATTTTAGAACCATCGGTAAAGATGAATTTATGGTCTGGCATGTTTTCCACTATATTTTTGTTGAACGATCTGAGTGATATGTTTGTTACGCAATCCTGTTGGAATCCAAGGTGGATGATTGTCAATTCTTGTCCTCAAAGTTTAAAAGCGAGGTGCGTATGTTTGCTTAGGTCTTTGAATCTTTGTATTGTAGATGGTATTCTAGGGATTTTCTTCGATTTTAGAGTGTTTTTTTGTAATATAATGAAGTGGATGTTTGTGATCAAGCAGAATTGACATCGTTATATTGGATGTTGTCATGTCTCTTTGTATGTTAAGGGGAAGTATATTGGATTCGAAAAGCTTGTTTTTTATTGGGGTTGTTCCAAATGCTATGAATTTCCTGTACAAGAAAAATCGTGGAAAATATGCATGAATGTGTATAAGGCGTATCCCTATGTCTAATAAATAGTAAATATTCACAAAAAACGTTTTGCCGGTTTCTGTAAGAAAAACCGAATGTTAATTTGATGTAAATGAAGTAATGCATTGTTTTTTGTAATCAGTTAATGATTATTTTTTTGTGGATTTTATAGCTAAACTAATGGTGAATTAAGATTATTAAGTAAAGTTTTATGTTTAAATAATGTATAGGGTGTTTTTTTATTGAGGTATAGAACTTCGAATTGAAATAAAACACAACAAAAACGTTTTAATGTCCATCAATTTGGCTTTATTGGAAGGATAATTTTATGCCATTAATGTTTAAATATGATTTCGGGCATGTGGCCGCCGCGGCTGGCTCGAATATAGCCAGCATATGGGGCCGTATGTTGGCAATAACGCCACGAATGTTGGCTTCCAAGTCCCCTAACGTTTCTGGTTTGTTGGAATAGACGAGCGACTTCACATATCCCCAAAGAAAATAATCCAATGGTGTCAAATCACGCGGTTAACCGAATTAATTGCTCTGATGGACGATTATGTCCACCATAAAATGGACGGAGCTTGCGGTGAACTTCGCGAACTGAACCATTACTTTCGAAATAAATTTGCACGATTTGCAAGCGTTGTTCTTTTGTCAACCTGCTCATGATGAAATGGCAAACCAAACTAAATATTAATCACTTGACAGCTGACAAAATGGCCGCCAGTTAAAAAAGTGATGCCAACTTAAAGTTCTATACCCCAATAAAAAACACCCTTTATATGGATTAATGGGCGTTTGATCTTTCACCAATGTGAATGTCGAATATTAATTTTACCCACTGTACATATACGAACATACTCAGAAATGTATGCTGTTAAATATGTGAATTCAATACATACATAAGTGGAAATAACACCTATCAAGTCATGGAATCGTATCAACTGGAAAGAATTCTGAGTTAGATAAGTTTTTGGTGTCCTATAATGTATTATCAAGAGGTCTCAATTATAACCCGAAACTACATACTACATTAGGAACTGATACACCTCTCCCTCAGTTAGATTCTATTTACAAATCGGTTTGACGTTGGAGCGTTGTGAAGTCGAGCTGTCCTGGCTTCTTCCACCATTCAAATGAACGTGAGACCCCTTTAGGGTCCGATCTTTTTCCCCGCATAATTTGTTTTCGTTATTGTCATCATTTTAAGCTTTTTTACCAGGCGTTGCACGGGTTTATTCTTCCCTATTCCCCTAAACCGTATGCTTTTGAAGATAAAATAAGTACTAATTCATAATTTTAAAATATAGTTTTTGTGGGCGGTACCATGCCCCTTTGTCTTATAATGACCTAGTATATGTAGGAACCATCCCTGTTCAGAAGTTAGTTGTAGTAAAATTTTGAATGGAATCGGTCCACTGGTTTAGCGGAACATAAGTCAAAAAGATACACATTGATTCCTATATATAGATTATTTCTTTGCTAATAGATTATTATAACCTGTTGTATAATCTATTCCAGGAGTTGGACATTCTATTGTGGAACCGATTGCACAGAACAAGTATATATTCCATTTGAGTTTCCAGGAATTTATTCCATATTAAAAAATCCCATATAAGAAATCCCCAATGAAACAATAGATTCCTCAACTGGTTCCAAATATCAGGCATATGTTCCAGTTGCGCTCCAAAGAATCGGTTGATTTTGGGACAATATTATTATGCTAGGACATAATGTAGAACAGGTTCTATGGTAGAATAAGTTGTTCCTCAATAGAAAATTCGGTAACTTTTGGTTTTTACGACATATACGAAGATTTATATTTATGTTTTGAGCCTTTGCAGTACTAATTGATTGGTCCATTTCTTGTAGTGATTTTGAAATTTGTATATTTTTGAGCTTTTGTCAAAAATTATGCGGGATCCAATCCGAACAAATCCTTTTCACAGCTAAATGTTCATGGATTATCTTATCGATGCCCGTCAGCTAATGCCCCACAATGCACAAGGCAGCTGTGTAGGGCCAACATATTTTTAAAACACATAAATAACAGCCGTCCATTGTCACTTATTGATACATGAGTCTTTTAAATTGTCTGTTACTCACGCGATGCATTTGGACCAATTATAACAGTCCATGTAGAGTATGTAAGTATTCTCATGTCCTTTTTACTTCACACCAGGAAAGAACCCAACTATGGTTTCCGTTTTAGCTCTTCATTCCCAATTGATATGTATTGTAATAATTGCCCGTTTAATTTGCAACTGATGTATGATGATGTACGATACATCCTTTGGTGTTTAATTAAATGAACACTTTGCGGCAATTAACATTCCACTGAAAGAGATGTAAAAAATCAACGATTTTGCAAAAGAAATATTTTTAAGTGCTCGTAAGTAGTGTGTTTATGTTTCATCAACATGATGTTTGCACAGGATACAACGGCATGTACGAGTCCTTGTATTGTGTTCTTCATAAAGGAATGACTATAAGAGCAACATCGCATAGTGAATGCCTACATACATTTGCAGTATTGTTCCATCTGTAGTGAATGGCACGAGCTTTCATATCCTCACAAATGAATCACATACAAAATTACTGGATACCAACAAAGGACTGAAATTCAAGGAAACTTTACTTAAAGAAAACAATAAAAAATAAGAATTATTATGATGAGCACATATTGTTGCAAAGAACAGTCGGCTCGAACAATGGGCCATGTTTCTGGTAAACGTTGTCACTGAGAAAGTGCATACTATATAGATAGCATTGTGCGTGAACACTTGGATTTGTAGCGTGCGATTATTTGCTAAATTACTGTAATTCGTCCATACTCTTATACAGGGTTCTTACACAGCGGACAATGTGGCAATGCTGATACAGGGTCTGTATATAACACAGTACAACACATGATTTGCCAACTCAATTCTGAGAACAGTATGTGCAATTATAACCAAAAAGAATAATTTCTGCATCATTCGTTTTGTCTTCTTACCTGCCGAAATATTTTTAATATCGATTTGAAGTTAGTACTATCGTATAGGGGAATTTATCACGTTTTAGGCCCTGTTGTTTGACATAGCTCGACAGCCACTAGCCCGATTTAGTTGAAATAAATTTAAAAAAATTAAGAATTACAATTCCCTTAATCCGTTCATATATTGTTTTCCTATACAAGCAACAGTTTCTAAGTTAAAAAATGTAATTTAAACAAATGTATTTAAAACAGGTATTCTTAACGGACCTGATATTCGGAAATTGATCAAAAGTGATTCTTTCATGAACAACCTACGAAGAAAACAAGATCATCAGAACCACAAGCGTCAACTTCTGCAAGCATGGATATTGCCAATAATTGAAAAAATGTTCTGAATTTTGTTTTTATGATTATTATTATGATTATTATTTTCATAAAGTTTTTATAAATTATTTTTTTTTTTTTGCATGATAATTTTTTAATTTTTATTTTTATTTTATTTTTTGAAATTCATACCTTTACTCAATTGCGAATAAAAGCGAAACGCGTGCATCGATTTTCATGATCTTTGTCTCATTTTGCTCATAGGTTATGTGACTTCGCGAAAAAGTAACTACACTTGAAACTTATTTCCGTTTTGTATTTTTTATGAATTTAAATTTATTTTTTTTTATTTTTAACTTGGAAACTGTTGCTAGTATAGGAAAACAATATATGAACAGATTAAGGGAATTGTAATTGTTAAAATTTATTTCAACTAAATCGGGGTAGTGGCTGTCGAGCTATGTCAAACAACAGGGCCTAAAACGTGATAAATTCCCCTATACGATAGTACTAACTTCAAATCGATATTAAAAATATTTCGGCAGGTAAGAAGACAAAACGAATGATGCAGAAATTATTCTTTTTGGGTACAATTTCACATAGTGTTCTCAGAATTGAGTTGGCAATCAACGAACTGAAAAATGTTGTACTGTGTAAGTGAAATCATGCGCGGTGCATTGGAATGAATTGAAAAAAAAACGGATTGTACGTAGCATGCTACACATCTTCCCTATCGAGATGGAGTGATAAGGAACTGTAGTTGTGAACATTCATGAACTCCGATTTTGATGAAATGTTTAACATACAATCAGAGACATACGTTGAAATACATTTTCAGTGTAAAATACATTTTCAGTGTTGAAATACATTTTCAGTAGTGTAAAAATGTTCTACTCTAATTTAAACAAGGAATGATATAAATTTTCTGTATATGTACAGAAAAAGTCAATCTGGAACTATAGAGAATTCCTATTGCAAGAGTATATAAGATAATAGGTACCTATTACGATGTGTTGTATATTATAATACCACAAATTCAACACCACAGAAACCACTGTAGGACGACCTGATATGCAACTCTCGCTACTAGAATTCATTCAATAAAGCACTGTTTCATACGAACTGGAGTAAAATTGTGGAACTAATGGTGGTGCAGAATGAGCTATATGGTTTGAATTCTTTATTTTGTGAACGAGACTTGGGGAATTAATTATGAATCATTACACGACAGAACAACGTACAAAAATAATAAATGGGATATTATCCCAGTTCAAATCAAATATTGATTACAGACCAAAAAATACAAACGAAAAAAAAAATAAAACAAATGAGCGTTGGCACGGCAAAAGTTTTGCTGGGTAACTATACCTGCATATACACATACTTACATATGCAACTCAATGAGATGCTTGTAAGATGGCATGTGTACTTTATTACTTGGTGCGATTTTTTAAACGCAAATTCGGCAAGTGAGTTGTGCTTCTCGTTCGTTTGTGAGAATCATCTCCTTATAGAGGCCGGGTTTGATGTTGAAAAGTCGTTGCGAAGCCACTTGAAAAGACTTTTGACATGGTCGAAAACATGATCGTGGTAGTCTGCAGCCAAGTAATAAATGTCACCATGCCCTTTGTAAATAAATTTGCATTCTATTGAATATAGATGCAAAATGGTCTTGAGCCAGGACAATATCCCAGTTCAAATCAAATATTGATTACAGACCAAAAAAATACAAACGAAAAAAAAAATAAAAAGAATTAAAAAAATATAATAAGAGCATAAATAAAAAGTTATTAAACATTTAAACCAAATAGCTCATTCTGCGCCACCCTGTAGTATGATTTCCCGCGGAAAATATCTCGTGAATTTTCATTTTTTTGTTTTTCCCGTATACCGGGAAACAAATACCAAGAATAATCGAGCTAGACCCACTTTTAAATACACGAATCGGCTTAGAATCACCAGCAGAATCGATTTAACGATGGCTGTCTGTCCATTCGTAAATAAAAATTTACTTTTCATATGAAACCAATAAGAAATTGTTTAGAATAGAGATACAATTAAATTTTTTCACCTGTAAACTTTCAAAAGAAATCTAACATTAATAAAATATAGATCCTACGGTATTTTTAAATGACCATTTATAGGAACTAATGACTGGACTCTTCCAATGTTTTTATTTTTTTTTATCGCTTTTACAGTTTAGAATACTTTCTCTGTTTCTGTAAAATATTTTCGTTTCGATTCGAATGAATCTTCTAAATTAATTACGTCATAACATTCTCTGTCACACGAGTTATTTATTTCCTTAAATAAATATATAAATCACTTGTGTCTGCGATTTAAATGTCCAATTTTATGCCGCCTTCAATTCAATTAGTCTAGAGTACAATAATTGTAAAATGAAAAATAATCTGCAAAATATTTTGACATTCGTTTAGTTTGTAATATGTCAGTATTTTAACCCATCAACGTCCAATTTATTAAATTTCTTCTCAATTATTTTCGTAATAACTACTACAATAATAAAAAATATTTATTTTTATATTATTATTATATTGTATTATTATTATGTATAAGGCCTGTTCTATTGGGCTTACTAGCTTACAATTAAGAAACTTGACAAGGTTGCAACATTGCATTCAACAAGCTACTTTCTTGTTAAGCGAGTAAATTCCATACAAAGATTAAGCTAGTCAAACGAACAGCCCAATAGTTTAATAACCAGGAATTACATTCATATTAAAGGTTATCAAAAAAGTACGGAAACCTTGAAATAGTGTTAAAAAAGCATAACAGTTACTAAATGTTGAAATTTTAAACCATATTGGACATACCTAAATAAATAATTTTTTCTCGAGAATGAAACTTTTCATTCCCGTTTTCCCGGGAAATGAAAAAAGTCCGGGAATCCCCAAACCCTATCAATGTCAACGGGCCCCAGTTTACATTATTATTGTTCTAGAACCCACATTTTACATGGGATATTGATAAAATTTTCCATATTTTGGTATAACCCCGATACAAATTGGGCCCCCATTCTACTCTATTACAGATCTAGAGCACACATCCCGATACAATTTTGCAGATCATGTTATATTTCAATTAAGAATACCTACTTTAAAAGTGATCTATATGGTCCACATTTTAATGAAGCGCCCTTAAAAATGGCCATCATTTTTATTATTACCCATCTAGGACCCACATTTTACATAGAAAGTTTTTCAAATTATTTCACATAAGAAGACATACCATGAAAGTATATGTGCCCATACGCATAGCGAGGTGGAGTGGTGTAGGGTATTATATAGTCCCGACCGACTGTAGCCTTTCTTTACTTGTTTTTATAATATTTTTTAGTAATATTTTGATATAATTAAATTTCAGAATTTTTGATATCTTTATGAATAAAGTGCCATAAACTGTTCTCCTAATATGCTAATATCTGTGGAGAAATCGTACGGGAGTTATTTAATTTTACTATTCAATTAAAAAATATCCATAAAATCTAAAGTAACAAAAATGTATTAAAAAAGATTGCTGCAATATGGCTGACTCAAAATAAAAAATTTAGGTTTTCTGTTTTAAAAAAGGTTTTGTGTTTTATATTTCAAAAAAAAACAAATAAGGAAAGGCTGAAGTCGGGCGGTGCCGAATAGATGATACCCTACATCACTCCCGGCGTATATATCTGGTTCTGATTACTAGACCCTGGTGTAATATGGGCGCCACTTTATGTAGTTCATATAAATTATACAGTATACAATAAATTCATCTTTAGTCAAATTTAACGAATATGGCAAAATTGATGAAAATATATCTGCGCCTAGGGAAAATATGACGAATTTATTCATCAAGATTGGTTGTAATAAATTGACTCTAGAATGTTATCTAAATAAATCAGAAATTGATAATGAGCGGTGGCAATATTTTTGCGTAATGCTCCACTTTTTTTGTAAGTGTTCCTAACTAGACACTAACTTATATAAAATGATGTAGAAAATTCGTCTAAAATCATATCGTAGGTCTATCTACAGCAAAGCAGGACCCATTGTCCATTTCATCCGTAAGTGTTCCTATGTGAAACAATCCATGATATGGAAAATTTGATCCAGATGCAATGTAATATGAAGGTTTTAAGGCGATAATAGTGAAAATTGGTGGGACAGTTCTATTTGACAACATTGGCACATTAGGTCCAATTTTCCTTGTAGGTATTCCGAGAGTAAATATAACATTATCTGGAAAATTTGACTAAGGTCTGATGACAAATGTAGATTTTACAGCGGTAATAGTATAAATCGGACGAACATTTGTATGGGGCCTATAATAATAGTTCCCTTCAGGCATTCCTAGTGGAAATTAGTCATGATATGCAAACTTTGATGAACATCCGATGTAAGATATACCAGGGCGGTAATGTGTAAAATCGAGGTCCATTTGTACGGGGGTTATACCAAAATATAGACCCATATATTTTTCTTTCTTAGTAGGTATTCCTAGTTGAAATAGAACATGGTCTGCAAAATTTGATCAACTTCTGATTTAAAATGTGGGTTCTATAGAGGTAGTAGTTATAAATGGGGGCCCATTTGTGAGGGTGCTACATTAAAAACTGGACCCATATACATCACGTTCAAAGTAGCTATTCTTAGTTTAAATATGACATAATCTGCAAAATGTTATAAAGATCCCATGTAAGATGTGGGTTCTAGAGCGATAATAGTGTAAACTGGGGCCCATTTGTGTGTGGCTATACCAAAACATGGACCTATATAGGTGGCTTCCAAAGTAGGTGTTTCAGTGATTTTAAAATGTGCATTTTAGAGCAGAGATAGTGCAAATCGGAGGTACATTTGTGTGGTGCTATATCAAAACATGGACCCATCTTGGTCACTTTTAAATTAGTTGTTTCTAGTTCAAATATAACACGATCCTGAATATTTCATCAACATTCAATATTAAATGTATATTCTAGAGCAGTAATAGGGTAAATTGGAGAGATATTTGTATGGGGCTATATTTAAATCGTTCTTGGGCTAAAAATTTCATGGCATTCGGACAACAATTGCGACAGACATTGATAAATCTGATAAAGCTGATGATTCTAAGCCGATCGGTATACTTAAAGGTGGCTCGAATATTTCGAGGTGTTACAAACATTTGGCGGAAAATTAACTTATAATACCCTAATCCACGAAGTGGTGTAGGGTATAATAATTCAAAAAATGTGTAGTTGTAAAATAGTAGTTTCAAAAATTGTTTTCATAAACAGGCTTTGAAAATTTGTTGCTGTCGAATGTCCATGTTTTATCGGGATGCCATCATTTAATGGCAAAAGTAGTTAGTCAAGCGAAGCATTTGCTGCTTGTGCAGAGAACTTCTCATATTTTTCCAGAATATTTTATTTGTGTTGCATTATTACTTCGATCTATTGTAGTGGAATGGGTGTCGCTGTAAGTGCTGTTGTTCATACTGTTGATAGACCACTTGTAAAACAATAACATGCGTATGCCCGTAAATACGAGCGTCCAGATAAATTGCATGTACTGCGAAAACAATGCATGTGGTAGAACCAGAGCCAGAACAAGAACAAGTACATACACATTAATTTATTTTATATTAATGCGAGGCATTGACTGGAATAAATGGTCTCGAACACACACGTACACTTGTCCACTTGCGTCATTTGAGACATGCGGTGGGAGTTGACACGAGTTCACACCACATCTGATACAACATTAGGATCAAACACACACACGTACTTATATGAGGGAATGTTGGTGTGGACGACATGGGTTATTTTTGAATTAAGGTGTCCTTGCCTATGACAGCAAGTGTCAAGTGCTGTGCATGTTGTGGCCAGCATAGTGGGCAACGCAATTTGACGAGTCATGCATGTTTTTACGCACTCCAGCCTATTTGTCCTAATCCGGCACAAAAGGTACGAGTATTTGATGAAAGACATTTGACTAATTGCAATTCCCAACCATGGGCACAGGCAACACACATTCTACGTAGGAAATCAATATTATTCATAAGTCAATTAATTCAAAAAATGCAATTATAATTCTGTCTCTGATGTAATTAAATATTTTCATGCCTTAGGGGTTAAACCTAAATAATGTTTGGCTCATTTGAGTGGGAGGATTTTTTGGTCACTCAACCAAAGGATGACAAGGTAATTTAAAGAGGAAAGAGGGAGAAGCGTTTCTTGACTTCTGCTTTGAATTTCGGAATACCATAATTAGCGGGGAAGATTCCACATAGGGATAATACATGCGGCCGGCTGTCCAAACAACAACAAATGGGTGGGATTTTCATGTTAAGTCACGTATCTCTACGAAGATCACGAATATCGGAAGAACAAACACCATAAAAGTGTCGATAGAATAAGGACACACATCCCACATTACGACGGTGATCAAGGGAGGCAATAGAATTGGATACCCTACTGTCACATACTGTCAAGTCATTTTTTTTAATGGATAGATATTTAGTTCAGATTGACCCAGTTTTAATTACAATAAAATTGATTGAGGACTTTTTAACACATTGAGTGCCACGTCGTACGTTTCCGTACGTCACCTAACCCGTAGTGGGGTGCCACGTCGTACGTTTCCGTATGACAGTGATTGCTTTTACTTATAGCCAAAAAATGTTTGGCCTCCTGGGAAGGTTTGCGTCGAAACCGCTTGGCACTCAATGTGTTAAGGAATTCTAGGTCAAAGTTGAACTTTCGATTTTTTTAAGTTTTAGGGTGAAACCCATTTTTCACATTATTATTTATTATTTTTTAATTTATTTAAAAATTTGATATTTGGATTTTAATAATAATTATAAATATTTTTTGTAATAATAGATTTTTTTAATGTTACACTGCAAAAAATAGTAAAATCAACTGGATATTTTGCTATTATTACAGAAAAATTAAAAAAAATTGCTGTCAAATTTGTAAATTTGTTTACACTCAAAGAATATTTGCACTTAAAAAAGTTAATAATATTATCTAAGCTTCTTGCTATTACTACAGAAAAATTTATTATTTTTTTCTGTCAAATTTTACAATTTTAAAAAACATTTTAAAAATAAAAACTGCAATAGATTCTAATAGCATTTGTAACAATGGTAGGTTCTGTTTATTATTATTTGTATACCCACCACCTCCAGGGGTATACCCCATGGGGGTATACTAACTTGTCATTCCGTTTGTAACACCTTGAAATATCGACCATATAAAGTATATATAATCTTGATCGTCATAAAATTCTAAGACCATGTCCGTCTGTTGAAAGCACGCTAGCATCTAAACGAAAGGAGTTAGCACGTCATAATTTTCCAAATGTGTCTTATAGTCGTAGATCTTTGGGCGAAATCAGAAAAATGTTTTTCCCTCGCAAGGACTAAAAATACCCATAATAACACCAGATATTTTAGAGTATTTAAGCGTGTTCTTTTTTCAATCTATCTTACTTGATATTGGGTAGGGGTGAAATGGGGCAAAAAGGTATATAAATGGTACCTATCAAACGACAACAGCTAGAAACACGAAATTGCTACTCTAATTGAGTAGATATATAATGTAAAAGTATTTTTCCAAATTCGTACTTTTAAGGGGTAAAATGGGAATAGAGGGATAAAAATGGTACCAACCAATCGGCTGCATCTAGAATAATGGAATTCGGTGTATACATTCATATGATTGCGTAGACACGTAAAATAAACGGATTTTTGGAAATTCGTACTTTTTGGGGTTACAATGGAAAAGGGGATACATATAGTACCAACCAAATGACACGACTAGAGTCGTGAAATTCGGCTTATACATTCCTCTGACTGCGTAGAAACGAAAAATACTTGTTTTTCCAATTCGTACTTTCAAGGGATACAATGGGTACAGAGGGATAAAAATAGTACCAACTAAACGGCTATAGGTAGAATGATGAAATTCAGTGTGTACATTCCTCCAATTGCCTAGACACGTAAAAAAAGAGATTTTACAAAGTCGTACTCATAACGGGTAAAATTGGAAAAAAGGGGATAAAAATGGTACCAACCAAATGGTCGCAGCTAAATTTGTACTTTTTACTTTTTCGGCAAAAATTGGTTAAATCATGATGTTAGGTTTCCATATTTCTTTAACTCATTTCCTGGTATTGATTGTAGCAAGCGTTCGGCTGTGTGATCAAGTAGAGATTGTACTTGTACCTCTGCCGAAATTGGTGTGATTGTAATAGTGTCCTTTGATGGCAAACAGTCCATTTTAGCAGCGGTTTTTCAATCGCATGCAATCTGAGCTGAATATATTGCTGTTTTGTCAATTTCAAATCCAGAAATAATGCTAATGCCTTCTCATTTGTAAACTGTTTTGCATCGCTCGGAGTTGGTATTTAAGAATCTGTTGTGTTCTCACTGGACTAGCTTTAACAACTTTTCCTATGATGTTCACTTTTGTTAATTGGTTCTGTGATCGTAATTGATGTAGGAAATGATTTGTACAACCAATTTCACCGTTAACATCTTTAAGTTTCCGCCCCTTAGATCTATCGCTGCATTTCACACTGGTCCCAAATCCATTTTTATGGCATTAAGTCGAAAAATAAAGATACAAACATGTAATTTTGCACATTGGCTGGACATAACATACTTAAAATATAAAAAATAATATTGGGCCGTTCGGACCACACCACTATCATCTCCCATATAAACTTAATATACAACCAGCACAATTATCACCCTGTATTAGTACAGGATGGTCAAAAACAAAATTTTATGAAAGCTAAAAAGAATGGAACTTATTTCGCTTTGACGAGCAATGTTTACAAAGCAAAATATAGCATACAAATATTCTACTTGACACTGCAATTTTAATAATTATTTCAGGATATAATATAAAATATCTACATGTGTACAGAAAAGTGAATGACGTTATATACCACTTTAAAGGTACTTGCAATACCTTTAAAATGAGATGTTGATGGGTCTCATACACAGATCTGATTCAGAGATATGATCGAATATGTGTACTATGTCTACTAAAATAAAGTGGCAATTGTAGGAGTTTGCCGAAAAATGCTGACGAGATATTAATTCCACCATGAACTACACACTCCACGACATTTATAGGTTATGCTCACTACGAATCACAAAATTACAACACTTAAGATCTTCGGCCAAGGGCTGCCACCTCAGTACTACGTGTTTTATGTTCGTCCATTTTTTCGTCCTGGGAGAGGCACATCCCGGAGTGTCTGCTCCGTATTCTTCTGGTCCGTGCCGGGACCGAACAAAATCCCGGACCATGGTTCTGTTCTGTCTGTCGGAACCGCATTCATCACCGCTCAACATCAGTAAGGTGTAACCGATGTATGGAGTGGGTACATCTCAGGGGTTGTTCCGGACTTAACGCCATCAGGGAGTACAGCGAAACGGACTACGTTGCAGCATGCTGTGCCTCCGTATCCCGCAGTGCGTCACAGGAGTCGCTGTCGTCATTGTCGTCGTCGACGTCTTCATCGGCATCGGTTTATGGGACGCCACCGCAATCTCCCCCTCAGCAATATCAACAAGCACAGCATCTAACACCACATATTGCTGTACCAACCCCTGAGAATGTATCCTTTTTGCAATTTAATTGCAATGGCCTCCGTGGTAAGATCTATGAAATTGTAGACTTTATGAATCGGAAGAAGATCAAGGTCGCTGCGATCCAGGAGACAAAGCTGAGCGACACATGCAGCTTGCACAGTTGTCAAGGATACAATGTGCTACGTAAGGATCGCACCAGAAGTGGAGGTGGGGGTCTTGCTTTCCTAATGCACCATTCTGTGCAATACAGACCTATCTCGCCTGAGCTTGACTCTAGAGACCCATACATGGAATGTATGGGGGTAGCAGTCAAGTCTGGGACTGCCGAGATAGAGCTGTATAACGTATATATACCGCCGATTGCTAGCTGTGCGCCGCGTTATTTGCCGGACATTAGTCCTCTACTACAAGGCAATAACCGCGTGGTCGTAGGAGACTTCAATGCCCACCACGAACTATGGCATTCTCTCCTACCTAATGACCAGCGGGGCATAGCTTTGGCTGAGCAAATAGATGGCTCTACGTTCTGCACAGTGAATGAGGACGCCCCCACACGGATTATGGGTGACTGCAGCAGCTCGCCAGACATCACTATAGTGTCGCCTGGTCTGATAAATGACGTTACCTGGCAGCCCGTCATATCACTGGGTTCAGACCACCTCCCCATAATCATCTCCATTGACAGACCACCCGACTTCATAACATCTGAACGCCGTACTTTCCTTAACCAGAGGAAAGCGGACTGGAACGGGTTCAGAGAATTTACCAACCGCAGCTTCAGTGAGCTACCCATCTCCTCAGATATTCGGGTAGCTGAGAAAACATTCCGAGGCATCATCAACGCAGCAGCCGCTCGCTTTATTCCTGCTGGTCGAATACCCGAAATACGACCAAATTTCCCAGCAGAGGCAGCGGGACTCGCAGACGAGCGTGATGTTATTCGTCGATCTAATCCTGGCGATCCTAGAATCAGGGAATTGAATCTAGAGATTGGTAGGAGGGTCAACGAGTATAAACGGAATAAATGGCTGGAACACTTGAAGCAATGCAACTTAAGTTCCGGAATCAGTAAATTGTGGGCAACGGTTAAGTCACTCTCGAACCCCGGCAAGAGAGATGACCGGACGGCAATCACATTTGGTGCTACCACTGTGACAGACCCGAAGAGGTGCGCGTGTTATTTTAACCGGCAATTTATAGAGCACCCCGAGAGTGATAAGGCGAAAAGGAGTATCATGCGTCGTATTCATGATCTCCGAGCCGAGGAGGAACCACCACAATTTACAGTTGGAGAAGTTGCAGATGTCATCCGTAGCGCAAAGGCATCAAAAGCGCTAGGCCCCGACGGAATTTCCATGTTGATGCTGAAGCAATTGGACATACCGGGAGTAGAGTTCCTGACGAAAGTCCTCAACTTGTCCCTGACCACTCTAGTAGTACCCGAAGTCTGGAAAATGGGCAGAGTGGTCCCGCTACTGAAACCAGGCAAGGACTCGAGCAAGGGAGAATCGTACAGGCCGATTTCCCTTCTCTCGCCAGTAGCGAAGACACTTGAGGCTTTACTCCTCCCGAGCCTGATTGGACATTTTCCAATTGCTGATCATCAGCACGGATTCCGTAAGCAGCATAGTACGACTACTGCTTTGCACGCCATCACCACACATATAAGCCGCGGCCTTAACCAGAACAAGCCCGGTGATAGGACAGTCCTCGTGGCGCTTGACTTATCGAAGGCTTTCGATACAGTCAGTCACGCAGCGTTATTTGAGGACATCGCCAACACGTCCCTCCCGAATAGTTTGAAACGTTGGATCGCGAATTACATGTGTGGGCGCCAGTCGTATGTTGAATTCCGGAATAAGAAGTCCAAACCCCGTAGAGTGAAACAGGGAGTTCCCCAAGGAGGGGTGATATCTCCGGCACTGTTCAACCTCTACCTTTCCGGAATTCCAGCACCACCTGACGGCGTTGAAATCGTATCTTACGCTGATGATTGTACGATTCTGGCGTCGGGCCCCTCAATCGATGACATATGCGGAAGGTTAAATGTCTACCTCGCTGATCTTGCCAATTTTTTCACTGCGAGGAAGCTGAAAATTTCCGCCACCAAATCAACGGCCACACTCTTCACTGCATGGACAGCGCAGGTGAAGGAGCAATTGAACGTGATAGTCGATGACACCATAATTCCGACCACCAATTACCCCAAAGTTCTTGGTGTCACGTTCGATAGCCTCTTCAGATCTAGCGCGCATGCCACAGCTATCTGCAACAAGATGAGAAGTAGGAACAAGGTCCTCAAGTCGCTCGCCGGCAGCACTTGGGGAGCTGACAAAGAAACCTTGTTGACCTCTTATAAAGCGATAGGCCGGTCAGTGGCCAACTATGCAGCACCAGTGTGGTCACCGAATGTGAGCGAGACGCAGTGGAAAAATCTACAGACCTGCCAAAACGCCGCCCTGCGAACTGCAACAGGGTGCCTCCTCATGTCTCATGTGGACCACCTACATGAGGAGGCGAAGATCATACCCGTGCGACGACACAATTTCCTGTTGTCGAAGCAGTATCTGCTTGGATGTTACCGCCGTAGCCACCCCAATCACCACCTCGTGGACAGGCTACCTCCCCCCAGGCAGATAAGGAAGGATCTTCATGATCTAGAGCGCGAGGTCCAACGTTATAAAAGGGAACCTCTAGATCAAAGTGCATACCAGGCAGGTCTTAATGGCATTCACTCTGAAGCAGTCGTCGAAGCCGTTAACAATTACAGAGTGAATGTCGTGCTAGGAGAGCATCCCCCATCAGTGGCTTCGGAAGAAATGGATCTGCCACGACAGACAAGAGTGGTTTTGGCACAATTGAGATCAGGCTGGTGTAGCAGGCTCAATTCGTATTGGGCGCGAATTGACGCAAATACGTCGAATTCCTGTCCCGCATGCAGCCAGGGACCACACGATACCCTACACCTGTTCAACTGCCCGGCCAAACCCACTCAACTCGTTCCCAGGTCTCTTTGGACTCATCCAGTCGAAGTAGCCACCTTCCTTGGCCTGGAAACCAACATAACAGAACACACAACACAGGACGAATCAAACAACACCTAAATGGACAACATATTCGCCAGTGCTGCTACAACAACAACAACAACAACACTTAAGAAAAACGACAAAACTACGTTGTCATTAAGAAAATATGTAAACATTTAACAATTTCCAATTTAAATTTTTTGAATTTCTGCCAAAAAATATGGATTTGAGACCATAGTGCATTTGTCCAATGATTTGCGTGGCCTTCCAGCCTTATCTTGCTTTGTTGTTTCTGCAGCGACAGTAAGTTGGTCTTCTAACCAGTTTGTACTTACTTACACTTTTTACACTTTTGTTTACTGTATCTAACTTCTTTGTAGCTTTTTTAGTGCTTTGACGAAATTAGATAATTGCTCTTGTATTTCGGTGCTATATTCAAGTTTAATTTTATTTTAACGTAACTAAGAACATCTTCCTGGTTTTTGTTTCTAAAATACTCTTCGGCCAGTTCTTCGGCTTTTCTTTAACTAAAGCTCTCCATGTTTTTCTGAATATTTTTATTTGCGTCTGTTATGTTTTATTACTTGCGAATATACGTCCGTACACTTAAAGAATTAACTTATTACTGAGTAATCCCTTATAGAATCCGTAATTATACAGATTTTTAGATACATGTTATCCACACATTGATCGTTAATTTCATAGCAGGTAGTACTGAAATTGAACAAAACTACACTTGTTATCCAAACCTTAATATCAGTTAAAATTAATTAGTATCTTGCCAATATGGGGTTGTTTTTAATCTTTAGTGGTTTAATGTCGCGATTATTGACACAAATTGTTTATGACTTTGGTTGACCCTAAAATTTGATAATAGGTAAATTTAGAAAGAGAACATATGTGATAATTTTATGACTTATCAAAACAAATCCATAAAACCCTTTCGCAGGTATTATATTTAATTATTTTAGTTTTACGTAGTCTAAAGTAAAAACATAAACTTTTAGACAAAATTGGAGAAATAACAACAACAGTGAAATATATAAACGGTTGGAATTGAAACTTGTTATGGGCCAACAATAGACTGCGGCCCGAAGTTAAAAAATATAAAGTTATTTATGAATCTGTCACTGATGTCACATCATCATGTCAAGTTACACGACTATCAAAAATGTGACTATAAAATTTGAGAAAGGTAGTGTATATTTTGAGATTTATGGGGATTCAAGTGCAAATTTTGGGGCACCTTTCTATGGGGACTTGGCCCAAACATGGACCGTTTTCGTTCAAACTTAGCACACACATTTATGGATTCAGAAAAGGTTTATAAATTTATTTATTTTGGAGTTTTATGAGGATTTAAGTAAAAATTTTGGGATACCCTTATATGGGGGCTTGGTCCAAACATGGACCGATTTCGTTCAAATTTAGGGCACTTCTGTTAGGATGCAAAAAATGTTCGGAGTCCAAATTTGAGTCAGATTTCGTATATTTTGAGATTGTTATGGGGATTTAAGTAAAAATTTTGGGATATTTGATTTTATTTTTTAGAGCAATTTCATTAAAATGAAAAAAGTGTTCTACCCGCGGGTCGTGGTGCGTGCAAAAGTATATATAGGGTTAAAGAGGACACGTTTACCTTTCTCCGGGTGGTATACGTTTCTTGTTCCCTAGAAGTTCCATACCACTAAAGTTTAAATTTGAGAAAAATGTAGCAGTTTCATAAATATTTCATAACGTCCCTAATATTAAACGCTAGAGCTGTGACCACTTACAACAACTAATGGCTATAATCCTACCAACATTATAAAAAGACTGCGGACCATTATCGATGATAGCTTGAGTGTAGTAACCATTTATTTTTGATAAAAACCTAAAAAACAAAAAACAGCATGCCACGCCCACAATTAGCAAAGTTTTTGACTACCTTAATCTGGATATATTAGCTACAAACAGGCGTACAAATTTTGAAATTCGGTGACTAAAAAATTAGACTTTTGGCCAAAGAAATAAAAATTTCAGCCACAGTGCGGCGTACGGTCGATCTTCCTAGTTTAAAGGTCTTTCTAGTTGGTACATTTTACAAATAGTATAAATCAGGACGGTCGGCATTCCTATGCCCTTTGTTATTTCTATATCAAATACGATACGATCTAAAAATTTAAATTAACACCCGAAGTACTATGGAGATTCTAGAACGTCAATAGTGTAAATCGAATGGATATTTGTATGGGGCCTATATCTAGATACTTCTGCCAAATTTTACGGTATTCGAACGAATGACGATACGAAATGTACGAACACAAGCAAGAAATATAATAATACACCAGATGGTCTAGGGTACAAAAATAAATTATTTTGAGCCTGTAAATATGCACATTTACGGTATTAACTAATTCAATTGATATATTATTATTTATTTCATTAAAAATCATTTTTTATCATTAGTTAGTTTAGACTTGGAAGTATTTACTTCCTCCATCAACCGTTCTATAACTACTAGATGTACAATTGGTACGATTCGTTAGCTGGGAACGAACTTTTAAAGGACGGATATATGGATGTGACTACATTATTGTCTGACGATCAAAAATACATACACACAGACACAAAAGTCTACAAACTATAGTAAATTCTGAAAGAAATAAGAATTGTTGTCGACAAAAGCCCATAGAATTTTTGTATATGGTTAAGGAGGGGTTATTTCATGTGGGCATCTCCCAGTGTCCCGGATGCGACATTCACACGCCTTAAACTACGCCAAAAACAAGAAGGAAACTGAAAAAGTCGATCAGCCTTTTTAGTGTTCTAAAGCGCTTTAAGAGTACTACATTTTAAAAATATATCGTCAGGATTTGGTACAAAATTATAAACAATTTTACATTGAAACGGACGCTGCCAAAAAAAGAAGTACTTTTGAAGCTCTTATAGAAATATACAAAGTTCAGCGATTATTTGAGAACTTTGTTTTTCAATATATACATGTAAATGATGGCCAGAGGATATATTTTGTTCGTAGATTTATGAATTAATTCTCATATTATCGTAGTAAAAAATTAGTAATTTTCGTTATAATACTTCAACTTTTAATAAAACAACAAGAACAAGTTAACTTCAAGTTTCATAATAAAAAAGTTGTCGAAATAAGGAACAAATACAGATAAAAGCTATTAGTGTGGTCTGATTTCATTTTTTTGGTAGACCTTTTTTGGGAGATGCTTATAATAACATGTATAATAACATAATTAGGTCGAAGTGTTTCCAGTGTCCAGAAAATAAAACTAATATGTAGCGATGTTTCGTAGACTTGTGTGGCATAGTGTATACTTTACTTTGATATTTAAAGGATTTAATAATGATTTAGCTCATTGAAATGATCGTATGGTTGGACCATATATATGATATGTATTGTCATATATTACCACTGGTAGACGTTGTACACGCTGAGAATAGATATGATTGCTGCAACAATGTTCGAAGAGCATCATATAATGATTGGGATAATTGTAATGAGGCTGTGGCAAACCATAATGTGATCATTATGACCATTTCATGTTTAGGTACAACTATGGTATGAGTAGTCACAATCATAATTGCCTTAGCAGTAATTATAGTATGCTTCCGACTATCGTATGTCTTCTCTGCGTGTAGTCTGTAATACAGTAGAAAACCTAAACACTCAGTCAAACCCAAGGGATTCTCTGAAATCCAGCAAATTCTTAACGTTATGCAAATTCTTAAATTTGCTCATGGTTTGAGCTACATTTCACAACTTATCCACATTTTTTTCTGTTGCCGTTTTGAGTGAAGCATAGTCCTCAGTGGAGCAATAAATGTGTCATCGTTGATAATATCGACATTTTTACACAACTTTCAAGTACACAAAACTAATCATTGTATCGTTAAAAAATATTTTAATATTATCAATGTTAGCAACAATATCGATTGTCATACCCCTTCACTTACGTTTTCTTTACGAAATCCATTTCGGATACAAGATAAACATAAGCCTTAAATTCGAAGGTACATATACATATGTATGTATATTAAGATGAAACGAATCGAGACTAGAATGTGAGAACTTAAGGTCTCGTCAAATCTTAAATGCTCTCCTAAATGAAGGACTAATTACGAATGTTTCAGCAGATCACTGACAGAAAAAACTTTGTAACCGGATCGAAATAATGAAATAAAGAAACGATGCATTAATGAAATGCTCGTCATTGATGCGTTTGTATTGACTTATTGTTGGAATGAAGTAATTTCATTGATTAGTGAAATTAGCTGCAATGAGATTTCTCCATTGATACAACTGCAACAAAAAGAAATATAGAAAATATACTTTCAAATTCATGTGATGTGTTTTCTTTGCTCCACCTTAATTAATATGTTTTTAGGCATGTATGTGTGATAAGTAGAGTGAAAACTCGTTATCATATATAATGATACATACCAACATTGCTATTTTCAAACGCCCCCCAAATGTTACCAGACAGAATCCTAAAGAATTCAGTTGTTTTCACGAATGTGACAGCCTTTTTTAAGCCCACTCACATATTTTCATGGCTTTTATGGTTTATGGCTTTTTCACTGAAAATCGAGATTATTTTCCGTAGGAATTTGTTGGGGATACGCAAACAATTTATTAGTTATGAATGTGTGCAAAAACCAGGCAAATACCACATACACATATTTTACTTTTATACCCTCCACAAGGGTGCTATGGCTTTGTGCATTTGTTTGGAGAACCCAAAATGAAGAGGGGTTATTCCCCTCGTTTATTATACCGATCGAACACGAGAGTATTATGTCTTTGTGCATTTGTTTGTAACACCCAAAAGGAAACGAGTTAGACCCATCGTTTATTATACAGATCGACATAGAATCACTTTCTGAGTCGATTTAGCAATGTCCGTCTGTCTGTCCATCTGTTGTTGTAATCAAATTACAGGTCGCCGATCTAACAAAAATTGACACAAGTAAGTTTTGTGAATCAATTTGAGGCAAATCGGTTCAGATTTAGATATAGCCCCCATACAAATGTCGCTCCCGATGTCACTTTTTCCGCTTCAGAAATCACATATTGAACCCGATTTTCTTTAAATTTGACAGTGGGTAAGATCGGTTCAGATTTAGATATAAATTTATTTATATATATACACATGTTGCTGCCAAATGTTTAACCGATTTTGGCAAAACTTTACATATTATATTTAACCTATAAACATACATGGTGAAAGCGGGTCTCATCGTTCCATGTTTCAATATATCCCGATATATTCCGATTTAATATTTTTTGTCAAACACATACATTTACAAGATACAAAAATCCTTCCCGATTTCACTTTTTTACTGAATTGAATTGTAATAGGATAGAAAGTGGAGTGTATCATATTGGCGCTTTCATAGTGATAAACACAAAGAATATGAATACAAAAAATATAAATATTGAATCAGTTGTGATAAAAATCCAAGTACACTACGAAAAACACGTGCTATTGCTTTTAAAATTAGAGTACATTCTGCCAGTGTTGTGCCCTATTTTTCCTTGGTTTTTATTAATTTTCAGTTGATCACATTTTTTCGACTTGTCTTTGAATTATTTAACTTCAGAAATATTCTGTGACAAATAATTTCCCGATTCTTGTTGTTAAACTAGAGAAGTAAAATCGAAAAGCAGTGACCTGTACCGCAATTCTGTAACATTTCTAACGATATTGTCGTTATCGTTAATTAACTGTCGGTTGTTTTAGCGAAATTGCTATTCTCTAATTTTTAGTTAACGTCTTTTTTCGATAACATATGTTTTTGGAAGTTAACTACGAATATCGGTGCAAATATGAGAATGTCAAAATGGATTAGTAAACAATACAAAAGTAAACACGTTTCAAACAATTTTTTGGAGTATTAAATATGGAAAAAAATTGTAAGCATATATTATTATAATTAATAATAATTATAATATGTATTTAATAAACATTTCTACAAACATACATATGTATCTATTTACATGTGTAGGAAAAAAATAAGCGGTCCGCTGTTGGCCTTTTTGGAGAAAGAAAACGGTTTAGCAGAAGAAGTTTTCGCTTCTAAACATGGTAGGGAAGAAACCAGGTAAAAGTGGTGGAAATCGTCGTACAGTTGGTTTTTATTTGACCTAAACAGCAAATTCAACAAATTCACTTTCACACAAATCAAACGAATCTTCCATTTGTCGAAGAATTGTTCTTTCTTGTGGACGCATTTGATTCAAATTATTTTCTATTAACATACCAGTGTATTCAAATGCCATTTTAAATTACTACGTTGGTTAAGATTCAAATTCATATGGACTTCATCGACGAAAAAATTAACAGGCCAATTTCAGTGTCGTTAACTTTACTTTATGAAAATAATTCTTTAAAAATACACTTTTTCTCCAAAAAATCACCTTTTAGGCATGTTTTATATAGGAATTGACAACACTGAAATAAAATATGTAAACACAAAACAGCTGTTTGTATACTTAACGATATTCGGTACGATATTAATACGGCAATTTTATTGTAGTTAGTCTACCGACAATTTTCGTAAGTTAACGATAAAAATCGGCAAGAAAATGTTATGGAATCACTTTTAACGACAATTGTAGTAAACTAACGAATTTTGACAATCTTCATAGTTAACGAAAGTTGTCGTTAAAAAGTTACCGAGTTGCGGCACTGGTGTTAATCACAGCGAACTTCCAACAGTTGTGTAAATGCCAATTTCAACAAACTGGCGAAAGCGACAATGTCGGTTAATAGGCTTTTAAAATGTAAAGGCCTTAAAATATAGATTAAATTAATGGAAAGATTGTGAAACCGAGAATTTTTAATCAACAGAAAGCTGACGTAATTCTAAAGCGGATCAAAGAAAAAGTCTTGTATTTTAAATATTTTTTTGCTGATCATAAAGCTTATGCAGAGAGGGTGCGGGGGAGGCTTGGCGTAGAGAAGGGCGCGTGAGTGATTATTAGCTCACGTTCACGCACGCTCACGATGGAAAGAAATTGAATCACGCACGAAGATTATTTAGTTCCTCACGTTCACGTGAGTAAAATAAATATTGCTCACGATCACACGTGAATTACGCAAACAATTTCCGCAAAGAAAATAATATATATATCCTCATATCCTATTCTAAATCGAAATGAGTAACGTTTCGCAAATCCGAAAATTATATTATTTAAATCACTGATTAAATTCATATTTTTAAAGTAGTATACAAAATTGCAGAGTGATATATGGTATAGTTTAACGCAAAATTAGTTAAAAAATAGGACATTGACATAAAATCCAAATAGAAAACAAAGCTTATATCCCGATATCATTTATGTGAATTTTTTTAATTGAACTAAAATAAGGGGTGTGCCATATATACAATACAGCTCACATTGTTGGCACAGGCAACACTTGCTTAAATAATAGAAAAAATAGAAATTATTCGTGTATTGAAGCACTTTGTTTTAGAAATAAATATGTATATGTATATTATATGACATTAATTTTGAATGGAAAATTTCACATTTTTTAATGAAACAAAATGAAAAAAAGAATAAATTTATATATGCAACTCACGAAAAAATCACGTGACTCACGCAGAAATTAGACTCACGCACGAAAATTTTTTCGTTGCCCACGTTCACGCAGGCTCACAGGAGTAAAATAAATTTTTCTAGCTTGGCATGAGCAATAGAGACTACTAAATTCCATAACATATGCCATAGCTAAGATATTTTTATGAGCGAGGATACGTTTGAAAAGTATTTCCTTCCTCACTCGAATCCAAATATACGAGATGCTCTTTTTAGCTCATTGATAAATAAATGGGACTTCAAACTCAAGATCAGAACTTTAGTTCGACAAAAATAGTAAGTTTCGAATTGAATTTCTTAATTTTTTAAATGTCACAAAAATAACAACTCCTAAAAACTGATTATAAATATTCAATACTATTACTATACTATATCTCAAACCATTGCATAAGTATCTTCCCATATTTATTATCTATGAATGTACCTATGACCTTCCAGCAAAAAGAGAGCACCCAAAGAAGTGAAAAAGATGTTCATCTTGTGATTCGGAAGTAGTGAAAATTGGGATGTTCACCAATGAATTTAACATGGAGTTGTCATAGAAGGAATGTCCTTTATTTTGAAAGACTTAAAAGTTGTTTTAAGGTGTTGCAAAGGAACCACTTTTTCACTAGTTTCCATATCTGTTTTAAAAAATCCGCCGCTACCGGAGGTAGAACAGCGGACCTTCTGGTTGCTACTATGCCACTCTATCCATCTCAGCTATCCTCAGTTGTGAGAGCTAAACAACTAAAGCAAACCATTTCGTTCGTTAGAACTGACAATAGGAATCTTAACATAACATTTATTTAGAATGAATTAATATATAACATAATTATTAATATTAAATTAAATTAGCATTAAATTAATTAACACTACTCAATTTTACTGATACTACGTAGTATTAATAATTAATAAAAAAATGAAATATTTGAAGTACATTAGTAAAGCAATAAACTTGTATTTTTTTAAGTAAACAATTTTAAACTGTTAGAAATATACAAAATTAGCATTGTTTATTTATAAAAGTAAGAATGTTTTTTCCCGATTCGAACCCGAGAACGATACGAGCGGACATCTTTCCACAGTGACCCCATACTAAAAATTCGTTCCCATTCACTTGTGAAAATGTTATTCGTAAAATGTTACAGGATATTAACATATTATCGATTTTTTTGGAAGTTGTTTAAAATAACTTCTTCAAAAGCGGGAAAAATGCATATTTGGATTTTTAGATGCGATTAAAATGTGCTTCCTACGGAGGTACTTCTATTTTTTGCTGGACTGGTATATTTATTAAATGCTTTGAATATGGTCTTTATGGACAACTTTGTCTCACATCGAATTTTGACAGAATCTGCGAATTATGCCTGATAATTATTATTAGTGTTGATATTAATGACCCAGCATGTTTGCAAGTTTAATAAAATAAATCTATAAATAGAACTTAAAATCCAAAAACGACAATAATAAAGGGCAGCAACGATGATAGTAATTATATTCATAAAGCAGAGCAGAGCCAGTGACTGAAAACTATTTTATTAGATTTTTTAATTTTCGGCATATTTTTAATTATTTGTTTACTTGTATAAAATCTTAGTTGTAGTAAATGCAATTGTGATAAAATCCATTGTTTATAATTGCAAATCAATAAATATGATATTGAAAAAATTATTAAACCGATACACAACAGCGCGACAAAAACACACATTGTAAAATAATTGCAGAAAATATGAAAATCACGGTGTAACCTGTTATAGCTACTAATACAGCTGAAATAAAACTAAAAACTTTTTGAGCGGTTTCATCGAGTTTGTAAAAATGTAATCACCGAAAACCTTAGTAAACATTATTATAAACATTATTACAAATTATAAATACTATTGTTCCCAATGCCTTATACAAAACTGCCTTAAAATAATTGTCACACCCCTATAAAAGGGCGTGAGTTTATTGTAGCTAGCAAATTCGAAATTTGCATAAACAATTTCATAATTTTCGTTCACCCCTTAGTAAAAGAATGGAATGCAAAGTATATGTCCTTTGTAACTGATATATGCTTATATTTCTCCTGGAAACTTCATTCAATATTATTTGTTTTGACACCATTCCAAAAATAAAGGATATGCACAGAAAATAACATTTTTGGGACATCCTATTGTTTTATGTTTTTACTAGCAGTACCCGCTGCTTCGCACGCGAAAAAGCCAGTTATTTGTTAATTTTATCCGTCTTAGTTTTTGATAGTATTTATTTAATTTTCTTTTGGTGGATATAGATAAATCTAAAATAGTAATTTGGAAACCTCCTATTAGCTAGCACACGTTGTCAGAGAAATTTAAACACAAAATTTCAGGACTATAGCTGAAATATTTTAGTTGGTACTATTATTATCCCGCTCATTGTTTATAAGTACAAACTTAGAAAAATTCGTTTAGATTTGCGCATCTCGTTGTCAGTGGAACTTACACACCACATTTTACGACTATAGCTCCAATACTTTAGTTGGTACTACTTTTATTCCTTGTTGCTCACCCCCTATAAGAAAATTTCAATAAATCCATTTAGATTGCGCTTTACAAACAGTTTACACTCCAAATTTCCCGACTATAGCTGCAATTCTTAAATTGGAACCCTTTTTGTCCCTCCTACCCCCTAAAAAGTACCAATTTCGAACAATTCAATTATACTGCGCTCCTACATGGTCAGAGGAATTTACATACCAAATCTAACGATTCTAGCTGTAATACTTTAGTTGGTACCATTTTTATCCCTCTCGCCCCCTAAAAATACAAATTTCGACAAAATCTATTTTACTTAATTTCTAAATGGTCAGAGGAATTTGCATACCAAATTTCGTGATTCTAGCTGTAATATTTTAGTTGGTACCATTTTTATGCCTTTTTGTCCCGCTCTCCCCTTAAAAGTAGAAATTTCGAAAAATCCAATTTTACTTCGTTTCAATACCGTCAGAGGAATTTACATACCAAATTTCACGATCCTAGCTGTAATACATTAGTTGGTACCATTTTTATCCCTTTTTGTCCCGCTTGCCCCTTAAAAGTACAAATTTCGAAAAATCCAATTTTACTTCGTTTCTATATCGTCAGAGGAATTTACATACCAAATTTCACGATCCTAGCTGTAATACATTAGTTGGTACCATTTTTATCCCTTTTTGTCCCGCTTGCCCTTTAAAAGTACAAATTTCGAAAAATCCAATTTTACTTCGTTTCTATATGGTCAGAGGAATTTACATACCAAATTTCACGTTTCTAGCTGTAATACTTTAGTTGGTACCATTTTTATCCCTTTTTGTCCCGCTCGTCCCTTAAAAGTACAAATTTGGAAACATCCAATTTTACTTCGTTTCTATATGGTCAGATGAATTTACATACCAAATTTCACGTTTCTAGCTGTAATACTTTAGTTGGAACCATTTTTATCCCTTTTTGTCCCGCTCGCCCCTTAAAAGTACAAATTTCGAAAAATCCAATTTTACTTTGTTTCTATATCGTCAGAGGAATTTACATACCAAATTTCACGATTCTAGCTGTAATACTTTAGTTGGTACCATTTTTATACCTTTTTGTCCCGCTCGGCCCTTAAAAGTACAAATTTCGAAAAATCCAATTTTACTTCGTTTCTATATCGTCAGAGGGATTTACATACCAAATTTCACGATTTTAGCTGTAATACTAAAGTTGGTACCATTTTTATCCCTTTTTGTCCCGCTCGTCCCTTAAAAGTACAAATTTCGAAAAATCCAATTTTACTTCGTTTCTATATCGTCAGAGGGATTTACATACCAAATTTCACGATTTTAGCTGTAATACTAAAGTTAGTACTATTTTTATCCCTTTTTGTCCCGCTCGTCCCTTAAAATCCAATTTTACTTCGTTTCTATATGGTCAGAGGAAGCTACATACCAAATTTCACGTTTCTAGCTGTAATACTTTAGTTGGTACCATTTTTATCCCATTTTGTCCCGCTCGTCCCTTAAAAGTACAAATTTCGAAAAAACCAATTTTAATTCGTTTCTATATAGTCAGAGGAATTTACATACCAAATTTCACGTTTCTAGCTATAATTCTTTAGTTGGTACAATTTTTATCCCTTTTTGTCCCGCTCGTCACTTAAAAGTACAAATTTCGAAAAATCCAATTTTACTTCGTTTCTATATGGTCAGAGGAATTTACATACCAAATTTCACGTTTCTAACTGTAATACTTTAGTTGGTACCATTTTTGTCCCGCTCGTCCCTTAAAAGTACAAATTTCGAAAATTTTAATTTTACTTCGTTTCTATATGGTCAGAGGAATTTACATACCAAATTTCACGTTTCCAGCTGTAATACTTTAGTTGGTACCATTTTTATCCCTTTTTGTCCCACTCGTCCCTTAAAAGTACAAATTTCGAAAAATCCAATTTTACTTCGTTTCTATATAGTCAGAGGAATTTACATACCAAATTTCACGTTTCTAGCTATAATACTTTAGTTGGTACCATTTTTATCCCTTTTTGTCCCGCTCGCCCCTTAAAAGTACAAATTTCGAAAAATCCAATTTTACTTCGTTTTTATATGGTGAGAGGAATATACATACCAAATTTCACGTTTCTAGCTGTAATACTTTAGTTGGTACCATTTTTATCCCTTTTTGTCCCGCTCGGCCCTTAAAAGTACAAATTTCGAAAAATCCCTATTTGTAGCTCGTCTGCATGGTCATTGCAAGGAACTCACCGAATTTCATGTTTATAGCTACTGCCGTTTAGTCAGGACGAAGGTTCGATGTTTATCTCTTTTTGGACCATTTTATCCCCTAAAAGTACGAATTTCGTAAAACCCTTTCTTAGTCGACGTCTACGTCATATTTGGGAACTACCCTGAAAATTTCATGACCCTGGCTTCAGCCGTTTGGTCTGGGGGCTGGTCAATGATAAGTCAGTCAGTCAGTCAGTCAGTCAGTAACGCAACTCTTTTATATATATAGATGTCCTTTGAATAAAAAATCTCTATTAATTGTTTTGTAGGCTGATATACGTTTCAAAGTGGCTCTTTTTGAATCGTTCGCAGATATAGAAAAAGACAAGTAGTTACAGATTGTACAGGCAGCTTGATTATACAATAAGTCACTTATATATAAATGATAATAATAGCATTGATAATATTATATGGTTGTTTAAGGCAAGAAGCGGCGTTCTTAAGCTGAATGCGAACTTATACGGGGTCCAGGAAAATGAAAAAATGTGTAATCTATGCAATTTGCTTGAACCAGAAACACTTGAACACTTTCTAGGTGCATGTCCAGTACTCAAAGAATTTCGATTATGCTTCTTCAGAAAACCATATTTGAATGATATTTGATGAATCGTGGGATAATCTAATAAATTATTTAAAAAACTCAATAAGATATATATTGATAGAAGAAGGATATTGATATATAATTGTAAACCAGTTGACAGACGTTTTATAATAAAACATTGTCAATTAACGTTCTTTGTAATTCAACTACTCATTATATATATTATACTGAATAATGTACACATATATATAAGAAAACAAGTAAGGAAAGGCTAAAGTCGGGCGGGGCCGACTCTATGATACACTCCACTTTCAATCCGAATACAATTCAATTCGGTGAAAAAGTGAAAACGGGAAGGTTTTTTGTATCCTGTAAATGTATGTTTTTGACAAAAAATTTTATATCGGAAAGGACATTTGTATGAGGATATATTGAAACCTGGAACGAAATAGGTGAAATATAAAATGTATGGTTTGGCCAAAATCGGTTAAACTTATGGGAGCAACATTTGAATTTGGGCTATATTTAAATCTGAACCGATCTTACCCACTTTCACCATAGTTTTGTTTAGTTATTGTCAGATGTTGTGCGAAATTTAATGAAAATCGAGCACAATATGTGGCTTTTTAAGCGGCAAAAGTCAAATCGGGAGCATCATTTGTATGGGGGCTATATCAAAATCTGAACCGATCTTACCCAATTTCTACATAGTGTTTCTAGTAGGATTATAAGATGTTGTCCCAAATTTAAAGAAAATCGGGTACAATATATGGTTTTTAGAGCGCAAAATTCAAATCGGGAGCGACATTTGTATTGGGCCTATATCTAAATCTGAACCGATCTGTCCGATATTCACCATGGGAGTTTCTAGTGGGAATATAAGATGTTTTACCAAATCTGAAAACAATATGATACATTATGTGGTTTCTAGAGAGGAAAAAGTAGGGTTTGGGGTCCGGGAATTCCCGAATCGTTTTTCCCGGGAATTCCCGGGAAAAAATTTTCAATTTCCCGGGAATACGGGAAATATTAAAAAAATAATTTATTTATGATGTTGATCAATAATTTAATGTTACTACATAAATTGGAATTTTTAGATGTATTTCAAATTCATATATGTATTTACATTACTGGCAATAATGAGTATTTATTGAGTATTTGTTTATATTATAAATATTACTACAAACAAAACTTTTTAAATTCGCTAAATAGTCATTTTATGCGAAACCCAGCTAGGGGAATACAAACTTTTTGTGAGGCTATTTGCAGGATCTTTATTGTGAAATAAAAATATCATGCCGACAATACTATGGCTTACATAATCTAAATTTTCTTGTTTCGAGGTGAATATCTTCTTCAAGAACAATTTACTTTACATATGTAGCCAGAAAGAAATGGTCTAAAAATACGAATACAATAAAAATTGTTCGCCTGGAAACTTTCAAGAGAAATCTAATAGGAATATAAATATATGCTACGGTGTATTTAAATGGTCATTTGTAAGAATTAATGACTGGACTATTTCAATATTTTTATTTTTTATGAATTTATTAAATTAATATTAATTTTGTATGTTTCTATTGTTTTTACAGTTTAGAATTCCCCCCTGTTTCTATAAAATATTTTTGTCACCAGACGAATGAATATTCTAAATTAAATGTGTCATAACATTCTCCGTAAATTAGTTATTTGTTTCCTTAATCGTGTTCAATTTTGAATCTAGTGTAGGTGTCAGTCACTTCTACTTGGGATATAAATGTCAAATTCTGGCGATTAGTCTACAACTTTTCAAGTTTATAATGAGAAAATATAATTTATAATCGGAATATGTAAGTTCACGATGAGAAATGTAAATTCATAACAGGAAATGTAAATTCATAATAGGAGCATGATAATTCATAATCAGCACTGTAAATTCGTAATGTGAAATGTAAATTCATATTGACAAATATAAATTCATAATAAGAACATACAAATTGATAATGAGATATATAAATACAAAATGAGAAAATCCAAATTGATAATGAGAAAATATAAATTCTTTTTCAGGAATATATATTCATAAAATATAAATGCTTAATCAGGAACTCTAAAATTTATAATCGAAGCTATGTATGTACGTTTTTCTATGGATGTTTAGAAAACACATATTTGATCAATGTTCTCATTATAAATTTACATTTTCTCAATATGATTTTATATTTTCTCATTATGAATTCATATTTTCTGAATATGAAATCGTATTTTCTGATTATGAATTTGGATTTTCTGATTACAAACTTGTATATTTCATTATGAATTGGTATGTTCCTATTATGAATTAATTGTTCGCAATGAATTATGATTTATATATCTCATTATGAATTAACATTATAAATTTACATTACCCATTATGAATTTATATGTCCTTAATATGAATTTAAAGTTCTCAATATAAATCTGTATGTTTCGAATATAATCTTGAAAAGGTGTAAAGTAAAATGAAAAATAATTTGTAAAATATTTTGATCATAACATTCGTTTTTAATTTGTAATATGACAGTATAGAAAAAACACACCGGTTATTAAATGTTGATATTTTAAACCATATTGAACATACCTATATATAAATTACTTTTTTCCGGGAATTCCCGGGATTCCCGTGAATGAAATTTTTCATTCCCGTTTTCCCGGGAAATGAAAAAAGTCCGGGAAACCCCAAACCCTAGGAAAAAGTCAAATCGGGAGCGAAATTTGTATGGGAGCTATATATAAATCTGAACCGATCTGACCGATATTCACCATGGATGTTTCTAGTGGAAATATAAGATGTTTTACCAAATCTGAAGACAATCTTATACATTATGTGGTTTCTAGAGCGGAAAAAGTCAAATCGGGAGCGAAATTTGTATGGGAGCTATATATAAATCTGAACCGATCTGTCCGATATTCACCATGGGAGTTTCTAGTGGGAATATAAGATGTTTTGCCAATTTTAAAGAAAATCTATTGTAATATGTGGTATCTAGAGTGAAAAGAGTCAAATCGGGAGTGAAATTCGTATGGGGGCTATATATAAATCTGAACCGATTTTCTTCAAATTAAATAGCGTTCGTCCTTATCCCGAAAAACATCGTTGTGCAAAGTTTCATTTGGTTCTGTCTACAATTGCGACCTGTATCGTGATTACAAGAATAGATGGACGGACAGACAGACAGACAGACAGACAGACAGACAGACAGACAGACAGACAGACGGACGGACATTGCTAAATCGACTCAGAAAGTGATTCTAAGACGATCGGTATAATTAACAATGGGTCTATCTCGTTTCCTTTTGGGTGTTACAAACAAATGCACAAAGACATAATACTCTCGTGGAGTGTATAACAAATATGAATTAATAAAGAAAAAATCTAATCTAATCAGATATAGTTTCTATAGTGGGTTCATCATTGTCCAGCAGGATGTTTGTGGACCTAGAAACATACAAAAAACTAAATCTGCTGAATAGTTTTCTTTAAATTTATGTTCATTTTATGTTTTCTCATTTCCATATAAATACATATGTACATACATAGCATTACCAATTTGCATTTCTCATTTTCAGTTGTAACTAACAGTGCCGACCATCTCCACATATGTACCTGGATTTTATTTGCCGTTTACAACTTGTATCTTACATATCTACATCTTGGAATGGAGTAGAATTCCCAGTCGGAGCGTGTTACCTTTTTCCTATGTCACTTGGTATTAGAGATGAGATAAGACGAAGGGGCACAATAATGAATTCAACAAAGTGTAATTTATAAATATGAGTAATATAGCCAATTTCAGGCTTAGAGTGGCAGGACCTGTGTCCGGCCAAGTACACAAACATGTCCCAACAGACGTACTGATTATGTTGTTACAACATAAAAGGGATATCTTAGGGACTTCCTGTCAAATTGTTATCGTCTCAAATGTTTATACACTGTACATAAAAATCGCAATAAAGTCATGTATTTGCATTTGTATGTGCGTATACATTGTATGTATTTGAGTGTGAATGTTACAGGGACTCAGTTAACATTGATTCATCTAATGTCAGGTAAAGTAGAAGGTATTGTTTTTTAGACATTGACAGATGAAAGCGGTCGCAAACTCAATAATATAACTTTAGTTCGTGATAAAGAGTGCATTTTGGAATTGAAGGGTCATAGGTTCAAAATGGAGCCATAGTCCAAAAATCACACTTTCTTGACACGTAAGCGTAAGTCATAATGACGCTTCTGCGGTCTGGTTGACATCGATAAAAATTAATTGCAACATAAAACAAGTAAGGAAAGACTAAAGTCGGGAAAGTCCGACCATATGATACACTCCACTTTCTATCCGAATACCATTCAATTCCGTAAAAAAAATGAAAACGGGAAGGATTTTTATATGTTTCCTAATCATAGGCTAATATGACTTGACCCAATTAGTCAAATCGAGAACAATATTTGTATCGGGGCTATATCCCACTTTCACGATAGGTTCTTCCAGTTCAAGTATAACGTGTTATGCTCAATTTGAAGAAATTCTCTGAAAACAAGTGGTTTGTGGGGCGGAAAAAGTCAAACCGTGAGCGAAATTTGTATGGGAGATATATATAAATCTGAACCAATTTGACACATTTTCACCATGGGTGTTTCTAGTGGAAACATAAGTTATTTTGCCAAATTTGAAGAAGGTCTGTTAAAATATGTGGTTTCTAGAGCAGAAAAAGTCAAATCGGGGGCGAAACTTTAATGGGAGCTATATATAAATCTGAACCGATCTGACCTATTTTCAGGTGTTCACGAAATTCTTCGTTCACTAAAGTCGGGAAAGTCCGACCATGATACACTCCACTTTCTATCCGAATACCATTCAATTCCGTAAAAAAAATGAAAACGGGAAGGATTTTTGTATGTTTCCTAATCATAGGCTAATATGACTTGACCCAATTAGCCAAATCGAGAACAATATTTGTATCGGGGCTATATCCCACTTTCACGATAGGTTCTTCCAGTTCAAGTATAACGTGTTATGCTCAATTTGAAGAAATTCTCTGAAAACAAGTGGTTTGTGGGGCGGAAAAAGTCAAACCGGGAGCGAAATTTGTATGGGAGCTATATATAAATCTGAACCAATTTGACACATTTTCACCATGGGTGTTTCTAGTGGAAACATAAGTTATTTTGCCAAATTTGAAGAAGGTCTGTTAAAATATGTGGTTTCTAGAGCAGAAAAAGTCAAATCGGGGGCGAAACTTTAATGGGAGCTATATATAAATCTGAACCGATCTGACCTATTTTCAGGTGTTCACGAAATTCTTCGTTTCGGCGAAAAAATATTGGAGAAACCTATCTTAGGTTAGGTTTTTTATGTAGACATTTTTTACTTATACAAAAGAAAGTACAATTCTTTAATTTTTAAATAGAATACAAGTTTTAAATTTCTTTCAATTCAAACGAATGATGAACCCCTCTCTGAGTATGGAAATCGGGTGGGACATATCGGGTGTAAAGAGTGATTTTTTTGAGGTTAGGATTTTCATGCATTAGTATTTGACAGATCACGTGGGATTTCAGACATGGTGTCAAAGAGAAAGATGCTCAGTATGCTTTGACATTTCATCATGAATAGACTTACTAACGAGCAACGCTTGCAAATCATTGAATTTTATTACCAAAATCAGTGTTCGGTTCGAAATTTTTTATCGACAAATTTTGTTCAGCGATGAGGCTCATTTCTGGTTGAATGGCTACGTAAATAAACAAAATTGCCGCATTTGGAGTGAAGAGCAACCAGAAGCCGTTCAAGAACTGCCCAAGCATCCCGAAAAATGCACTGTTTGGTGTTGTTTGTACGCTGGTGGAATCATTGGACCGTATTTTTTCAAAGATGCTGTTGGACGCAACGTTACGGTGAATGGCGATCGCTATCGTTCGATGCTAACAAACTTTTTGTTGCCAAAAATGGAAGAACTGAACTTGGTTGACATGTGGTTTCAACAAGATGGCGCTACATGCCACACAGCTCGCGATTCTATGGCCATTTTGAGGGAAAACTTCGGAGAACAATTCATCTCAAGAAATAGACCGGTAAGTTGGCCACCAAGATCATGCGATTTGACGCCTTTAGACTATTTTTTGTGGGGCTACGTCAAGTCTAAAGTCTACAGAAATAAGCCAGCAACTATTCCAGCTTTGGAAGACAACATTTCCGAAGAAATTCGGGCTATTCCGGCCGAAATGCTCGAAAAAGTTGCCCAAAATTGGACTTTCCGAATGGACCACCTAAGACGCAGCCGCGGTCAACATTTAAATGAAATTATCTTCAAAAAGTAAATGTCATGGACCAATCTAACGTTTCAAATAAAGAACCGATGAGATTTTGCAAATTTTATGCGTTTTTTTAAAAAAAAGTTATCAAGCTCTTAAAAAATCACCCTTTATAAGGGCTATAGCAAAACATTGACCCCCACATATTCCACTTCCACTACAGATATTCACAGGTCAAATATAATACGGTGTGGCTATAAGTATATTCCGTTTGCAATACGTGGTTTGCAGAGCGCTAGGATGTAACATGTGCGACATTTTTATGGAGCTGTATCTAAATCTAAACCGATGTGACCTATTTTCATCACAGATGCAACAACAACGGTTTCTGTTACTTCTAAATGTTTAGGGAGTTTGTAATGATAATACAAATCCATTTCGACAAACGAATAAATCTGTTTGATATAAACATACATCTTTCATCTTTGTTCATTTAGAACAAGTGTAGGTCTCTATTTTAAAATCTACTTTAAAGTTGCAAAACAATAAGAAATGAAATTTTTTGGCATATTTCTCACTTGTGTCAATTATTTTTCAGTATAATATTTTTTATTTTTGTGTACATATGTAACAAGTATTATACTCACATTTCAGCAAAAAATCTGTTCTTTGAGTAGACTTTCTGCTTTCCTTTACTGACAAATTCCTTTGAGTGTACTGATAGATGGATTACTGAAATGCAATTAAGCCGACGATGTCTGGTAATAAAATATGAATGGTTTCCAAACGCTCACGTAATCACACATAATTAACGTCATTTATCATTGATCCATAGGCTGTCTAAATTTCACGAGAAAAAATTAACATTGATTGAAAATTGACTAAAATAATTAACAGAATTTTCACCTGCTTTATTTTTTGTAAAAATAGATGAAAACCCCTCCCAGGGGAAAATCCTGCGCACGACCCTACAAAGACATAATACTCTCGTGGAGTGTATAAAAACGCAATTCAAAAGATAGATTAGTGAAATGTGATATTGGCAACGACGGATGTATGTATAAAATTTTTTTTTCGAAGATCTTGATATTAAAATGTAAATAATATCAAAACGTTCACGAAATCTTGCTTTGGTGGTCGACAGAAATAATTAACCGAATTTTCATTAAATTTCTATCTCCGTTATCTATTGATTGATCTTTTGGCTCCTTTACATTTTATATGATGAATCCCATATGTACACTTAAAGGTGGATCTAGTTCGATTATTATAAACTTCTATTTCCTGAAATATAAATAATATTTTAATACAATTTGATAATTAGAAAACTATCTACAAGGTTCAATTCTGTATAAAAATATTTCTATATCACTTTTTCAATGAAAGGATATGCAGTTTCACTTATGTATATCCTTTGTATAATATCTGACCTCATTATCTTCTACTTCATCAGCTGATATTTCCATTGCAATATTTTTTGGATTTTTTGAGGTGCTTCCACAAAAACAAAGTGTTTGTTACATATTGATCTCCTAACATGTATATACTTTTTACTTATTATAATAATTCACACTGAATTTGTGATATTTTCTTTCATTTTTTCAACTTTAAAATTTTCTCAACTTTTAAATTTCACAACTTGTTAGCACCAAAAGTACAAACTTTTGCGGTATTTTCTTAAATAAAATTAAATTCCGAAGCATTGATACAAAGTTGGACGCGTGTAAGTGATTCCAGGAGAATCGATTTATGAACCCTCAAAATCAATTCTCGAATAGAATCGGAATCGATTTACCAGTCACTACTTGGAAGGCGCCAAACCTTTGTTTGCGATGACAATTTAACTGGGAAAGTGGACAGCTGTAGTCCATAGGATAACGTGGGACTCTTAAACTGTAGGCGGTACGACCAAAGTTTTATGGGGCGGTCCCAATGAGAGTGAAACGGCGAGACGGCTGCTGAGGTTGAGCAAAATCGAACTCAGCAGAACGATGCGACTACTTACAAATCACCTTTTAGATGATGTCAATATCGTTAAATCTGAAGATGCGATTCAAAGTGGAAACCAACTACAATTCAAACTACGTACTACTTTGAGCCACGGTACAACCACTAGTGCCAAATTTCATCAAACCAAACCTATTGTTTTCGGGTATTTTTTGATGGAATTACCCAAACAATTGCAAAAATGTTTTAAATTACGCAACCGGTCACAGAAACCTTCGGGCTCCTTTTTCTGGAACGGATTTCCTTGAGTGTTTGCACTTGCTCTGAATATGACCAGCACACAGCGGGGCTTTTTGACTTTTTTCGTTGCAAAACATCTTTACTTCTGAACTAGTGAATTTATGTACAAAAGTAAAAATTTATTGTAAAAACGATGTCATACGATTTAAAATTTGATCGTTGATTTACTGGGAGCTTTCTCTCTTTTCAAAAACTATACGTTTCTAGTTACTTTACATATACTTTTTTGTTACCAAACTGAACCCCGACCGCTTCTGCAGGCAAAAAACACAAAACCGAAAAATCAAAATTAAATCGGTTCTTTATTGATTTTTGTGCGAACAGTTATATATAATATTCAACAACTAAATACTAAAATTTGCCTCGTTCCACCCATCCCCAATGCAAGTTTTTTAAAATATATTATTATAGATCCTTCCTCATGTGTGAAATTCACATATTTTGTTGTTCATTATTCTTGGTGTAATGTAAGCTAATATATTCTATAATATATTTTAAATTTGAATGGAAGGTGCCAAGCTGACTTCTCCAATTGCTCAAATTAATATCCAATGAATTCTCACAATATTTGGAGACTCTCGCTGCCGTAGTACACACAATTTGTTGCATTTTAAAAATCACTCTTTTATTGTAAAACAAGTAAGGAAAGTAAGGAAAGACCGGACGGGGCCGACTATATGATACACTCCAATTTCTATCCGAATACAATTCAATTCGGTAATAGAGTGAAAACGGGATGGATTTTTGTATCCTGTAAATGTATGTGTTTGACAAAAAAATGTTAGATCGGAAAGGACATTTGTATGGGAGTATATTGAAACCTGGAACGAAATAGGTGAAATATAATATTTGGCCAAAATCGGTTAATCATTGGGGAGCAACATTTGTATTGGGGCTATATCTAAATCTGAACCGATATGCCTCAAATTAAATAGCGTTCGTCCTTGATCCACAAAATTTGTGCCAATTTTTTTAAGATCGGACTATAATTGCGACCTGTATCGTGATTACAAGAATAGATGGACAGACAGACAGACGGACGGACATTGTTAAATCGATTCAAAAAGTGATTCTAAGTCGATCGGTATAATTAACAATGGGTCTATCTCGCTTCCTTTTGGGTGTTACAAACAAATGCACAAAGACATAATACTCGGAATTCGGTAGATCAATGAGTAGTTAATCACACTTTCGAAACTTTTTTTAGCTGTTTTCTACCAAAGTTGAAAAAGATCCAAATGTAGTCTCTTTTACTATTGTGATTTTGGGTTACGAAACCTTTTAAAAACATATTGGTTCTATAGTTTGTCTGTAACTCAATTGTGAAGCATGTAATGTAATCCAGTAGGTTACAATATCCACTACAGGTGTAGAGAACGTTGTCTCCAATCTCAAACCAATAAACAGTTTTAAAGTATAGAATCTTGAAACCACATCAGTAGCCCGTGCTGACTATAGGCCATACCGAGAAAAACTAAAAGCCTACAAGAACGCCTGGAGCTTTATAGAGAGCACTAGTAACTCAATAAGATGAGCATTTGATGACTCAGACCCCACATAAAATAAGTACAAAGCGATGACGGCATGTAGTCGTCGGAACTGTAAGAAAAGAAAAATAAAAAAGAGTTTATTTTTACTTATTTTAATTAGACTTTTATGATCCGCCTTCTTCCTAGAAATTCTGACAATATTCAGCAATGTTCTTTATGATCTACTTTTTAATAATCGCCCCTGCACGATGTCCTGCATGTTTTCTAGATTTCCTCCTTCTTCGACGCTAAAAAGTCAAAATCGTTATATGTATGTACTATTTACACATTTTTATTCGCATACACCTTAGATTGACCTTCATAATAATGACGTACATGTGTACGAACATATATCGGATGTTTTTTGGATGTTCCACTTTTCGATAACAATTCAACGGCCACAAATTAGTCACATATGGCAAAGCGATTATCGATTGTGCTCTGTTTGGTTTGGCATTTGCTATTAACACCCTCGTTTTCTAAATCAAAGTGGGTGAACGTAAGGCTAACGCGAACACGAGGAAATTGTATATTTTAACTCACTTTGCATTTGCGACTCACAGTGTTTCAGAATCAAATTCTTTCGGCCAAAAATCAAAAAAACGTTTGTTCTAGTAAATTGTTCAGTTCTGTAAAAAATGAAATTAGGCAAGGAGCCAGGGATTATTTTGCGATACTAACTCAGACCATAGAATATAGATTAGAAATTAGTCCAAAGTTGGCTACTTTTCGTATTTTTTGATTTAAATGAAAATTAAAATTATTATATTTTTGTTAAATTTTTCTATTCTTTTTTTTGATATATTTTTAAGATTTTGTTCATAAAGCGTAGAAAAAAGTATATTTTTTCGTTTTACAGATTTTCATCTTTTTCAGATTTTGGAAATTGAAAAAGCGTAATTTCTTTTTACGAACTGTTTCCCACACATTTTAAAATATTTTATCGTTTCTTAGGTTTATTATGACTCCCTCATATATAATATACTCATATTTATGTAACATGTTTAGCAGATAAAACAATTAATTACTGTATTGTTGGTGTTGAAGATCGGTCATATGATCGATCTCAGCTGATGCTATGGCAGCGCTGCAGCATCCATATGTAGAAGATCGACGGTATGATCGATATCAGCAGACGTGATACCATAAAAGAGGTCGCAAAATCAGTAGTTTTTGTACTCTGTACGAAGAAGGAATGCTTGTTGAAATAACACATTGAGAAAACCAATTAGTTTGAAAAAACAATTGTATCCTCTAGACTCTGTCTAGGGGAGACTAACAGGGCTACCACTCAGGTTGAAATCTGTTTAGTTGGTTTGATAGAACATATGTAAATAGGAGCGATATTTGTAAATTCATTATGTGTATATATGTATATTGTTTTATCAAACGGAAATCGACCTTTCATTTAATGTTAATCCATTGATTAGCTTTATCATGACACCAAAACTGTGACTGTGCCAAATTAAGTTTGTTTGTGAAAAAAAAATTACAAAATACCCTTTAATTAAAAATGAATGAACATAACTTTTTTCCTTTAGCAGATATAATAATACATAATATGTATAATAAAATACATATTTTTGCACCATTGAAAGAAAGGATGCATTTAAAGAAAACGTCAGATTTTTTAGTTCCAAATCGTGAATTACTTATTATTCTCATTAACTTTTGAAAAGTAAGTACAGAACTAAAAAGATGTGCACAATTCCTTTATCCTCATTTATGCCAATAATACGTGATTTTGCATATAAATTTAATTAACAGGGTAAAAACACAGGCAGTACTGCTATTCATTCAGCATTAAGCAATGACATTGTTTTAATGTTCGTAAATATATATATTTTTTAAATATTAAATTTAAACTAAAAAAATCTGTCATACGAAAAAATTATTTTTTCTGCGCTTTATGAGCATACGCAACAAAAATAAAAATTTTAATATTCTTTTTAATCGGAAAATAAGAGAAGTTGTCAACTTTGGACTGATTTTAAAAAGTCTCCTATCCCGATTTTCAATGCTAACTTCACAAAATATTCCTTGTCTAATTTAATTTGGTTACAGAACTCAAAAATTGTTACTATTACAAAAGTTATTGAATTTTGACCGCTGGAATTTGATATGAATCACTGTGCAACGTTTGTCCAGAATTATTTTGTTTTTCAGAAAAAATATACAGAATGATGGTATGTTGTATATCGGATAGTTTAATTAAAAAAATACGAAAAATCCGACACCAGGGTGTGGACTGTCTTCAGAGAAAAGTAACTGTCATTTATCTCTGCAATCTGTGATATATGTTTGAAATGAATAGCTTTCGCAGAACCAGAATCGACCCCAGCTCTGAAAAGCCGGTATCCAACGAATCTCTTAAAATATAGTTCGGTGTGCTTTTTGGCCTATGGAATCGTCGTCCTTTCATCATTCTTCGTTCTTGCATTGATTGCCTATTATTTCGTGGGCCATTTGAATGAATTTTTGACCGAAGAAATGGACCAACTAATTAACCATCCAGATCCTGTGATTTAACGCCTCTAGATCATTCCCTTTGTGGTTCGAAAATTGGACTTCCAGAATAAGACAACACCAAGATGGTGTCCCAATTTATATTCGAACACTAATGTCATAAAATTACCTAATCTCATTATATTATTTAAAAGTTCTACACGTCTAAAACACACCCTTTAATGAAAACATAATACAGATGTCTGTTTGTTCAATGCTTGTGAAAAAATCAGATTTCTGTGTGAACATTTGGATGTGTCTTTTCATACATAGCAATTGTAAATTGTTCGATAAAAGGAAAGTCAGTCACGCCGGTCATCCATAATCTCTCCATCAATCAGTGGTGAATCACGGTGCGACAATCATTTGGTGCCTTCATTTGTATTTAATGGCGCCCGAACTGCGAGCGCAGACATTTGGCCATTTGCTGAGCATAATGGCAGTTTTTTGTTTGTTTGTCGAGCGACGGAAAATTGATACCGGAAGTCAAAAGGCTAACGAATTGTTGTCCAACAAAGCCATTGCTACTCTTGTATGTGTGTATATATTAGGGTTTGCATTTTCTCGTACTTTTTATTTCCCGGGAAACGGGGATTATTTTTTCAATTTTCCGGGATCCCGGAACAGCACGGGAAATCGTCAATGTACTGTTTACCTTGAGTTTAGCTTATTTTTTCCAATGAAACATTCACATTTTCTTAAAGTAAAATAAATATATATTTCACAACGAACCTTTTAAAGATTTCATATAATAAAGCGCAATGTGAGATCAATTTAAACATTTTTTCAAATTTCAAAATTAATTAAAGAATAGATATTTCTTATTTTATTGGAACATGTGGACGCGACGGAAAGCGATCGTTCACATTAATAGTCAGTAGAACATTAAATGTTTGTACTTTGTCCTGTCGCTTCGAAAACTTTAACTTTTTATTTTTGGCGTTTGGACACACGCCCAAAATCTACTTTTCCCGGATTTTAAATTCGAAACGGACGCGACAAAAAACAGAAATACTTTGCAAGGTCTTATAGAAATATACAAAATTCAGCGATTTTTTGAAAAATTTTTGTTTTTCCATATATGTGACCCGGTCTACGAAAAGGGACCTTCGGTGTAAAAACAAGTTTTCGAGAAAACAGCTGTTAAAGATAAACAAGTCATGTGATCAGTTTCGCTTCAGTTGTTCCCTTCTCTCTGTATCCCTACTCATCCTACCGTGTTTAAAGATATTCAGTGTTGTTTCTGTCTCGAAAAATATCGTATTAGATGGCGTAATTTCGTGGTTTTACCGAGTTCTTTTTTAGTTAACGACCAACAGTGAAGAGGTGATTACGTTTACTGAATCATTTTTATGCGTCTTTTGATTCCGAAATAAATTAAAAATGAGTGTAGATGAAGAGGTTAGTTTCGTTCTTAGACAATATATTGGTGAAGACGAACAAGATAGTGATAAAACCGACATTGATAACGATTTCGACAGCGATCATGATTTACATCAGGCAGGAGATAATACAGAGGAAAGTTTCGTTAAAATGGACTTATCTATTATGGATTTAGAAGAAGAAAAGCTGATAACAAAATATTTCTCTACCGATTGTTGTGTTAAGAAATGCAATACACTTATACCACGAGATCGGATTGTTGATAGTAGAATGAACTGTCTCGAACTTTCCAAAAACAAACTAGATCTAGTGATACTAAGTAATATCGAAGCTGGAATAAGGTATAATGCAGAATTGCAAAGTGTTTACTCACAAATAGCTAAGCGGAAGGTAGAAGAATGCAGAAAAGGTAAAGAAGTTACAAGGCATCAGATTCAGTTCTCTTTCCTCGGCATACCAATTTGTCGTTCACTTTTCCTTTTTCTGCACGCATGCAGAATAAAACGTTACAAACATTTGGTAACTCATTATCATAAAAACGGTTTAAAAGTGCGAGTAGAGGGAGGAAGATTCTGCGGCTCTACTACCAAAAAAAAATTTGGCATCGGAAAAAAAATATATAAAGCGTAAAAAAAATTATAGATTTATTTTATATTTCGATTTTTATGTAAAATGGCTGGTTTCCCTTCAAATAAAAGTATGAAATTATGTTTATTATGTTATAATTCAATGTCCAATTTTTTTTCATTTTCACTCATTTCTGCTCTTTTTTTTTGAAAATTCCTGACAAACTTCTTTACGAGTTGGAAACTTCTGCTTTGCGCCATTAGAAAGAGCACACATTAGTCTATCCGAATCGCCAAAAAAGTGAAAAATGATATTTTCACACCGAAGGTCCCTTTTCATAGACCGGGTCACATATATGTAAATGAACGTCAGTGGATATATTTTGTTCGTAGATTTATGAAATATGAGAACTAAAAAAAATTAAGTAATTTTCGTTATAACACTTCAACTTTTAATAAAAAGAGAACAAGTTAACTTCAAGTTTCATAATAAACAAGTAAGAAGGCGTTAAGTTCGGCCGGGCCGAATTTTATATACCCTCCACCACGGAGTGCATTCCACAGTATTACCAGCAGATTAAAGGATGTCGACTTTACATAGAAGCACAGTACCATATTACGAAAATTGTGATATTTTTATGCACATTACTATATTTGTTTACTATTTCAAACTATAATATATGTTTAAAATCTACTACTATACATAAATACAATGCCTAAATAATAGGCGATTGTCAGTCGCCATTAGGGAGAAGCATTTTCAGATACAGACAAACTGATAAGAAAAGTATACATTTTAAAGATATCCCCATTCGCCCCATTCCCCGACCAAATGTACAAATTTCGAAAAAGCCCTTTTTCGAGTCTTCATAGTCAGAATGTATACACCGAATTTCATGATTTCAATTTCAGCAGTTTGGTAGGTCCCATTTTTATCCCTCTTCTTTAATTATATCCCTTAAAAGTACGAATTTCGAAAAATCTCTCTATTTTACGTGTCTACGAATTATTGGGACGTACACACCGAATTTCATGATTCTAGCTGTTGTCGTATCATTTGTACTATATGTTATCGTTTTTTGTCCCATTTCGCAAGCTAAAACTTTTATTTTCTTTGTGGTGCTTCCAAGCTACAAGAGGAATGTCCGCAACAAATTTTAACTGTATGAAAATCAGAAATTTAATTAATAAGCCAAGACTACCAATATTTGTATACTATGTATATATATATAAAGGAAATAATACTTCAATTCATAAAGTAAATATAAGGGATAAATACCCTAAATATTGGGGGATAGAGAGCGTATTTTCAGCTACATTCGTTTGGTTGGTTGTATTTCTATTCTATTTTAATTTCAAAAGTATAAATTTTGAAAATACCTTAACTCTCACGTACGCAGTATAAGACAACTTCATGATTCTACCATGTTTTGTCGTAAAAGCAACAAAATAAAGTACGAATTTGGAAAAAAAATATTTTACGTGGCTATGCAGTCAGAGGAATGTATACACCGAATTCCATGATTCTATCGGCGGCCATTCTGTTTGTACCATTTTTATCCCCTTTTTCCAATTTTGCCTCCTCAAGAGTACGACTATCTAAAATCTCTTTATTTTACGAATCTACTCAATTAGAGGGACGTACTCACTGAATTTCATCATTCTAGCTGTATTCATTTAGTTGGTACTATTTTTATCCCCTGTAGCCATTGTATCCCTTGAAAGTACGAATTTGGAAAAAACGTTTTATTTTTCGTGTCTACGCAGTCAGAGGAATGTACACTCCGAATTTCATGATCTAGCTGCTGTCATTTGGAAGGTACTATTTTGATCCCCTTTTTCCATTTGAACCCCAAAAAGTACGAATTTTGGAAATTTCTTTTATTTTACGTGTCTACGCAATCAGAGGAATGTATATATCGAATTTCATTATTCTAGGTGCAGCCGTTAAGTTGGTACTATTTTTATCCCTTTTGCCCCATTTAACCCCTTTAAAGTACGAATTTAGAAAAAATACTTTTATATTATGTATCTAATCTATTAGAGGAATGTACACGCCAAATTTCGTGTTTCTATCTGTTGTCGTTTGATAGGTACCATTTTTATCCCTTTTTGTCCCATTTCGGCCCTTACAAATAAAAATCACTCTATGGTGGCCTTTTATGCTATAGAGGGAAAGCGCATTGCAAATATCAACTAAATACAAGCTAATATGTTCAAAAAGCATGCTGAAATACTCTAAATATTAGGGGTATTTTCAGTCCTTGTGAGGGCAAAATTTTTCCCTCTGGGCCGATTGCGTCCACTTTCAATCCCAACCGATCTACAACCATAAGACACATTTAGGAAAAATTTGAACCTCCTAGCTCATTTCGTTCGGCCGTGCTTTCAACAGACAGACGGACATGGCTATATCGTCTTAGAATTTTACCACGACCCAGAATATATATACTTTATGGGGTCTCCGATGAATATTTCAAGGTGTTACAAACGGAATGACAAAGTGTATATACCCTCATCCTGGAGGTGGAGGGTATAAAAAGTAGTCGAAATGACGAAAAAATAAAGTTAAAAGCTATTACTGTGGTCTGATTTTTTTGGTGACCTTTTTTGGGAGATGCCCATATGGAGCTTGACAGGAAAATCCGAAAGAGTGGATTTTGAGTCTATGTCCGAACGCAGCTTAAAAATATTTTGTCATCCAACTGCAATATTTGACATACGTGATGTAAATTTTTATACAACATTTTTAATTTTATTGTGGAAATGATGGAAAAAATTTGTAAAATGTTCTACTGTATTCCCGTGGGATTCCCGTACGACTTTCCCGGGATATGGGAAACGAAAAATGTGCGAATTCCCGAGAATTTTCCCGCGGGAAATACCGGGATGCAAACCCTAGTATTTATACATACATTCATATGTATGTTCATGTAAATCAGAGTGATGTGCGTATGAATATGTATGTATGTATGTATGTTCAGGCGTGCTTCTAGTCCTATAGAACCATTTTGAATTGATTGTTGTATGTTTTGGCGTGTTTGTGTTTTCTATGGATAAGAAATTTGTGTGTATGTGTGTACTTCCAAACACAGGGCTTTGTTTACTTCCTTTTAATTTGTTACGGGTTTATATGATTTTTAGGTCATTCGTTTTTGTAGTCACTGACATCTTTTTGCATTTACAGAGGCCTCGACGTGTTATCAAAATATATAATAGGGTGTCCCAAATAAGTTTTTTTTTAATTTTGTCAAAACAATCGCAATAAAGTTACTTACACCAAAACATGTCACACCTTACACTCTAAGGACCTCGGATTTTGTTGAAAATTTGTGAACGCGTCAGGTATTGTCAGAAATATGTTATTATATTATTTGATATTTCAGCTATATAAAAATATTGATGGTATGCGTTTCGCAATTCGACCAATTTTGTTCACCATTATAGCCTGGGACTCCCTAATATATAAATACTCATATTTATTTAATATATTAATTAGTTAATTAATTTACTTTGTAACATATTAATTAATTCCATTTAATTGAATGTTAGTGATGAAGATCGACCATATGATCGATCTCAGCTGATGGGTCAATGGCAACGCTGCAGCATGCATATATAGAAGATCGTCCGAATGATCGATTTCAGCGGATGGTGATATGGTTTCTTTTAAGGTTGCAAAATCAGTAGTTTTTGTACTCTATGCGAAGCAGGAATTCTTGTTGAAATAAAATATTGAGAAACTAATTTGTTATGTTTTTAATAAAATATCTCCTCTAGACTCTGTCTGGGGGAGACAAACAGGGCCACCACTTAGATGGAAATCTGTTCAGTTGGTTCGATAGAACCAAAAGCGATATTTGTAAATGCATTATGCATAATTCAATAAAGTAATGTTACTTATATATGTATTGTTTTATCAAACGGAAATCGACGTTTCATTTAATGTTAATCCACTGCTGTGCAATGATTGTAAATTGCTGATGACATACGACCTCATACGCTTATGTGGTTTTTGTATAGCCTTTGTAGGTGACTTGAACTTTCATATTACTACAATTATTAAAAAACACAATTGTTCAGTAGAGCCAAAAACCCGTTTTTATCCCTAATTTTAAAGAAAATTGTTTGTTCTACAATGTTTATTACACCTAACTACGTGAACTACTAAATAATATTTTTTTAATATTTGCACCACGGGCCATTTTATGGAAGATAGGGGGTATTGCTATTCAAAACTCAGAGATAGAGGGTATTGCATTCAAAAAAATAAGTGTGTAAGATAGAGAAATTACAAAAATGACCATAAAATCTCAATTTTTTATTTTTTTATTTCCAAATTAGTACCATAGATGCGCCTTATTTTACCGAATATTTTAACATCTCATCTCATTTTTGCAAAAATTGAAGATAGTGGGTTTTGAATATAAGCCCTCGATATGATAGATCCAACTTTTTGATATTCAAAAGAAACATAAAATGGATTCCCATTAAATCGAAAAAATCGAACCTGAATTGAATACAATTTTTATTTATATAATATCTATTTTTTTATTAATTTAGTTTGTTTTATTTCGGCTTGTAACACTGTCCGACATTGCATATTACACTTGAAGCTATAGGTGTTTAGTTTTTCATTTCCACATCCTGTTGCCCCTTAAGAGGACTACAAAGTTCCAAAAGATACAATTTTTCAAAAATTATTTTAAATGTTTATTAGCACCCTATGATACCGGTATAAGTGCTGAATTATAGAATAGAATACTGTAAATTGCAAGCTTGTGTCTGTATTATTTTAGCATTAACAACCATTTCAAGTTTTGTCTGTTAAAAAACAAGATATAAATAAACTAGAAAAACTAAGGGGTAAACTTGAAATAGTTGTTAATGATGAACTAACATATAGAAGCGTGATTTTTGAAGTATTTTTTATAGACAATTTCCTCTTTGATTTTAGATTAATATCGTTATCATAGACTGCGAATAAGTATTTAAAATAATTTTAAAAATTTGTAGTCCTGTGAAAGGCCAACAGAATGGGGAAGAACTAAAAACGCCAAATAACTCCATTTACTCATACGTACATATATCATCCAGTTCAAGTGTAACGACTTTTTTTAAATTGTCGTACGGTGTAATCAATTAATTTGATTACAAGGTGCGATATTGTTCTGGCTCAAGACTTTTTATACCCTCACTCTACGGAGTAGGAGGGTATATATCACTTGGGACAGAAAAAAGTGTAAAAGGAGTGACTTAAGACCCTAAGGATATTTGGACCAAATCCGTTTCACAACATTTTAAGATGTTTGCGCCATGTCCGTCCGTCTGTCTGGATGGCTGGTGTACACGATAACTCTCGAAAGGAGTTAAAGAATCAATTCAAACTTTGCACATAGTAATATTATTCCCAAAATTAGTTCGAAGATGGCCGAAATTGCCACACCCCTTTTGGTACATCCCACACAAATGGTCCACATTCCTATGTTAAAAATAAACCAGTGAAACTTCCAGTCGGATAGTTGATATTAGCTATATTTTGGTATATGATAAAGTTTTTATAAGCACTTTAAGTGGGCAAGATATGGTGGGTTTTGACAAGCCCCTTCTGGTACCTCCCACAAACATCACCCCAACCTACCTAAAATTAAAGCTGTTATAACTTCTATAGGGATGATCGGAATGTTATGAAGTTTGGCACTGCTTTTATATATGTTGTATTCATGTGGAATATGGGCGATATTGCCACACCCTTTCTGGTACCTCCAATACAAAGTGATATAAGCCTTGGTTAAAATAAAACCGATATAATATCCATACGGGTAGTCAAAATCAGTTGCAATTTGATATTTGGAAATGTTTTTATAAACGCGTTAAACCTAAAAAATATTTATATATCGAAATTGTCTCTACCCTAGAAAGAATTAAATCCTTTATAACTCCAATACCGGTGCTGAAATTCATTATGCTGGGTCCAATTGCCCCATACTTCCAGTATCTCCCACACACATCATCCGGCTTAAGTAAAATTTAAATCCTTCCATACACATGTTCTCTGATAGTGAGGGTATATACAAGTCGGTTTAACCGACTGAAACTTACTTACTTGTTGTTGAAGAATCGTTGTATCCCTCTGAAGTCCTTAATGTGCCAGAAATCGCGATAAAGGTAGAGAGTAGCCAAATAATAATTGTCATTTGTAAATAAATTCGAACCCAAGAAAATATCGAGCCCTATTTGCGAAAAAGAACTAAGCGCCAAAAACAAAATTATACAGGAGAAGGTATTCCCTATTTATCTTTGGTTTATGTATATCTGTGAATTTAGGTAAATAAGCATTGTTTTGTCCAAGACATGTAACACATGTAGTTTTATTTACATATCTACAAGATAACGGGAGTTTTTGTCGCTTACATCTTTTTCGACATCACAATATCAAGCTATTTGCAGACATTGCGGCGGTTTAAAAATCAATTTTTATTTATGCGTTTATTTTTGTTAACATAATTTAAAAGGTAGAAGTAATTGGGAAACGTCGTTTTATACAATCCTTGAAATCGTAACTTTGAAAAATCAGTCATTGATTCTTGAAACTTATAGCGAAGTCGTGATTTTTTAAATAATTTTAAAATTATAATTTTAATTTTAAAGAAAACATAGTAATGTGACAGGCATTGCGAATTTGACCAGAACATGGTTACAGAAAAGACTGATTGAAGTGTGAGTTCTCCTTTCATTCATAAATTTAATTACTTTCCCGTTTTCCGACAGCTTCACCCCAATAATAGTAATAGTCATTTAATACTTTATCTACTTAATGAAACAATATTACTCTCTTAACTGAGGACTTTAGACTTATTTTTTGTAATTTTCTTTAATTTGTTTCTTTTTGTAATTTTCTAATGCTCCGACGTTCAAGAATTATTAAATTTCCATAGGTGATGCATTTTGTGTTTATTGGGATGGTGGAACCCGATGTTTTGAAAAAAAAAAAAACGCTTTGGATAGGTGAGCCGAACTTAATACCTTTAAAATTTATAGTATACCCTGAAAAAAGTGAATCCTATAATGAGTTAAAATTAACTAAAATTTAGGAAAATTTAACTTCGCATAGCGCTAAGGCAATATTTCCTCATATTAAGTTCAAACTTTTTCTTGAAAGTAGTACATGTTCAAGTTCAATTTTCCTCAAACCAAGCAAATACTTACTCAAACTGAGGACAATTCCAGTAGGTTTTTTTTCTCAAACCAACCAATTTTGACTTGAACTTTGGACAATTTTGCTGATTTCTTCCTAAATTCTTACTTAAACTAAGGATACAAGAAAAAAGTGAACTTTACAGAAGTTCAATTTAACTAAAAGTAATTCAAACTTATTTTGCTTCAGAGTATGCAAAACTAATACAAAAAAGAGAACATGAAATATTTCTCAAAAGTTTCATGACAGGTCTGACATAAAGAGTTTAGCTAATAACACTACGTAACAAAAAAAAATCTTTTTGTTTGTTTAAGTGAATTTTTTGCTTTTATCTAATGAATTAGGTCATAAATATAATATAATGAGTGTTCTTTCCTCTACCTAAACGTTTTTTAGTATATAAACCGCTATTTTAAAAATGATGGAGGTTTCACCACACATTTTAGCATAACTCAAGAACAGTTTGTCCGATTTGATTAAGTAAAAACTCCGAGAATCCGCAGCTACATTACCTCCAAGTTACTCTTACACTGTTTTTTGATAAAGTGAATAGTTTTGGAAATATTCAGAAACTTTTTCCAAAAATTTTTTTTTCATGCAAAATTGGAAAAAAATTTTTGTCTTAAAATTCCTGAATTTAAGGATTTTTTGTCTTAAAATTCCTGAATTTAAGGATTCAAGTATATTTTTCGTTTTATTATCATATAAAAGCATACCTTCATTAAAATTAAGCTGTTTAACAATCTTTTATGCACACCCTTATCTATCTGTACCATGAAAAATAAGGGCACTATTTAAAAATTTTAAAATTCGATGTCATTTCTTAAAAAACGATTAGCCAGACATCAGTTAAAGTTTTTCTTCAGTTTAGAGACATAACCAATGAGAAACAGCAAAAAAATTCACTTAAACAAAATTTTGTTACATAGTGTAATCAATGATTGTTGCGAAGGCAAGATAGGCACCTGCGCAGTCGTTGTATAAAGCAATACTTGAAGTATTTAAACGAACGAGAATTGCATCTTAGATTAACTTTCAAGAATTTTCTAAACAATTTGAAGTGATTTTTTATAAGTTCATTAATACTTAAATGTATGAAGAACTCGGCATAAATTGTATATTAAGTTAATTTTAAGAAAAACACGTTTTTAGTTAAAATTTCCTAAATGGAACTATTTCTATACGAAAAGTTTCTTGGTTTTTTATACCCTACACCACCACCGTGGACTAGGGTATTATAAGTTAGTTTTCCGCCAAATGTTTGTAACACCAAGAAATAATTGAGTTAGACCTTAAAGTATACGGATCGGCTTAGAATCACCAGCTGAATCGGTCGCAATTGTTGTCCGATTGCCATGAAATTTGGCAGAAGTTACTTTTCTTGGCCAAGGACGATTGGTATTGAATTTAGAGGAAATCGGTTCAGATTTATACATAGCTTTCATACAAATATCCCTATATTTTAGACTATTACTGCTCTAGAATACTCATTTTACATGGGATAATGACCAAATTTTCAGGGTCGTGTTATATTTGAACTAGAAACAGTTCACGGGACACATGGGTCTATGTTTTGATATAGCCCCATATAAATGTACCTCCGATTTACAATATTACTGCTCTAAAATGCACATTTTACATCGGATCTTGATCAAATTTTCTACACAATGTCACATTTATACTAGAAACGCGTATTTTGAAAGCCAGATATATAGGCCAATGTTTGGGCATAGGCCCCATACAAATGGACCCCCAGTTTATACTATTATCGCTCTAGAACCCACATCATACATTGGATCTTGTTAACATTTTGCATATCATGTTATATTTCAATAAAGAATACCTGCTTTGAAAGTGGTCTATAAAGGCCCACTTTTGAATGTAGTGCCCTTACAAATGGGCCCCAATTTTAATTATTACCTCTCTAGGACCCACATTTTACATCGGAAGTTTTTCAAATTTTGCAGATTATATTATATTTCAAATAAGAATACATACTATGAAAGTTAAATATATGGGTCCGTATTTCGGTATAACAAATTTGGCCGCCATTCTACTCTATTACATCTCTAGAACCCACATCGTGCATTGGACCTCGATACAATTTTGCATATCATGTCATATTTCAACTAAGAATACCTACTTTGAAAGTGATCTATATGGAACCACTTTTTAGTGCAGCACCCTAACAAATGGCCCCATTTTAATTTAATTTTCAATGACGCAAATTTTACATCGGATTTTTTTGAAAGTCAAATATATGTGTCCATACTTTGGAATAGCCAAAATGGGGCCAATTGTAATCTATTATAGCTCTAGAAACACGTCTTACGTCGGATCATGCTATATTTCAACTAGGGATACCTACCGTGAATGAGAAATATATAGACCTATGCTTTGGACCAGGCCCCAAGTGTTGTTATATGCCGCCTTTCAAATGTCGGTCCGATTCATCCTTTTACTACCATATATGTATGTATTTGTCTACCGAAAAATTGTATCAATTATTTGCCATATTCGTTATATGAACTCCATAAAATTGCTCCCATGAAACACCTGGGTTTAGTAATAAAAGCGTGGTGTATACGCAGCGAGTGGTGTAGGGTATTATGTAGTCGGTCCGATTTTAGCCTTTGCTTACTTGTTTCTTACTTAAAACCTTTTTGTTAGATCCAAAGAAATGTTTTCAAGTAAGTTTACTCCCATTTTTCTAGTAAATTTACTATGACTTTGAAATAAGGAAACTTTACTCATTAACTCGTTAATTGTCCTTCTTTTAAGTTTTTTTTGATAAACTGGAGTAAAATTGTTGAACTAAAATGGAGTATGGATTTCACTCGGTTTTTTGAATGCTATTTTTCTGATTGTATCATTTATATAAACATTTTCGATGTGTAATATATGTGAAAGAACACGCGAATTTTAAAATTTTCAATTGGTATATTTTTGTACAGTTTCGTTATTGTTATCACTAGTATCATATTTTGAAGACAAGTAACGATTTTTCTTCTTCTTCAATTTCTGTTATTGATTCTGCAGATGAATCTTATTCTTATTCTATTCTACAGATTTAGAAGAAATAAGTTTTTGCGAATTATTGAAAGAGCATTTTGACGTAAGCGCCACTTCGCGAACACGAAATAGCAATGTGGACTTCAGTCAAAATTGCTTTTGCTATAAATTCGTAACGGGACATTCTAAAGCTTTGCATTTTTCAGAGATTATGTAAATGATCGCAAATTATCGTTTACAATAAAAAACGAAAATCCAAAATTGTAGTGCTTACGTCTTTTTGTCAAATAGGGCTCGACATATTTTCCAAAAGATCTTTAGGTAGGACAATACAGGGCTGTGGAGTCGGAATCGGAGCCGGAGTCTAAGAGTCGGAGTCAGAGTCGAAAAATAAATGGTCGACTCCGGGTAAATGTTTTTTTTTTTCGTTATTAGAAATTATATTATATTTTCAGAAAAAAATATAATATATTTCCAGGCCGCGTAAAAATGGCGCTCCCGATTTGACTTTTTCCGCTCTAGAAACTACATACACAGAAAAAAATAAAATTTGGATTCAATAAAAAAATTCACGAATTCAAATGAAATATTATTCAAAAATGGTGTGACAAAGAAATCGAAGAATCACTGAATTTCACTTTTTCATATTCACTCGATAAAGAAATTCACATATTGACTAAAAAAGTTGTAAGTCGTTAATTGAAAATATTTGCATATTCACTCAATAAAAAATTTTGCATATTGATTAAAAAAGTTGTAAGTCTTTTATTAAAGACAAAAAATAAAAATTTGGCCGAAGCGAGTATCGAACCGAGGATGTAAGATTTGTCGTCACGCATTCTCACTATCACACCACGAGATAAAGTTAAATATAAGTGGATGACGCGCATCGTATTTTTGACTAAAGATTTAGTCTAATCTTTTAATTGAGTTCTATTTGAGGAGTTTCTGATTTTGACCAAACTTTTCATCAATTCAAATAAATGTTTGTTCTACTGTAACATTTTTTTCGTTGAAATTGCCAGGTGCACTTTTTTGTGTGTATTTTAACCGATGTTCTGCAAATTTGGCAAAACGCATCATATTTCATCTAGAAACGTTTATGGCAAATGTGCGCCATATCGTTTTTATACCCTCACTCTACAGAGTAGGAGGGTATATATCATTTGGGACAGAAAAAAAGTGTAACGTATTGAAGGAGTGACTTAACACCCCAAGTATGTTTGGACCAAAACCGTTTCACAACATTTTAAGATGTTTGAGCCATTTCCGTCCGTCTGGCTGATGTACACGATAACTCTCGAAAGGAGTTAAGAAATCAATTCAAACTTTGTACATGGCAATATTTTTCCCAAACTTAGTTTAAGTTCGAAGATGGGCGAAATTGCCACGCCCCTTCTGTTACCTCCCACAAAAATTGGACATATTCCTATGTTAAATAAAAACCAATGAAACTTCCACACGGATAGTCGGAATTTGCTATATTTTGGTATACGATAAAGTTTTTTATAAGCACTTTGAGCGTGCAAGATAATGCGGTTTTTACCACGCCCCTTCTGGTACCTCCCACGCAAATCGTCCCAATCTAAAGCTGTTATAACTTATATACGAATGGTCGGAATACCATGAAATTTGATATTTGACAATGTTTCTATGGACGTTTTATACACATGAAATATGGGCGATAATGCCATACCCCTTCTGGTAAACAAACCCGATATAACTTTCATACGGATAGTCAAAATCAGTTCCAATTTGATATTTGAAAATGTTTTATAATCGCTTAAACCTAAAAAAATATTTATGCTTTAGGCACACCCCTTCTAGTACCTTCCGCACAAATGTCTCTACTCTAGGTAAAATAAAATCCTTTATAACTCCTGTACGTTGCCTGAAATCCATTACGACTTCATATTTGATCATGTTTTTACAATTATTTAGGAATGTAGAAGCTGGGTCCAATTGCCACAAACTTCCAGTACCTCCCACATACAATTTAAGTCCTACCATACACATGTTCTCTGAGAGTGAGGGTATATATAGGTCGGTGTAACCGACTGAAACTTACGTACTTATTAATATAACCCTCATACAAATGTCCTTCCCGTATTTTTTCTCTCAGACACATACCATTACAGACTTTGATCTAACTTGAGAGAACACGTTATATTTCTGCAGGAAACATACTTTGTGAAAGATGGTCACATCGGTTAACGAATAGCATCCAAACAAAAATCGTTCCTGATTTCACATTCTTCCCCCAATTCAGTTGTAATGGTGTAGAAAGTGAAGGGTATATATAGTCAACTTTAGACTTTCCTTACTTGTTTTCCATAGTATTTTGTATAATGAATTAAACTACTTTACTTTACAAAATACTTTATAGAAACAATATTACTGAGATATATATAAACATAAAATTTTATAAAATAAAATGGGATTTCTTTAAAATATAGACATTATTATAATTATTGAAAAATACACCACTAAATATTATTGATTGAATATCCGGAGTCGACTCCGGAGTGGGAGTCGGAGTCGAAACATTATAAAATGCTGAGTCGGAGAGGCCGGGTTTGATGTTGAAAGGTCGCTTGAAAAGACTTTTGACATGGTCGAAATCATAATCGTGGTAGTCTGCAACCAAGTAATAAATGTCATATTAAATATAGATCCAAATTGTCTTGAGCCAGGACACTATCCTAGTTCAAATCATTATTATAAGATCAAGATCAAAATTATTATTTGAAATTAATTCCTTTTTTATGGTAATTTAAAAAAGAAAAATGCCAATATTTCTTTTTATTTTTTTTTTTTTCGTATGTTTTATTTTGGTCTTTGATTCGAACTCAATAATCTCATTGAGTTGCATGTGTAAGTATGCAGGCATACCCAGTATACTTTTTTCAGCCGTTCCGCTCTCAGTTGCTTGTCTTACAAATTACCGATAAAAATGAAAAGCCTATTAAGTGGAGTTCCATGTAAAACCAACGAGAGATTTTCGAAGGTCTTTCGATTTTGATGAAATTTGGTGAACGTGTGTGATATTGGAAGAAAAATATTGAAAACTTTGGCTACCCTGTAACGTTGAAATGGGGTTAACTTATCCAGCATAACTTTTGTTCTGTGAAGATGTTGAGACAATTTTTCTTCCAGGAGATTTGGTGAATTTAAATCTAATAGAAACTAAAAAATAGTTTTTTGAAAAATCCACTTTATATTATTTAGTTTTTGAGATATCGTCAAAAAAATGCGAGTACTGTTTTAATTGACGATATCTCAAAAACTACAGAAAAGCATATCATATTGATTTATATTACAATGCGAATGTGCATATCAAGTAAAAAGGAATCGAAAAAGTTAAAAGTTTTACATCGAGGAATCTTAAAAAGGATTTTCTACATAATGTCGTCGCCTTCAGATGCATTTAAATTTAAGTTCATACAATTTTATAAACTGTTCAGGAATAATTATTCTAATTCATCGATAAATTAGCAAACAAGAAATTCAAAAATTGTTGAATGAAAGATATTCTTTAGTTGTCCATAATGCGTAACTAAATATGTTAGTTAACATATATATAACGATTCTAATTTCGATTCATCAACGCATACTTCGTGTTATTTTAGACCATTATCTATCGTGTCTTTCTGTTCTCTTCCTGATTAATGATTTTTTCCTTTCTGAACACTATGTAAATATGCATTATTACCCGAACGGTTTTTCTGTTCTCTTTGTTCTGTGCGAACTGGAGCGTGAAAAGGATACCAAATTGAGAAGTAATTCCTACAAACATTTTTTAATGAAATTTGCTTTCCTCTTTCATCGAGCATTTCACACATTTGATACGTACACCTGTTCATTCTACCATGGGAAAGTAACGAACCACTGCTCCATTCTTACTTTGTTTTGCTTCTAATCGGTGATTGCCAAAAGCAAATGCCACACAAACGGAATTCGTACGAACTCAAAATGCAGGAAAGAAAACTAAACATTTTACCTTTTAACATTGCGAGGCAATCACGATAAAAGACCACACAATAGTATCAAAATAAAATATTAAATGTCTTCCATTCTGCATCAGAAATGCTTTGGAGGCAGAACTATTCTTGGATCACAAATAAAATTGGAAATTGAAATGCACCATCTGCTGGAAACTGATAGAAGCCACAATATTTCCACAAACTACACAACAAATATCGGTGTAGTCAAGCGGAGCAACAACTGACGTGGTCGACAATTGAGTAGATATGTTATGCAAGCCAAATGTTTATATCATGTTTTCTGTGGCGAGAGAAAAAATGGAAATAGAGCATAAAGGAAAAACTTATAGTGGAAATGTCGACAGTCAGTCGACAAGTAAAATGGAAGAAAGACGTTCCTTAAACAACGAACCGGATGCCAAACTCGTTACACACACTTCCTTCCACGTTTCAGAGTTTTGTGGCATTATTAACTCAATATCCGTGCAAAGTTTTACATTTTGAATGGCAGCATAAATGAATTCTGTTCCATTTATTAAAATTTATGGTTTGATATCAATGTCGACATTGTTGAACTTTTTGATGTAATTTGTGTTTTTTAAATCGAATATAAACGTTTTCGTTGGTACAACCTTCTGATCTTCTCAATATATACACCGCCTACATCAGGCCAAAGATGAAATGCTTTCAGTGGGACATAAAATAAACAAGTAAAAACGTGGTAAAGTTCGGCCGGCCCGAACTTTATATACAATCCACCATGGATTGCATTAAACATGGATTGCATTCGATTTTCGTAGAAGTTCAGTAATATTTTGTATTTTATTTTTTATTATGAATTATAATGTGACCAGTATTACGGGGTGACCAGAGCCTCGAGATAAAGTTAAATATAAGTCGATGACGCGCATCGTTTTTTTGACTAAAGATTTAGTCAAATCTTTTAATTGAGTGCTATTTAAGGAGTTTCTGATTTTGACCAAACTTTTCATCAATTCAAATAAATGTTTGTTCGAATATTTTTGTTCTACTGTAACACTTTTTTTCGTTGAAATTGTCAAGTGCACTTTTTTGTGTGTATTTTAACCGATGTTCTGCAAATTTGGCAAAACACATCATATTTAATCTAGAATCGTCTATGGTAATAGTGGGCCATATCGTCTTAGTTTTTATACCTTCACTCTACAGAGTAGGAGGGTATATATCATTTGGGACAGAAAAAAAGTGTAACGTATTGAAGGAGTGACTTAAGACCTGGTGAGAATTGAACCCACAAACCTCACGCTGATAGCCGAGCACGCTACCAACTCGACTACCGGGGTGCTCGAGAAGTGCAGTAATATTACATGAAAATATAACTTTTTTAATATAGCCCAACCAAAACAATACAAATATTGAAAAAATAATTTTATAAATAAATATAATATTTTTATTATTTCCAAACACGCATATAAGGTAAGGCTATATCGAAATAATACTTCAAGTCAATTTAAAAAATAAATATTCGTATAATTCAGTAAAGCTTAAATACCATAAATATTGGTAGATAGAGTGTGCTGCAGTTGGTTATATTTCCATTCTATTTTAATTACAAAAGTATAAATTTTGACAATCCATTTTCTCACGTAGATAGTGCAAAATAACCTATCTTCATGATTCAACCAATTTTTGCTGTATAAGTAAAAAGTACGAATTTGGAAAAATCTTTGCGTGTCTATGCAGTCGGAGGAATGTATACACGCAATTCCATGATTCTAGCTGCGGCCATTTGTTTGGTATCATTTTTATCACTTTTTTCCCAATTTGAGTACGACTTTCTAAAATTTCTTTATTTTACGTGTCTACGCAATTAGAGGGATGTACACACCGAATTTCATTACTCTAGGTGCAGCCGTTTGTTTGGTAGCATTTTTATCTCTCTATTCCCATTTTACCCCTTAAAAGTACGAATTTGTAATAAATATTTATACACTCCACGAGAGTATTATGTCTTTGTGCATTTGTTTGTAACACCCAAAAGGAAACGAGATAGACCCATTGTTAAGCATACCGATCGACTTAGAATCACTTTCTGAGTCGATTTAGCAATGTCCGTCTGTCTGTCCGTCCGTCCGTCCGTCCGTCCGTCCGTCCGTCCGTCCGTCCGTCCATCTATTCTTGTAATCACGATACAGGTCGCAATTGTAGACAGAACCAAATGAAACTTTGCACAACCATGTTTTTCGGGATAAGGACGAACGCTATTTAATTTGAAGAAAATCGGTTCAGATTTAGATATAGCCCCCATACGAATTTCACTCCCGATTTGACTCTTTTCATTCTAGATACCACATATTACAACAGATTTTCTTTAAAATTGGCAAAACATCTTATATTGTAACTAGAAACACCTGTGGTAAAAATGTGTTAGATCGGTTCAGATTTATATATAGCTCCCATACAAATTTCTCTCCCGATTTTACTTTTTCCGCTCTAGAGACCACATAATGTATCAGATTGTCTTCAGATTTGGTAAAACATCTTCTATTTCCACTCGAAAAATCCATGGTGAATATCGGTCAGATCGGTTCAGATTTATATATAGCTCCCATACAAATTTCGCTCCCGATTTGACTTTTTCCGCTCTAGAAACCACATATTGTATCAGATTATCTTCAGATTTGGTAAAACATCTTATATTCCCACTAGAAACTCCCATGGTGAATATCGGACAGATCGGTTCAGATTTATATATAGCTCCCATACAAATTTCGCTCTCGATTTGACTTTTTCCGCTCTAGAAACCACATATTGTATCAGATTGTCTTCAGATTTGGTAAAACATCTTATATTTCCACTAGAAACACCCATGGTGAATATCGGTCAGATCGGTTCAGATTTATATATAGTTCCCATACAAATTTCGCTCCCGATTTGACTTTTTCCGCTCTAGAAACCACATATTGTATCAGATTATCTTCAGATTTGGTAAAACATCTTATATTCCCACTAGAAACTCCCATGGTGAATATCGGACAGATCGGTTCAGATTTATATATAGCTCCCATACAAATTTCGCTCCCGATTTGACTTTTTCCGCTCTAGAAACCACATATTGTATCAGATTATCTTCAGATTTGGTAAAACATCTTATATTCCCACTAGAAACTCCCATGGTGAATATCGGACAGATCGGTTCCGATTTATATATAGCTCCCATACAAATTTCTCTCCCGATTTTACTTTTTCCGCTCTAGAGACCACATAATGTATCAGATTGTCTTCAGATTTGGTAAAACATCTTCTATTTCCACTCGAAAAACCCACGGTGAATATCGGTCAGATCGGTTCAGATTTATATATAGCTCCCATACAAATTTCGCTCCCGATTTGACTTTTTCCGCTCTAGAAACGACATATTGTATCAGATTATCTTCAGTTTTGGTAAAACATCTTCTATTTCCACTCGAAAAACTCATGGTGAATATCGGTCAGATCGGTTCAGATTTATATATAGCTCCCATACAAATTTCGCTCCCGATTTGACTTTTTCCGCTCTAGAAACCACATATTGTATCAGATTATCTTCAGATTTGCTAAAACATCTTATATTCCCACTAGAAACTCCCATGGTGAATATCGGACAGATCGGTTCATATTTATATATAGCCCCCATACAAATGTCGTTCCCGATTTGAAATTTTCCGCTTTAGAAACCACATATTCTAATCGATTTTCTTTAAATTTGGCACAACATCTTATAATCTAACTAGAAACACCTGTGTCTAAAGCGGGCTAGATCGGTTCAGATTTAGATACAGGCCCCATACAAATGTCGCTCTCGATTTGAATTTTGCGCTCTAAAAACCATATATTGTACCCGATTTTCTTTAAATTTGGGACAACATCTTATAATCCAACTAGAAACACTATGCAGAAATTGGGTAAGATCGGACCAGATTAAGATATAGCCCCCATACAAATGTCGCTCCCGATTTGACTTTTGTCGCTTTAAAAGCCACATATTGTGCTCGATTTTCTTTAAATTTCGCACAACATCTTATAATCTAACTAAACAAAGCTATGGTGAAAATGGGTAAGATCGGTTCAGATTTAAATATAGCCCAAATTCAAATGTTGCTCCCATAAGTTTAACCGATTTTGGCCAAACTATACATTTTATATTTCACCTATTTCGTTCCAGGTTTCAATATATCCTCATACAAATGTCCTTTCCGATATAATTTTTTTTTTGTCAAACACATACATTTACAGGATACAAAAAACCTTCCCATTTTCACTTTTTCACCGAATTGAATTGTATTCGGATTGAAAGTGGAGTGTATCATAGAGTCGGCCCCGCCCGACTTTAGCCTTTCCTTACTGGTTTTATATTAAGTATATACTCAATTAGAGGAATGTATACACCGAATTTCGTGTTTCTAGCTGTTGTCGTTTGATATGTACCATTTTGATCCCTTTTTGTCCCATTTCACCCCCTACGAATAAAAATCATATTAATACCCAATATCAAGTAAGTACAAGCAGGCAGACATATTGAAAAAATATGGGTATTTTTTGTCCTTATGAGGGAAATTTTTTTGTGCCGATTTCGGACAGGTCGATATTTCAAGGTGTTACAAACGGAATGACAAAGTTAGTATACCCCCATCCTGGAGGTGGAGGGTATAAAAACTGAAAATACAAACGACCCAAAAAGCAACGATTGAAACTTGCTTCACAGGAGGTGAAACATCTAATTCCTTGCAATTTTCTAACACAAGTCTGTGTGTTAGGAAATACATTAATGTGGTCTCCCAGTTTCTGACACGCCTCTCTCAACTGCTCTTAAATTTGAAACTGAAGTCGGTCCTCTCACGTTAGCTAATAATATTCTCAAATAATAACATTCTGCGTTGTTTGGGTGTACGGTATAAACACGGCCCAATGCATATGAAGCGTAAACATTTTGATACCCATCTACTGGAACACCTTGCTTGGTTCGAGTATGAGGTGACGCGCCAATTGTTTATACCATGACCTCTTACATTCAAGAACCAAAGACTTACCTGTAGAAAAAAATCGGCACGTGTTACTTTATAATATTGTTGTTTGGGTGGAGCCTCGTCCCTTTTTGTAGCATGACCTTTTTATAGTCAAGGGTCGTCCTCTGTTTGTTACAATAAAATATTCAAGTGAATCAATGTATTTGGTTATAGTTTTGAAATACAGTTTTTGTGAGCGGTGTCGTGCCCATTTGTCGTGTCTTCCCCTATTATAGCCAGAAAACATCCCCTTTCCACAGGCTAGATACAGTAAAATTTTCAAGAGAATCCGCCATTCGTTACGTGTTTTGTGATAATTTTAATATATAGTTGGTGTGGGCAGTCTCACGTCCATTTGTATCATGACAATTGTATAGTCACCATTCAGAAACTATCCTCTATTCAGAAGTTAGTCACAATAAAATTGTCAAGAGAAGCCGCACTTCGGATCGTGTTTTATGATAGTTTTAAAATATAATTTGTGTTGACGGTGCCACGCCACTTTTTCGTAAATGACCTAGTATATCCATCCCTTGCCCAGAAGTTAGCTGCAGTAAAATTATCGAGCGAATCCACCATCGGTATGCATGTTGTGATAGTTTTAAAATATTTTTTGTGTGGGAGGTACCAGCCACCCCCCCCTTTGTCCTATTATGACCTAGACTATGCAGGAACAATCCTTTGTCTAAAAGATAGATACAGTAAAATTTTCAGGCGAACCGGTCCACCGGTTTGGCGTCCTATACGCAACATACAGATATACAGACACATTGATTTATATATATAAGATTGATTACAGCAAGAGCAAAATACCATCAGCTGTTCAAGTTTTTCGATCCGATAAACGTCCAAGTGCCGGTTAGCGTTTAACCTATAAACAGATATTGAGAAAATGAAATTGTGGTAACTGGGAGTACGATAAATTTTAACCGGACTATGAGAAAATGACCATAAGTGCGAAATATAGTGATCACAATGATACTGTCAACCGCCGTGATTTCAATAAAAAATGTTGTTGGGTTTTAGACTGAAAACAATATAAAATAAATTTGTGATTGATTTGTTTGGAACCCACCTGTAACTATATATCCAATAAAATAAATACTTTTTACGCATATGATGGGAAAGAACCATGTTGCAAATTTAATTCTTGACACTTTTTGTAAAGGAGTATCTGAGAAATTTCGATCGATTGTTGATAGAAAATTAAACAATGCGCAATTGTTTCTTCGCTGTTTAAAAATAAGTGGTCAATCGTGAGAATGACATTGTAATTAAAGGCCTTTAAAACAAGATAAAAGTTCGGTTGATTATCTCTAATGTTAATTGCTGGATTTTGAGTACTTTTGGAATGTAAGTTTCGAGGGTTATATGAAACTGATTTTAATTCTGAAATAATAAACTTGTATCTCTATCTTCCGCTCTTGGAGTTGGTCAGAAACTAAAGTAAGCCTCAGTTAGTAGGTCTTGTGTTAGCAATGGCCAAACATTTACAACAACTGAGCAATTTCATTGAAATATCTTATTCGTTCTCTATATTTCTGCTGACGGTCCTTTGTCCAACAACATGTTTGGCATCTGCAAGTTATTAGGATTCCAGCCATCACTAGGGAATTTTCAGTTTTCTTGGTTGCATGCAACAAAACCATACTTTGTTGTTTTCAAAGTATAAACTGTGGATTTGTTATTTTTGGTTTTTTAGGTACTTTTGTTGTTGTTAGTATTGTCATTATTGATAAAAGAGTGTAAAGAACATGGATAACAAAAACTTTTTAACAACTTTGCTCATAACTTGCCTAAAACCTATACATCACCAATACCAAAGGAAGTGGCAAGCGGACAGACACAAATGTAAACAAACGCCACAAGAACTAAGCAAATGAAAGCACTTTGGTAAGCAACAGAAATCGATTATGCTCTAAGAGCTCTCACCATGTTATCTTGTACATTCGTGCCGAGTGGGAATGTGTTGTGTTAATATTCTCGTGCACCGCAAGTCATACAGTGGGGTCTGCTAAAAAAAGTATGTAATAATTACACTGACCTCAACATTTATAGGAAAAGCGGAGCACACAGCGGAAACCCGAAACTCAATTCAATGGCAATAGCTTGTTTAATATTGTTACACAACCCTGAAAAATATATACTTTAAAGAATATTGATTTTTTAATTATTTCCGAAGTTAGAGCGTTTTGAAGTTGGCGCGGCAGGGTCGGTACAAAGTGGAAAGGATTTTTTCAAACTGGTGGGCATGACAGCTCTGAATCTATCTATCAAATATTCTTTTTAGTTTAAGGTCCTGTAAGATGTAATAATTTTAACAGAGAGTGGGATACAGAAATAATACAGATTGACCTTATCAATTGCGTTGGTTTTTGACAAATAATAAAATAGTTTTGCATTATTTGGTGGAAGCTATTGGTTTTTAGATTGCAATCACTGTGCGCCGTGGAAGCAAATAAACCAAAACCATATCGAAGAATAACTTTTCTACGGTGAAAAGTACTTTTCAAATCCAGTAAATGGCAAGACGAAGAATAAGTTCTGTTCGAACGTTGTGTTGGTCAACAATCTGCACTTGATTTCAAACGTAATGGCAGCCATACTTAGTATCTTGTTGAATATGAACCCTCATGTGGTGTCATGTGCATGTAGCTCATATCAAATATTTACATCTTATAGTGGAATACAATTTCTCAGAGAGTTTGCTCCCACTGACCTGTGCGAAAAATCTGCAACTTTTTCTGCTGGTATTCTAGCCAAGCAAACAAATTATTTATCTTCCAAACTTGAGAACCACTTGGAAAAAAGTGTACGGAAGGCATGTGAAATTTACGGTTTTGGTATGAACTATGCCTTTTGTATTAAGCTATGCTATAGAAAATAAAAATTGTGTGTCCCATAAGTAATTTTTTTTGTGTGTATTGAGGCATACTGATTCATACATTTTTTAATAGACAATTATTTTTAATTTTTCTTTACTAAAATTCAAATTTTTGTCGACGGCACCTTTAACATTTGTACTATTATTTTGGGAGTATGAGTCTGATCATGCACGGTTAAACAGAAGGTAGGTGTTCTGATCATAAAAAAATGATTTTTTAATTCTTTGTTTTTGTTGGTACGAATAATATTTTGATTTTCTTAAATTCAATTTTTAACATATAAAAAAATATAGTTAACAAGGAGTCAGTTAAAGAATTTTAATGTTCCAAAATATAGACCTGATATTAATGCTTATTAATTTAACATTTGTATGACTAGTTTTTTTTGTATTTTTATTAGTTTTGTCCAAATTGATCATTTCTAAGAATAACATGCCAATTTCAACTGAAAATGACATGTAACCATTCTTTATCCCTTTTTCCCATTTCACCAACTACGAATAAGAATCACTTTATGGTGCGCGTTTTTGTTATAGGGGGAATACGCATACCCGACATCAAGTAAGTACAAGGACCCATATTGAAAAAATATGCTTAAATACTCTAAAATATTAGGGTTTATGATGGGTATTTTTAGTCCTTGTGAGGGAAAAAATTTTCCCTTTGGGCCGATTTCGCCCAGTAGATAATATAAAAGTGTTTTTTCCAAATTTGTACTTTTAAGGGATAAAATTAGGGTTTGCATCCCGGGATTTCCCGCGGGAAAATTCCCGGGAATTCGCATATTTTTCATTTCCCGAATCCCGGGAAACTCGTACGGGAATCCCGCGGGAATTCAGTTGAAATTTTTACATATTTATTGGCATATTTACCATCATGTCCACAATAAAATTAAAAATATTGTACAATAATTTAGTTCATATCGCTTTTAATTAGGTATGTCGAATATTGCAACATCCATTTTTTCGGATTTTGTCTGACAATATGGCAGGCATTGTAAACAATGCTATAGAAAACACAAGTAACAATATTAGGCCTGTTCGATTGGGCTTACTAGTTTGCGATTAAGAGACTTGAAAAGGTGGCATCATTGTTGCCCATTGGCTTATCTTAAATGGATCAACAAGAAAAATCTGGCAGCAACGCTAAGAGAGTAATAAGCTACTTTCTTGTTAAGCGAGTAAATTCCATACAAAAATTAAGCTAGTAAGCCCAATCGAACAGGCCTATTGTATTAAAAAAGTCAAGATAGCTGCCTAAAAAATAATTTAAAGTTTTTGACGCCACACGGCTTAGAACAGGCAACTTAAACATTTTATTTAATGATCCACTGACTATTTAGCCTAAATCTGTTGACGTTCTCCGTCGCGTCCACATTTTCCAATGAAATATGAAATATCTGATGATGCCATAAATGCATTGCTTGCATATGTAGATACATAAATTTAATTTTGAAACTTGAAAATATATTTCAGCTGATCTCACATTGCACTTTATTATATGAATTCTGTAACAGGTATTAAATATTTATTTTACTTGAATAAAATGTGAAGTCTAACTCATGGTAAACAATATGTTGACGATTTCCCGTGCTGTTCCGGGAACCCGGGAAATTGAAAAAATAATTCCCGTTTCCCGGGAAATAAAAAGTACGGGAAAATGCAAACCCTAGATAAAATGGGAATAGAGGGATAGAAATGGTACATAAATAAATGGTTATATTTACTTATAAAATTATTTTGTTCAATATTTGTATTTGTTTTGGTTTGGCTATATTCAAAAATTTATATTTTCCTGTAATATCACTGCACTTCTACGAATATCGACAGCCTCTGTGTAATGCAATCCATGGTGGAGGGTATATAACGTTCGGCCCGGCCGAACTTAACGCCTTTTTTCTTGTTTTATAATGATTATTATTTAAGCAAGACAAATTTATAGTTTCGTCATATTCACACCTGCGATTTTTGGAAAAATAAATGTAAAATTGGGATTTATATGGTTTTGGTTTTGGTTTTTAATATATTAAGATTGGATTTGATAAATAAGTAAAAAATTGTTAAAGATTAAGAAGAAGTGTTTCAAAACTACCATTTTGAATAAAAAACGAAAAGAACTTTCGAGATTGATTGATCGATATTGATGATTATTGATTAATGAAAAAATAGTAAAATTATCATTTCGATTAAAATGCATTGAAATACACATACATATGTTTGTGTGTTTAGGCTGTGATGATGATGATGACAATGTCGGGTATATATTAACTGTATTAAGAACAAATTAAATAAGTATAGGGATAAAAATGCATAATATTTGTGTTAAGAGAGGTTCAAAAGCTGAACATATTTTTTATAAATAAATACATATTTTAAAGGCATTATTGCTAAAAAAATCACGATTTTTTCGAAAATTTTCAGTTGAAACTATCACCAGAAAATACATATTTAAAAGGATTTATTTCGAATTCATAATCACATAGAGAAATTCCCCGTTTTCGTCTCTAGACGAACGTATCGTCTAAATTAGAGACATCGAGAATTATAATTTAAAAGAGTTCTTTATTCTAGAAATAGCCCCTGTCTGTTACTTGAAATTCCAATTTTAGACGATTCGATTCGTGGTTAGAGAAATCAGAGAAAATGATTGCGTCTTCTTGCTTCTATTTGTAAACCACAATAAATAAGATGAAAATCGTAGAATTTTCAATAATAAAGAAGTGTTTAAATTCAGACATCTATGAATTAAATACATTCGGAATATTTTAAAACAAATTATCGTATTTTCAGAAAATGTACATTGGAGAAGCTATAAAAATGCAAAGGATAAGCTGCCGAAATGCCTAACTATATGCGGGAAATGTAATGATGGAAATCGGAAGCTCGAGATAATATAAACAATATTTAAATGTTGGAAGTAGAAAAATTCATATGTACATGTCGGACTATAGATAACATACATATGCCAAAATGCAAAAAAAATGTTGCAAAATTTAACAAGAGAAACTAGAATCGATTCTCCTTCTATCGAAGAATATGTCCTAGGTTTTAATATGTAAAATATCATTTGAATTTCTTAGGTATATGTGCCGGAATTTTCAACTAAGACATGAGTTACTAAATATACCAAATTAAATTTCATCCATTTCAACAATTTTCGAAAAGAAATAAATCCTTTTAAATATAATCTGTGTTACTACGGTGCAAGCTAAACTTACATTGGAGTATGGAGGACAAGTGTATGTATAAAAAATGCTCTTATAAAAAGGGAAGGGTGGGTGATCACATCAGTTGTGGTTGGTTGTTTATTCATTTATAATTTTGTTTTGTTTTTTTTTTTTTTATAACAATAAAAAAAATGTTTAAATATGTACTTCTTTGTCGTTTTTCTTCTTGGTCTGTTATACTTATATACTTAAACTCTAACAAAAATATTTTGTGGCCCAAAATATTCCACACGGCAAAACAATTGCCAGACAGCAAAGTATGGAGTCATTTTCGAGAAACTTCAGTGCGTTGAATCCCAGCAATTCGCGACTTTGAGATATAAAAACCGAAATGTTCATAATCTTGGATTTTTATCATATTTGTGTTTATATTGCGCGACGTGAAAACACTGTCTCTCAAAATTACTCGTGTCACCTTAATGACCAATTGTTTGCCTTCACAAATATTCATAAATTAATTCAGAGCTCATTCGGCAAAAGCCTTTTATCGTTTATATCGTTAAAATCTGATGACGTGATCAAAAGTTATGATATCGTTAAAGAAGCCATCTCTTCATAAAAATCCCAAGAATACCAACTTTAGACCACTGTAAAACTCAAACCACGAACTACTTTCAGCTACGGTAAGCTCTAGTAGAATGCATGTGCCAAATTTCATCAAAATCGCAGGGGATGAACATCCAAATCTATGACTTTTGTGTCCCTTTCCGATGGATTACCCTATAAACTTTTCCAATTCAAATGAAACCTTTTAACTAACTTTGTCATTCCGTTTGTAACACCTAGAAATATCGACCAGAGACCCTATAAAGTATATATATATTTGATCGTCATAAAATTCTAAGACAATCTAGCCATGTCCGTCCGTCTGTTGAAAGCACGCTAGCATCTAAACGAAAGGGGCGAGGATTTCCAAATTTTCCATTAATGCGTCTAATAGTAATAGATCGGTTGGAATTGAATCGGTCCAAAGGGAACAATTTGTCCCTCACAAGGACTAAAAATACCCATAATAACCCCTAATATTTTAGAGTATTTAAGCAATTTTTTTCAATATGTCTGCTGTGGTATGCGCATTCGCATCGCATTAACAAAAACGTGCACTATAAAGGGATAAAAATGGTACATATTAAACGACATCAGGTAGAAACACGAAAGTCGGTGTGTACATTTAAAATGTAAAATTTGTATTGCAATTCATAATAAAAAATAAAATAAATATTACTGCACTTCTACGAAAATCGACAGCCTATGTGGAATGCATAAAGTTCGGCCCGGCCGAAGTTAAAGCCATTTTTACTTGTTATAAATAAATTTGTTATAAAATAATGCCCGATTTATTCAATAGGACCTGAAAGAAATATTAAATTTCCAAGTAAATAAAATATAATAATGTAATTTCGTAGAAACACTCATACTTCCGATTCTAAATCACAACGCATTTTCTTACTAATTACACTGAAAGAAAAGTGGTTCAGTCTATCAATGAAACAGTTGCATTAATGAAAGAAAGTTGTTTGCATGCAATGAAATGAAAATTTGCAATAACGATATTTTTACCGATTTGTAGTGTCATTAATACAATGAAATGAAATCTGTTTCCTAACCCGAATATTATTACACACTCCACGAGAGTATTATGTCTTTGTGCATTTGTTTGTAACACCCAAAAGGAAACGATATACATCCATTGTTAATTATACCGATCGACTAGAATCACTTTTTGAGTCGATTTAACAATATACGTCCGTCCGCCCGTCTGTCCATCTTTTCTTGTAATCACGATACAGGTCGCAATTGTAGACGGAACCAAATTAAACTTTGCACAACGAAGTTTTTCAGTACAACAACGAACGCTATTTAATTTGAAGAAAATCGGTTCAGATTTAGATATAGCCCCATACGAATTTCACTTCCGATTTGACTCTTTTCACTCTAGATACCATATTACAACAGATTTTCTTTAAAATTAGCAAAACATCTTCATATTTTAACTAGAAACACCTGTGGTAAAAATGTGTTAGATCGGTTCAGATTTATATATAGCTCCCAACAAATTTCGCTCACGATTTGACTTTTTCACTCTAGAAACCACATATTGTATCAGATTGTCTTCAGATTTGGCAAAACATCTTATATTTCCACTAGAAACAACCATGGTGAATACAGGTCAGATCGGTTCAGATTTATATATAGCTCCCATATAAATTTCACTCCCGATTTGACTTTTTCCGCTCCAGAATCCACATATTTTAACAGATTTTCTTCAAAATTGGCAAAACATCTTATATTTAAGCTAGGAACACCTATGGTGAAAATGGGTCACATCGGTTCAGATTTACATATAGCTCTTATACAAATTTCTTTCCCATAGAAATGCGTATTTACAGAGAATTTCTTAAAATGGAGCATAATACGTTATACTTCAACTGGAAGAACTTATTGTGAAAGTTAGTCACTTCATTCCATGTTTGGATATAGCCCCCATACAAATATTATTCTCGATTTGACAAATTGGACCAGGTCATATTAGCCTGTGATTAGGAAACATACAAAAAATTTTCACGTTTTCATTTGTTTACTGAAATGAATTGTATTCCGATAGAAAATGGAGTGTATCATATAGTCGGCCCCGCCCGACTTTAGTCTTTCCTTACTTGTTTTATTATCGGAATGAACTGTTGTTGTGTCATGTTTTTTAGTGTGTGTGTTTTTGGGTGTTATAAACAGGTTATGTTTTAATTCTCATTTATTTGGCGGGTCACATGACATAAATATTTTGGCCAATTAATTTGTGCAAATTAGATGTACAGATTCTACAGTTTATTAATCCTTTTTGGTGCAGCAATGAAACATTTGCATTATGTCTAAGAATAAATGTCATTACATCATCCAAACTACTTCATTACCACAATGACAAAATAAATAACGACAATTTACTTTAATCCAACAGTAATGAAACATTTTTGAAACAATGATCCTTAATTTAATGAAACATTTTACGGCATTTCAGTGAAACTCTAGAAAATATACAAAGAAATTTCTCTACTTCCACTTCACAACACTGAACAAGTTATTTCCTTCAACTATTTTTGTCATTGAATGAAGATAGGCAAAGCATATTCATATCCACCAGAAACTTTATTTCTTTGGTTCGTACAAAAGTTTTGTAAAATTCCGATTTTGTACGACTGGCAAACTGGTATTCAATAAAGTGTTCACTTCGTTCAATACTTCCTTTCAGAATTTTAATATTCCGATACTCTGGCGTGCGGAGAAACTTTTCGATTTAATTTCTTTTGCAAACTATTTGTGTAGCATAAACCCATACGTATTCACATGTACATAAAGTTTAATGAAATTAGAGAAGATAACTATTCAAACAAAAATTATCAACGGGACGATGAAGATGTTGTTGTTGAACGTCTACAGATATGAGTATGTACGATGTCAGTTCAATAAGTTGCCGAAGTGAACAATTTCACTAGTACGATTTCTCGTCAGTCCAAACCATTTTGTGACGAATATGTTGGCTGCGGATCTTGTTGTAGCGTTAAAATTGGGTACTTTGAGAACTGCCCTCGTATATGTTCATATGAGAATTTATATTTAATTAGGAACTGAAAAGAATGTTTATGTATTTTGCGCAGCTGCAGGTTCACAACATATGAGATATTATTGTCGCATCATCGTTTATAAAGATTTTGCAAGTGGGGTTTCGAGAAAGTTCAGATAAATCCCTAACCTTTCAGATTTCATGAAATTTAATTTTTCGATTCAAAGTACGCACTGCTTATAATTCATAAGCTGTTGACTGGAATGCATTTTCCTTGATAATTTTCTATGTGTTCACCAACCTAGAATAAAATTTGGATTGTTTAATGTTATTTCGTGCCTGCGTCTTGGAAATATTTTGTAAAATCAATTATGAAAAATTAACAGAAGAAAACACTACCTTTTGAATGATGATCCATTCTTGAATCAGTTTTTGTGAACATATTTTAATACAAAAGATTGTTTTTACGAACCACAATGTTCAGTCTATATTTACAACAAGGAGTCAAATTCATTTCCAAGTGCAACTATTAATTTTTAACGAAATACTACCACAAACTACGAATAAGTCACCAGTCTTCCACAAACAAATTATAATAAACGTTAAATAATTCGACCAATAAGTAATTCTAAGACAAGCATAACAAGTAAGAAAACGTCAGTCGGCTAAACCGACTTATATACTCTCACTCTCAGAAAACATATGTATGGAAGTTAGAAGGACTTAAGTTTTACTTAGGACCGGATGATTTGTGTGGAAGATACTAAAAGGTCCCAGTTTCATCCTCTATATAAAACAATTGTAAAATACTAGTATTAAGGATTTAATTTGACCTTGCAGGGTAACACATTTTCGAATATAAAATTGCAACTGATTTCGACTATCCTTATGGAAGATGTACCAATTTATGTGGGAGGTACCAGAACGGGTGTAGCAATATCGACCATTTTGCAAGTGAATGCAACGTCTATAAAAACAAACAGCTTTAAAAGCAATGAAACGGATTTGGTCCAAACATACTTGGCGTCTTAAGTCATGCGTTAAACTGTTCTTGTGCCAAATATAGTTTTTGTAAAAAATATCATTTTTCGAAAAATATTTCTTTGGACTGACATAACTTTGTTCCCTCAAAAGTCTTTAAAGAATAAAATATTTAGAAACTGGGTGTGATGTCTTCCTCACTTGCCTATATTTAAGAAATTAACTTTTCTTCGTTTATTTTATTTTCTCACGATAGAAATCACGATAGTGGTAGGGTGCAGCCAAGTAATAAATGTCACCACGCCATTTGTAAATAAATTTGGATTCTATAAAATATAGATGCAAAATGACCTTGAGAAGGAAAATATCCCAGTTCAAATAAAACATTTTTAAATTTGTTAAGCACCAATAAAATCACAAAAAACATTGCAAGCCAAGGACATTGCAATAATAATAAGCCTCCGCTAACCATAACTGTGCGGTAAAGTCCTTAGGGACCTACAATTAAAATAGTTGGTGTTATTAACAAAGATTCGGAAAATTTTAAATTACAATTAAAAAAAAAGACAAACTACAAAAATTCTTCTATGTTATCCATAATATTATATTCCATTGTTACTCGTGTTGCTTCACCAGTGAAACTTATATAAGAGAGAGATTTTTTATATATAACGACACTATCGTCGATGGTATCAGCGAAATTCTTTGGTGTGTTTCGCAAATTATTCGGTCTAGATCTAATAGTGGGTCAATTTTGCTATAGCTAAACCGATCGTAATTTCCAGGGGACCTTACCGCACACAATCGTAGTAAGTTAGTTTACAATCGTAGTAAGTTATTTTTTTTTGTCCAAAAAATAGCATATAACTATGAAACCGATTTTAATCAGTAGTAAAGACTTTACTTTTGGAATACATAAGCATCCATCGATGTCCTACCAAGGGGAATAAATTGGATGTAAATAAAATCAAATAGATCCCTGGGATCTTTTCGCGCACAGAAGGGCTAAAGGTCATCTGTTTAATATATTTTGAATTTCTATAGCATTATAGTATCACAAGCTGATCAGAAAAGCAAGTAAGGAAAAGAAGTCGGGCGGGGCCGAATATATGATACCCTACACCACTCTATGCGTCTATACTTATTTGTGATTTCTAAACCTGAATGAAATTCTTTTGCCTATGGTACTCCAACATGTTATATGCCCCATACAAAACAAAATTTATTGTGAAAATTACGTCTAAAAACGTATTGAGTGGGATCTAAATCAAAATAAGGACCGATATGTATGGGGCAATATGAAAATCTGGGACAGTAGGTGTTCCTATGTGAAGTAATTTAGATCCAGAAAACTTGTATGGGGGCTATTTGAAGACATAGACCCATGAGGTCCAATTTTACGTTAGGTATTCCGAGATTGCATATAGAACAATCTCGAAATTTTGTTTGAGATCCAAAAACAAATGCAGATTTTACAGCAGTAATAGTATAAATCAGGGAGGGGCAACAACAACACATGGGGGCTGTACGGAACATGAACCCATATAGTTTAATTTCATGGTAGGCATTCCTAGTATAACATGATCTGCAAAATTTGATCAATTTCTGAGGTAAAATGTGGAATCTAGAGCGATAATACCAAAAATTGGGGTCCATTTGTAAGGGGGCTACACCAAAAAGTGGACCTATATAGATTATTTTCACAGTAGGTATTCTTAGTTGAAATATAAGATGGTCTGCAAAATGTAACCAGATCGGATATAAGGTGTAAGATCCGATGTGTGTTCTAGAGCGGTAACAGCGTTAAATGGTGGTCCATTTGAATGGGGGCTATACCTAAACTTGGACCCATATTCTTGACTTTAACAATAGGTGTTTCTAGTTGAAATCTAACATGATTCTCAAATTTTTATCAAGATCCAATGTAAGATATGGGTTCAGAGTGGTAGTAGTTGAAACTGGTAGCCCATTTGTATACCATTATGTGGAAAATTTGATCAAGATCCGAAATAAAACTGGCATTTTGGGGCAGTAATAGTGTAAATCGGTGGTACATTTATATGGGGGCTACATCAAAACATGGACCCATAGGTCCACTTTCACAGTAGCTGTTTCTAGTTCTGATATAACATGATCCAGTTTCATCAAAATCCGATGTAAATGGTGTAATCTGTAAACCGAGTTTCTCCAAATTTAATACCGATCGTCGTTGGGAAAGAAATTTCATGGCAATCGGACCACAAAAGCGACCTGTAGAGTGCGAACAGTGCTTTGGGTCGACTAAGCCGATCCCCATACTTAAAGGTGGATCTAGCTCGACTATTTATTGGTGTTACAAACATTTGGCGCGAAACTAACTTATAATACCCTATTCTACGAAGTGCTGTAGGGTATAATGAGGAAAGGGGGCGTAACTGGATTGTTCGTGACTTTACTTTGGCAAAGAAATTACTTAATAATACATGGATAGCAACTTTTTCATATATTCTCAATGGACAATAAATTTAATTATTTACTTTTTGCAAGCGAGGTATATTTTCCAAAAAATCGGGTTTCCATTATTTTTTATCGAAGCAGCCAGTTTTTAAACTTATAAATAAAGGAAAAATGACTTGCACAATTAACAGTCATTTAATAGTTAAATTCAATAGTATTCTTAGTCTGAGAACATGTTTAAATCTACATAAATAAGAATTAACTATTATACGTTGGCAATACATGATTTGAGAACGACTGGTTAGTTTTCTAAAACTTTCATGATACACCCGACTAAGGTTTTAACAATAAAAAACTTTGGAAAAATTGTTTGGCAAACCGGAAAATTTGTGAAAAAGCATAAATGTTTTTACCATAACTCGGGGTATAAACGATGGATGTGTCTAATTCATTTTTGTTTTGTTCGTTAGGTTCTTGGGAAATTGGTCAGTACAGAAAACAAAAGTTAGCATATTTTTTGATAAACTGCATTCGTAGTTTTTGCACTTTTAGTCATTGCTGATGTGACACACTCAAAGATTTTTATACACTCCACGAGAGTATTATGTCTTTGTGCATTTGTTTGTACCACCCAAAAGGAAGGGAGATAGACCCATTGTTAATTATACCGATCGGCTTAGAATCGCTTTTTGAACCGATTTAGCAATGTCCATCTGTCCGTCTGTCTATTTATTGTTGTAATCACGATACAGGTCGCAATTGTAGCCAGAACCAAACGAAACTTTGCACAACGAAGTTTTTTGGAACAAGGACGAACGCTATTTAATTTGAAGAAAATAGGTTCAGATTTAGATATAGCCCCCATACGAATTTCACTCCCGATTTGACCCTTTTCACTCTAGATACCACATATTTCAACAGATTTTCTTCAAAATTTTCAAAACATCTATAGTTCAACTAGAAACACCTGTGGTAAAAATGTGTTAGATCGGTTCAGATTTATATATAGCTCCCATACAAATTTAGCTCCCAATTTGAATTTTTCCGCTCTAGAATCCACATATTTTAACAGATTTTCTTCAAAATTGGCAAAACACCTTATATTTCAACTGGAAACACTTGTGGTAAAAATGTGTTAGATCGGTTCAGATTTATATATAGCTCCCATACAAATTTCGCTGCCAATTTGAATTTTTCCGCACTAGAATCCACATATTTCTTCAAAATTGGCAAAACACCTTATATATCAACAGATTTATCATTCAGATTTATATATAGCTCGCATACAAATTTCGTTCCCAATTTGAATTTTTCCGCTTTAGAATCCACATATTTTAATAGATTTTCCTCTAAATTCGCAAAACACCTTATATTTCAACTGGAAACACTTGTGGTAAAAATGTGTTCGCTCAGATCGGTTCAGATTTATATATAGCTCGCATACAAATTTCGATCCCAATTTGAATTTTCCGCTCCAGAATCCACATATTTTAACAGATTTTCTTCAATATTGGCAAAACATATTATATTTTGAACTAGGAACACCTAAGGAGAAAATAAGTCACATCGGTTCAGATTTACATATAGCTCTCATACAAATTTCGTTCCTCCAGAAACCGCGTATTTTCAGAGAATTTCTTAAAATGGAGCATAACATGCTATACTTCAACTGGAAGAATTTATTGTGAAAGTTAGTCACTTCATTCCATGTTTGGATATAGCCCCGATACAAATATTATACTCGATTTGAAAAATTAGACCAGGTCATATTAGGCTGTGATTAGGAATCGTACAACAAATTTTCCTGTTTCCACTTTTTTACTGAATTGAATTGTATTCCGATAGAAAGAGGAGTGTATCATATAGTCGGCCCGCCCGACTTTAGCCTTTCCTTACTTGTTTTATAATATTAAATACATATTTGCTTGTCATATAATTGCTGACTAAAGAAGAATATTTGTGATAGATTTGTTTCAGAATCTCAGACAGAGAAAGTTGAAATAAATGCAATTGCAACCTCGAATTGTTTGATTTTTACAATAATTGTAGTTTTTTCCTGACTGACATTGGTTCTTAACACACACGTAAAAAATCAGCCTAATCCCTAGGCTAGATCGCGAGAAATTATAAAACAAAAATGTCATGCATACAAAATCATTTTAGCCATATCTCTCGCGAAAATTAAAATTTTGCAAAAGTATCCAATTCGGATTTTTTGTTTACCGTGCGCTACCGGAAAACCTAGTTTTTTGTCGAAAAAGATCGATCTTCCAAAAATCATGGACCAATTTTTACCCTAGTAATTTTCTTGTATAAGCTGGGGTGTAATTTTGCTATTTAAGCGGGACAAGCATTATTTACAACCTTGGTGTCTTCGGTGACACCCCACTAAAACATTTTAATCCTTAAATGTCCTTTTTGAAAGGACCTTATTGGATTTTCTCGAAAATTTTACCTATAAGGAGACGAGCTAGTGGGTTAAGATCATCCACAAAAATGATCCCCATACAATTCCACAATGTAGTTCTGACAATAATAATTCGCTCAGACATTAACTTAGTATAATGCTCCCCTCGACCAAAAAATGAAAACTTTGACCAGCGTTAAAAAGAAACTCAGACCAACTGGACTACTCAACATGCCCTTTCAGAACCATACGGTCGCTACTCTGTTCCAAAAATGCTGTTGTGTTATTATTTCAGATATATATTCAATATAACAATGTACGGTTGACCGACCAATAGAACAACATTCTAAGTTTTTGTGATCATCGACCAGAGAAGAACTTTAAATGGACGTAGGGTATAAACAATCACATTTAAATTAGTAGAACTTCCTTCACTACGGTGCGGATTCAAACTGTCTTATGTTGTTGCTGTTTATTACATTTATAAAATTATAAGTTTCTGTTTTTATTTTCGTCATAGTTTGTGTTTACCCTTTCTCTGAAAATCTTCTTTCGGTGGCTTCTGAAAGTCCTTCTTTTGCAATCTAATTTGACGGCGCTACTACTGGAAAGGATAATCCATCCATAGGCAAAGCCTACAAACTGTCTCTTAGCTCTGTTAGTGGGCCTATTGTTGTGTTTGTGTACCAATGTGATAGTGTTTGTGCGCACACAATGATGGCAACCGAAAACCATTTTAATGAGAAACTCGACCCTAAGTGACAATAACAAGTATTAATTGAAAAACTTACAGTTTGTAACTCTATAAAACAGCAACAATTACCAACAATTGCCAACAATAACGACATTGGACTTTATTAAATTTCCCACAAATGGAATCATTTGTTTAACTTTCGACAACGTGGTTGAGTGTGCTGAGTTTTGAAAGTATTGATGGCATTGTTTCCAAAGTATTGCTATTCTGTTAGAACAATTGCGTTGAGTATATTTTGTTTAATCAAGTACATACACTCAAATACATTCATACGTTCATATATGTACAATGTACATATATATATACATTGTACATATGTATCTCTCAATCAGAGCTGGGTAGTTTAGAGTCTTTTTGATTTTTAAATTTACCCTTAACTCGAAAAAATCCACCCATTTTGGAGATTTTGGAAAATCGTGAGTACAACAACAATTTTTAGTCCGGAACTAAGCGCATATCGAAATATCTTCTAAAAATCGAAAAACGCTAATATTTGACACTACTGACCGACTATGTTATTCCCACCACTGCGTACCTCAACACAATTCAATTCCACAACAAAATGAAATCGGAAGAGATATGTTCTAGTCATGGACCGATAAAACATAACATCTTCTGCCCAATTAGTTCAAAATCTCTAAAGATATGTGGTTTCTAGTGAGACAAGAGTTAAATAGGGAAAGCTACATGGGTCTTCACCATATATGTTTATACATAAGTGAAATATAATATGTTGTTTTGAGAAGGTTCTTTATATCGGTGATACACTGAAAGAAAAAAGCTACATCAAAGTTATGTATAAGTTTCATCGCTTGTTGTTCATTAAATTTATGTAATAATTCCACTGATTTAATGAATACAACCTTCAATTTGATGACAGCCAATTTCATTAAATTTGTCGACTACATCAAAATAATGAAATTTCTGACATCAATATTTGTTATATTTGTTCGAGTTGGTCTTCGTTATTTTATTTTAAACAAGAAAGTTCGGTCGTACCGAACCTTATATACTCTCCACCACGGAGTGCATTCCTCAGTATTACCGGCAGATTAGAGCCTGTCATCCTTACATAGAAATGTAATACCATATTAGGAAAATTGTGATCCTTTTTATGCACATCACAATATTTGTTTAATATTTCTATAAGGCATATTTATGCATTTATGTTTTAAATAAATAGTGATGCTTCATTATTATAATTTATTATAATATTAATAATAATATAAATATAAAAACTTCAGGGGAAATCAAAAGGTGAACATGAGGCAACAATCTTCAAAAATATGTCCTAAATATCAGGTGCATTGTCAGTCGTTATTAAGAAACAATTTCCCTCAGGGCCGATTTACCATTTGGAATTTCTTGATTCCAGCTACAGGTCAAGTTTATGTGCCATTTTGACAAGAAAAGTACTAATTATAAAATTATAATAATGCAGATATAATTTCGTTTTGACCCTAATAGAACGAATTTGGAAAAAGTCATCTTTTTCCGCTTCTACGCAGTCAGACGAATTACATGGTTTTAGCTACAGCCGCTTGATTGGTGCCAAATTTAATCCTGAAGGTTCGAATATCGAAACATCTCTTTATTTTCCACGTCTACGCAGTCAGAGCGTATTTCAGTACTTGTGCTGTTGCCGTTTGGTTGGTACAATTCTTAAAATAAATAAATCTTCTATTTTACTTGTTTACACACCGGCTTTCATGATTCTAGCTATTGTCGTATCATTGGTAACATTTTTATCCGTTTTAGTCCCATATAGCCCGCTAAACTTTTATTTACTTTTTGGTGGTTTCAAGCTACAAGCTGAATGTACGCAACAAATTTCAAGTGCATATAAAGCAGAAATGAAAAAACAGCGCAAACAGGGCATTTTCAGTCTTTTTTCCCTCTGAGCCGATTTCGTCCACTTTCAATCCCAACGTGGAAAATTGTAAAATATATGAAAACGTGGAAGAACCTTTTTATACCCTCACTCTACAGATTAAGAGGGTATATATCATTTGGGACAGAAAAAAGTGTAACGCATTGAAGGAGTGACTTAAGGCCCTAAGTATCTTTGGACCAAATCCGTTTCACGACTTTTTAAGATGTTTGAGCCATGTCCATCCGTCCGTCTGTCTGGCTGGCTGGTGTACACGATAACTCTCGAAAGGAGTTAATGAATCGATTAAAACTTTCAATATTTTTCCCAAAGTTAGTTTAAGTTCGAAGATTGGCGAAATTGCCACGCCCTTTCTGGTACCTCCCACACAAATAGCTCATTTTCAAATGTTAAAGGAGGAGGGAGTAGTGTCTGTTGACATCTGTTTTGAATCTCTGAATGTCGTAATTGGAGGGAAACATATTTGCCGGAAGTCGATTCCACATACGGATAGTACGGGCGAAGAACGAATTTATTCTGTAATGTGTAGTGCGGCCGGTTGTCCAATCGACAACAAATGGGTGATCGTTCCTGGAGAGTCGCGTATCTCTACCGAACGTTCTCACGGGCGGTATAAGATCACGAATTTCCGAAGAACAAACACCATGAAAATATCGATAGAACAATGACACACAACCAACATTACGACGGTGTTCAAGGGAGACAATAGAATTGGATATCCTACCGTCAACTATCAACACCATCGCGCTCCTCTGGACACGGTCAAGTAGCTCAAGTGATGAAGCTGGAGCACCCGACCATATATGGGAGTTGTATTCCATCTTTGGTCTGATGTAGGTAGTGTAGATATTGAGAAGATCAGAGGGTGTGAAATATTTCTTACATCTTTGTAAAAAGCCTAAACATTTGAAGGCATCTTTCGACACATCAAATACATGTTTTGTCCAACGAACATCACATTGTATTCATTGTTTTTGCAAATGTTTTATGACTGTTGAAGATAGGACCAAATGCCATGAACCTTCTAGTACTTTCCACACACATCATCCGGCCCTACGTAAAATTTAAGTTATTATAATTTCCATAGATATGTTCTCTGAGAGTGAGGGTATATATAAGTAGGTGTAGCCGACGGACGTTTTCTTACTTGTTTTATAATCACTTTAAATCTATAAAATATTTATCTAGGTCTCATGCTAAAATTTAGGTCTTCGTATCTTCTATATTTTTACAATTCTTTCATAAATACGGAAATTGGTCCCCAACCTTCTAATACCCGCCACACAAATAATCCGACACTAATCCATAGTCTTTGACATGGTAGTGTCATGCTAATGAAGCTGATCAACAACGATTTATAAAATTTTTAATGTCATCGAGGCTACGTCCAAAAATGTCAACACAAAATATTTTTTTCAAAATTTGTTTTGATACATATATTTATATGGTAGTTGGCGATAGTGTGAAAAAAAATAATTTTTTATTTTGAGTAAAAAATTTAATTTTTATTATCGTTTTTGTTATCGCATCTTGTTATCCCGGCTTAAAGAAAATCAGCACTAATGAAAAGTTCGCCCGAACTCTAAATCATCAAAGAAAAAAGAAAATCCATTTCCAGTTATTTTAGATTTTCGCTGATGCATTCCAAGAAAAAAACTCCCATTGCCAAGTAATGTTGGACAAGGCTAAACCAAAAGTCTTCACTGCTTATTTTTCGGATCCGTTTTTAAGTACTTTCACACACGCTTACAAAAAGTTGATAAATAAGTACTTCTACGCACAAAAGTTAATAAATAAGTACTAATGAACGAGTTGAAAAGATATCGACTTGATAACAGACTGAATAAAGATACACCTCAAAGAATGTAGAAAATACATTTTTAAAATCTGAAGTTATAATTAATTTTAACTTACCATCAACTACTTTTTAAACCTTTAAAATAATGCAGAGCGTAATGACCTGTCATTACTAGATAATGGAAATAATAATGTGGTGTCATTACCAAGTTCTTGTTGGGTTAGGTCGCATTTATCCAGTCCAATGAAGCGAAGGGCGTTTGCGTTTGGTAAACGTTTTCGATTGCCGAATAATGGCGCTCATCCCAGCGAGACCATAGGAGATGTTTCGATCCCGTGAAATGTTAATCTAATATTGTTTTGTAGACCAAATACGAAGATGCCTTGGTGGATGTGTAATTTAGCGAAATAATTCACAAGAAGGAATTGGAAATAATTAAATATATATGGTTTACTTAGTTAAAACTTTTGTCACTTTTTTGCTTGGCGAGCTTTATAATATTCTAACAATCCACATATTTTATCGGTTTTTTTGATGTTTTAGCACATGAAATTACATTTTGGTTCAAATGCCAATTTACACTATTCGCACTCTATAACTCACATCTAACATCGGCTCTTTATCAAAATTTATAGTTAGTAAAATTTCCCGTAAAAATGTTTTGGCACGCCCTCCCACAAATATGCCTTCAATTTACACTTTTACTGCTCTAGAACCCACATCTAGAACACATTTGTTGCCGGGATTTATTTATTTATTATTTTTTTATACCCTACACCACTTCGTGGACTAGGGTATTATAAGTTATTATACCCTACACCACTTCGTGGACTAGGGTATTATAAGTTAGTTTCGCGCCAAAAGTTTGTAACACCAAGAAATAATTGAGCTAGACCCACCTTTAAGTATACGGATCGGCTTAGAATCACCAGCTGAATCGATTTAACGATGTCTATCTGTTCTAAGCTTGTTCGCACTCTACAGGTCGCAATTGTACTCCGATTGTCATGAAATTTGGCAGAAGTTACTTTTTTTGGCCAAGGACGATTGGTATTGAATTTGGAGAAAATCGGTTCAGATTTAGATATAGCCCCCATACAAATGTCGCTCCCGATTTGACTTTTTCCGCCCTATAAAGCACATATAGTACCCGATTTTCTTCAAATTTGGCTTAACACCTTATAATCAAACTAGAAATACCTATGCAGAATTTGGGTTAGATTGGTTCAGATTTAGATATAGCCCCCATACAAATGTCGTTCCAGAATTCACTTTTTCCGCTTTAGAAACCACATATTGTACCTGATTTTCTCTAAAATTGGCACAACATTTTATAATCGAACTAGAAACACCTATGCTGAAAGTGGGTAAGATCGGTTCAGATTTAGATATAGCCCCTATACAAATTTCGCTCCCGATTTGAATTTTTCCGCTCTAAAATCCACATATTGTACCCATTTTTCTTTAAAATTGGCACAACATCTTATAATCCAACTAAAAAACCTATGGTGAAAGTGGGTAAGATCGGTTCAGATTTAGATATAGCCCTCATACAAATGTTGCTCACGAATGTTTATCCGATTTGGGCCAAACTTTACATATTATATTTCACCAATAAATATACATGGCGAAAGCTGGTCACATTGTTCCAGCTTTCAATATAACGCCATACAAATGTCCTTTCCGATTTAACATTTTTTGTCAAACACATTCATTTACAGGATGCAAAAATCTTTCCCGATTTCACTTTTTTACCGAATTGAATTGTAATGAGATAGAAAGTCCGTCCGTCTTTAACCTTTCCTTACTTGTTTGGGAGATGCCCATATGTCCATACTTTGGTATAACCCAAATGGGGCCCCATTCTGATCTATTACTGCTCCAGAAACTTCATCTTACATCGGATCTTCATCAAATTTTGCAGATCATTATATGTTTCAACTACGAACACCTACCGTGAATGAGAAATATTTAGGCCCATGTTTTGGACCATGCGCAAAATTTTGTTATAGGCCCCCTTTTGAAATGTCGGTCCGATTCATCCTATTACTACTGTATAAATTGTATTTGTCAGTCAGATAATTGGATCAATTACCATATTATTAACCATATACGTTAAATATGACTAATGATGAATTTATAGTAACTGTATAATGTTGAACTACATAAAATTGCTCCCATGAAATACCTGGGTTTAGTAATCAAAGCGAGGTACATACGCAGGGAGTGGTGTAGGGTATTATATAGTCGGCACTGCCTGACTTTAGCCTTTCCTTACTTGTTTTAACTTAAAAAAGTATCAATATTTTTATTTTCGCCAACATATCTTTTATTCGGAAATGACAATGGGGCCAGCGACCTTAGTTGATTCGCGTTGCTAGGTAACGATTTGGTCAGCAATACGATCCAAATGAGTTTGACCAATAGGGGTCAATTAACGACCGCAAAGCAGCAAGGCAGAAGTGAGAGGGATGGACACCGTTACGTTTGCGACCACCATATATTTTGGAGAAGGAACCGACACCAGCGGGGCAGCGATGGTACAAATGACGCTAAACCGAAGCACAACGGATATAGAACCAATCGGGATCGGAAGTCTTCACAATGTCCATTTTACCAGTCTTTTTCAAGAAGCTGGCAACAGCCTTGACACAAGAGTATTGATCAATATCTTTTACAGTAACGCCAGTCATATTGCTTGACAAAGATAATCGGAAGAAAGGTATGCATATGCGTTGGAGCATACTGATTCATAAAATGAACATAGTATAATAATACTTTTAAATTTCTTTCACTAAAACTCCAATTTTCTTTTTTGTTCTTTCATTTTGCAAATATTGTCACAACCATGCCAAGCATTATGTTCAACTAAAGGCCGTAAATAAATGAAAACAAGATGTTGTTTGTTTATTTTTTTTCAATATTGTTTCCGATATTCTCAACAACTTCGTCGATCATCATCAGGGGCGTTACAATTTAAAGAAAATAAAACGATCTTTCCACTTTCACAAGTTTTTGCCAACTACAGAACATTAAAATCATTATTACATTTTTAAAGTCACGATGTTTTTTTAATTTTTTTAAAATTTTACACTCCATCTTCTAGAGATCCGTTGTCACATTGTGTATGTATTGTCAAATTGTTTATGGAATATCTAATTATTTGAAAGTAGTATGGAATATACCCACTCCCATCTCAGCTTTCGGTTTGCGCTTATAGTACAACTGTGATAACCATTTGTACAATGTAGATACATCGTCCTGATGCATAATGATAGCAGCATGTGTCCTATAAAATGTATGACATAAACAGGCCTACCATGTATGTATATAGGATGGTATATACATACATACGTGTGTACATGGAGTATGTATGTGACGTATGAATGTCCTTTATATGCCACAGTCGTAGAACAAAGCCTTTCATTAAATTTATTTCAATATTGCTGTTGTTCATCCCTCCTGATCCAGTCAAGTACATTCGATTGTAGATAAGAACCGACGACAGTTTGAAATACATTTTGGCTTTAAAGGAAATCGAAGGGAAATTGATTTTCAATTGCAGCAAATCACTAGCGACATTAAAGGGGAAGTGATGTAAATAGTTTAAATTACCAGTGCAGTCCGAAGACATTGTTATTTGCGGTCTTTTGTTTCGCTTTCCGTCCTCCGTCCATCCCACCCGGCGTCTGATGTTAACATCCATCCAAAGTTTGTTAGTATGCACTTTTCTGCAGATGAAATTGTGTTTTTTACAGGGAAGAGACTCAGGCAAAGGACTCAACTAAAATTGAAGCCGAAGCTAACGAATAAATCCAATTAAAAGCAAGCTACTGCGGCGAATGTACTTTTGTGGAAAGACGAAAGACGGAGATGGCGCACAGTGAAAAATGTTACCGAAATATGTGTAAAATATGATGCGTACGGGTAAATTTAATGTGTCATAAATCATAGTCATCATAAATTGCAGCTTTTTTATATTACTGATAACTTTTGTATTACATAAATTTATATTTTGCACACATTTGCCCCACGTGTCAAGAGCCGAGATTTGTCTTCTCGAATGACCAAATAAAACACAATGAAGAAATTTTTAAGTCATTTATTGAAAATAGTTTACACTTCACACGATGAAGAAATTCACATATTGACTAAAAATGTTGTATTTCGTTAATTGAAAATTTTTTGCGTATTCACTCAATGAATAAATTCACATATTGATTAAGTGGTTTATCGAAAACCTAAAAATGGCCGAAGCGTGCATTGAACCGGCGATAGGTTTGCGATAGTTTCTTTCGAACCAGTTGCGGCACCTGGTGCTTCATAGATGCATTTTTAAAGGGATTTTTGTAAATAGAACAGATTCTACACAACTTTTCAGGAGGGAGAAAAAACGGATTTTCTCCTCACTTTTAAGAGTAATTATTAATCATTATTCTACAGTTTAATCTAAAAATCTAATTGCTATACGAAGAAAATGCATTGGTTACTTGGCTCTAACTCTAAGCTTAGTTTGAGAAACAAAATTTTGCTTTACAAAGCAATTCTAAAGCCGGTGTGGACGTACGGTATCCAACTTTGGGGCACCGCTAGTAATTCTAATATTAAAATATTGGAGATTTATCAATCAAAAACGCTTAGATCATTACTTAATGCTCCATGGTTTATTAAAAATTGTAATATTCTAAATGACCTTGGTATTCCTTCAATTAAAGAAGAAATAATAATTATCTAATTAGACTTAGTAATCATCCAAACGTATTAGCAATAACCTTGTTAGACGATAGTGATGAATTAAGGAGGCTCAAAAGACCTCATGTTCTTGATCTTCCTTTTCGATAAGATTTAATTTAAGTAGATTTTTGTTACTGATGTAAATTATTATTTTGCACTTATGTATGAAATATTATCTTTGGTTAAGTTCAATGGAACTTAAAACATCTGTCATTATTTAAAAAATTATAACATTTGCTTATTATTTCTACTGTAAATTGATTGCAAATAATGAATGTAAAAAAACTTTCATTCAAAAATTAAGCAAACATATTACTTAAGAAATTAAACATATTACTTAAGAAATTATACTTTAGATAGTCAAGTAATTTAAGAAAATCATCTAGTTCGAAAATAGTCTATGTGCTTACAGACTTACTGACCTAATTGGATTTTTTCGAGGGCCTCTTTCCAAGCACCGAGGAAATTTAAATTTTCTAAGAAGAAACTTGCAAAACTATAAAAATACGCTATTCTACTGATAAATGCATCAGTGAAGTGCGATTTTGGCGACGATGAATGTCGGACAAATGTATCAAAAATTTACTCAAAAGTCTTGATTTTAAAATATAAATGATTTCCAAACATTCACAAATATATAATTCACCAAATTTTCAGTATATGTTGGCATAACTGAAAACTATTTTTCGGTTTTTCCAAATACTTGGAATGTGTGGAGGTGCACAAAAAGATTGTACCACTTTCAATTCCTCTGTAATAATTCCACACCGAACTTGGTTCCATTTTCTTTTTTTAATATACAATTCACAACTTGAAATATTCTCAGCTTTTAAATTTCAGAAATTGTTACCGCCAATGGTACATACCAACTTAGAACACACTTTTTCGGTATTTCTATTAAATTTCGATTCCGTAGCATCAATAATCGATTCCAGTATAGAGTTGAACGAGTGTGTGTAATCGATTCCAAAATAATCGGGTTTGAACATTAGGACATTATGCAGAACAAGTTCCAATTCATCGGTTCCCTTGGAACCATTATTAGAACGGGAGGATGTTACATAATAACCTTTTCTAGAATATGTACTGTTTGGAACCAGTTCTGAAATATTTTGCTGGGTATGATATTTGTATATACATACATTTCTTGCTTAGTCACTTTGTATAAAACTAATTTTATAGATGGTTGTAGTTTCCTTCAATTCAGCATCTACAAATCCGGAGTCCTCAATATACGAGCTAATGTTTATTAGCAGGCCTATGCAGACTTCTACATTGTTTTCAAACCACAGATTTTTCCGTACTTTCATGTTTTCCGTAGAACAATTTGCCATTTTTATAATCACTTCTTTAATTTCACAACGTAATTCAATTAGATATACATCTTATGGTACCCACACACGTATAGTCCATATTCCAAAACAAACGACCCGTACGTAAAATTAAACCTAATATGACTTTGTAGGATTCGTGGGTTTACCACTTGTCCTAGGTTTGGGGTGATTCCGGATGGAATTTATAATTTTATAAAGAAATATAACAGTCCAGACGTAAGCGTCCAAGAATGTATTTATTTCTCAATATTTTTATGGTAGAGAGTCGAAACAGACTTGGCAGTCCAATTTCGTCCACACTATTTATTATTATTTATGAAATTATTTATTTATTTGGAAATTAAAACAATCTTCCGTTTCAAATCTTCATAATGTTTATTCTCAGCTTCAACATCCAGAATGACAAAATTTGAAACATTACACTGACTTAAATACAAAATTGGAGACAAACAAGACAATGTTACAATATTACACAAAGAAAGCTTTGAGAAGTAATGAGTGATAATCACAAATAAACAACAACAACATCACGAGCATAACTGATACAGCACTAACAGTGGGAGTAAGAGAGTATTATCACTCATTGTAGTGATGTGAGTTTTATACGCGATACAGCATTAACAGTGAGAGTGAGAGAGTAAGAGAGTAATATCACTCATTGTAGTGATGTGGGTTTTATACGCGAGATCAGTTATCACTCACAGTTTGTTGTTTAGTCGAGAGCAAGCTGATAGTTATCACTCATTGTACAATATAGAGAGCAATGTATAAGCTCGAAGAAAAACGAATGTAAATTAATTGAAAACTTTTCTGAGTAAAATTAGTCAAGTGTTTCAAAATGGTAAAAAGAACAAAAAGTGATTTATGTTAATAATTCATTTAATAATAATGTGAATTCATGTTGATTACAATCCGACCGCTACATCCTCCCCCTCTGCCTCAGAAATCGTCCCTGATGATGTGGCAGCAATAAATTAGTCATAGCTGATTCTTATTTCTCAAGGATCTTCTTAATGGCAAGTGGACATCCTTCTGTGATGACTGAGTTGTAGTTGTAGGGTTTAAAAGTGGACTTTGTTCTTTAGTGCGAACTTTGTTAGGTGCATTGTTTTTGTTTTTTGGTACGCTTGTTGTGTTTTGGTTTTTTGGATTTGATAAAATTGTGTTGTGTTTTGGTCTTCCTCGCAACCTTAGAGGATAAACTGGTTCTGCTACTCGTCCTACATATGGAGTAAGATCTGATGCATGATATGTGGCAAGCGGCACATCAGGATTTTCTATGGTTGCAACAGTGTAACTGCTTGAACCTTTTTTGCCAATGACCAAATATGGACCGTCACGACGTGGTACAAATTTCGATGATAAGCCTTTGTCTTTGTTGCTTAATATGTGAGTTGAGATGAGAACGCGATCACCAACATCTATTTTATTTTGTGGATTTCTTTTTGAGTCCGCATATAACTTATTTTTGTCCTGCATTTTCTCTTCATTTTCCTTAGCCATTTTCAGAGTGCCTGCAAGTCTTAGCAAGTGTGGGGTAATTTGTGGAATGAAGTTTTCGGCATTGACAATTGCTCGGAGATCATGTTGCACTTCCAATGGTGTCCTTAGTTCTCTTCCAAAAGTTAAAAATGCAGCAGTATAATTTGTTGATGAGCATTTAGCCGTATTCATTGCAAATCGAATTGCAGGCAAGTTTCTATCCCATGACGTGTGGTCTTGGCCAACGCATATTGATAGTTGCACCTTCAGGTCTCTATTCTTCCTTTCCACTGGATTAGCTTCAGGGTGGTAGACAGGAGTAAAGGTTTGTTCAATCTTTAGGCAAAAAGTCAGCTTTTGCATAACAGAAGAAATGAATTGAGAGCCATTGTCAGAATGTACTCTCCTTGGGATTCCATATCTCAAAAATACTTCGTTCAGTAATAGTACGGCACAGTTTTCGGCTGAAGCTTCACGCAGCGGAAATAACTCTGTCCAGCGACTACATAAATCTTCAACAATTAAAATCCATTGATTTCCTTGTGGTGTAAGTGGCAATGGTCCAAAAAGGTCGACAGCGATAATCTCGAATCTTTGATTACTGGAGACTGTTTGGAGTAAACCCGCTGGTTTTGTATTCGATGGTTTATACCTTTTACATTCAATGCATGATTTAATGTATTGACTAATATCGGCTCTCATTTTCGGCCAATAATAATGAGGAGTAATACGGTTTATGGTCCGTTCGATGCCATAATGTCCAGCAGTTGGCTCATCGTGATTGCTATAAAGAATAATGTTTCTCATAGATTCGGGGACAACTAATTGACCATTTTCAGAATCTTCCTCAGCACAAAATCTGTACAAAACTCCATCGAGCATCAAGTATCCTCTGTTTACATATCTCAACACATTTTCGTCGTTATTTTCAAACGATTCTATAATATTTTTGGTATATTCATCTTCCAATTGTGCCTTTCTAAAATCTTCAGCACCTTTTCTTGGAAAATCGATGATTATAGAACAAATTTCACACCGTGTGTTATCGTGATTTTCTATGGGGCATGGTGGCCTTGATAATGTATCAGCGACAGCATTTTTACGACCAGGTGTGTAACCGAAATTAATATTGTACAGCTGAAGTTGTAATGCCCATCTAGCAAGACGGCCTGTGGGACTTTTCAAACTAAAAAACCATTTTAATGGTTGATGGTCAGTTAACACCTGTACCTCCGATCCTTCGATATAACCTCGGAACTTTTGAACAGCCCAAACCACAGCTAAAGCTTCACGTTCCGTAGTTGAGTAATTTCTTTCCGCCGGAAGTAACAATCTGCTTGCGTATTCAATCGGATGTTCATCATCTTTCTCCCCCTGGATCAATACAGCTCCTAACGCATAATTACTTGCATCGGTCATTATTATAAACGGTTGGTTTTCATCAACTTGCTTCAAAATGGGCGGTGAAACCAACAACATTTTAAGGTTTTCGAACGCTTTCTGTTCCCTTTCCGTCCAAATCCATTTCGCCTTTTTCTTGGTAAGATCGGATAATGGCTTAGACACATCTGCGAATGAAGGTATGAACCGTCTGTACCATGAACAGGTCTGAAGGAACGATATAACTTCCTTGGCATTTTTGGGCCTTGGACGTTCAATAATAGCCTGTGTCTTTTCGGGATCAACTTTAAGCCCTTCCGTTGTTAAGATATGTCCAAGATATTTCACTTTAGGCATGCAGAAGTAACATTTTTCGCGATTTAAATGAAAACCGAAATCCTTAAGCCTTTTAAATGTTTGCTTCAGGTCAGAAATGTGCGCGTCTAAGCTGCTTGAACATATAATAATGTCATCGAGATACGCTAGGATAGTAATATTTGGAAGTCCTGCCCGAAACTTATCTATCAAACGTTGAAATGTGGCCGGGGCGTTTTTTAAACCGAACGGCATTCTGTTGAAGACATATATTCCGAAAGGAGTAGTAAATGCGGTTTTTATTTTGTCTTTTTCTGCAATTTTAATCTGCCAGTAGCCGGATTTTAAATCAAGTGTTGACATGAAATGTGTGGTTTTTGCTGTATGCAGAAGATCGTCAATCCTTGGGAGCGGATACGTATCAGTTGTGGTTATAGCATTCAGGCGTCGATAGTCAACACACAATCTAATCTTGTTATCCTTTTTGGGAATTAACACAACCGGAAATGCCCAAGGTGATTCCATTTCAACAATAATATTTTTCTTTAACATGTCATCCAGTTCTTGCTTCAATAAAACCTTCATTTTCGGAGAAATTCGATATGGCGCTGTAGAAATAGGATCATGTGAACCGGTTTTTATGTAATGCTCTACATGGGATATCGGAACGTCTATATCTTCAAACGTGTCCTTTTCTTCCGTTAGCAGGCATTCGAGAGATTGCTTCTCTATATTGTTTAAATTAATAGCTTCAGTTGGTCGAAGTTTAATTTCAAATGCGTTGAGTTCTATTGGCTCAAATATATCTTCACAATATTCTTCCATTTTCGATTTTTTCAAAGGAGGAAATAATCCTGCAGGACTATCTATCTCCAAATCTTGAGGTAACGAATCTCCAAAAACTTTGTTTGTAAAACCTGGAGAATAATCATTGTTTTTTACATTTGAATGTTCGAAGCAGCGGAAGAATTCTTTAACATCATTTGCATACTTTTTCGTTTTGTCTTCGATAACAATATTGTTCAGGTTTATTGCTTCCTGCATTTTAAAAAGGAAAATCTTGCTTGGTTCGTCCTTAAAACACCATGCTCGCTGAGCTAGATCCAGAACTATATGTGATTCCTCAAGGAAGTCAATTCCAAGTAGGGTTCTGTTTCCTTTGGCTTTTGGCAAACAGATAAATTTTATTTGTTTAAATCTCTTGCCAATTATAATATTCGCAGTCGTAGAATAAACAATCTCGTTTCGAACGATTCCGTCAGCTAAAATAATCTCTGCACAGACTTTTTGAAATGGCAAACCTTTTTGCTTCAATTTCTCAAACAATGCATGACCAGCAACACTTGTCCGAGCTGCAGTATCGAAATAAGCCTCACCATCAATACCGTTAACGTTGATTTCAGTAACAGGAACATCTCTTCCTGCTAAACTTGCATGAAGGGAGTTAAAATCTAGCTTTCCAACACTGCTATATGGTTTTTCTTTATTACAAAAAGGACAGTTTGACCGATAATACCCAGCAGCACCACATCCATAACAATTAAGCTTTGTTTCTGGCGTTTTAGCGTTTGCATGCTTTTCGGCTTCCTGTTTTTTGTAGCAATTTTCAACAGTGTGGTTTTTCTTACGGCAATATGAACATTTGACCAATTTTCTATCAGGATTTTCCGCATTTATTTTCCGCTCTACTCTTTCCTGTTTATTTTCATTTGCCAGCATTTCAACTTCTCTGGCTCTACTCAAGAGCTCCTGGAATGAAGTAACGCTATTTCGGCCTACTCGTTCCCTTATTTGCATACTTAGTTGCGAGAATATCATGTCTATCATAACCTTTTCGGATAGCTTTTCTGACAACTGGGCAAATAAACATCTCTTTCGACAAATGAAGGAATCTGTGGTTTCAAAAGACTTCTGCCTCTCCTGAAATAGTTCACAATATATGCGCCAGTCAGGTTTTGGCGGAGCGAACGCCTTTCTAAGAAGGTCAATTGCATCGTCGAACGTTTTGGCTTCGTCCTTTACACCTTGCCACCAAGTAGATGCATAACCCTCGAGAAGCAATGGAAGGCTATTGAGCGCATGTACATTTTCAATATTTTCAGATTCTTTATAAACCAATATAGTGGCTATAAAATCTTCAATTTTGAAAGAATTTCTCTCTCCACTAAAACGGGCAGTACATGTACTGAAAGTGCTTGTTCTTGACTCCTGTCTAATGGCTAAACCATCCAAAAGTTGCCTGAACACATCTTCGGTTACATTAAAATTAATTGGTGTCTGCGACTGACTAGAAGCAAGACCAGTTTCATAAGGAAGAGGAAAATTTGTTGGAATTGTACCATTTCCGTTAGCTTCCACGTTTTGCTGTGAAGTATTGGACAAATTAGACCCAGACACACTTGGCTGTTCAGTTTCCACTCTATTTCGGACACCCATAGGCAATGTGTTGCGAGGACTTCGTCTCATTTTCTCACAAACAAGTTAGATTTGACGGAGGTGGTAAACTTTTCCAAAATATATAAATATTCTTCAAATAACGTTTCCACAACAACAACAACAATCACGTATTGAACAAAACACCGTAGCGCACTGACTAATGAACAGCGATGATGGAGACCCAAAACAACAACAACAACCGTGAATGCCAACGACAATTGTGACCACGTGGATATGTATGTTTCCAAAATACTGGAGTCTTCAAATATCAATTCCGTAACCAGGATTTTGATCCAATAACGCAGGATGATGTGGAAAAGCAATTTATTTTTGTTGGGCGCCACTTGTAGGATTCGTGGGTTTACCACTTGTCCTAGGTTTGGGGTGATTCCGGATGGAATTTATAATTTTATAAAGAAATATAACAGTCCAGACGTAAGCGTCCAAGAATGTATTTATTTCTCAATATTTTTATGGTAGAGAGTCGAAACAGACTTGGCAGTCCAATTTCGTCCACACTATTTATTATTATTTATGAAATTATTTATTTATTTGGAAATTAAAACAATCTTCCGTTTCAAATCTTTATAATGTTTATTCTCAGCTTCAACATCCAGAATGACAAAATTTGAAACATTACACTGACTTAAATACAAAATTGGAGACAAACAAGACAATGTTACAATATTACACAAAGAAAGCTTTGAGAAGTAATGAGTGATAATCACAAATAAACAACAACAACATCACGAGCATAACTGATACAGCACTAACAGTGGGAGTAAGAGAGTATTATCACTCATTGTAGTGATGTGAGTTTTATACGCGATACAGCATTAACAGTGAGAGTGAGAGAGTAAGAGAGTAATATCACTCATTGTAGTGATGTGGGTTTTATACGCGAGATCAGTTATCACTCACAGTTTGTTGTTTAGTCGAGAGCAAGCTGATAGTTATCACTCATTGTACAATATAGAGAGCAATGTATAAGCTCGAAGAAAAACGAATGTAAATTAATTGAAAACTTTTCTGAGTAAAATTAGTCAAGTGTTTCAAAATGGTAAAAAGAACAAAAAGTGATTTATGTTAATAATTCATTTAATAATAATGTGAATTCATGTTGATTACAATCCGACCGCTACAACTTCCATATTTTCCACGCAAATTGACATAAGCTTTGGTCAAAATAAAACTGATATAACTTCCATACGTATGGTTGAAATTAGTTGCAATTCGAGATTTTAAAATGTTTTTATAATCACTTTAAACCTACAAAATATGTATGCTTTTCCGCGTCCTTTGTAGTCCCTATCCAAGTGAAAATTAAAACCATAACTTCTATACCGGGGCGTTACTTGAAATCTGAACTTATAAATGGAACAAACATTTTGTATCTATCTTTTATTTTGCCGGGGATAATGAATATAATAATCACACATTACTCTTTCTGTTCCGCTTGTGCCCTTAAACATACAAATTTCGAAAAATTAATTTATGTACTCGGAGAAATGTACACACCGAATTTCTTTTCATATTCTAGCTGAAAACTTTGGTTGGTACTATCTGTATCCCAAATCCCCCTTTAAAGTATACATTTGATACAATCCAATTGTATTGTAGTATCCATTTTAATCACTTTTTTCCAAGTTCAACTTAATATGATTGCTGCAATCATATTACGACTGAGATTATGATTGAGCTAATCATAGTATGGCTGTAGCTAATCACATTTTACACAATTTTTGCTACAACTATGTTATGATTACCCACAATCATAATTTCCAAACATAATATGATAATAATTTCCAACATAATTGCCTTAGCAGTAATCATTTTATGCTTCTGCGTATGAAATGGTACTGAAATAAAATTTTATTTAACATTAAACTGTGTGAGATCAATATTAAATGTATGTAATATAAATCCCAGGATTAGGGATCTATAAATCGACTTTCGACTAGTCGACTTTTGGGAGGAAAAAGTCGAAATTGACTTTACCATTGGCAAAAGTCGAATATTCGACTTTTGTTTTCGATTTTGTGCATTAATGAATTTAAGTTATTGAATACCGATTTTACCTTTTTTCGCTATAGAAAACGCATCCTTTATCCGATTTTCAACAAAAGAAACATCTATGCAAAAAGTGGGTAAGATCGGTGCAGATTTATATATCCAATATAAATGTCTCTCGATTTTGTTTAGATTTGGTCTATTCATCTTTTCATTCATTTGAAATGTCGTCTTTTTATTTATTTGCAACAGTCGAAAAGTCGAATTTTCAAAAGTCGGAAAGTCGACTTTTCATATATTTGCAAAAGTCGAAAAATCGACTTCTCATATATTACCAAAAATCGAAAAATCGACTTTTTGCTACCCAGGACCTGCCATTCCAAAGAAACATTTTTTAAATTTTTAAGTACTCTGCTTTAATCAACAGCGCCTCATCGTCCTTATTTCTTTTGAAATGAGGAAAGAGCCGTTACGCAGAATGGCGTGCGCTGTCGAACCATGCTGTCTGAATTTTTGTTTCCACAATCTAAAGCTAAACATCAACGACATTTGGTTCCAATAAGATTTATTAGATCTATTTGGTGACAACTTTACTTCCAGAAGTGACCTCTGGATTACTTTTTATGGGGCTATGTTAAGTCATTGGTTTATGCCGACGAACCAGCAACTCTTGAAGCATTGGAAACCAATATTCGATCGCCATTGACGCCATTCGGCTAGATTTATTGGAAAAAAGTAGTCAAAATTTAACTGATGGAATGGACCATCAGTTAAAAAAAATGAAATGAAATTGTCTACTATAAATAAATTATATTTTATAAATTTTCATTTCTCTCTTAAAAAACACCCTTTAAAAGAGATGATCAATAACTGCAAGAATTATCTGTCGTTTCGATTTTATAGCTTTCGTAAATTCTGAGATACGGAGGTGCCGCAGTGGAGAAGGCTCCCCCTCGAAAACATTCAAATTGAAACATAGAAATATTTATAATATTTCTTTTTCGCGCTCAATTGGTGTATTTTGCCCATAGTGAAACGTGCAAAAGTTATTCCCATGAATGAGTGATTTTTTTGCTCAAAATTGAGAAACTAAATTTCAACGTTGTTCTTTGAAAATTTTAAAATTTATTAGTACACAATGTTACTATAAAATGTTACTATTAAATTAACACAGCGATTTCTTCGCCGCTCTTATCCAGCCGAACATTTTTTGCTGAAACACATGAGTTTTTACAAGCATCGACTTTATACGTGTTTGGCATTGTATGTCCACACGTTGCACCCATACAGCTTTCGACACCCATAAACTTGGGTTGTTTGTTATTTTCATAGTAAACGATTAAATCGGCTATTACACCCAACTGTCGTTGCGAGCTGCATGAGCGAGTGGGTGTGTGTTGCATGAGGACAGCGGAAGCCATGTCTATGATGCAACAAATATTCATATACACACATACACATGCACTGAAACACATAGGATAACAAGTGCTGTAGTGCAACAAAGGAACTAAAGCAAAGTTTGGTTGGCGTGACGGGAGCGCAAACACTATCAATTTTTCCCCGGATGATAGGTATTTGCATTTAATGTTTACTCTGTTGGTTGCCACGTCCACAAGTCTATGATTCGACCTGTAGCCATCCACCACATCAACATTCACAAACATTGTACATTTACAAACAACACACGAGTATGTATATTCATCCGGGTCGTAACAAAAAGTTGCAGTTGTCCGCGCCTAAAATGAAAATAAAAAATATTCAGCGTAGCTAGAGCGTCTTTAAATAGCCTCTAAAAATCTGAGTTTTTGTGTTGTTTGCTTTGATTGACTTTTAGCTTTTTTGATTGTACTTCACTCGAATTCCAGTTTTTTCTTCTTATTAAGGACATTTTTGTTTCGGCGATGTAAAGGAGGAGAAGCACACACAACTATACACACTTTGATCACGTACGTATTTCATTCGCCGTGTGTGTGGTAATTCAGCAATGACTTTCTGTATAGAGAGCTTGGTGTTACAAAGTTGTCATCAGTTGTACATATATTTACAACTTCACAAAATTTATATATCGTCATCTGAAATGTTCGGCCCTTGTGAACATCACTATCACATCATTACATCAAAATACACATTCTCACTAAATTTTAGCTTGCAATTTTTTAAAATGGCGACTTTAAAACCAAAATTCAAAAAACAAATATGTTTGATGAAATCAAATATTTGTTACTGTGTAGACCATTTTTCCGGCCAAATGATGTAACGCGGCCTACTTTATAATGTAAGTGCATATTTGTGTTTCAAAAGTATCCCTAAATCACCATTGTAACATTTGTAAAATTTCATATTATTAAGTTTTTTGCTCCACGTCTAAAATTTTGAAAAGTGATGTTACGACGATGTGACGACATGCGTTCTGAAGCATTTGGAAGAGTATAACACTCTACCTGAAACCTATCACATTCATAGATTTCAACAAGTAAAGAAAGACTAAAGTCGGTCGGAGCCGACTATATTACTTTCTATCCTATTACAATTCAAATCGGTAAAAAGTGAAATCGCGAAGGATTTTTGTATCCTGTAAATGTATGTGTTTGACAAAAAATGTTAAATCGGAAAGGACATCTGTTTGGGGGTATATTGAAACATGTGATCCGCTTTCATCATGTATGTTTCAGCTTAGGTGTTTCTAGTTGAATTATAAGATGTTGTGCCAAATTTAAAGAAAAGCGGGTACAATATGAGGTTTCTGAGCGATATTTGTGTGGGGGCTATATCTAAATCTGAGCCAATTTGCCTCAAATTAAATAGCGTTCGTAAATGATCCACAAAATTCACTTGTGCCTCCACCACGGAGTGTATTCCACAGTATTATCGGTAGATCAGAGACTGTCGACATTATATAAAAGTGCACTACCATATTAGGAAAATTGTGATTCTTCATTCTTATATTATTAATAGTCCTCTACTGCATATAAATATTAATATAATTATTAGTCAAAATCTTCAAAAATGTGCCCTAAATATTATTAGGTAGAAACAATTTCACTCATGCCCGATTTTCCTCATTTGTAACTACTTTATTCCATCTACTGCCTAAATCTCTGAACGATTTTGATAGGAAAAGTTGTAATATTGTAGATCCAATATGTTTCAGGGTGGATTGTACACACATAATTTCATGGTTAAGCTACAGGCGTTTTGAACCTAAAAGTACAAATGTAGAACAATTCGTACATCTTATTTGCCGCGTCTACTTAGACAGATGAGTGCAAATACTGAATATCATGATTCTAGCTACAACCGTTTTATTGTAGCCAAATTTAATTTCAGTTAGATCCTGATGCTCCGAATATCGGAAGATCTCATTATTATTCGCTTCAGAGAAGTGAAAGTACAAATTTCGACCAAATCCTTTTTATTTCGCATCTTCACAGTGAGACGAATGTACAATGTACATACATACATTGTACATACCGGTTTGATGATTTCCAAATTTCATATTTCTAGCTGTTATCGTATCATTGGTACCATTTTTATCCCTTTTTGCCCAATTTCGCCCGCTAAATCGTGTATTTACATTTTAGTGCTTTTACACTACAAGATGAATGTACGCAACAAATTTCAAGTGCACATAAAGCAGAAATTAAAAAAAAACTTAAATATTCTATATATTAGGGAGTACTTTCAGTCCTTGTTAGGGACAAATTTTTCCCTCTGGGCTTACTAGCTTAATTTATGTATTTACTCACTTAACAAGGAAGTAGCTTACTACACTCGTAGTTACCGAGTAATGTGGTGTCAGATGTTCAACTTTGATTTATTTAAATAAAACCAATGGATAAAAAGGCTGCCACCTTATCAAACCTCTTTTCACATACGTAGAATTAGTCGTACAATAAATCTTTGTATGAACACAACTAATATTGGCATTGCTTATTTCAAAAAAAGTAAAAGCGGCGTTAAGTTCGGCCGAACTTTATATACCCTCCACCATGGATTGCATTCCACAGAGGCTGCCGATTTTCGTAGGAGTGCAATATTACAGGAAAATATATATATATTTTAATATAGCCAAACCAGAACAAATACAAATATTGAAAAAGTAATTTTATAAATAAATATAATATTTTATTATTTCAAAAGGCAAATACGTTGATATATCGAATAATACTTCAAGACAATTCAAATAATAAATAATAATAAATATATATATACAGTTAGTTGTATTTCCATTCTATTTTAATTCCAAAAGTTGAAATTTTGAAAACCCATTATCTCTTTTTATTTTGTGTGGCTATGCAGCCAGAGGAATGTATACACCAAATCCCATGATTCTAGCTGCGGTCATTTGATTGGTACCATTTTTAACCCCTATTTCCTATTATACCCCCTTAAGAGTACGACTTTCTAAAATCTCTTTATTTTGCGTGTCTACGCAATTAGAAGGACGTACACACCGAATTTCACCATTCTAGCTGTAGTCGTTTAGTTGGTACTATTGTTATTCCTCTGTACCCATTGTATGCCTTGAAAGTACGAATTTGGAAAACCCTTTTATTGTTTGTGTCCACGCAGTCAGTGGAATGTACACTCCGAATTTCATGATTCTAGCTGCGGTTATGCGGTTGGTACTATTTTTATACCCTTTTTCCATTTTAACCAAAAAAATACGAATTAAAAAAAATCCGTTTATTTTACGTGTCTACGGAATCAGAGGGATGTATACACCGAATTTTCTTATTCTAGGTGTTGCCGTTTGGTTGGTACCATTTTTATCCATCTATTCTTATTTTACCCACTAAAAGTACAAATTTGGAAAAAAATACATTTATATTATGTATCCGAATTTCGTGCTTCCACCTACTTTCGTTTGATATATACCATTTTATTCCCTTTTTGTCCCATTTCACCCCTACGAAAAAAATCACTTTTTTTTAATTTTCAAAATTTGAAAGAGGTGAAAAACCTGTAATGCGAAAAAAATAAAATTTTTTCTGTGCATTATGAAAAACAAAAAAAAAATAAAAATTTACTTTTCATGCCTACTGTCAATCTTGTCATGACAAAATACGTTTGGAAATAGTGTCGATTATGCCCGTATTGTAAGTAAGTATATGCCATATGCCGTTTCTATCACCTCCTTTACTCACGACCTATCGAATCATGCTGGAGTTACAATGCGTATCACTAGTTATACGAAGTAATTCATTAAACCACTGTATCTGAGACGCATAATACTTGCAAACTAATTTTCATGATACTTAAACAATCATTCATAAAACCATTAATTTGTACAACAACGTCTCAAAATACTTATATACAGATTAATCAGATACAGAAGTGATTTTCCCACCCCATCACCGTAATAAGCTCGTCGGATGTCTCTGCACCTTTTCCGACTACCTCGTTCATTTATATCACAAATGAGATACTGACATATGGAATACTGCTCATTTCCGAAGACAACCACTGGCATTATGCTGGCACTTCGCATCCATGATTTCACAAGAACAAAATTACATACATCAGTGTACACTATATGTGTATATTTATAAAATGTCGTCACTTATCTGTCGATGATTTACAAATTACGCTCAGTAAGTACATCTTTCTTAACAAATTCTCTTCTCGATACGTTCTTATTACTTTATTTAAGTTGTAATTAAAAGCTGAAGTATTGTCAGTGCTCCTATTTATTATCTGTGAAAAATTGTCATGATTAGCTTTCTGCTTTAATTGATTTTAGTTATCCTTATGTTCATTTATGTCATTCACAATTGGAATTCACTTAAAATTTTACGATAATAGTTAATAAAACTAAAAAAGTGATTAACGATGAATCAAAAAACTATTATACTCGTCGGGTGATGCATTTAATTTGTATGATCGCAGTGCACTATGTCATTGTGCATTTGTTTGTAACACTTAAGCAATACTTGCTCCAAAGAAAGAGTAACATATTTTTAGAAATTATTTAGACAAATACTTTCTATCTCGAAAGAACGTAATTTTCATTGTGATTTTTTATACCCTCCACCTCATGATGTCATTTTTTTGTAACACCTTGAAATATCGACCTGAGACCCTATAAAGAACGTATATTTTTGGTCATCATAAAATTCTAAAACGAATTCATTGTCCGTCCGCCCGTCTGTTGAAAGCACGCTAGCATTTAAACGTAAGGAGCTAGGATGTCCACATTTTCCATAAACGCGTCGCTTGGGATTTCAACTGGGCGAAATCGGTCCAAAGAGAAACATTTTTCCCTTACAAAGACTGAAAATACACATAACAACCCCTAATATTTAAAGTATTTAAGCATATTTTTTCAATATGATATTTGATATTGGGTATGTATAATAGAATCTTCCAGTTGAAGAAATTCGGTGAAAATACGTTTTTTCTGGGGCGGAAAAAGTCAAGCCGGGAGAGAAATTTGTATGGAAACTATATAAATTGGGAGAGAAATTTGTATGGGAGCTATACAAGTAAACGTGTTATGTTCGGTGAAAATACGTGGTTTCTGGGGCGGAAAATGTCAATCCGTGAGCGAAACTTGTATGGGAGCTGTATATAAATCTGAACCGATCAGACACATTTTCACCATGGGTGTTTCTAGTGGAAATATAAGATATTTTGCCAAATTTGAAGAAAATCTGTTAGAACATGTGGTATCTAAAGTGAAAAGAGTCAAATCGGGAGTGAAATTCGTAAGGGGGCTATATCTAATTCTGAACCTAAGCAAACCTGGGATGAGAAAAATTTTTTCTCAGTGATTATTGTATGGATTAATATTTGTTGCCATAGGTATTCAATTTAATGATACGATCTAATTCAGATTACGCCAATGGAAGTGTCTGCACGTTCGCTTAAGTGGATTTTGAACAATGTTTAGAAACACCTTTCGCATGAGTTTGATTTTTCATTGACACTTTCAAGCAAGTGTTTTGAATATAATTGTGCAGATTCGTCGTACTGCAACTCGAAACGCTTGATAGCACTTAATTTAAATGCCGCGATGTTTCCACAAAAAGGACGTATTCTAATTCGCGATGTTTTCCACAAAAAGGACGTATTCTAATTGGCGATGTTTTCCACAAAAGGGACGTATTCTAATTCATTTAGTTTATTGGGTGCAATAGCCCGTGGAATCACTGGTAGAGTTTGGTAAAAATCACCATAAAATTAATAGACAGCGGATTTTTATGCAAGTTGTATTTTTTATGTTTGCATTTTTAATCTATGCATGTTGCATAGCTAACATAATATTGGCTATATCGATTTTTTAATATTGAGATCATGAAAATCATTTGTGTGAAATCGTCATTCAATTATAATCTTCCTGTCAAAATATACTGTTGCATAAAAATCGCCTGTCTAGTCATTATTCGGTCTAATTTCTCCAAATACTATATGTGAGACATCGTATACTCATACCGAGCAATCAATTTACGTTACTGCACAACCATGATCACCGGCACAGTTCTTCGACAGTTTGCCCGTTGGAAGTTCTTTAATTTTGATTGCTGAATGAGATGAAGGCGGTAAAATTCTGCGAGAGAATCGTAGCCAAAATCTGCACTATCAAAATAGTCTTATGGTTCCAACGTGATCGTCCAGAGGATAATCACTACAATTCTATCGTTCAAAACTTCCATAAGTGTCATACGTTAGTTGCAAATTTAACAGCGGAGTGTGCTCTCAAAATGTCTTTATCTTCGTGCTTTCCTTTAAAAAGCGCTTCTTCAGTATGCTATTCGGTAATTTCCCCACTTTCCAGTGTCATTGCAAGGTATTAACTGAATATTCTGAGGCGATAGTCTGCGGTTGTTAATATAATTTTCTTTAGAAACAGAATCCTCCAATTCAATGTTTTTCGCTGCCATATATACCATGTTCGCTCAACGACACACGATTTGTAGAAACGTATGGGAACACATACTGAAAAAAATCTATATATCAACATTCGGAAAATAAAAAGAGAATTTTTCTAGTGCAAATGCCAAGCAATTGTTTTGAAAATACTCGAGCGAATTTTTTGCCAAAATTGATATGATCGAAAAAGATTTTCCGGTTTCACCGATCAGAAAGAAGACAAGTAAGAAGGCGCTAAGTTCGGCCGGGCCGAATCTTATATACCCTCCACCACGGAGTGCATTCCACAATATTACCAGCAGATTAAAGGATGTCGACTTTACATAGAAAATTGTGATATTTTTATGCACATTACTATATTTGTTTACTATTTCAAACTATAATGTATACTTATGCGCACTTTTTAAAATCGACTACTATATATAAATAAAATGCTGAAATTGTGAAAGTGAACATGCCTAAATATTAGGCGATTGTCACTCGCCATTAGAAAGAAGTATTTCCAGATACAGACAAAGTGATAAGAAAAGTATAAATTTTAAAGATATCCCCATTCGCCCCATTCTCCGCACAAATGTAAAAAACAATTTTTTGGAGTCTTCATAGTCAGAATGTATACATCGAATTTCATGTTTTCAACTTCAGCGGTTTAGTAAGTCCCATTTTTATCCCTCTTTTTAATTATATTCCTTAAAAGTATGAATTTCGAAAAATCACTCTATTTGACGTGTCTGTGCAATTAGAGGGATGTACACACCGAATTTCATGATTCTAGCTGTTGTCGTATCATTGGTACCATATTTTATCCCTTTTTGTCCCATTTATTTTCTTTGTGGTGCTTCCAAGCTACAACAAATTTTAACTGTATGAAAATAAGAAATTTAATTAATAAGCCAAGGCTACCAATATTTATATATGTAATGGATATAATACTTCAATTCATAAAATAAATATAAGGGAGCAATCATAAATACCCTAAATATTGGGGGATAGAGAGTGTATTTTCAGCTACAGTCGTTTGGTTGGTTGTATTTCCATCCTATTTTAATTTCAAAAGTATAAATTTTGAAAATACCTTATCTCTCACGTACGCAGTATAAGACAACTTCATGATTCTACCATTTTTTGTCGTAAAAGCAACAAAATAAAGTACGAATTTGGAAGAAAAAATATTTTACGTGGCTATGCAGTCAGAGGAATGTATACACCGAATTCCATGATTCTATCAGCGGCCATTTTGTTGGTACCATTTTTATCCCCTTTTTCCAATTTGGCCTCTCAAGAGTACGACTATCTAAAATCACTTTATTTTACGTATCTACACAATTAGAGGGATGTACACACTGAATTTCACCATTCCACCTGTATTCGTTTAGTTGGTACTATTTTTATCCCCTGTAGCCTTGAAAGTACGAATTTTGGAAAAAACGTTTTATTTTTCGTGTCTACACAGTCAGAGGAATGTATACTCCGAATTTCATGATTCTAGCTGCTATCATTTGGTAGGTACTATTTTTATCCCCTTTTTCCATTTGAACCCCAAAAAGTACGAATTTTGGAAATTTCTTTTATTTTACGTGTCTACGCAATCAGAGGAATGTATATATCGAATTTCATTATTCTAGGTGCAGCCGTTAGGTTGGTATTATTTTTAGTACCTCTATCCCCATTTAACCCCTTAAAAGTACGAATTTAGAAAAAATACTTTTATATTATGTATCTACTCTGTTAGAGGAATGTACACGCCAAATTTCGTGTTTCTATCTGTTGTCGTTTGATAGGTACCATTTTTATCCCTTTTTGTCCCATTTCGGCCCCTACAAATAAAAATCACTCTATGGTGCCCTTTTATGCTATAGAGGGAATGCGCATTGCAAATATCAAGTAAATACAAGCTAATATGTTCAAAAAACATGCTGAAATACTCTAAATATTAGGGGTATTTTCAGTCCTTGTGAGGGAAAAATATTTCCCTCTGGGCCGATTTCGTCCACTTTCAATCCCAACTGATCTACAACCATAAGACACATTTAGGAAAAATTTGAACCACCTAGCTCATTTCGTTCGGCCGCTATCGTGCTTTCAACAGACAGACAGACAGACAGACGGACATGGCTATATCGTCTTAGAATTTTACCACGACCCAGAATATATATACTTTATGGGGTCTCCGATGAATATTTCAAGGTGTTACAAACGGAATGACAAAGTGAATATACCCCCATCCTGGAGGTGGAGGGTATAAAAATCACTATGTTCAATCGTTCATAAGCCGCTTGTTCCGTAAGCATCTTATACTCGCAATGCATCGTATTCACATTATTTTTGCATTGCATTTCAACTCTTGATTAAATGCTTAGTGCATGGTTCCTAGTTTATTAATCGCAAGTCTTCATTCCTCTTTGTATTTGGTTCACGAATTGGTGAAAATACATGAAATACGATTTTTGTGTTCCGAATCGCAGAATCATAACGAACATAACGTACAAGAATTTCGCATATCCATTGCTTGAATTGAGACTTATAGCCTTCATTCAAAATTTCTATAGAAAAAGGCACTTTCAGTTTTTAAATATATTCCTAGTTTGCGGTCAACTATCCAAAAAATTTTTCATCTTAAAAACCAGTTCGTACTACCACGAACAGTTTGTAACAAAGATCAGCCAAATCTGTTCAGCCGTTCTCAAATGATGCGATTACCAACGAACATCATTTCATTTTTATTATATAGAGAATATATGTACATATCGTCGCCGTCGTAGCAAAAGTAGCTATATGTTTTTCCCAATTGTTCAGGAGAGCATAAAAACGGTTTACTTTTTCATTTCGCGATAATTTTGATATGACTGATTTTTGGTTTTTTTCCTACAGCCATTTCTCATGAATTTATCAAAAAATTAATTTATGCATTTTAGCGTGGTTAAATGATTTTCGAAAAAACTATATATAGAGCGGAAAAAGTCAAATCGGAAGCGACATTTGTATGGAGGCTATATCTAAATCTGAACCGATTTGCTTCAAAATAAATAGCGTTCGTCCTTGATCCACAAAACTTAATTGTGTCAATTTTTGTTATGATCGAACTATAATTGCGTCCTGTAATTTGACTACAACAATAGATAGACATTGCTAAGTTGGCTTAGAATCACTTTCTAAGTCAATTTAGCAATGTCCGTCTGTCAGTCTGTCCAGTACAGCCAGAACCACACGATACTTTGGATAACGAAGTTTTTAGGGATAAGGACGAATGCTATTTAATTTGAAGAAAATCGGTTCAGATTTAGATATAGCTCCCAATTCAAATTTCGCTCACGATTTGACTTTTTCTGCTCTAGAAACCACTTATTCTAACAGATCTTCTTCAAATTAGCCTATGATTATGAAGCATACAAAAATCCTTCCCGTTTTCAATTGTTCACCGAATTTGAATTGTATTCGGATAGAAAGGGGAGAGTACCATTTTCCTCATTTATATTACGAGAATGTTTGCTTTGCCTCATCACGCAGATTATGATAGAAATTAGGATAGTCAAAACACAAAACATTTTTTCTGAAAGTCCTGTTCCTATACAAATCCTTAATCCATAATTTCTTTCTTTCAATTTTGTTTGTTGGAGGAGCGCCTATGCGGAGGTACAATGGTATTTTTTTAAAGCACTCCATGGTGGAGGGAATGTAAAGTCGATCTGGCAAAAGTTTAACGCTCTTTCAAGTTTCAGTTCAATAACAAAGTAAAATGTTCACAAAAGAAAGTAAAGTCATTAAATTTATCAGTTTACCCGCTGACTCTCGAATTTGTCCTTGTCGCTTTCCAAAGTAACAAAGTAACGCAGTACGTCGCGTATACCTTGACAACAAAAGTCAACTCACATACAGGTACCCATCCGCAAACTGACATATTTACTCTAAGGGTATATACAAAAGGAAAATAAATCATTTTTTTCTCCTACTTATGTCTGTGCACCGTGAAACAATAGGCGTTTGCTGGTGTGCTGTTCTTTGACAAAATATAAACCTTTCACAACATACCTTTCACATGAGCGCAAACACCGGGCCGTAACCAGTTCAAGCAGCCATGCTGAAAGAAAAAAAGGAAACAATGAAGATGTAAGGAAGGTGAAAACAATACAGAAAATTTAAAAATGGGATGTGAAAATAAATGAAATGCAGCCATTGCGAAGACTTTTGTAGGCGTGAACCGGTTTACATAAACACTTTAATATTCATTAGATTAAATTTAAACAAGTAAGGAAAAGCTAAAGTCGGGCGGGGCCGTCTCTATGATACACTCCACTTTCTATCCGAATACAATTTAATTCGGTGAAAACGGGCAGGATTTTTACATCCTGTAAATGTGTGTGTTTGACAAAAAATGTTAAATCGGAAAGGACATTTGTATGGGGTATATTGAAATCTGGAACGAAATAGGTGAAATATAATATGTATAGTTTGGCGAAAATCGGTTAAACATTTGGGAGCAACATTTGTATATGCGCTATATCTAAATCTGAACCGATCTTAGCCACTTTCACCATAGGTTTTTTACTTGGATTATAAGCTGTTGTGTCAAATTTAAAGAAAATCGAGTACAATATGTGGTTTCTAGAGCGGAAAATGTCAAATCGGGAGCGACATTTGTATGGGGGCTATATCTAAATCTGAACCGATCTTAACCACTTTCACCATAGGTTTTTTACTTGGATTATAAGCTGCTGTGCCAAATTTAAAGAAAATCGGGTACAATATGTAGTTTCTACAGCGGAAAATGTCAAATCGGGAGTGACATTTGTATGGGGGCTATATCTAAATCTGAACCGATCTTACCCAATTTTTGAATAGGTGTTTTTAGTTGGATTATAAGATGTTGTGCCAAATTTAAAGAAAAATAGGTACAATATGTGGTTTCTAGAGCGGAAAATGTGAAATCGGGAGCGACATTTGTATGGGGGCTATATCTAAAACTGAACCGATTTGCCTCAAATTAAATAGCGTCCGTCCTTGATCCACAAAACTTACTTGTGCCAATTTTTGTTAAGATCGCACTATAATTGCGACCTGTAGTTTGATTACAACAATAGATGGACAGACAGACGGACATTGCTAAATCGACTCAGAAAGTGATTCTAAGTCGATCGGTATACTTAACAATGGGTCTATCCCACTTCCTTTTGGGTGTTACAAACAAATGCACAAAGCCATAATACTCTCGTGGAGTGTATAAAAATGTGGAATTAATGTATCCGCGGAAGTGAAATTTTTATGCGTAAATATGTTTGGAGTGATTTGTTAAATAGTGCGGTGTTTAACAATAACCTTAAAGATGCAGAATACGGTACCCTAAAAAAACGATCGTAGCCGGGACGTTCGTTCATTGCAGTAACGAATTTTGCCCTTGAAAATACTCACAGATATGAAATACACATTAGACGCATATGTCGAAAAACTTCTAACTCAACTCGTTCGACAATATTGTCTTCGAATTTTACCTCGACCCAAAATATATATACTTTAAGGCAGGGCTGTGGAGTCGACGCAAAATTGCTTGACTCCAACTCCGACTCCGGCATTTTATTATATTTCGACTCCGACTCCGGATGTTCAATCAATAATATTTAGTTTGTATTTTTTCAATAATTATAATAATGTCTATTTTTTAAAGAAACCCCATTTTATTTTATAAAACAAGCAAAAAGAGGTAATATTGTTATTGTACCATGGGTATCATGTCTTTATGCATTTGTTTGTAACACCCAAAAGAAAGCGAGATAGACCCATTGTTAATTATACCGGTCGACTTAGAATCACGATTTAGCAATGTCCGTCTGTCTATCTATTCTTGAATTCAAAGTACAGATCGCAATTGTAACCAGAACCAAATGAAACTTTGCACAACTAAGTTTTTCGGGATAAGGACGAACGATATTTAATTTGAAGAAAATCGGTTCATATTTAGATATAGCCCCCATACGAATTTCACTTCCGATTTGACACTTTTCACTCTAGATACCACATATTTTAACTGAAAACACCTATGGCGAAAATGCGTTAGATCGATTCAGATTTATATATACCTCCCATACAAATTTTGCTCCCAATTAGACATTTTCCGCTCTATAAACCACGTATTTTGACAGATTGTCTTCAAATTTGGCAAAACATCGTATATTTAAACTAGGAACACCTACGGTGAATATAAGTCAGATAGGTTCAGATTTATATATAGCTCCCACACAAATTTCACTCCGGATTTGACTTTTTTCACTCTCTAAGCCACATATGTTAACTTATCTTCTTCAAATTTGGCTAAATATCTTATATTGCAACTAGAAACACCCATGGTGAAATTCGGTTCAGATTTCTATATAGCTCCCATATAAATTTCGTTTCCGGATTGACTTTTCAGCCCTAGGAACCGAATTTCTTCAAATTGAGCATAACACGTTATACTTGAACTGGAAGCACCTATTGTGAAAGTGAGTCACTTCATTTCATGTTTGAATATAGCCCCGATACAAATATTCCTCTCGATTTGACAAATTGGGTCAGGTCATTCTATGATTAGGACACATACAAAAACCCTTCCCGTTTTCATTTTTTACCGAATTGTTTATTCGAAGAGAAAGTTCTGAAGTAAAGTATTTTTTAATTCATTATAGAAAATACTATGGAAACAAAACAAAAAGATATTCAATAACTATTAGTATTGTGTGTTGTTTGCTTAGTGATCGATTGATTGTGATTTTTCTATGAGTTTTAAATGTGATACATTCGAGCAAGTAATTTCTTCACACGTTTGACCATATATGTACGTTAGGACGGGTTGATTTGTGTGGATGAAAAAAAAATAAAAGTCGTATAGCAAAAACGTAATCTTCATTAAATTCTAAAAAAATTCTTCGCCTCTCGACTTGAAAATTTTTACTTGGGTGAATATTTTTTTTAATTAAAAAAATTTTGTGTGTAGCATAAATATAAAGTGCAAAAGAACTACCTTACTAAACAATTTTATTCAGAAAATTCGATTTCTTTTTGGAAATTTTTTTAACATTTATTTTTTTAGCAAAGGCGGACATATAAATTTTCAAGTAGAGAGGCGCGATTAGGATTTTATTCTAGATACATGGTTTCTTCGGAGAATTTTCTTAGAATTTTATGTAGTTTACGTTTTTGCAATACGATTTAAAAAAACCAACCCTAATGTACAGTCTTCAACACGAACCCTCTTCTTACGTCTTTTTGATGCCGAGGGCAACTCATATGAATTATCGGAATCACTATTGAAACCATAGGGAACAAGTCCCACAACTCCGTCGACTAATTCAGTCCCACGACTGCTCCATAATAATTTCTTAAATAAAATAGTTATTAATTAAATAATACTTAGCGAAAAGCAAGATACGATATAACCTTCTTTATATAGATAACTTATCAAATTAATTATTAAGTAAAATGTTGGCACGACTTTGTCATTTAATAACAAAGAATTGATTGAATGGAACAATTTTTATTTTCAACTGGACTTAGCACGTGGTCTGCGTTCTCTTTTGTTGAACTGTGAACTTGACACATTTGCTTATCACTGCATAACAACAACTAACAACGACATAAAGGCAGTTTTTTGTGTGTAAACGATGTATTTATACCCTACACCACAGGGTATAATGAATTTGTGCATTTGTTTGTAACACACAAAAGGAAATGAGATAGACCCATCGTTTATTATACCGATCGACTTAGAATCACCATCTATTCTTGTAATCAAAGACCAGGTCGCAATTGTGGTTAAAACTAAATGAATCTTCGTACAACGAAGTTTTATGGGATAAGGACGAACGCTGTTTAATTTGAAGTAAAACGGTTCAGATTTAGATATCGCTCCCATACAAATTTTGGTCCCGATTTTACTCTTTCCGCTCTAGAAACCACATATTTAACAGATTTTCTTATATTTCATCTAGAAAACCTATGCTAAAAATGGGTCAGATCGGTTCAGATTTCTATATATAAATTGAACCCATTGAGCTAAAATTTTCTTACAAACACCCATGAAAATGGGTCAGATTGGTTCAGATTTATATATACATATCACCCATACAAATTTCGCTCCCAATTTGACTTTTCCGCTCTAGATACCACATATTTTATCAGATTGTTTTCAAATAGCGAGAAACGTTCTTTCGTAAATTAGATAACAGAATATTGTGTAACAGCTGGAAGAAGGCCTATTGAAGAAAATCTATGCAGAAACACATTTCGTACTCCCGATATGCTAATATCTGCGGAGAAATCGTGAAGGTGTTATATTTTACTAATAAATTTATATATATATTTTACTAAAAATTGCAATATTTCTGACTCGAAATAAAAATTTAGGGCTTCGAAGGTACATGAAAGGAACAATACATTTCTCGAGTGTGCAATTATTCACTATCGCTTTCACATTTTCCAATAAAAGTAGAAATAGACTATCTGCTGAGTCTACAAATGTGTTGTCTGCTTTAAAAAGTATTTATATTTCAAAAACACCTCTTAATTTAAAAAATATGCCTATAGATATATGTTAAATTTTAATTTTATTAAAATAAATATAATAATTTAATTATTTTTTCATCCTTGGAAAAAGTTGATTTCATTTTTTATTCTTTTAAAGTTAGGTAGCAAGGGATGTCGTCAGTTGTGGCAAAACCGACGAGTTCATTCGTGGCTAACTAAACTCGGCCCATATGAAAGTTGCGTAGGAGAAAGGGAGTTAGGAGATAGGGTGAAGGAATGAATGATGAGTGAAGAGAAAGGTGGGGTTATCTCACATTTTAGTCTGTATTTCCATTGATTATTTTGAAGCAGGACAAATCGCATCTATTTTTTACAAATCCTTTAAAACTTGATTTCAATATGGTTTTAGGCGAAATATAATAATTTACTTTATTAAATTTCAAATGTTTTATTTGGGAAAAAGAATAAATTTTTAAGTAGCAAACAATATGTTGACTATTTCCGGTCCTGTCCCGAGAGATCGAAAAAATAATAGAAATAAAAAGTACGGGAAAATGCAAACCTTAATGTATACTCGAGTGCGGGTAAAGGTCGCTTCACGCTTTCAACAATAGGAATAACTATTTGGCGGAACAACGTCATTGTCATGATGTAAAAACAAGAGGTGAAAATGGTCGTATTTGTGACTCGCTACTCACTAAGCAAACTGCTACGTCTTGAATTATGAACATTAGGATAAGTTTTGGTGTTAGAGAATGGTGTACCCAAATTAAAATAAATGCGACTGATTAGCTAAAATATAAAAAATAATATGAAACAATTAAGAAAATCTAAAGTCTGGCACGGTCGACTATATATTTTCCCTTTACTTTCTGTCACATTACAAGTTTGTTATTACATGAATTAAAATAAAATTATTTTTTTTTTTAGAAAATTAGCGTATTAAGTTCGATGTCCATAGACATTTTAAAATTTGACTGAAAGTTTAATGACGCTCATCACACACCCGCAATCTGTTGTTTTCATGGGCCAGAGTACTTTACGTTCATCGCCGGAAAAGTTTAAACTGGAGATAAGCACGGTTCACATGAGTTGCGTGAGAAAAATTTATTTTACTCACATGGATGTGAGGACGTGAGACTAATTTTTGCGTGAGTCACGTGATTTTTGCGTTGTCGCACATTTTTATACCCTCCACCTCCAGGATGGGGGCATATTCACTTTGTCATTCCGTTTGTAACACCTTAAAATATTCAACGGAGACCCCATAAAGTATTCTGGGTCGTGGTAAAATTCTAAGACGATATAGCCATGTCCGTCTGTCTGTCTGTTGAAAGCACGATAGCGGCCGAACGAAATGACTTAGGAGGTTCAAATTTTTCCTAAATGTGTCTTATGGTTGCAGATCGGTCGGGAATGAAAGGTGGCGAAATCGGCCCAGAGGGAAAAATTTTTCCCTCACAAGGACTGAGAATACCCTTAATATTTAGAGTACTTTAGCATGTTTTTATAACATATTAGCTTGTATTTACTTGATATTTGCAATGCGCATTCCCTCTATAGCATAAAAGGGCACCATAGAGTGATTTTTATTTGTAGGTGGCGAAATGGGATAAAAATAGTACCTATCAAACGACAACAGATAGAAACATGAAATTTGGCGTGTACATACCTCTAATAGAGTAGATACATAATATACAAGTATTGTTTCTAAATTTGTACTTTTAAGGGGTTAAATGGGGATAGAGGGATAAAAATAGTACCAACCAAACGGCTGCACCTAGAATAATGAAATTCGGTGTATATATTCCTCTGATTGCGTACACCATAAAATAGAGGAAATTTTCGAAATTCGTGCTTTTAGGGTGTAAAATGGAAAAAGGGTATAAAAATTGTACCAAACAAATGGATGCAGCTAGAACCATGAAATTCGCAGTATACATTCCTCTGACTGAGTGACACGAACAAAATGTTTTTCCAAATTCATACATTCAAGGAATTCAATGGGAGCAGAGGGATAAAAATGGTACCAACTAAAGGGCTACAGCTAGAATTATGAAATTTTCGAAAGTCGTACTTTTAAGGAGTAAAATGCGAAAAAGGGATAAAAATGGGACCAACAAAATGGCCGCAGATAGTATCATGGAATTGGGTATATACATTTCTCTGAGTGCATAGCCACGTAAAATAATTTTTTTCCAAATTCGTACTTTATTTTGTTGCTTTTACGACAAAAAATGGTACAATCATGAAGTTGTTGCGTACGTGTGAGATAAGGTATTTTCAAAATGTATACTTTTGAATTTAAAATAGATGGAAATACAACCAACCAAAGGATGCAGCTTAAAATACACTCTCTATCCCCCAATATTTAGGATATTTATGATTGCTGCCTTATATTTACTTTATGAATTGAAGTATTATTTCCATTATATATATACATAGTATACACATATTGGTAGCCTTGGCTTATTAACTAAATTTCTGATTTTCATACATTTGAAATTTGTTGCGGACATTCCTCTTGTAGCTTGGAAGCACCACAAAGAAAATAAAAGTTTTAGCGGCCGAAATGGGACAAAAATGGATAAAATATGGTACCAATGATACGACAACAGCTAGAATCATGAAATTCGGTGTGTACATCCCTCTAATTGCATAAACACGTAAAATAGACGGATTTTTCGAAATTCGTACTTTTAAGGGATATAATTAAAAAAGAGGGATAAAAACCGCTCTTAAACAGTGCGCATAAGTATACATTATAGTTTCAAATAGAAATCAAATATAGTAATGTGCATAAACATATCACAATTTTCGTAATATAGTTCTGTACTTCTATGTAAAGTCGACATCCTTTAATCTGCTGGTAATATTGTGGAATGCACTCCGTGGTGGAGGGTATATAAGATTCGGCCCGGCCGAACTTAACGCCTTCTTACTTGTTTCATTTTATTTCGTAATTACCACCACATATTTTCATTTACTTTGTTGGACGTTTTCAATTAGATTGTTTTAAATTTACCATGTCCACAAACATAGGTAGTAACTTTAATACCTGTCAGCGAACAAAGTTAAATTAAATACTTGTTCGTGGAATGCAAACTTTGGGAATAAATATATATTTTTCATACATATACACATATATACTTTTTAACCACCATTCCCTGCGCCAACACAATGCACTACATTTATATTGGAGACCCCCTAGAGTTAGTTCAAATAATAAGTTCACATAAGTGATATCGTTGTGTACGCTTTGTTTTCTACTTGAATTTTATGCCATAGTGTCCGATTTTTTGTTAACTTAATTTGCGTTAAACTATACGATATATCACACTATATATATCATTTTTTTAGCTGTAATAGTGCATGGCTCCATTGGGAACCTCTCCGCTTCTTTGACCTTCTTGCTTGCTTGCTGCAGCTCATGAGCACGTTCCTCTGTATATGTACAAATCCGATATATTTCACTCTTCGGAAATGCCATCTTGTTACACCTCCACCTAAAGTAACACCTTAAAATCATCCATCCATCGGAGACCCCATAAAGTATACATATTCTTGGTCGTTGTAAAATTCTAAGACGATCAAGCCATGTCTGTCTGTCTGTTGAAAGGTCGCTAGCCGCCGAACGAGGTGAGCTAGGAGGTTCAAATTGTCTCTGAATGTATCATATGGTTGCAGGTCGGTTGGGATTGAAAGTGGGCGAAATCGGCCCAGAAAGAAAAACTTTTCGTTAATAAGAACTGAAAATACACCCTAATTTTTAGACTATTTTGGCATTTATTTTTATTTTATGTTTATTTACAAAATTATTTTTTCAATATTTTTTTTTGTTTCGGCTAGATTTAACATTTTCCTGTAATGTTATTGCACAAATCGACAGCCTCTGTCGAATGCAATCCATGGTGGAGAGTATATAAAGTTCGGCTTGGCTTGTTGTGAAAAGAGTCATGATCAGCAACAAACATCACATACATAAGTCATTGCAAGATGTCCCAGATGCCATTTTCGATTTTCGAATAAACAAAAGTTGTACTGAAAAGTTCTTTCTCAAGCGGTTTTAAAAAAAATCGTTATTTTCGAAAAAATCCTAGAATTTTCATTTTGTTTTTTTTTTCGCAAAAACAAAAGTTGTGCTGGATGTGCTAGCCGCGTTTTTCCGTTTCATGCTAAGTTCTATCTCAAACCGTTTTCGAGAAAATCGCTAATTAAAATTTTGGTGATTTTTTCAAACAACACAAAAGTTGTATAGCACAATCCAGCACAACTTTTGTTGTTGCGAAAAAACAAAATGGCTGTCACATTGAATTTCATTATTATAGTTGCAGCCGTTTGGTTGGTACCATTTTTATTTATTTTCCGCCTAAAAGCACAAATTTCGAAAAAATTCTTCTTGTTTCGCATCTTCACAGTCACATCAATGTATACACCGAATTTCATGATTTCAACTTCAGCGGTTTGATTGGTACCATTTTTATCCCTCTTTAGCAATTGTATCCCTTTAAATTACGAATTTTGAAAAAACCCTTTATTTTACGTTTCTATGCAAGTAGAGGGATGTACATTCCAAATTTCATGTTTCTGCTGTTGTAGTACCATTTTTATCCCTTTTTGTCCCATTTCGCCAGCTAAAACTTTTATTTACTTATTGGTGCTTTTACGCTACAAGAGGAAAGTATACAACAAATTTCTAGTGCATATAAAGCAGAAATTAAAAAAAATTGCTTAAATAGTCGAAGTATTAGGGGATATTTTCATTCCTTGTTAGGGATTTTTCCCCATCTGGGTCCATTTCGCACACTTTCAATCCCAAGCGATCTGCAACCATGAGACATTTGGGGTAAATTTGAACCTCTTAGCTAATTTAAGACGGACGTGACTAGATCAGTTCAAAATGTTCAAAAATGGTACGCTAACATATTACGCCTGTTTGATTGGGCTTACTAGCTTAATATTTGTACGGAATTTGCTCGCTTAACAAGGAAGTAGCTTACTACTCTCTAAGTTACCGAGAAAGGAGGTGTAAGAAAAATACCTTCTTTATACAAGACAAGAAATCTTACTCGTTGTCTGTTATTACCGGCCCACCGTTGGGCAATAACAGCGAATGTTGCTGTTAAAGCCATGTTAGCTTTTTACAGCAAAATATTAAAATTAGAAAAACAATGGATACACACGCAAATATACACGAAAATGAATTGTATATATTTGGCTGATTGCTAAATTTTTGGAATATATTTGAATTTCTTAGCAAAAACTTATAAAAACAGTAAAATAATGACAAACAATTGTACTTTCCAGAAGCAAATATTATTGCTGTTTGGTGGCATAGCTCGGCCTCTCTACAAATTGACAGACAAAGAGCGAGATTTCCTCTCTTGTATATTTACGCTCTTTGATGCCAGATTTTTAACTCTGATTTATTCAAATAAAACCAATGGATAAAAATGATGCCACCTTAACAAGTCTCTTAATTTTAAGTTAGTAACCCCAATCGAAGAGGCCCATTGCCTCTTTCTCCCTCTCCATAAATGTTTGATGTAAATATGTATGTACTAGCTGACCCGACACAAAATTTCCTGTCCATTTTTTAATTAGTTTGTTTGTGATCGTCGTGTGTATTTCTGAAAAGCTATTTCAAATGTTTATGCAAACCTGGAATGAGAAAAATTTTGTTCTGAGTGATTATGTAATAATACGATCTAATTCAGATTACGCCAATGGAAGTGTCTGCACGGATGTTGAACAATGTTTAGGAACACCTTTCGCACGAGTTTGATTTTTCATACCGATAACTGGAAAAATCGACGGGGAATATAATGCAGAAGGTCAACATTTCAACGGCGATTTTGCCATTGACAGTTTCAAGCGTTAAGTGTTTTGAATATAATTGTGCAGATTCGTCGTCCGCCACTCGAAAGCTTTATAGTGCTTAATTTAAATGTCGTGATGTTCTCCACAAAAATACGTATTCGAGCAATCATTTAGTTCATTGGGTGGACGTGGAATCACTGGTAGAGGTTGGTAAAAATCACCAAAACCTCAATAATAGAAACCGGATTTTTTTACAAATTATATTTTAATTTTTAATCTATGCATTTAATCATATGCATATTATGGTATCATAATATTGGTTATGTCGATTTTTTGATATTGAAATCATGAAAATCATTTGTGTGAAATCGTCATTCAATTATAATCATCCTCTCAAAATATACTTTTGCATAAAAATAGCCTGTCTACTCATTAATCGGTCTAATTTCTCTTTCTTTATATTCTTACCGAGCGATAAATTTACATTACTGCACAGCCATGATCACTGCCACAATTCTTCCACAGTTTTCTGGTTTGAAGTTCTTTAATATGCGTATTCAACGGCAATTTGATTACTGAATGAGTTGTTCAACCTTTTTCTGCTAGAGAATCGTAGCCAAAATCTACACGATCAAAATAGTCTTATGGTTCCAACGTGATCGTCCAGAGGATAATCACCATTCATACCATGATCGCTCAAATATTTTTTTTTTTAAAATACTCCAAATTGGCCGTTCCACAACACATGATTCTGTTCGTCAGCTGGAGATTGCCGTGGAATCGCCCGTAATGTAAATCGAAAATCACCTTCCAACAGAATCATTGAACCAACAGTGCGCCATAGTACATTCTTCCGGACCGATCAAAACGTTGGCCACCTGAGATCTTCGAAAGGTTGCACGATAGAATTTCGTTAATTTCCATATTCATCGCAACCTGAGTGCATTTCGGCAGTCTTCAAAGAAAGCAGCTGAACTTCTTGATGATGTAAGCATCGTTTTAATTTTGCGAGCAAATTTTTGCAAAATTGGTACGATCACCGAGAGCGTCCAAGAAGAAAATCACTATAGTTGAATCGTTCATTAGCTGCGTGTTCCGTAAGCATCTTATACTCGCAATGAATCCTATTCACATTGTTTTTGCATTGCATTCCAACTCTTGATTAAATGCTTAGTGCAGCGGATAGTGTGGAGCTGACATTCGTAGTTGGGATAATATTAATCGCATGATAATATTAATCGAAGAAATGTCCTCTTTGTATTCGGTTCACGAATCGGTGAAAATACATGAAATACGTGTAACTGGATTTCCCTGTTTATTTGATGACTGATTAATAACTGGGATTATGAATCAAATAAAAATGAGTCAACAAAATATGTCGTTCCTATCGATTATGAATCAAATCAAAATGAATCAACAAAATATGACGTATCTGACAAAAAGTTCATAAAATATAAAGATTTTGCATTTTGTCCGAATTTTCTGACTTTTCTTTATAATTATCTGATTTTTTGTGTTCCGAAATCTTTCGCAGAATCATAACGACCATAACATAAAAGAATTTCACATATCCATTCCGTGAATTGAGACTTATAGCCTTGAGTTCATTCAAGAATTCTATAGAAAAAGGCATTTTCAGTTTTTTTTAAATATTCCTATCCAAAAGTTTTTTAATCTTAAAACCCAGTTTGGACTATCACGAATCGTTTGTAACAAAGATCAGCCAAATCTTTTCAGCCGTTCTCAAGTGATGCGATTACCAACGAACATCATTTCATTTTTATTATATAGAAGATAGAAGAAGATAAATATCCAAATGAAAAAAGATCATTTGTTTTGTTTTGATAATTTTTTTCTTCCTTGCTGTCTACATTTTTAAAGTAACATCAAAAGATACTTTGAGTAACGTTTAACCCCTTTAGGACCCACTAAATTTAAATAGTATAACTTATCTTTTCTTGCTACCATAAATAGATTTGTATTGATATAAATATTACCACATATTTTCTAACGTCATGAATAACAATAACAACTTTAAATATATTTTATATAATGAATTATGTCCTGAATAAAATTGTTTCTATAAGTCGAATAATGGTTTGCTAAAAAAGTGTAAAGGTCCTATATATGAAACATTCCGTTAATAGGGCATTGGGAGGTGGGGGTAATGAGGAGTGTTCTCTCAACTACACCAGAGAGACTAAGAGGAAAGTAGAAAACGTCAAACGATGTAAACACCGTAGCTGGATACAGCTTGGTACCAATTTTATCCCGAATTTCGCATATACGCAGTCATAGAAATATACAAATTTAATTTCGTTATTCGAGTCATTTCCCCGAAAAGAAAAGAAATTTAGAAAAATTCCTTTTCATTTGCCGTCAGATGTATATATAAACCGAATTTCATAATTCAACGGGTAATTCAGCGGTTCGGGTGGTACCATTTTTATCCCTCTTTTCAATTCTATCCCTTAAAAGTACACATTTTAAAAAATTCATTTATTTTAGGTAATTGGAGGGATGTGCATTCCAAATTTTATGTTTCTAGCTGTTGTCGTATTATTGGCACCATTTTTATCCCCGCTAAGTATTTTATTTAATTTCTGGTGTTTTCACGCAAAAAATTAATAAGTGGCAAAGGTACGAAAAACCGGTTTTGTATCCCTAACTCTAGATTTTGGGGGTGTCTGGGAAATGTCAACTACAGATTCTTGTTCTACTCGACAATGCCTAAATGGTTTCTAGAACGGAAAAAGTCAAATCGGGAGCAACATTTTTATGACGCCTATATCTAAATATGAACCGATCTGACCCACTTTCGCCATAATGTGTCCTGTTGATATATAACTTATACAATGGAAAATTTTAAGAAACTTGGTTAAAATGTGTGGTTTTTAGAGCGGTAAAAGTTAGATGAAGATCGCAATGACCCACTTTCACCACATATGTTTCTAGTTCGAATATAAGGTATTGTGCAAAATTTGAAGAAATTAGCTTAAAATGTGTGGGTTATAGAAGCGGAAAAGTTAAATGAGAGCGAAATTTATATGGGAGCTATATATAATTCTGATTCGATCTGAATCACTTTCACCACAGATGTTTTTGGTTTTAATATAAGGTTTTGAGACAAATTTGAGGAAAATTGGTTAAGATATGTGATCTCTGGAGCGCAAAAAAGTAAATGGAGAACGAAATTTGTATGGGAGCTAAATCTGAAGCGATCGGGCCCAAATTTACCACAGATGTTTCCAGTTGAATTATAAGGCACTGGCCAAATTTGAGCAAATCTTAAAACATGTAGTTTCTCGAGAGGGAAAAGTTAAATCAGGAACGATATTTGTATGGGGGCTATATCTAAATATGAACCGATTTGCTATATCTAAATCTGAACCGCTTGGGACGCGAAAATAACTTGTACCAATTTTTGTTACGATCGGACAATATTTGCGACTTGCGCTTTGATTACAAGAATAGATGGACAGACAGACGGGCATTCCTCCATTCCTTTTGGATACAAACAAATGCACAAACACGTACTAGGGTATTATATAGGAGGTTATACAAATAATATATTAATAAATAAATAAATATAAAATTGAAAAACTTTAACTTTGAAGGGTTTTCATAGTTTTCAATAAAAAATCGTCCAACATACATAGCGGTACCACGCCCCAACAACTGTATCATTGATTACACAATGTAACAACGAAGAACAAGTAAAGAAAGAATAAAATCGGGCGGGGCCGACTAATGTAAGACCGCAGAGAATTGCATACAATATACATATGTTCCAGAATTTGAAACTGTTTATTGCAGAAGACAATTCAACAATCATTTTCTTGGGTGAAAATAGAATTCAATAACAATATTCTCAATTTCAAATGAAAATTTCACAATTTCAATTGGAATTTTCTCAATTCTCATATTCTAGTGAAATTTTCTCAATTTCAAATGGAAATTCTTAATTTCAATTTAAATTATCTCAATATGAAGTGGAAATTCTCAATTTTAATGGGAATTTTCGCAATTTGAAATGAAAATTCTCAATTTCAATAGGAATTTTATCAAATTAAAATGGAAAATCTCAATTTCTTCACCACCACTTCACGATTTATGTCAAATCAGAAATATTCTCAATTTCAATTGGAATTTTCCCAATATCAAGACAAATATGGTTCGGCTTGAGCCGAAAAACTTATTTGTGCCAATTTTTGTTAGGAGCGGACAATAATTGCGACCTGTACTTTGTTTACAGGAATAGATGGACGGACGGACAGACAGACGGACATGGCTAAATCGATTCAAAAAGTGATTCTAAGTCGATGGGTTTCACAATGGGTCTATCTCGCTTCCTTTTGGATGTTACAAACAAATGCACAAAGACATAATACCCTAGTGGAGGGTATAAAAATCACTTGTGTTCGGTAACCAAAAAATTATTTTGTGTGCCTTTAAAGTCTGTGTTCCTTGAAGTCAATGCCCAAAAAGGATTTCGATAAAATATGTATAAATATTAATACCAAAATACATTAATTCATTTTTATTTTCATCAATACGATGAATTAAATTAAATATTTTTTCAACAGATTTTTTTCGAAAATTATCTCGTCCGCCGTAAAGCGGCAAGGGAAAGTTTGCTTACCAGTAATTTGCGATGCGATTCGTACTCAGTGATCTGCAATGTATAAAGAAGAAATAATTTATTAGCTACTGTTTCAAAAGATATTTGATTTTTTAGTAAATGTATGTTCGGTAAATGTAGTCACTTCCATAAAGGAATTATCTTTCATCTTTCCAGCAATACTAAAATGGGAGAATATAAATGCTTTCTTAAAAGTCATCACAAAAATCGAAATTCACCATGCGTATCGTGTGTATGAGTAGACAAAATGCTACAATTCAATTTAGACTTGTCACATCGCTGGCATAAATAACAAACGTGGCCGGTATGAGATATGCCTAGACATACATACATAGATAGATACATGTGGTGGTACACATGTTTGGATGTGGTGCGAGTATCACATGCCTGAATTACTAAACAAATATGCCAGCCTAAAATTGAAAAATTAAAGTCGCAGCGAATAGATTGGAAAATACCAACGATAATGGAAATTACGATTTAACTGCATGTGCTCGTATATGCACACATATCTGCAGAAACCATTGTATTTTAAAATAAATATCAGCTTTAAATTCCAATCCATATTGCATTTGGGCTTATGTTCTGAATGAAATCGTTGTCCAGCGCAGAATTATTTCAAGGGGTATCTTCCACAACATCGAAAGCGGTATTAAATGTCAAATGTCTTAAGAGAAAATAATCTATTTTAGCGAAAAAGTGTGGAAGAGAACTGCAACGATACATACAAACTATTACTAATATCTTTGGACGATTTTTCATATGAAAAACAAGTAAGGAAAGGCTAAAGTCGGGCGGGGCCGACTCCATTATACACTCCACTTTCTATTCGAATACAATTTAATTCGGTGAAAAAGTGGAAACAGGAAGGATTTTTGTATCCTGTAAATGTATGTGTTTGACCAAAAATGTTAAATCGGAAAGGACATTTGTATGGGGGTATATTGAACCCTGGAATGAAATAGGTCAAATGTAATATGTATAGTTTGGCCAAAATCGGTTAAACATTTGGGAGCAACATTTGTATTTGGGATATATCTAAATCTGATTATAAGCTGCTGTTCCAAATTTAAAGAAATTCGAGTACAAAATATCGTTTATAGAGCGGAAAATATCAAATCGGGAGCGACATGTGTATCTGAACCGATCTTATCTAATTTCTGCATATGTGTTTCTAGTTGGATTATAAGATGTTGTGCCAAATTTAAAGAAAATCGGGTACAATATGTGGTTTCTATAGCGGAAAATGTCAAATCGGGAATGAAATTCATATGGGGGCTATATCTAAATCTGAACCGATCTTACCGAATTTTTGCATAGATGCACAAAGACATAATACTCTCGTGGAGTGTATAATGACCCAATTTTTGGTCGACTTTTAATTTGTGACTTGGCCGGGATTTTCTATCATGTCTGGTTTTTGGGTTTTTCGAAAACCGTGATTTAAAAAAAACGACGGTCTGTCTAGTTGAAAAACCCGATTAACCCGGTTTTCGGTTTCGGGTTTGATCACTCTATTTGTGTGATATTTCATTTATTTATAAACGTGAAGTCCGATGACCAAATTTTGGTGAGTTTAGAACCAAGGAAGGACTCACCATGATATACTCTGGAAAACCTGACAACATGCAACGTTCCAGTAGTGTAGGATTCTTATTATCCCACAAGGCACCCTTGACGCTAATGAATTGGAGGCCATACTCAGACAGAGTAATTCATATCCAATTGCGTACCCGAGCCAGAAATCTTACATGTATACAATGCTATGCACCCACCGAACTGGCTGATCTCTCAATAAACCATGAATTTCACAGTACCGTAGAGAAGGCGATTACATCATCAAACCGTGGAGATATCCTAGTGGTAATGGGAGATTTCAATGCGCAAGTTGGACCTGACAACACGAACTTAGAGTGCAAAATGGGCACAAATGGTATAGGCAGAAAAACGGAGAACGGACATCTATTTGCAGGCATGTGTGCCACGAACAACCTTGTCATTGGAGGAACTATATTTCCCCGGACCAGACTAAAGAAAAACAGATAGATCACATAACTATTTGCAGAAAATGTCGGGGATATTTACTATTTACCATCTTCTTGTTGCCGACGTCCGTCTAAAATTAGCATCAATCAGCAACTGATGCTTAAGAACAGCGATATCGCTTCTAGATATACCGAAGCTCTAAGAATGTCAATACAGTCAGCGACGGATATCCAGCTCAGAGACTGGAAGGATTGTTTTATAAAACCTGCTGGGAGTTTTATCGAATTTGGCGAACGAAGACGCAAGCAATGGATATCGGACTTCATGTGGGATATAATTGAGAAAAAGAGAACCATTAAATGCAGCCTGAATGCAGCAATGGGATATATATTTAGTAACTTCCCAAGGCAGGCAGCTAGATCTTTGGACAGATGTTTATGCCAAAATGCTGGCGCATTCAAACAGTGGCGAAAACCTTACCTTGGACTGTCTAACGCACGCTCTAAACCACAATATAGCGACACGATATATTGTGGTTTCTTGAAATTGTCGATGCCATAAAATCCCTAAAGGCCAACAAAGCTTCCGGAATCGACGGAATTGCTCCCGAACTATTAAAGCCGCCACTTCTAAGCGCCCACCTCATACACCCAACAATAGGTGAGTTTTGGCAAAGGCATGTCATGCCAGAAGAGCTAAAAGAAGGAGTGATTGTAAAAATTCCGAAAAAGGGTGATTTAACGGACCGCAACAACTGGCGTGGTATTACTTTGTTGAGCATGGTAAATAAAGCCATTTCTCATATAATTACTAAACGGATCTCAAAATTACGGTTGAAACAAACCGGACAGAAGTCCTGTGTTGACCATGTCAACAGTCTGAGGGTAACTGTGGAACGATCTGTTCAATGGCGGTCTCCCTGGTATCTTATTTTTGTTGATTTTGAGAAAGCGTTTGATACCCTGAATCACGACGTTATATGGAAAGGGAATACTCGATAAGCTTATCAGCCTAATACAAAAACTGTATTTTAATGCAAGATGCCGAATTCTACATGGAAAGACGGTAAGTAGTGAACACTGGGGTTCGACAGGGATGTGTTATGTCACCCCTTCTCTTCAACATCGTGTGTTGGTAGTGACTTCTCTCGATTTATATCGAGCTTCCTCAGAGATCGCACTATACGTGTTGTTGTAGATGGGTTCTCATCCGATGAGCATAGGTTAACCGCAGGAGTACCACAGGGCTCTGTCCTTTCTCCCTCCCTTTTTCTTATTTTCATCGACGACCTCTTGGATCGGACTTTGAATCCAATATACTCATTCGCGGATGACAGCAACCTCTGTCATTCATACTCATTCGATCATAGACCAAGTCGTCAAGAAATTGAGGACAAAAGAAGATTGATGGATGAGTCACTCAGCCAGGATTTACTGGCCATTTCCGAATGGGGTCAAGTTAATAGAGTAGATTTTAATGCACGTAAGACCCAGTGCTCCTTGTTGTCTCACAAGAGATTCGCTGATCCAACGGTGTCGTCGATTTTAATGAACGGTGTAGATATTAAACAATCAGATACTCTTGATGTTCTAGGCATGAAAATACAATGCGATGTTCGTTGGACAAAGCATGTATTTGAAGTGTCGAAAGAAGCATTCAAGTGTCTAGGCTTCTTAAACCGGTGTAAGAAATACTTCACTTCCACTGATCTTCTCAATATCTACACTACTTACATCAGACCAAAGATGGAATTCAACTCCCATATATGGTCGGGTGCTCCAGCATCACTGGAGCTACTTGACCGTGTCCAGAGGAGGGCGATGGTGTTGATAGGTGACGGTAGGATATCCAATTCTATTGTTTCCCTTGAACATCGTCGTAATGTGGGTTGTGTGTCCTTGTTCTATCGTTACTTTCACGGTGTTTGTTCTTCGGATATTCGTGATCTTATACCGCCCGTGAGAACGTTTGGTAGAGATACGCGATTTTCCAGGAATTCTCACCCATTTGTTATCAATTGGACAACCGACCGTACCACACATTACAGAATGAATTCGTTCTTCGCCCGCACTATCCGTATGTGGAATCGACTTCCGGCAGATATCTTCCCAGCTAATTATGATATCCAGAAGTTTAAAACACAGGTCAACAAACACTACTCCCTCTTTCCTCCTTCCAATACCGTATCTTCCTCCCGCCAACACAGTGCGATGCATTTATAGGGGACATCCCCTGAGTGTTGGTTCAGTGAAAAAAAAAAAAAATGTATCGGATGCATTTAAAATCAACAACATTCAACTGGACCAGTGCCTCAGGATGATATTGAAGATTTTCTGGCCTGAAACTGAAACTGAAACAGACATTGTGACTGGACCACAACCAATTCATCTTGAAACTGGAAAATGGAACTGGATTGGTCATACACTCCGTAGATCAAGCGACGACATTACCAGAAATGCTATTGACTGGAATCCACAAGGAAGTCGTAGAAGAGGGCGTCCGGCGCACTATGGTCCCTAATCCATATTTTTGGCAGAAATTCCAAAAAAATTAAATTGGAAATTGTTAAATGTGTATATATTTTCTTAATGGTAACACTCCAAGCAATCAAGAAAATGTGTGGAAAAAACTAGGTGGCAACACTGCAACCCTGAGAGACATTTAAAGTTTGCCGTTGAAACAAGTGGGATTAATTCGGATCTAAAGCAATTATACAAAATACTTAAAATTAAAACGTAAAAAGAAAATAATGAAGTTACTATATTATTGAAATTGAAGGCCGGCGTATGTAGTTTACAAATTATATTTAACATTTTGTGATTACTGTAGTCTTGCCAGTTTTCTTAAGTGTTGTAATTTTGTGATTCGTAGTGAGCATAACCTATAAATGTCGTGGACCAAAGTTATATGTAGGACTAAACTTGACTCAAAGTGTTCGTTTGAGTGTGTAGTTTATGGTAAAATTAATATCTAGTCAGCATTTTTCGACAAACTCCTACAATTGCCACTTTTTTAGCACAATTTCGATTAGCCATAGCACACATATTTGATCATATCTCTGAATCAGATTTGTGTATGAGACCCATCAACATCACATTTTAAAGGTATTGTAAGTACCTTTAAAATGATATATAACGACATTCACTTTTCTGTACACATGTAGACATTTTATATTATGTCCTGAAATAATTATTTAAATTGCAGTGTCACGTATAATATTTGTATGCTATATTTTGCTTTTGTAATAATATTCAGAAAAACATTGTTCGTCAAAGCGAAATAAGTTTCATTATTTTAAGCTTTCATAAAATTTTGTTTTTGGTCACCCTGTACTAATATAGGGTGATCATTAAGTTGGTTATATATTGATATTGAGAAGAAAATAAAACTACTAGCATATAAAAAATTAGAACATAAGTCATGTGTTAAGGCCCTATGCTCCATACAGGAACAGAGTAATAACACTGTCCAACAAGATAAGACATTTTGATTGGAACAGAATATAATTGTGAAAGGGCATGTTGTGTAGACCATCAAAATAGTTAGTTTCTTTTTAAAGTGGGTCAAATTTTTATTTTTTATTCGAGGGAAACATTATACTAAGTGAAAAAAGTGAGGTAAGTTAATGTCTGAGATAATTCTTATTGTCAGAACCATATTGAGGAATTATATGATCATCGTAATCCTCTGGATCCACTCTTTATGGGTCATATTGACCCGTTTTTTGAGAAAATTTAAAAAGTCCTCTCAAAAGGATTAAGGATTAAAATGTTCTATGAAAAAATTTGTCGAAAACAACCAGCTCATACAACAAAATTACTAGGGTTAAATTTGTCCATGTTTTTTGTAAGATCGATCTAATAAAAAATGTGGACATTTCGGCTCTTTTTTTTTCTCGCGATCTATTCAACCAATGCGGCTGATTTTTTGCAGGTGCATTAAGAACCAATGGCTCTCGTAACAAGCAGGCAAAAATGAGTAGTGAATGAATATTTAAAAAATGTTAGACAAGATGCAAAAATTAATCAAAAAATGTTGCGCCCCTGGGACTACGCATTCCCGTGCCGACTGGCGGCTGAAATTTTATTAAATTACTCTCATACAAATTTTGGCTCTTATCTTCGATTAGAGTTGTTTTTAAAGATTTATAAAAAAGAAGTATTATCAAAGTTTTATTAAAAGTATAATTAAACCAAAGTAACGCAATTATGTTTTAAGAAGATTTCTGAGCGCAATTGTTTCTCTTTATTTCCATTCTTTCAGATATGTTATTCATAAGAACTACCACAATACATTAAAGATTTGAAATAATGTCATGTTGTAGAAGCACAGCATGATCGATGGCTCTCATTCGAATGAAGTAACTGGGATCTGCAAATGAACCAATTTCTTCCAATGACAAACCTACGTTAAAATCATCATAGAATCGAGTGTGGAGCATTAATCACTTTTTTATGCAATGTGTGCAATGGTTTCAACAATGTTGTCTTTCTGCATCAAGCCTGTACTTTTTGAGGGGTAGCATAAAATATTTTGACTTTTTGGAAATAGGATACCCAACTGTCACAGATAATCCCAGAGAAAATAAATCTAGTGGCGGGCCACTGCGAAAAATAACGAACTATATGGTGTATGATGTTGTCCTGTTGGAAAAGCTTCCCTACAGTGATCATTATTTCATTTCATTTATTAGGTCTATGGAAATAACTCGTTACAGTCCAGCAACGTACTACAATTTTCAATATTGTACTAAAAACAACAGAAGACTAAAGATTGCATCGTATCAGTCAGCATTTTTCGACAAACTCCTACAATTGCCACTTTTTTAGCACAATTTCGATTAGCCATAGCACATATATTTGATCATATCTCTGAATCAGATTTGTGTATGAGACCCATCAACATCACATTTTAAAGGTATTGTAAGTACCTTTAAAATGATATATAACGACATTCACTTTTCTGTACACATGTAGACATTTTATATTATGTCCTGAAATAATTATTTAAATTGCAGTGTCACGTATAATATTTGTATGCTATATTTTGCTTTTGTAATAATATTCAGAAAAACATTGTTCGTCAAAGCGAAATAAGTTTCATTATTTAAAGCTTTCATAAAATTTTGTTTTTGGTCACCCTGTACTAATATAGGGTGATCATTAAGTTGGTTATATATTGATATTGAGAAGAAAATAAAACTACTAGCATATAAAAAATTAGAACATAAGTCATGTGTTAAGGCCCTATGCTCCATACAGGAACAGAGTAATAACACTGTCCAACAAGATAAGACATTTTGATTGGAACAGAATATAATTGTGAAAGGGCATGTTGTGTAGACCATCAAAATAGTTAGTTTCTTTTTAAAGTGGGTCAAATTTTTATTTTTTATTCGAGGGAAACATTATACTAAGTGAAAAAAGTGAGGTAAGTTAATGTCTGAGATAATTCTTATTGTCAGAACCATATTGAGGAATTATATGATCATCGTAATCCTCTGGATCCACTCTTTATGGGTCATATTGACCCGTTTTTTGAGAAAATTTAAAAAGTCCTCTCAAAAGGATTAAGGATTAAAATGTTCTATGAAAAAATTTGTCGAAAACAACCAGCTCATACAACAAAATTACTAGGGTTAAATTTGTCCATGTTTTTTGTAAGATCGATCTAATAAAAAATGTGGACATTTCGGCTCTTTTTTTTCTCTCGATCTATTCAACCAATGCGGCTGATTTTTTGCAGGTGCATTAAGAACCAATGGCTCTCGTAACAAGCAGGCAAAAATGAGTAGTGAATGAATATTTAAAAAATGTTAGACAAGATGCAAAAATTAATCAAAAAATGTTGCGCCCCTGGGACTACGCATTCCCGTGCCGACTGGCGGCTGAAATTTTATTAAATTACTCTCATACAAATTTTGGCTCTTATCTTCGATTAGAGTTGTTTTTAAAGATTTATAAAAAAGAAGTATTATCAAAGTTTTATTAAAAGTATAATTAAACCAAAGTAACGCAATTATGTTTTAAGAAGATTTCTGAGCGCAATTGTTTCTCTTTATTTCCATTCTTTCAGATATGTTATTCATAAGAACTACCACAATACATTAAAGATTTGAAATAATGTCATGTTGTAGAAGCACAGCATGATCGATGGCTCTCATTCGAATGAAGTAACTGGGATCTGCAAATGAACCAATTTCTTCCAATGACAAACCTACGTTAAAATCATCATAGAATCGAGTGTGGAGCATTAATCACTTTTTTATGCAATGTGTGCAATGGTTTCAACAATGTTGTCTTTCTGCATCAAGCCTGTACTTTTTGAGGGGTAGCATAAAATATTTTGACTTTTTGGAAATAGGATACCCAACTGTCACAGATAATCCCAGAGAAAATAAATCTAGTGGCGGGCCACTGCGAAAAATAACGAACTATATGGTGTATGATGTTGTCCTGTTGGAAAAGCTTCCCTACAGTGATCATTATTTCATTTCATTTATTAGGTCTATGGAAATAACTCGTTACAGTCCAGCAACGTACTACAATTTTCAATATTGTACTAAAAACAACAGAAGACTAAAGATTGCATCGTATTGGACGCGAAATCGGTCATCGTCGGTAATGTTCTCGCGTTCACATTTTTAATGAAGTGAGGACCAACGATTCCGCCGGCCCATAAAGCACGAAACAGAAATTTTTGTGGATATAACCTTGTGGATCATGGAATATCTACAGTCTAAATGCGCCAATTCCGCTAAGCTAATCAGCATTTAATGAGCTGATATGCTTTTAACACAAACCTGCCGGCCAATGTATCAAAAACAAAGTAATTACATTTTCTACTTGTCGGAAGGTTATGTAAATCATAGATAGAAATGCCAGATCCGAATCAAACTTTACATAAATACATCTTCTATATAATTCAAATGAAATGATGTTCTTGGTAATCGCTTCACTTGAGAACGGCTGAACAGATTTGGCTGATCTTTGTTACAAACTGTTCGTGGTAATCCGAACTGGGTTTTAAGATGAAAAAACTTTTGGATAGTTGACCGCAAACTAGGAATATATTTAAAAAAATTGAAAGTGACTTTTTCTATAGAAATGTTGAATGAACTCAAGGCTATTATAAGTCTCAATTCAAGCAATGGATATGCGAAATTCTTTTATGTTATGTTCGTTATGATTCTGCGAAAGTTTTCGGAAGTTTTATAAAGAAAAGTCAGAAAATTCAGACAAAATACAAAAATCTTTATATTTTATGCACTTTTTGTCAGAAGAGACGATAGGAACGACTTATTTTTATTTGGTTCATATTTCCAGTTCGCAATCAGTCATAAAAATAAACATGGAAACCCAGTTACACGTATTTCATGTATTTTCACAGATTCGTGAACCAAATATACAAGGAGGACATTTCTGAAAATTCACAATGAGGCATTGAATGAAGGAGTGTGCTATGGTGCACTATTGGTTCAATGATTATATAGGAAGGTGATTTTAGATTTTCATTACGGACAATTCCACGGCAATTTCTAGCTGACGAACAGAGTTATGTGTTGTGGATCGGCTAATCTGGAGAATTTTCAAAATAATTGCTGGACATTCGCATTAGAAAAAATCTGTCTGAAAAAATCTAAATATCAACATTTAGATTTTTTCAGTTTGTGTTCTCATATGTTGCTGATGTTGATGATTCTGTTTCTAGAGAAAATTATGTTGACAACCTCAGAATCTTCAGTTAATACCGGATTATTTTTTGCAATGACTCTGGGAAGTGGGGAAATTAACGAATATCATATTGAAGAAGCGCTTCTTAAAAGAAAGTACGAAGATGAAGACATTTTGAGAGCATGCTCCGTTGTTGAATCGGCAATTAAGAGTCTAAACCCAATCAAACACGCTGGCGGCGGCGGAACTTGTTTTCACATATATTTCTTATGGGTAGAAGAAAAACCGCCGACGCACAGTGGCGCCATTTGAGTTTTTTCGTTGCAAAAATCATATCTTTTGAACCGAATAAGATAATTGAACAGTTTAAACAGCATATGATAGATAACTGTTCAGCCTATGAAATGAGCGTTTGGAAAGTTAAAATTAGTAGAAAAATCAATTTTATGGTAACTAAAAAAATTATTTTTACATTTTTAGATTGTTTTTATTTTTTTCTTTAGGGTTTTATGTTTTAAATTATTACCCAACAAATTAAAAAAAAATATATTTTTTTTAATTTATTTATTTATTATTATTTATTTTGTTGTTTGTATGTATAGTTCGTCTGTTATGTTGTATGTCTTGTCATTTATTTTGGTTCAAGACCATAGGTTGTGCCGAAGTCTTCAGCAGAACCCAAAATTAGCAAAGAAGGCAAAGTGAGACCTTTATTGTTGCAGCTGAAAGTTGACTGCGCAGTTTCGATGGGCGCTACACCATCTCATCAGAACTTTCGCAACGAATGTATGTCTTTGACTTAAATCAGGGTTCATATTAGTACCAGCGGTCACATATTTCTAATGAGAAACGCTGATAAACAAAATATTCCACCGAACTAAGTCGACACACTAAAAATCTCACTTTGCCAATTCAATGTTGTGCATGTGCTCGCATCGCTCGCAACAATGCAAAGGTTGTTGTTGTACGGTATGTCCCGTCTTCACTGTACCTCGTGTGTATTGTTGTTGTTTGTATGTATAGTTGGTCTGTTATGTTGTATGTCTTGTCATTTATTTTGGTTCAAGACCATACACACGAGGTACAGTGAAGACGGGACATACCGTACAACAACAACCTTTGCATTGTTGCGAGCGATGCGAGCACATGCACAACATTGAATTGGCAAAGTGAGATTTTTAGTGTGTCGACTTAGTTCGGTGGAATATTTTGTTTATCAGCGTTTCTCATTAGAAATATGTGACCGCTGGTACTAATATGAACCCTGATTTAAGACAAAGACATACATTCGTTGCGAAAGTTCTGATGAGATGGTGTAGCGCCCATCGAAACTGCGCAGTCAACTTTCAGCTGCAACAATAAAGGTCTCACTTTGCCTTCTTTGCTAATTTTGGGTTCTGCTGAAGACTTCGGCACAACCTATGGTCTTGAACCAAAATAAATGACAAGACATACAACATAACAGACCAACTATACATACAAACAACAACAATACACACGAGGTACAGTGAAGACGGGACATACCGTACAACAACAACCTTTGCATTGTTGCGAGCGGTGCGAGCACATGCACAACATTGAATTGGCAAAGTGAGATTTTTAGTGTGTCGACTTAGTTCGGTGGAATATTTTGTTTATCAGCGTTTCTCATTAGAAATATGTGACCGCTAGTACTAATATGAACCCTGATTTAAGTCAAAGACATACATTCGTTGCGAAAGTTCTGATGAGATGGTGTAGCGCCCATCGAAACTGCGCAGTCAACTTTCAGCTGCAACAATAAAGGTCTCACTTTACCTTCTTTGCTAATTTTGGGTTCTGCTGAAGACTTCGGCACAACCTATGGTCTTGAACCAAAATAAATGACAAGACATATTATTTATTTTTTTTTTGTCCGGATGATCCATCGCAGCCCCATTTGCTGATCAATGTCAACTTCTCAGGAAGAATTTTCACCTTATTTTCAGGAAGACTCTCCAACAACCGTTTTGCTGTATGGCCCATGAGATCCTGCAGATTGGCTTTCGCAGAGACTTCCGTAAACTCCGTAGGCAGTGGTCGTGAATTTATTTTGGCTTGCGTAATATGCTTGTATCCGGGTAAAACGTCAGCGCCGTGTCGCGTAAAATATGTCCGTAGTTTCTCATATTTCTCTTTGGAAAGTTCTAAGTCCATAAACAAGGCCATTGCTTCTTCGGATCCATACTTTTTAATGTGTGCGTTTGTGGGCGTGGGAATGCTTTCCTTAATCCTTTTTAGTCGCAGTGGGCTTGCATCAGCAACAGATTTGGTTATCTGCGACCTAACTCTTTCACTATCCTTTGTAAATTTAATAGACAGCGCGTCCGATAATTGCTTCGTCGTCAAGTCATTGGTGGCATCGGCAAGTTTCCTCTTCCTTGTGAAAATTGAACACTCCTCAATACTTTTTTTGGCCTTCCTTTTGCTCCTCTGGTTGATGTGGTGGGTTTATCTACTGCCAATATATCCAGGATGGTGTCTTCATTAAGGCAGTCCTCGTATTTGGAGTTGAAGTTCTGAATGGTTCGATTAGATTTCACCCATTTTGCCTTAATATTTGCATATATCAGATAAAATTTATTTTTTATAATTTCGCTTCTCTCAATATTTCCGTATAAGCTATCAAGTTCTTCTAAAGCAGCTTCCGTGAAAAAATTTGGTGTGGTTGACTTTCTAAACAGTTCAAATAATTTTAAATTGTTCAACGCCATGTTTTCAGTACTTAAACTGTTTAATGGTTTCAGTAATTGTTGCGCCAACTTTCAGTCGTAGAGTAATCCAGGCATTATCCTTATTTTGCAATATATAGGCTCATGCTACCATGCCTAAAAATAAAAAATAAAAATAGGGACCATAAGTCAATATTGTTCTTGACCATTTGCAATATATGCGCTTATGCTACCATGCCGAAAAATTTACCTGTTCCCTGCATACATATGGATTTAGGCTGAATAATGCAATTTTGATATTATGCACGTGTCCAAATAAGATTTGTGCCTACCTGTAGGGACCATAAGTCGATATTGTTCTTGACCATTTGTACGCCAAAGTATTGTTTAAGTGAGGTACGTACCTGCTAATTTCAATGAGTAGTTTTTTTCAAAGGGATGGACGCCATACAATTTCTGCAACCATGTCTTTTTAACCTTTTTTACCTCTAGAAGCCAAACGGGCACGTACTGGGCAGCTAAAATTTTTGAATTATGTAAAGAAATAATCAATGAACAGGTTTTGCAAATATGGCAAATATAGAAAAATGTAGATTTTTTTATTTTCCGTCAAAGTTGAAAAATAGTGAAAAAACGGATAGTTTTTAAATAGTGATTTACCAGGAGAAACACAAAGCAAACAGTTATTTTTTTATCATTATACATTTAATAAATACATCAATCAATACAAACAAAAAATAAGGCGATTCGTTACCTATTTTTCGTGATATTACACCTGAAATCGCAACAAATTCACTAAAAATTGTGTGTTTTTTTGAAAACCGAAAGTCGGTAAACTTTGAACGGCTATATCTTCTAAACTAAAAATGTGATATTATTAAGAGTGGCAGATTTGAAATCTTTGAAAAGTTTCCTATAACATGAGTTTATTCAAAACTTCGTCGGCGCTCATGAAAATTTAGATTTTTGCAACCTCGTTTGCTCTACGGGCGCTACTGTGCGACGCTGGTCGCTGCGGCTGACGGCTCGCCGCCAGGAATTTTGGGGAAAATGTTACAATGTGAAAATATTGAGTGAATTCCTAAACTTGTTCAAAATGTTATCGTCCATACCAACTAGACAGACACAAAAGTGAATATTGTATTGTTTAATTATGATTTGCGTAATATTTCATCTCTAGGTCCAGCCATCTGTGAGCTAAACGCTCCTGAAAATACCTTCAAAAATTATGTCTTTACCCTGTAATTTTTAATGGTGCACTTTTGTTATAAAATAATGAACCTTTAAAAGCACTTGTGCTCGTTTACACTGTGTGTAATTTTGTAAGTCATGGAAATATAACCATATACGGACAGCACTACGTGATAAAAGACTAAAAAAGAACCGTGTCTCTCAGTTTTGCCCAAAGTCATGCATAGGGTTTGGGGTCCGGGAATTCCCGAATCGTTTTTCCCGGGAATTCCCGGAAAAATTTGGAAGGGAATTCCCGGGAAAAAAATTTCAATTTCCCGGGAATACGGGAAATATTATAAAAATAATTTATTTATTATGTTGATCAATAATTCAATGTTACTATATAAATTGGCATTTTAAATGTATTTCAAATTCATATATGTATTTACATTACTGGCAATAATAAGTATTTGTTTATATTATATTACTACAAACAAAACTTTTTAAATTCGCTAAATAACCATTTTATGCGAAACCCAGCTAGGGGAATAAATACTTTCTGTGAGGCTATTTGCAGGATCTTTATCTTTATCATGCCGACAATACTATGGCTTACATAATGTAAATTTTCTTGTTTTCCTAGAAGAATCGAGGTGAATATCTTCTTCAAGAACAATTTACTTTACATATGTAGCCAGAAAGAAATGGTCTAAAAATAGGAATACAATAAAAATTGTTCGCCAGGAAACTTTCAAGAGAAATCTAATAGGAATATAAATATATGCTACGATGTATTTAAATGGCCCTTTGTAAGAATTAATGACTGGACTATTTCAATATTTTTATTTTTTATGAATTTATTAAATTAATATTAATTTTTTATGTTTCTATTGTTTTTACAGTTTAGAATATTCCCCCCTGTTTCTATAAAATATTTTTGTCTCCAGACGAATGAATATTCTAAATTAAATGCGTCATAACATTCTCCGTCATATGAGTTATTTGTTTCCTTAATCGTTTTCAATTTTGAATCTAGTGTAGGTGTCAGTCACTTCTACCTGCGATATAAATGTCCAATTCTGACGATTAGTCTACAACTTTTCAAGTTTATAATGAGAAAAGTTCACGATGAGATGTAAATTCATAACAGGAAATGTAAATTCATTATAGGAGCATGATAATTCATAATCAGCACTGTAAATTCGTAATGTGAAATGTAAATTCATATTGAGAAATATAAATTCATAATAAGAACATACAAATTGATAATGAGATATATAAATATATTTGATAATTAGAAAATATAAATTCTTATTCATATATATTCATAAAATATAAATTCATAATCAGGAACTCTAAAATTTATAATCGTTTTTCTATGGATATTTTCGTAGAAACACATATTTTATCAATGTTCTCACTATAAATTTACATTTTCTCAATATGATTTTTTATTTTCTCATTATGAATTCATATTTTCTGAATATGAAAACGTATTTTCTGATTATGAATATGGATTTTCTGATTACAAACTTGTATATTTCATTATGAATTGGTATGTTCCTATTATGAATTAATTGTTCTCAATGAATTATGATTTATATATCTCATTATGAATTAACATGCTCCTATTATAAATTTACATCACCCATTATGAATTTATATGTCCCTAATATGAATTTACATTTCTCAATATAAATTTGTATGTTCCGAATATAATCTTGAAAAGGTGTAGAGTAAAATATTTGTAAAATGAATAATAATTTGTAAAATATTTTGGCAATAACATTCGTTTTTAATTTCGAATATGACAGTATTGACAAAAAAACACACCAGTTATTAAATGTTGATATTTTAAATCATATTGAACATACCTATAAATAAATTACTTTTTCCCGGGAATTCCCGGGATTCCCGGGAATGAAATTTTTCATTCCCGTTTTCCCGGGAATGAAAAAAGTCCGGGAAACCCCAAACCCTAGTCATGCAGTGTATGGGCCACCAGAGATTGGGCCCTCGGTGTAATTTTTGCAAAAAAGTGATCATTTTATCAGGCTCATATCTGGCAAACCGTTTGGAATTTTGATTTACTCCCTTGAGATACTTTGCTATCTATTACAAAAATACGTACTATTAATTATATTATGACATAATAACGTATACGTACCCCGGTGTTAGGATGTTGGTATGTTTTTTTCATATGATTGACATTGGCTAAGTGGGCGTATACTTACTTTTATTACATTATATTTTAATAATAAGTATACGCAATGCAAACAAAGTTACATTACACTGAGTGTAATTTATAAGTTCTGATAAAAGACCAAGTAAAGAGAGAAGTAAAGAAAAAACAAATGAAATTAAACAATATTCGGGAAATTATTCAGTTTTGCGGCTGCCTAAGCGCTAACTAAAGGGTGTAAACAATCATTCTCAGAAGTTGAAATCAAAATTCCAAACGGTTTGCAAGGTATGAGCCTGAGAAAATGATCACTTTTTTGCAAAAATGACACCGAGGTCCCAAATTTTTGGGGTCCCATAAAAAAGCGCATGACTTTGGACAAAACTGGGAGACAGGTTTCTTTTTTGGTCTCTTATCACGAAGTGGTGTCTTTCCAACAAAAACCAGAAATTTTAAAAAATTATCAGTACTTTTTTATAGCCGACTCTAATTTAAAATATTACATGTCCCTCCCTATACTACTACCAAATATAAAAAAGTTTTCAGTCATCACTACGAAAAAACACTTAAATTTCTATAAACGTTCTATAATTCGAATAATAAATTATTTTAAGGCAAGAATTTATGTTTAAAGTGTTTTTATGGGTATATTAATTCAGATAAACTTTTGGACAAAAATGCAATACAAAATTACAAGAGTCTTTAAGAGCGTTTGGCTCACAGACTGCTTGACACGGCGTCGAAATATTTTGCAGATCATCAGTAAACAATGCAATCTTCATTTCGGGGGAGTGATTCTTTGATTTGTATGTACCGTGACCCATCCTAATGTACATATATCATATGCAGTTAAGCGACAAAATGCTTCATCTTTTGTTTAAGTATTTAGGCATTAAACTTTTTCAAGCAATTATTTGGGTTAGAAACGCTAGAATAAGCATCTGTGTTTGGGAAGTTACTGCAGCTTGAGTCGAATACATCTCATGCTGTATTTCACAATTTGCTGCCTTATTTTATTGCTTTAGCCAATGTACAGTTTTTGGAATGTCCAATATACAAACAGTTCAGATTGTAATCCATCTGGATTTATGGTTTTCTATGCGGTCATGGCTTGATGTAAACTCGTTTCAAACGTGTATATCCGGAGTCCAATAAAATCAATTTCACTGAGACAATAAATGACCAAAATGATAAATTATCAGTCAACGCTTAAACCAACTAAAGAAGCACACTTTCGTGTAGCACATTACCAATAAATTCAATATGTATATTAGAGTGGATTACTTCGGTGACCATTTAAACGCTAAATTTGCTTTAGTTGTATATGCAACATTTCTATAATTTTTGCAAATTTTTAACGAAGAGTTTATTAATGATACTAATTCTTTAAATATAAAGTTCTATATGTATGTTTTCGTTGAGACGCAAGGTACATGAAATTGTTCTCAGTTGCATTTTTCTATCACCGGAACTAATTTTTTCAGATGAAAATTTATAATTTCATTGATTTTTTAATTTAGCGGTTCTAGAAGTTATCTTTTTAAGTTTCCGACCTCTTTAGACTTAGAATGTTTAAATTTAACACTACAACCCATAACACGTTTCAACACTTAGTTTGTTTTCGGAGATCCGTTGAATAACTGATTCATAGATTGCAAATCTCGTTTTAGTTTTCTTGAGTAATAATAATTTTCGAGATATCAAAATTGCAAAAGGCGAAGTTTTAGCATTTTTTTAGAGTTTATATCAAGGTTGGCTATCGATATATTACTGTTACCGCTTCAATACATTTTCAAATTGAATAGAGTTACCCCAATATTTATACTCTCACTCTACAATGTAGGAGGGTATATATCATTTGGGACGAAAAATTGTAACGCATTGAAGGAGTGACTTAAGACCCCAAGTATGTTTGGCCCAAATATGTTTCACGACGTTTTAAGTTGTTTGAGCCATGTCCGTCTGGCTGGCTGGTGTACACGATAACTCTCGAAAGGAACTAAGGAATGAATTCAAAGTTTGCAAATGGTAATATTTTTCTCAAACTTAGTTAAAGTTCGAAGATGGGCGAAATTGTCAAGCCCCTTCAGGTACCTCCCACACAAATGACCAATATGCCTATGTTAAAGTAAAACCTATGTAACTTTCACTCGGATGTTCGGAATCAGCTATATTTTGATATTTGATAATGTTTTTATAGTAGCTTTAAACGTATAACACGTGGCGGGATTTGCCACGCCCCTTCCCACACGAATTACTTAAAACTATGTAAAATTAAAACTGTTATAACTTCTGTACAGATGATCGGAATACTGTGAAATTTGATATTTGGGAATTTTTTATAGAAGTGATATTCGAGGGGAATATGGACGATATTTCCACGTCCCTTCGGTACCTCCCACACAAAGTGGAATAAACTTTGGTTACTATAAAAATGACATAACATCCATATGGGTAGTCAAAACCATTTGCAATTTTATATTTGAAAATGTTTTTATAATAATTTTAAACCTAAAATATATTTTCGCTTTAGCCATGCCCATTCATGTACCTCCCACACAATTGTCTCTATCCTAGGTAAAATTAAATCCTTTTTAACTTATACACTAGCGCCTTGAATCCACTATGACTTGATATTTGAGTATGTTTTAATAGTTATTTTAAAATGTGGACCACGAACCTTCTGGTACCTTCCACGAAAATTACTGTGACCTAAGTAAAATGTTCTCTATGTCGCAGTCCGTACACATAGGAAAAAGTTTTCCAGTCACCCCATGAAAATAAAGTTTGAATTGTTTAATGATGATTTGCAAAATATTTCGTTCCTAGATCAAGTAGTCTGCGAGCTAAACGCTCCTGAGAACACCTCGTGTTTTCCCTGTAATTTGTTTGTGTTGCATTTTTGTCAATTTTTCTGTAATGATAGACAATTGAAAGCGCTTTAAATATACATTTTGATTGTTGTCTTCGAGTAACTTATTGGCCGAATTATTGGGCGTCTACAGTTTTTTTGTGTTTTGTCATAGTGACAGTTGAAAACATAAATATCTGCAATCAATACATTTCGAATGAAGTCAAAATGATGAACATCAGAAAAAAATTGACTCCGCAGTGCTCATTTTTGTAAAAAGAGTTTAAATTTTTTCGCTCTGAAAAGCCATCTCCTGTATTAAATTATTTCGTCAAAATGGAGCAAGTGGCCTCATATTTCGTCCAAAGTCTTTATTTAGGACTAATTCGAAAGGAAGGGATCGTATTTATTCCCATAACATCTTTTACAAAATATTTTCGAGAAATATGAGCTTTTAGCTGTCACTTGAAAAACCTCAAAAAAAAAAAAAAACAATCGAAAAGTTCAGTAATAAGACCAACGAGTTCTTCTAAGACAATAATACAATTTTATATTTAAAGGGATTCCACGGGTCTATTATTTCATAAAAAATTGACAAAAATGCAACATAAATAAATTGCTCGGGAAAAGCACGATTTTAGGGATGTTTTCAGGAGCGTTTATCTCACAGATGGCTTGACCGGCTATGAAATATTTTACAGATCATAATTAAACAATCCAATCTTCATTCTGGGGGGTGACCGCAGCAGTTTATTTTCGTGACCCATCCTAGTGTATATAAGTCGGCCGACTGAAGCTTACTTACTTGTTTTTTCAAATACCATTACTGAAATAATTGCAGACATTATATTGGAAGAATTTCTGGACCCTCAATGCAGAAACTGGGGATAAGCCAATGTATTTCTGAAATCAGAAGTTGAAATTCATTAAAGACATTGAAAATGGTTACTACTTAAACTATTTTATTGTATATAACTTCAGTATGTTTGGCTGTGACCCGATTTAATGTACATACCCGTTCACAGACAAGTTCAAATAGTACATATGGCAAGTGGCCTGCATAGACATTAGTAACAAAACTGACGACATCATCTTGGCCCAGTACGTATGCAAGACAATTCGAATAAATCGTTACTAGAAAAAATCCGATAAATAAGCATTTGTTTTCATTGCATTGAGTTTATCGCTCGTTGTTGCATTTGAACATGAAATACTTCAAGACCACCAATAAATTCGAACCATTTGCATGCGGGAAATTGCAGCACGTGAACTGGAATTTTCTGCCACTCTGGCGTTGTCGTATGTATGTGTTGGCATTTCCGACAAAGAAGAAGAATTTCCGTTGAATATCAACACATAAACGTACTACTGCTACTGCACACTCAAACTCATACGGATGTAATGAACACAATTACCAAAGCATATTTGCGTGCAAGTGTAAGTACAGCACATGTCCACTGAATTACAAGTGATTCGGGATTTTGATAATTTTAACTGGTAAAGAAACAATGAGGATTCCTGAAGTAGTTGGCAATTGTACTGTATAAGCACTGAATAATTACAAAAGACTATTTTTGGAAAGTCGAGATATAAATTCATGGGACTTATATTTTATTTCGATTCGAGAGCATTTATGTTTGTAACAGATAAAAACAACAACAAAAATATATACAAATATTTCCAAAAGGAATATATTTTCACAAGAGCTCTAACTTGAATACTAAAATTTTCAGTAAGGACACTTAAATATTTTTTGAGATTCAAATAAAAACATCAATAAAGACTGGATTTTTCTTTATTTTTTGATACAAAAGTAGAAGAAAGCGTAGGCACTAACATATATTTTTCTGATTTTTAAATATATTTTTTAAATATAATAAGACCACAAAAATTACCCACGTACAGTGACTGTTTTATTTCCCTTGAATTTCCGTCAAAATTTTATGACCGATAAACTTTAAATATGTATCCTCTATTTACCACATTCGTAAAGTGATGTCTCTTTTCTACATTTTACGAATTTCGAAAACTCTCCCTATTTGCAAGAGCGAAGTTACACCGCTTTCATCATCTTTCTCGCTGCGACCATATGATTGGTACCATTTTTATACACTTTCTCCCCATTTCCCCCTAAAAGTAATAGTTTTTGAAAATTTTCGTTATTTTGCTCGTCTACACAGTTAGAGGAATGTACACACTGAATTGTATGACCCTAGCAGCAGCTATTTGGTCTGTACCAATTTTATCCCTTTTCCACATTTCACCCCTTAAAAGTACGAATTTCGAAAATGTTCTTCTTAAATACTCAAAATATTAGGGTTTATTGGGGGTATTTCATGTCCTTGTTAGGGAAAATGTTTTCCCTCTGGACCGATTTCGCCCATTTTCAATGCCAGCCGATCTACATCTATTAGACGAAAACTAGCTCATTTACTTTAGATTAGACGGCTAGGACATGGCTAGATCGTCTTAGAATTGTATAACGATCAAGAATATATACATACTTTATAGGGTTGCGATTGGTGTTATAAACGGAGTGACAAACTTAGTATACCCCCATCCTATGGTGGAGGGTATAAAAACGGACAGTTTAGAAATGAAGAGCAATTGGACTTAGTTTTTACCAACATCTTCGTATAGTCGCTCTATCATCAAAGTTTTCAGAAAAAAAACTCGAACGATGAATTAAGAAAACTTATTTTCCAGCAATGCCGCAGGTGATTGACGCTATGACAGTGCAGGGTTGTCAACTTGCGAAAACCAGAAACAAAATACGAAGTCGATCTCAGCGCCTCAAATAAAGCTAAGATTTTTTCTCATATGTCGATCAAGTATATATAGTTTCAAGGTGTTCCAAACGGAATGTATAAAAACTAACAATTCTGGAGCAAAAAATGTTCTCAATATCTTTCGCACCTCGTCCACAAAACATATGAAATTTCAAAGTTTCAGGGCTGCAAAAGATAATGTGTAGTATGTAGACGAATTTTTAATTTTCACCAAATATAAAAACAAATAACAATTAAAATTAATAAAATCAAGTAAAAATTGAAAATTATTTATTGGCAAAAGTCCCGTTTAATTTTTAAAAGCAAAATTTTATATATATTTACTGGTTCATAAAAGAAATGTATTTGTCTTTCTAGAGATGCAAATTCATAATAATATACATATATTAGCTGTGTTCTTTTCGTCCCGTATATAGGTGACGTATTAGATACGGTACGACAAAAAGCGTCGACGCTTAGCAAAATCTGATTGACAACACTTTTATGAAATATAAAATTGTGCACCCTTCTTAATTAAAAGAGTTATGCTCATTTTTCATACCGACTGTAGCTCCTATATATTTGCAACATAAGAGTAACAGAAAAATCCAATGAGGTTTTTGTTGAAATATGTCTGTATATATAAAGTATTGTTAAAGGACCCATCGAAATTTCTCTTATACGTTAAAGTTAGCAATCTTTCATTGTAATAAATATGAAATATCATTATTTTAATAACAGCCTTGTCACATTGCATGTGAAATCTAGCTGAAAGGACATACATAAGTTCGAGTTTCAAATGTCAAATTTGTATGGGATCTGACATTTGTAAATCGCCCTTACGTCAATTCAGCTAGATTCCGCATGCTGTGTGACAATGCTGCGGACATAACATCTTATAATCTAACTAAAAACACCTATAGTGAAAGTGGGTAAAATCGGTTCAGATTTAGATATAGCCCAAATACAAATGTTGCTCCCGAACCTTTAACCGATTTTGGCCAAAATTTACATATTATATTTCACCAATAAACATACATGGCGAAAGCGGGTCACATCGTTCCAGGTTTCAATATACCCCCATACAAATGTCCTTTCCGATTTAACGTTTTTTGTCAAACACATTCATTTATATATAGGCGCATGAATCACAGTGCTAGTTTGTTCAAATGCTGCAGGAACTCACAAGTGTAAATTGATGATAATAGGAAAAAGTGCCCATTCAAGAGCTTTAAAAAACGTTGAACACCTTCCTGTGATTTATACATCTAATAAGAAAGCTTGGGTAACACAACAGCTATTTCTGGAGTGGTTTAATCAAAATTTTGTACCAGAAGCAAAGGAACATCAACGGCGCATCGGTCTCAAAAATAACTGTAAAATACTTTTACTATTAGACAACTGTCCAGCACACACAGATGTAAATGCTTTGATATCTGAAAACGTTACAGTAACATGTCTCCCACCAAATTGCACGTCCTTGATTCAGCCTATGGATCAAGGAGTAATTCGGAGCTTCAAATGTCACTACCGTAAACTGATCGTTCAAAAACTTGTTGGTGCTAATGACAGAAGTGAGTTCGTTAAATCTTTGAATATTAAGACAGCTTTGTGGTCAGCCGCAGCTTCGTGGGACTCTGTAACTCCACAAGTTTTAAAAAGAGTTTGGAATAACTTACTATCTCATAATGAAGATGCTCCAAATAGCCTTGTTGAAGACGAAATCGTAGACATGGTTACCCAAAGCCAAGAAGATGAGCTTGATTTAAATTCCGAGGAATCAGATGGAGGAAATGCGGACGAAACGCCTACATTGGCTCAGGCAATAGATGCTAGTAGTATTTTGTTAGGTTTTTTAGAAAACTTTAATTGTCCAAGTATTTCAGAACCAGATAAAATGCAAATATATCGCATACAAACTCATTTGTTGGAAGAACAATCAAAAGCTAAAAGCATAAAACAGACTTCCATAAAAGATTTTTTAAATAAATGTATGTATTCCTAGAGATATGATAAGTTATTTATAGACGCAGATTTACATGTTTTTGTCAAACAAATAAAAATAATAAAATTTATACATGTAAAATTTTACCTCTTTTAACCGTGATTTCGGTTATCCGTGATTAGCCCGGTCCCGAGCATCACGGTTAATCGAAGTTCAACTGTATTTACATATTTCACAAACTGTCACAAATGGATAGAAATGTTGCCAATTTATAATTGTTATCCAGTTAAAGTTTTGTGAAATAGGCAACCCGTTTAACTTACTGTGGATACAAAGGTTGTTTAAGCGTATATATAGTATCTATATAAATTCTAATATTAATATTTTAGACTTGGTATACGATGGAATGAAGATATTGATAAAATTTATAAAAGTTTTTTTTTCCGAAATCAATGAAGTATATATGAAGCGTAGAGGGTTAATTTTCCCTGAATCCAGCTGTTTCACTCTTCAGAACTGGCTGAAGTTATTTTGGAGATTATTTGGCCAATTTTATTTTTGATTATGTTATGCAAAGTGATAGCCATTTAGTAAAATCTCTTTTCGTTGTAAAAAATAAACAAAAAGAATAATTCAGTTTGAAATTTATACTGCGTTTAGAGGAGAACAATTAAAGATATGCCTTCAGGATATGCAAGGGAATTGCTGTTTTCTCTTTTTTATGTCCGTTAAAAAGAAACGTATTTCTTGCGGTAGTATATCAACTCTTAACGCAACATGCAAATCTTTGAAAAACGGCGTTGAATTCATTCATTTATGGTTCGGTAGTATCAGCAACAGGAGCAATTCAAATTTCTAATGATATAAGAATTCGATAAAACTTGAACAACCCTACTGTGCTGGCATACATATGAGAATGAAGAGAAATAATTTATTGCAATTCCCTGTGGCTACCGGCGTGTCTCATACACAGAACACACACACATATTTGTAGAAAGCGATGCGCATTATTTCCGTACATATGAAGATATTTGCACAAAGCAAATATATTCTCGCACTCGCAATCGTACTTTGTAACTTCATGTACTTATAATCTGACACACTTAACCAGTTCCACCACAGGACATGCCGAGACCATAAATAGTCCGCATACTGGAAAGTGTTGGGCATACTGTGATGTGGCCGAAAGGAAAGCGTTATGGCGCTGCTAAAGAATTACATAATTTACAATGTAAATCTCAATTAAATAATTACACGAACATGTAGCGCGGCATGTCAATTTTTTGTGTAATTTCCACCATCATCGAAAAAGGGCCTGCCTGACTGACTGTCTCGGAAGGCCTTTATCAGTTGTCCTTAGTAAGCTTCAATTTGAGTAATAACAGTCACTTTCAGCCAATGGATATAATCTGCGTTGACGAAAGTGATTATTATCCGTTTATAAACAAGTATGATCAGGAATGTTTTTTGTATGGGTCCTGTACCATGGTGACCCACTTTCATAATGTATGGTTGAAGATAAAATATAATCATATAATTATTTGGGAGCAACATTTGTATGGTGGCTATATGTAATTCTGAACCGATCTTACCCACTTTCACCATAGATATTGCTATCTGTATTATAATGTGTTCTGCCAAAGTTGAGAAAACGGAGTAAAATAAGTTGTTTCTAGATCGAAGAAAGTCATATCGGGAGTGTCCTTTGTACTGGGACTAAATCTAAATCAGAACCGATCTTACCCGCTTTCACCACAGATGGTTTTGGTTAGATTATAAGATGTTGTGCCAAATTTAAAGAAAATTGGGTACAATATATGGCTTATACAGCGGAAGACGACACATTGCGAGGGAAATTTGTATGGCAGCTATATCTAAATCTTAACCGATCTTACTCACTTTCACCACGGATATTTCCAAGTGGATTATATGGGGATGTGCTAAATTTGAAGAAAATCCGATAACATATGTGGTTTATACAGCCGAAAAAGTTAAATCAGGAGCGACATTTGTATGGGGGCTATATCTAAATGTGTACCGATCTTACTCGCTTTCAACACAAGTGTTTTTGTTGGATTATACAATGTTGTGTCAAATTTAAAGAAAATCGTGTACAAGTGTAATTTCTAAGCTGAAAAATTAAATTCGGGAGCGACATTTGCATGGGGGCTATATCTAAATCTGAACCGATTTCGTCCCAGATCCACAAAACTTACTTGTGCCATTTTTTGTTAATATCAGACAATAATTACGACCTGTACTTTGATTACAACAATAGATGAACAGACAGACGGACATTGCTAAATAGGTTCAGAAAGTTATTATAAACCGATCTGTATAATAAACGATGTGTCGATGGGTTTCCTTTTGGGTGTTGCAAACGAATTCACAAAGACATAATACCCTAGTGGAGAGTATAAGAATGCAGCCCGTAATGAGCTCTCATTACCGAGTAGTGCACGTTATTGTGAGGTGTCATTTCCAAGTGTTTGCTGGGATATGCGTATTGTTGATTTTTATATACTCCAAGCGAGGTAGACCCATTGTCTTAGAATAACTTTTCGAATCGATTTAACAATATCCATCTGTCCATCTATTCTTGTAATCAAAGTACAGATCGCAATTGTAGTCAGAACCAAACGAAAATTTGCACAACGAAGTTTTTCATGGTAAGGACGAACGCTATTTAATTTGAAGAAAATCGGTTCAAATTTAGATATAGCCCCAATACGAATTTCACTCCCGATTTGCTCTTTTCACTCTAGATGCCAAACATTTTAAGAGATTTTCTTCAAAATTGGCAAAGCATCTTATATTTCAAATATAAGGTCCGCCAAATAACTTTTTTTTGAAAATGCTATAAAAAAACTACTGTGTAATTTCTCAAATTTCTTTTTCTATTTGAAAGTACAATCCTTCCGGTTAATAATGGAAAATAATTTCATTCAAATGGCTGCTGAGGGCACCCCACAAATAATGGTCCAACCGTTGAATAGTTGAAAAAGAATAACGTTAGATGGCGGACCCAATATAAACACCTGTGGGGAAAATGTGTTAAATCGGTTCTGATTTAAATAGCTCCCATTCATATTTCGCCCCCCGATTTAATTTTTTCTACTGTAGAAATCACATATTCTACCAGGTCTTCTTCAAATTTGGCAAAATACCTTATATTTCAACTAGAATAACCATGGTGAGAATGGGGCAGATCGGTTCAGATTTATATATAGCTCCCATACAAATTTCGCTCCCGGCTTGGCTTTTTTCCCACTAGGAACCACGTATTTACTCCGATTTTCTTCAAATTTGCCACAACGCCTTATATTTGAACTAGAAACATCTGATGACAAAGTGGGTTAGATCGGTTCAGATTTATATATAGCTCGAATACAAATTTCGCTCCCGATTTGTCTCTTTCCGCCCTAGAAACCACATATTTTAAAAGATCTTCTTCAAATTTCAACCAGAAAGACCTATGGTGAAAATAGGTCAAATTAGATTCAAATTTATATATAACTCCCATACAAATTTCACCCCCGGCTTGACTTTTTTCTCGATTTGACACATACAAAAAACTTCCCCAATTTAAGTTTTTTTACCGAATTCGGGTAGAAAGTGGAGTGTATCATATATTCGGCCCGATCGACTTTACACTTTCCTTACTTGGTTTTTATATAAACAAATGAAGCTGTCATCTGAAGACTCCTTTCCAATTTAGATTTTGACTATTTTATTGAGGCCCTTAAATTCCGTCACTTGTTATTTTCAGCAGACGGCTGTATATGTTCTCGTTGCTCTTTTTGAAGGGATGTTTAGCATTTGTACCCCATCCAAACCATCTGCTAATGTTTACATAAAAAGAGCGTCATTTTGTGTCCACTCTAATTAGCACTTCACGCTTTACATTTGAATTTTAATATTTGTTAGATGTTTATTTTGCCAGTCCGTTGTTTAGTTAATAAGAATGAGTGAAATTCATCAAGACACATTGCGGAAAACTGAACTGAAGTGAGTCTCCTCTTTGGATAATACCCGTATCATCAGAGGGACTTTTAAGGGACAGCCTTTTCATTTCATCAAATTATATCATCAGCAATGACTTTGTTGTTATTCTCGTTGTTTTAACAACAGAAATTAATTTCCAAAGGACGAGCTTTATGAGACTGCCATATAAATTTAAGTTATGAAGGAAGCTCAGGATATCGCCGTTAAGAACGGTCGTTTTGTGAAGGACCACTTGTGCCAAGTGTGAGTTTTAACGTAAACCTCCTCGTGTATATATTATTTACGTATTATATTAAAATATTAACAAGTTTAAACGGCGTTAAGTTCGGTCAGTGCGAATCCTTTGTACCGTCCAACACAGTGTTATGGGCAAATTAAGTTATTAAGAAAATGATCATATTTTTAAGCAAATTGCGATATTTGTATATTATTAAAAATAACACATCTATTAATATTAGTTTACTGTAGTTGTGCATGAGGTCGTGGAGACAATATGCCCTTATAACACTGTACATGGAAATCAAGCAGGTCTTCAAAGAAAGCTGGACCCAGTGAAAAAGTATGCCACGGATTAAGTAGAAATGTACTAAAGGCCAAATCCAGTAAACCAACTAACTAAATTTATAGTCAATCTGAGGAAATTTTGTTGTTTGACTTTTGTGATAGCTATTTAAAAACATCGTTCAAAAAATACGCGGTCCGAACACCTACTTTTAGTAAATATTAAAACAAAGGTTTTACCGCTTTTTTAACTACACGTTTTTGAAAATCAAAAATTGTCTAAAATCAACACACCCCAATTAGATACTATCAATACGTATGCAACTCTTTGGACCTAAATTTGGGATAACGAATTGTATTGAGTAAAAACCCCATATTTAGTGGAAACTTAAAAACGGTCAGCGAATATCGATAGATCCGAAATATTGTAGGAATCGTCACCTGACATGAAAAAAGTCTTTTCTACATTTTACAGGAGGAACAAAAAACAAGGTAACTAGGCCCCGTTCCATCACTCGGCCGGATAAGTGCAATGGTGTATTAAACAAATTTATTTTAGGAACTTTTGATTTTCGATCAAAAGACGCCATTTTTGGCAACAGACGGCTCAAATTTAGGGAGAATGTGTATTTTGCACCATGTAATACCCGTAGCCAGGTTTGCGTTGATTCCACTTGAGTCGCCAAAAAAAAACGAATTGCGTCTTCAGATTTTCGACGTACGTCGCCATTTTTGTAAAATTTTCCTGTTTTACTGGAAAATGTCAGTTTGTGTATCAATTTGGAATGAACGATTTCTGCATTATAAATCAGAAATAAGAGTTGCAGGCGAGAGCAAAAACATTGTTTTAATGAAGAAAATCATGTAGAGTTTGAGAAAATGTTGGGCATAGCTGTAACTACAATAAGATAAAAAAATAAAATTTTATAAATCGTGATTCGGTTGCGTCGCGTTTTCTCGGTCCCAATGAACGACTCAAATCGGGGTACCAGTGTACAAACTATTACCAAACAGTTCCTGTGGATGATGGACAGAGAAGAAGATTGATCGATAACAGAATAAAAATGTACAAGGAGTTTGACACAGAGCACGCGAAGATGTGCGTGACGACAAACTGAGATTTGTATATTCCTTAAACTTGTCATAATATGTATATGTTCTATTTTATTTAGCCATTACAGTTTTCTGTAATAATTCGTTATTATTTTTGAATTGAATAACTGTCTTTATTAGTATAATTTCGAGTTATTGCGGTCAGGTTAGAGAATAAAAAATACATTTTATAGGGGTGTATGTGCGTCAAAATGGTTTTCCAATCAAAATGGCAGGTTCTCCAATAGATTCGCAGTGAATTCGCAAAGAAATGGTATCAACACACAAGTCTTCTTTATAGAAATAAAGTTTATTGATTAAATAAGTAAGATACGTTACATTGGATTAAGGTTCTCGTAGTCAAGACAACCGGCCTCGCGGATGCGTTTCCAAGTAGTCGTGCTTCTTACCCAAACGATTGCCTAAAAGGGAATCTCGCTTATAGCACGTACTCTCCTTCTATAGCATTCGTTGTCTAGCTTATACAGCTTCGTTGCCTGATTATACTGCTCTTATTCGGCATCCCACTTCACACTCAAAAACTGCTCGGACTTAACTATCTTTAATAATAAACAAAACGTATAATAGATGATGTGAATGAGATAGTGAATTAAAGCTTTTATATATTATTTGAGTGACTCTCTCTGCTTATTGATATATATTGAGGGCTTATATTCAAAAGTGGCTATGAACCACTTTCTCGATAATAAGTTTTTAATGCCAAACTATTCTCAGATTTGTATGTAATAATATAAATTTGGAAAAGAAATTTTTTCTAAAGCCATTTTATATTTTTTTTTGATATGGCTATCAACTCACACGTTATTTTGTGACTGCATAAGTGGCTATGAACATAAAAATAATATAAATCAAAAATGGAGCAACATATAACCGAAGGTTGTAATTCGCTATAACGATTTTGTTTAAAACATTTTTCAGCATTTTTATAGATTTAGGGTATATCGTACTATCAAATTCCATCATTTCGCCGTTAATAGCATTGTGCTTCCCACGTTATTAGGCTAAAATAGGATAAATGGTGGCTGTAAAGTCAAAAAATGTGAAAAGTATCTTTACAAAAACCCGCGTAACTTTTTATCATAGTGAGAATACCAAAATATTTCTTTGGTGTGTAATTACTGACTTCACTTGTGTCAGAAAAGTTGCAGGATCATGGATAAAATATAAGCAATTGCAACCGCGAATTTTGGATTGTTCAACAATTGCAGCGACTGGCTATATATGTTACATGCGACATTGGTTCTTAATACACAAACAAAAACTCAGCCGGATCCGTTGACTAGATCACGAGAAAATCATAAAACAAAAATTTGAAAATGAAAATTTCCCAAAAATATCCAATTTGTATTTGTTGTCACCATGCCCTACCGCAATATCCACTTTTTGTTGGAAATTGGAAAAGGGGAAAAAAATGGTACCAATCTGATGGATGAAGCTGGAATCTTAAAAATCGCAGAAAATGCGTTTTCTACACGACATTGCCAACATTTCATAAACAACGTTATCGAGTTTACAATAAGTCATATTTATATATTTGAGTATTAGCGGCTATGTTCTTATTTCAAAGTTCATAGTGCTCAATTTTAAACTTGCAAAAGTCGCTATGAACCATAAAACCGCGAATAATAGGAAATTTCGAAAAGTTTTTAATCGTAACAATTAGTAATCCTCTTTAGATTAAACTACTGAAAAGTTGTGTTTTTGTTCATAGCCTCTTATGAATATAAGCCCTCGATATGTACATAGGTATGTGTATCAAGGATCATATGAATGTGTACAAAAGAAATAAAGCAAAAAGGCAGTAAAACAGTAAAGCACAAAAGTATTTAGTCATGACAGTCAAAACAAAAGTAGCAAAGCAATTACATTTAAAGTTATTTTAACATTAGAAAAGATTAATGAAATATATTGTTTTGCTACAATTTCCTTTTAATAACAATTTCTTAATCTAATATTTTATGAAGTCAATTCAATAAATCATGCAATTTTCAAACATACGGGCTACACTAAACTAAAACTAAACCAAAACAAATTTGTTTGTTTTTAACTGAAATCTAATTTCTGTTTTTCCATTTATTCATTTCATTTGACTGTCTACACGAAACGGATTAAACGTATCCCTTTATTTCGCAAAGCAAAAGTCTACCAAGAAGAAGGGAAGTGAGTGTGGAGCATTCGCAGTTGAATCAGGAAATATTTAGGTAGAAATATTTCATGACCTCATTTCGTGGCAATTATCCATACGTTGCTTTGAATATAATCAGGGTAGGCTACCCTTAAGCTACAGTCATTGTTTTATTATACTTAACCAAAAAGTCTTGTGTCAAATATAGATGCATTCGCATATATTCCGGATACATATGTACACCCAAAAATCAAATAAAAGAACGTATATTCGGTACTCGAATGTACTGTAGCGACTAAGTAGTACGAAAAATGTAGTATATTTAAAAACTAAAATTACTTATTTATCTTAATTTCATTAAGCTAGATTTCTACCGTTTCAGATTTCTTTGTTGTGTTGAGTATTTTAGTGTTACGTGTGTGATCGTGACTGTTTCATAATAAATAAAACGTTTTTTTTTTGTAAAATAACAAACGCTTGCCTTCTCTCCGTCTACATATAAATGTTTGTAACGACTAGGGTTTGCATTTTCCCGTACTTTTTATTTCCCGGGAATTATTTTTTTAATTTCCCGGGATCCCGGGACAGCACGGGAAGTAATTCCAATATGGGCGCGAAACATAATGAATGGAAATATGTATTTATACACTCCACGAGAGTATTATGTCTTTGTGCATTTGTTTGTAACACCCAAAAGGAAACGAGATTGTTAATTATACCGATCGTCTTAGAATCACTTTCTGAGTCGATTTTGCAATGTCCGTCTGTCTGTCCGTCCGTCCGACCGTCCGACCGTCCGTCCATCTATTCTTGTAATCACGAAACAGGTCGCAATTGTAGACAGAACCAAATGAAACTTTGCACAACGATGTTTTTCGGGATAAGGACGAACGCTATTTAATTTGAAGAAAATCGGTTCAGATTTAGATATAGCCCCCATACGAATTTCACTCCCGATTTGACTCTTTTACTGTAGATACCACATATTACAACAGAATGTGTTAGATCGGTTCAGATTTATATATAGCTCCCATATAAATTTCTCTCCCGATTTGACTTTTTCCGCTCTAGAAACCACATATTGTATCAGATTGTCTTCAGATTTGGTAAAACATCTTATATTTCCACTAGAAACACACATGGTGAATATCGGTCAGATCGGTTCAGATTTATATATAGCTCCCATAAAAATTTCGCTCCCGTTTTGACTTTTTCCGCTCTAAACTAAGAACATCTATGGTGAAAATAGGTCAAATCGGTTTAGATTTAGATATAGCCCCCATACAAATGTCGTTCCCGATTTGACATTTTCCTCTGTAGAAACCACATATTGTACTCGATTTTCTTTAAATTTGGCACAACATCTTATAATCTTACTAGAAACACCTGTGGCTAAAGCGGGCTAGATCGGATCAGATTTAGATATAGGCCCCATACAAATGTCGCTCCCGATTTGAATTTTGCGCTCTAAAAACCATATATTGTACCCGATTTTCTTTAAATTTGGGACAACGTCTTATAATCCAACTAGAAACACTATGCGGAAATTGGGTAAGATCGGTTCAGATTTAGATATAGCCCCCATACAAATGTCGCTCCCGATTTGACTTTTGCCGCTTTAAAAGCCACATATTGTGCTCGATTTTCTTTAAATATCGCACAACATCTTATAATCTGACTAAACAAAACTATGGTGAAAGTGGGTAAGATCGGTTCAGATTTAAATATAGCCCAAATTCAAATGTTGCTCCCATAAGTTTAACCGATTTTGGCCAAACTATACATTTTATATTTCACCTATTTCGTTCCAGGTTTCAATATATCCTCATACAAATGTCCTTTCCGATATAAAATTTTTTTGTCAAACACATACATTTACAGGATACAAAAAACCTTCCCGTTTTCACTTTTTCACCGAATTGAATTGTATTCGGATTGAAAGTGGAGTGTATCATAGAGTCGGCCCCGCCCGACTTTAGCCTTTCCTTACTGGTTTTCCTATCAAAATGGCATACTTTTTATTTCCCGGGAAACGGGATTTATTTTTTTAATTTCCCGGGATCCCGGGACAGCACGGAAAGTAATTCCAATATGGACGCGAAACATAATGAATGGAAATATGTATTTTTCCTATCAAAATGGCATATACACTTGGTCTGTAGCTGGAATCAAGAAATTACAAATGGGAAAACCGGCCTTGATGGAAATTGTTTCTACCAAATAACGCCTGACGATTGTTTCTACCAAATGACGCCTTAAGTAAAATGTTTTTTTTTTTCACATTATTAAGTTTTTTGCTCCTCCTGTAAAATTGTGAAAAGTGATTTTACGCCTTTTTGCAGTTCAGCCGACGATATGGTAATATTATGGAATGCACACCATGGTGAAGGGCATATAAGATTCGGCCGAACTTAACGTCACTTTTACGTCCTTTTTTAATCCTTAAAATGTTATTTTGATAACATCCATAATGCCATCAATAACCCTTCTTTGGCTCGAATCAATTATGTCACTGACTCACACTAAGAAATAATGTATCCGTAACACCACCGGAGGTTAGAGTCATAAAAAGTATTTGATTTATGTATGTTGAATATTCGTTTCTACATTCACATGCATGTGTATGTGAATGTTGGTAAGGACATGCATAAGAGCGTATTGGGTTGTGTTCTCTTATGAAATTGAAAGAACATCATGTCATTTATCCAGTTCATGGCCCTTGCGATCCCTTGCCTAATGATGTTTATAACATCTGAAAAAGCTGCTACATGACCTTTGTTGGATTTTTGGTCCCAATGTGCGCACACACACGGTACCTGGTATACCGAAATCCCTGCGAACCCGATTGGAGGGTACTGCTGCACTGCACCACTAACCAAAATGCATGCATTCATCTGCAGACAATGTTTGAATCGCTTGATTTAGTAGATTTTTTTAATGGAAACTTCTCCGCTGACTGTCTCAAATAGAGCGGAAAATGTTGCTCGTTTTCTGTAAAATCCCTGGTGGAATTTGTTTTATAGCGTTCCTTACTTACACGAACGAACATTTTTTGAATCATTTCTATCGAATGTGTTTGGAAGTATGACTGTGAATTAGATGCTGTATGTTCATAAATAATGGAGTGGGTCGCCGTTCATATAGAAATTACACGTTTTCTTTGGAATTTCTTGCCACAAAAGTAAAGAAAAGTTACGAAAAGTAAATATTCATCCGTCAAATGCTGATTTAATTACAGAAATCGGCAATTATAGTCAATTTAATCTTTGTCATTTCTTCCCCTATGGTATATATTTTAGAAATTAACCCTCCTGTGATCAGTTTACCTGTATTAATTCGATTTGTCTGTAAAATCAGTTATTATTAGGGTTTTTTGACATAATTCTTGCAAATGAACTCCGATTGGCATACGATTAGCTTGAGGATAAATGAAATTTGTTAATTTTGATTTGAACTGGGATATTGTCCTGGCTCAAGACCATTTTGTTGAAATATGTCTACTTTGCAATTCAAATACCTTGAAACAAATTTTTTATTTTAATTGTAGAAACCTTTGTACGTGTGTCGAAATTAATTTGTTGTTTTTACTTTTGTGAAAATATTTTTATTCATTCCATTTTAAACTTCGTTCAATCAAGTTGTTTTATTATACCCTCCACCTCCAGGATGGGGGTATACTAACTTTGTCATTCCGTTTGTAACACCTTGAAATATTGACCTGAGACCCTATAAAGTATATATATTCTTGATCGTCATAAAATTCTAAGACGATCTAGCCATGTCCGTCCGTCCGTCCGTCCGTCCGTCCGTCCGTCCGTCTGTCCGTCTGTCCGTCTGTTGAAAGCACGCTAGCATCTAAACGAAAGGAGCTAGGACGTCCAAATTTTCCATAAATGCGTCTTATAGTCGTAGATCGGTTGGGATTGAAATGGGGCGATATCGGCCCAAAGGGAAAAATTTTTCCCTCACAAGGACTAAAAATACCCATAATAATCCCTACTATTTTAGCGTATTTAAGCATGTTTTTTGAATATGTCTGTTTATATTTGCTTGATATTTGGTATGCGTATTACCCTTATAGCAAAAAACTGCACCATAAAGTGATTCTTATTTGTAGGGGGTGAAATGGGACAAAAAAGGGATAAAAATGGTACACATTAAACGACAACAGCTAGAAACACGAAATTCGGCGTGTACATTCCTCTAATTTAGTAGATACATGATATAAAATTATTTTTTTCAAATTCGTACTTTTAAGGGGTAAAATGGGAAAAGAGGGATAAAAATGGTACCAACATAACGGCTGTACCTAGAATAATGAAATTCGGTGTATACATTCCTCTGATTGCATAGACAAGTAAAATACACGGATTTTTTAAAATTCGTACTTTTTGGGGTTAATATGAAAAAAGGGGATAAAAATAGTACCAATCAAATAACCGCAGCTAGAGTGATGAAATTCGGAATATACATTCCTCTGACTGTGTACACACGGAAAATAAACCGATTTTTCGAAATTCGTATTTTTTGGGGACAAAATAGAAAAAGGGGATAAAAATAGTACCAACCAAATGAACGCAGCTAGAGTCATGAAATTCGAAGTATACATTCCTTTGACTACGTAGACATCACTGTGTATACACGGAAAATAAACGGATTTTTCGAAATTCGTACTTTTTGGGGACAAAATAGAAAAAGGGGATAAAAATAGTACCAACCAAATGACCGCAGCTAGAGTCATGAAATTCGGAGTATACATTCCTTTGACTACGTAGACATGAAAAATAAAAGGTTTTTTCCAAATTCGTACTTTCAAGGGATACAATGGGTACGGAGGGATAAAAATGATACCAACCAAACGGCTACACCTGGAATAATGAAATTCGGTGTATGCATTCCTCTGATTGCGTAGACACTTAAAATAAACAGGTTTTTCGAAATTCGTACTTTTTGGGGTTAAAATGAAAAAAGGGGATAAAAATAGTACCAATTAAATGACCGCAGCTAGAGTCATGAAATTCTGAGTATACATTCCTCTGACTGCGTAGACACTGAAAATAGACGAATTTTTCGAAATTCGTACATTTTGGGGTTAAAATTGAAAAAGGGGATACAAATAGTACCAACCAAATGACCGCAGCTAGAGTCATGCAATTCGGAGTATACATTCCTCTGATTGAGTAGGAATCTGAAAATAAACGAATTTTTCGAAATTCGTACTTTCAAGGGATAAAAATAGTACCAACTAAATGACTACAGCTAGAATGATGAAATTCTAATTGCGTAGAAACGTCGAGGGGGTAAAAATAGTACCAACCACATGGTCGCAGGTGGAATTATGGAATTCGGTGTATACATTCCTCTGCCTGCATAGACACGCAAAATAAAAAGTTTTTTTTTTTCAAATTTGTACCTTTTCTATTATGGCAAAAATTGGTTGAATCATGAAGTTAGGTTATTTTGCACTATGTTCGTCTGATAATGGATTTTTTGGTACTTTTGGATTTAAATTGAATGGAAATACAACCAACTGTAGCACCCACTATCTACCAATATTTATGGTATTCAAGCTTTTTGAAAATATAAATATAAGAATATTTATTGTTTGATTTGAAATAAATAATGGTTTGAAATAATTAAAATATTATATTTATTTATAAAATTATTTTTTCAATATTTGTATTTGTTTTGGTTTGCCTATATTAAAAAAATTATATTTTCTTGTAATATTACTGCACTTCTACGAAAACCGACAAACTCTGTGGAATGCAATCCATGGTGGAGGGTATATAAAGTTCGGCCCGGCCGAACTTAACGCCGTTTTTACTTGTTTTTCTCTAATAAATGTTTTATTCAATCTGAACACCAACGCTTTTTTCCATTACGGGCTTTTGGGTTCACGTTATTTCTGCTGCGTGAATGAATATAATCAACACAATCTAACAAAGGTTATGGGCCCAGAATCTCTAAGTCCAGGAATATTGGAAAATATTGGTGCTTCTGTGGTTTTTTATTGTTTTATCCGTGAATAAAAACAAGGCGACAAAATGGCGAATTCTGGAGCAAATATAGATAAGCTGAATGGAGAAAATTATGGAACGTGGTGCATCCAGGTAAAAAGTTTATTGATTACGCTGGATTTATGGAATACAATTGAAGAAGTGTGCCCTACGGATGATGCTGGAAGAACGGTCTGGCGAAAAAACGATAGGAAGGCTCTTGCCACAATAACCCTTTCGGTGAAATCAAGTGAACTAATCCATATCAAGAATGCTACAACGGCAAAAGAAGCCTGGGATGTCCTGAATTCTTTGTATAAGGCAGATTCTGCATCGAGGAAAGTTAAATTATTCAAGAAACTTGTCCGGTTTAAGTTCAGAAACGGTGATAAGTTTTCAGTTCAAATTAATGATTTTTGTTCCACAGTCGATGAACTAAAGGAAATTGGCATTACTTTAAATGGTGATCTATTGACTATATTATTATTATGCAGTCTTCCGGAAGAAATGGAAGGTTTTGTGATTGCCATTGAAAGTAGAGATAATCTTCCCACATATGAAAGCCTGATATCGAAGATTCTAGAGGAAGAAAATCGGCAAGGTGACAAGATTAATGGTAATGGAGAATCAGTTTTTGCGGCAAATTCAAGAAATTTTAGCAGAAAAAACAAGAAGTTTCAAAATAATGACAACAATCAACAGATTGGTAAGAATCGTACCAACAATCGGAATAGCGCTCATTTTGCAAATGTCAAGTGTTATCGTTGCGGAAAAATGGGACACGTTCGATCCCAATGTAAAAGCAGCGACAAGGATAGAAAGGATGCAGATCATGCGTGTTCCCTATTTGAAGACGGAACAAATCTAGGTATGTCATGGATTTTGGATAGTGGAGCCACATCGCATATGTGTCGGAACAAAGAATTTTTCATTACTTTAACGGAATCGAGACAGCAGATTATGTTGGCATCAGGGGAGAGCATATTTGCAGAAGGAATTGGTGAAATTAAATTGCAGACAACGACAACCACCCTTACGCTACGCAATGTATGGTATGTACCGCAACTTCATTCTAACTTTTTATCAATTAATAAAGTCATAAAGAGTGGATATTCTGTAACGTTTGCTGCGAGTAAAGCTACGATGAAAACTAAGAACAGACAGAATATATTGACGGCCGATTTAAAGGATGAAATTTTTATAGCCAATGCGAAGGTGAAGAATGCTATTCAGAGTGTCAATGGAGCTATTGATAAAAATATGGCCAAAAAATGGCATCAGAGATTTGGACATATGAATGTGCAGGATTTGAATAAGTTAACGTCCGAAAATATGGTGAAAGGTTTGAACCTGCGAATTCCGGAAAGCATTGACTGTGTTACTTGTGCACTTTGCAAGATTGCTGCTAGGCCATATAGAAGTTGTTCGGGTGTACAGACGAATAATGTATTGGAATTGGTCCACATTGACATATGCGGCTCAATGGGAGTTAACTCTGTAGGCGGATCATCTTATTTCATAACGATAATCGATGACTATTCTCGATATATTACGGTATACTTTCTCAAGAAAAAATCTGAAGCTTTTGAAGTTTTCGAAAATTTTACTGCGATTGCGGAGAAGCAGACTGGCCGCCAGATAAAGGTTGTTCGTAGTGACAATGGTAAGGAATTCGTGAATTCCAAATTTCGAGAATACTTAGCTAAGAAAGGCATTATTCATCAGACGACGGTATCTTATTCCCCTCAACAAAATGGAGTTGCGGAAAGGGCGAATAGAACCCTGGTAGAAATGGCTAGGTGCTTATTACTGTCTTCTGGGTTACCACAGAGTTTCTGGGGAGAGGCTACAAATACGGCTACTTACATAAGAAATAGAGCACCGACTAGAGTTCTTGGTAATACTACCCCATATGAGAAATGGCACGGTAGGAAACCGTCAGTATTCCACCTCAAGACTTTTGGCTGTGACGCCATTGCTTTGCAAAAAGGTCCGAAACCTAAAGGGAGCAAGTTTATGCCGAAGGGCATAAAGATGAAATTTGTTGGTTACCAGGATACTACGAAAGGTTACAGATTATATAACACAAGTACAAGAAAAATTGTAATTGCTCGAGACGTCATATTTTTTGAAGAGTCCTTTGAGAAGACATCGTCTTGTGAATCTGAAGAGCCGGAATTATTTTGTACTGAATTTTTAAGAACAACTAATACTGAAAACGATCAAATCGACGATGTGAATTCAATATCATCATCACCGTCCTTACCGGAATCAACGTCGAGTGAAGTGTCAAGGATAGACCTCACGGAAGATGTAAGTGTGGCAGTAATTCATAGAGAATGTAGTGACGATGAAACAGAAAGAGAGGAATCTGTCGTTGTAAATAATAAAAGGAAACGAGGTAAACCGATAGTATCAGATAGAGTACTAAGACCTAGAAAAAATGTCGAAAATGTTGAAATGCTGAATTCTATAATTGAGAATCCGCAGGCAATAGCGGAAGCGTTGAATTCAGAGAACTCAGACAAGTGGAAGGAAGCCATGCAAGTAGAATATAATTCTTTAATTAAAAATAAGACGTGGACACTAGTGGATCGACCAAGTGGAAAAAATATTATTGGGTGCAAATGGGTGTTTGCCTTAAAACGTAAGCCTGATGGTGCAGTAGATAAATATAAGGCAAGGCTTGTGGCACATGGGTGTTCACAGAAGTACAACGTGGATTATCAAGAAACATTTGCCCCTGTAGTTCGTCATTCTGTAATCAGATTGTTCTTGGCGTTGGCAGCTCAACATAAATTACTGGTAAATCATATTGATATAGTTGCTGCATATTTAAATGGTGATTTAAAGGACGAAGTTTACATGGTTCAACCTCCAATGTTTGACAATAACACAAATCAAGTTTGCAAATTAACCAAATCTCTATATGGTTTGAAGCAGGCCGGACGTGAGTGGAACAATAAGGTAAATGACATTTTATTAAAAATGGGGTTCCAAAGGTGTAAGTCCGATACTTGTGTGTATGTCAAAAGGGATGGAATTCATGTTAGTTTCATCGCATTATAGTCGACGATATGTTAATAGCTTGTTCAAGTGAGCTTGAAATGAATAACACTATTGGAAATCTGAACAAATTCGTCGAGGCATTAAATCGTGGTCCAATAAAATTTTATTTGGGGATGGAAATTGAACGCAATGGAATAAGAGGCGACATAACAATTCACCAGAAAAGGTATTGCGAAGAAATACTGAATCGATGGGGTATGACAGATTGCAAGACAGCAAATACTCCATGGCCAAGTGGAACTGTTCTAACGAAATGTGACAAAGAATGTGAAAATTTGGATACATATTCATATCAAAGTCTAACAGGCGCCTTAATGTATTTAGCCGTGATTTCAAGACCAGATTTAATGCATGTTGTATCAAGATTATGCCAGTTTAACTCTCACCCGCACAAGGAACACTTTTTGGCTGCGAAACATGTTCTGAGATACTTGAAGAATAGTCCTGATGGTAAATTAATTTACAAAACTAATGCTGAAAATCTTACATGCTTCACAGACGCTGACTGGGGATGTGATGTGAATGGCCGAAAGTCGTATACTGGTTATGTATTGTTCATGGCAGGTGGCCCGATTGCTTGGGAATCTCGCAAGCAGACATTATGTCAAGGTACTAAAGAAGTTTCTTTCCACCGCGGTCTATTACAAGAACTGGGTTTCAACGAGAGCATTGAAAATGCTACAACTATCCTGTGTGATAATCAAGGTGCTCAATTCTTGGTGAAAAATCCGACAGTTCAAAAGAAGAGCAAACATATCGATATCCGATACCACTACGTACGTGAAAAGTATGATCAAAAAGCTGTGGATATTAAATACGTTACTTCTGATAAAAATGCTGCGGACATATTTACAAAAGTATTAGGCAAGCAACGACATGCGGAAAATTGTAAATTGTTGAATATTGAAATGTAAATAGTATTGTTAATATATTATAGAGTATTTGTCTTGAGAGGGCGATTGTTGAAATATGTCTACTTTGCAATTCAAATACCTTGAAACAAATTTTTTATTTTAATTGTAGAAACCTTTGTACGTGTGTCGAAATTAATTTGTTGTTTTTACTTTTGTGAAAATATTTTTATTCATTCCATTTTAAACTTCGTTCAATCAAGTTGTTTTATTTTTCTCTAATAAATGTTTTATTCAATCTGAACACCAACGCATTTTTCCATTACGGGCTTTTGGGTTCACGTTATTTCTGCTGCGTGAATGAATATAATCAACACAATCTAACACATTTTGCTTCTATATTTAATAGAATGCAAATTTATTTACAAATGGCATGGTGACATTTATTACTTGGCTGCAGACTACCACGATCATGATTTCGACCATGTCAAAAGTCTTTTCAAGTGGCTTCGCAGTGACTTTTCAACATCAAACCCGGCCTCTATCGTGGTAGTCTGCAACCAAGTAATAAATGTCACCATGCCATTTGTAAATAAATTTGCATTCTATTAAATATAGAAGCAAAATGGTCTTGAGCCAGGACAATATCCCAGTTCAAATCAAATATTGATTACAGACCAAAAAAATGCAAACGAAAAAACTAAAACAAATGAGCGTTGGCACGGCAGAAGTATTGCTGGCTAACTATACCTGCATATACACATACTTACATATGCAACTCAATGAGATGCTTGTAAGATGGCATGTGTGCTTTATTACTTGGTGCGATTTTTTAAACGCAAATTCGGCAAGTGAGTTGTGATTCTCGTTCGTTTGTGAGAATCATCTCCTTATAGAGGCCGGGTTTGATGTTGAAAAGTCGCTGCGAAGCCACTTGAAAAGACTTTTGACATGGTCGAAATCATGATCGTGGTAGTCTGCAGCCAAGTAATAAATGTCACCATGCCATTTGTAAATAAATTTGCATTTTGTTAATTTTTTAACATTTCATGAGAAACAAGTAAGGAAAGGCTAAAGTCGGGCGGGGCCGACTATATAATACCCTACACCACTCCCTGTGTATATACCTCGCTTTTATTACTAAACCCGCACTCAGAAAAATAGCATTACTTAATTTGAATAAAATCCATTCTCAAATCTAGTTCAACGATTTGACTCCAGTTTACTAAAAATTTCCTTAAAAGTAGGAAAATTAACTAAGTGTGAGTAAAGTTTCCTTATTCCAAAGTAATAGCAGATAGTTCATTTACTAGAAATAGGGTAGTAAATTTACTTAAAAACATTTCATTTGATTTAATACAAAATTCTTACAATTGAGTAAATTTATAGTTGTGGGGAATAAAATTTCCAAAGTTTTAAGTTAGAAAAATATTAAGAAAATTTTTGTTTGGAAAAAATTTCATTCGTAAGAAGAAAGTACTCGATCGAATAGCTGAAATTCGAATGTATTACTTCAAAGCCCATAGAAAAAAGTTACTTGTTTTGACCGAATTTGTCCTTGGTTTGAGTAAAAATGTCAGCAAAATTTTATTTAAAATATACATAGTTTAAGGAAAATTATACTTAAATTTATTAAAAATTAACTTGGTTTGAGGAAAAATTTACTTAGATTTAGGAAAATTTCAGAAAAAAGTTACGTAGATTTGGTATAAATGTACTTGTTTTGGGGTAAAACTTACTTAATTTTCCTCAGTTTGAGTAAATATTTAAAATTGAACTAGAATTAAGTTCAAAGCATGTACTACTTTCAAGAAAAGTTTGAACTTTATATCAAATTTACTAGATATTAGTTTATCTTAACTCACTATAGGGTTCACTTTTTTCTGAGTCCAGGTATTTCATGGGATCAGTTTTATGTAGTTCATATAAGTTATACAGTATACTATAATCTTTACTCAAATTTAACGAATATGGTAAATAATATGGTAATTGATCCAATTTTCCAGCAGATATTCCGAGTAAGGTAAATATAACATGATCTGGAAAAGTGGTCAAGATCCAATGACAATTACAGATTACACAGTGGTGATAGGATGACTCGGACGGACATTTGACAACACTTGGGGCCTGTGCCAAAAAATTTGATAAAGATCCGATGTATGATGTAGTTTCTAGAGCTGTAATAGAGTAGAAGGCGCTACATTAAAAAGTGGACCCTTATAGACCACTTTCAAAGTATGTATTCTTCATTGAAATATAACATAATCTGCAAAATTTTATCAAGATCCAATGCAAGATGTGGGTTCTAGAGCGATTATAGTGTAAACTGGGGGCCATTTGTATGGGGGCTATACAAAATAGGTGTTTCTAATCAAAATATAACATTGAGTGGGAATTTTGATCAAGATCCGATGTAAAATATGCATTTTAGAGCAGTAATATTATGAATCGGAGGTACATTTCTATGGGTGCTATATCAAAGCATGGACCCATGTGGTCCACTTTCTCATTAGCTGTTTCTAGTTCAAATATAACACGATCCTGCAAATTTTGTCATGATTCCATGTAAAATGTGTATTCTATAGCAGTAATAGTGTAAATTATAGGGATATTTGTATGGAGGCTATATCTAAATCTGAACCGATTTCCTCTAAATTCAATCCCAATCGTCCTTGACCAAAAAAAGTAACTTTCGCCAAATTTCATGTTAATCGGACCACAATTGCGACGTGTGTGAGTGTAATATTACAGGAAAATATAATTTTTTTAATATAGCCAAACCAGAACAAATACAAATATTGAAAAATTAATTTTATAAATAAATATAATATTTTAATTATTTCAAACCACGCTTATAATGTAATGCTACCAATACGTCAATTCCAAAAATATATATTCTTATATTTATATTTTCAAAAATATTTTAAAGCCATAAATATTGGTAGATAGTGGGTGCTACAGTTGGTTGTATTTCCATTCTATTTGAATTCCAAAAGTACAAATTTTGAAAATCCATTATCAGACGTACATAGTGCAAAATAACCTAACTAAAGAAAAAGTACGAATTTGGAAAAAACTTTTTATTTTGCGTGTCTATGCAGTCAGAGGAATGTATACACCGAATTCCATGATTCCAGCTGCGCCAATTTGGTTGGTACCATTTTTACCCCCTTGACGTTTCTACGCAATTAGAATTTTATCATTCTAGCTGTAGTCGTTTAGTTGGTACCATTTTTATCCCTCTATTCTTATTTTACCCCTTAAAAGTACGAATTTGGAAAAAATACTTTTATATTAAGTATCTACTCAATTAGAGGAATGTACACACCGAATTTCGTGTTTCTAGCTGTTGTCGTTTAATATGTACCATTTTTATCCCTTTTTGCCCCATTTCACCCCCAACAAATAAGAATCACTTTATGGTGCATTTTTTTGCTATAAGGGGAATGCGCATACCAAATATCAAGCAAATATAAACAGACATATTCAAAAAACATGCTTAAATGCTCTAAAATATTAGGGATTATTATGGGTATTTTAATTCCTTGTGAGGGAAAAATGTTTCCCTTTGGGACGATTTCGCCCCATTTCAATCCCAACCGATCTACGACTGTAAGACGCATTTATGGAAAATTTGAACTTCTAGCTCCTTTCGTTTAGATGCTAGCGTGCTTTCAACAGACGGGCGGACGGACATGGCTAGATCGTCTTAGAATTTTATGACGATCAAGAATATATATACTTTATAGGGTCTCAGGTCGATATTTCAAGGTGTTACAAACGGAATGACAAAGTTAGTATACCCCCATCCTCGAAGTGGAGGGTATAACAACAACAATGCAATATTGTGTATGAAATAACGTGCAAAGGAAACGAGAACAACAACTGTGATCTCGTATACATTGGCACAACGAAGAGATCGCTTGAAACAAGAATGAACGAACACAAAGCAGACATGGATAAAAAAGAAAACAAAAACTGCGCTTCATCAATACAAATCACACAGCTGATATTGATAATGTCAAGATCATAGACATAGAGAGAAAGGAAAAGAATGACGATTGAAAGCCTACGCATACAACAAAAAATTGACAGAACGATGAACTTGAAAGAAGACACAAATGACATAAGTGTCAGTTACAGCTTCGCAATTTTGCAAACTCGTCTGTGATAATTTCAAGTTATGTTTATGTTGTTTTGTACGTTTAAATGTTTTTATGTGTTTAAATGTATTGATAAATCAATGCAACGTAATTAAATTAATATCCATGTAAGTTTATAGTATTTCTTGTTTCTTGAGAATTGTTTAATAAATTATTGTTTTTAATTAAATAGACGAAACCCCTGAAGAAGTCAACAAAAAATTGACGAAACGTCGGGTGAAAACGAAATATATTAATTTTTATTTTGAAAAAGGAACATAGGTCTAATTAGCTTAGCCCTTTCCGTGGATTTGTCAAATATATTTGACAATTCATATAGTTGCTACTTAACGGCGACTGACGAACGATTCATTTATAATTTTCATATTGCGTTTCTTCTATTCTCTTCACAAAGCTTTCTATCAGTAATACTCTCAAAATTTTTTAGAACAAAGCTAGTAGTTATACTTTTTTCGAGTTTTAGTGTGGCGAAAACCACATAACAAAAATCTTGTATACGAGTTTTTAGCTATAGCTAATTTACCATAGATTTACAACTCGATATAAATAAATAAGATAACCAGAAGTACTTTATAAAATATTTTTACGAGTCTTTGGAGTCTTTATTGTGATTCTAAATACTTACTTCTTTTTGTCTTATATATTGAACATTTATTTTAAAAAGTCTATATCTAAACTATAAACTTCCCACAAAAATTAATATTTTTCCCATCATCAGAGGGCCATATATACAAATTTTAATGTGTTTTGCTTTCCATAAAACTAATTCGACACGGAAAGGGTTAATAAAATAATGAACTAACAATAAATTGTCTATACCAATTACACCAACATACACATACATTGAATTGAAGGCCGGCGTAAGTAGTTGAAAAATTATATTTATCATTTTGTGATTACTGTAGTCTTGCCAGTTTTCTTAAGTGTTGTAATTTTGTGATTCGAAAGTGAAAGTGTTCGCCTGAGTGTGTAGTTTATGGTGGAATTAATATCTCGTCAGCATTTTTGGCATTTTTCTCCTACATATCCATATTTGATTTTGATTTCATATCTCTGAATCAGATTTGTGTACACACAGCAAACAGATTCATTAGCACAACCGAATTTTTGTAGTTCTACGTACTATCGCAATATTGCATGGGTGATTCCATCAGTATAACCGACTTTTTACTGCAATAATAGCATTTTCAGTACTGTGAACTGAAATTATTTCTTGCAGAGACATTAAATATAGAATGTTTTGGTACATCGACCTATCAAAACGGTATCTGCAACTAAATTGTTGTATATATCTGTTGTTATTATCACTTGTTGGTTATATGTTGTTTGCAAATTTTGTAGTCCAGATTACGATTTTCGGTTGTTACGACCATTTGTTGATTGGATAATTTTTTTTGTATTCGATTATCCTGACCGAATGTACAAAAACATGGTTTTACTATTTTAAATGTTTTATTTATTACATTTTAAAATACAGTATAATATAATAACTAATATTTCCATATAACAAATACCAAATATGTGATGCGAATTTTTCATTTAGGATCTTTAATTAAACATAATTAACTCTGTAGGGGAAAAAATGTCTACACAAGTAACATCTTTGTATAATTATAACACACTAGAATTTTAACATTCCAGAATAATACGCTCAATTAATCCAAAAACAGGGGCACTATTTTTTTATACATCCAAACAAAACAATACATTCCTTTTCAAAAGTAAATTACCAAACATGACACAAGTTATTTCTTTAGCTAAAGGGCAGATTTTTTTAAAATTAGTAGTTTTCATTTTAATATGCAAAAAAATCGATTGCTTTTAGAAAACCATAGTTCGTCAATGCGAAATAAGTTTCATTCTTATAAGCTTTCATAATTTTTTGTTTTTGGTCACCCTGTATTATGATAATTATGTTGGTTATAAATTGAGTTCATATGGGAGGTGATAGCGGGTGTGGTCCGACCGGCCCAATATTATTTTTATTTTTTAAGTATGTTATGTCTGTGCAAAATTAAAAGGTTGTATCTTTATTTTTTGACTTTATGTCATAAAAATGGATTTGGGATCAGAGTGCAGCGCCCAGACCAAACGGCTGAAGCCAGAGTCATAGAACTTTCAGGGTAGTTCCCAAATATGACGTAGACGCCGAACAAAGGGTTTTAAAAAATTCATACTTTTAGGGGGCAAAATGGGACCAAAAAGAGATCAACGTCGAACCTTCGTCAGTAGATAGAAACATGGAACTCGGTGTGTTTCTTGCACTGACCATGCAGACGAGATACAAATAGGCATTTTTGAAATTCGTGAAAATCGGTATTTACATTTCTCTGACAACGTACTCTTACAACATAAATGGATTATTCGTAATTTATACTTTTAAGCGACGAGTGGGGAAAAATGGTACCAACTACAGTATTCCTCTCGCCATGCTGAAGCGTAGTAAAATTGGATTTTTTGAAATTTGTACCTTTAAGGGTTGCGCGGGACAAAAAGGCATAAATATGGTATTGCACCTACAGTCGTGAAATTTGATGTGTAAATTCCTCTGACAACGTAGAAGATTAGAAGGATTTTTTTTAGAAATTGGTCTTCATATAATTAGAAACGGATCAGAAAAATATGTATCTCCAACATTACTTGGTAATGAGCGGTTTTGCTGGTATGCCTCAATGCACACAAAAATAGACATTTAGGTCTCGGAAACAAAATTTGTCTTATTTGTTGCAAAGTGTTATTACGGGTATTTTCAGGAGCGTTTAGCTCATAAGCGGCTGGACACACTGGTGAAATATTTTGAAAATCATCATTGAACCATGCATACTTTATTTTTTGGATATCACGGGAAATTATTTTTAAAATGTATGGATTGCGACCCATTCTAATAGACAACTTCACATTTCTTTCCATAAACATATATCAATTTGAAGTATATTCAAAAATCTATCTATACATATATACATATTAGACCAGGTCAGTTTACCTTCGCGTAGTTAGTACGAATTTACATAGCCTCTAAAAATCATTTTTTCTCAAAAAAACGGCGGTTATTAAACTCTTCTTAGAAGCAAAAGATTAAAAAATCACGAATTATTAAATAATTAGTTAAATAGTGAGAAAATCGCTATTAAGATTTTTTATTTTCCTAAAATTGTAATTGTTCCTAAACCACTACATCTGATCTGGAATATTTGATCAAGAAATGTAAAAATGGGCCATGTTCAATATGGTCCAATTTTACGATAGGTATTCTGAACAATTTGATCAAGAACTAATGATAAGCGGTAAAAGTTTAAACTGGGAGCCCCATTTGTATGGGGGCTATAGCAAAACGTGGACCGATATATTTGTCTTTATAGTAGGCATTCCCAGTTGAAATATAAAATGTCTGCAAAAATTTAGACTGCAATTACGTTTAGAATTGTTGTAGAGTAAGTAGCAGGAATTCAATCATGAATCTTATGGAGCATCTTACTGCCACCATTAGTTGTCAATTAAAATAATAAAAAATCTTTTTTTAAATAATTTCCTGATTTTCGACCCAATGCAGTTCTATTTCCCTTTTCAGAAGTACAAATTTGCAAATTTCATTAAAATCGGAGAACCTTAGGAAAATGTCTGTTCCGTTTCACATGGAATTAGTAAAAATTAAACAAAATATTTTTTTCTAGTTTCTTTTTGTGCCAAAAATATTTTTTTTTGTAAATAAACATTTCTTGGAGAGTGTTCCTGCTCTTACTTTGTGAAAGACATATAGCCATACTTCATAAATACCTTTAATTGGACATCGGTCCTAAAGTGATGGAGTGAAATCATGACGAATAACGCGTTATGATGTACGTACAACAATAACAAATTGAGGACAAATCTTCATTATTATTGCCTTACATGAAAATGCATGCATTTGAAATAGTTCACCATTTACAGTCGAACCTGTACAAATTTACAGTCGAACCTGTACAAATGTATGTAAAAATAAATGTTTGTGGTGTAAGGATTTGATATATGAAAAAGACTAATTTCTGTTTTAATCACACTCATAATTTAAAAATCGTGAGGATTTTTCTCATTGAAGGTGGGTGAGGTCACCTTTCTTAAAGAGTATCAATTGGTAATCACTATAAAATTTTCAATCAACTCTGAAGTAGAAAAACGATTCTTATGTTTAGTAGATTGTTCTTTAAGCAGAGATGCCCATTATTTACATAAATTATTTCGCATTTTTTAAGAAAAATAAGATGGAGTATATTCCAATAGTCTATGATGGTGCAAATGTAGTGCCCGGCTAGAATGGAAAATAAAAGAAAAACACAATCTATTTTATTCACTGTCTGGCACACAAATAAAATTTGGTAATTGTCGGCTCTAGGAATCGCCGACAGCGGAAGCTATTGTGCTAGAAAATGTCTTCAAAATAATGAGCCAATCAACTTCAATATGTTGATAAAAATATTTATCCAAACGTTTATAAACTTTTGTAGTTGCAATAAGTCTTCCAATAATATAAGTTTTTCGGCAATGCGTCGTATTAAAACTTGGCTAAAATCCACCATGAACTAAGACCGATTTTTAAATTTGCCAAACTTAAATATCGAAAACGAATTAGTAAAATACTTTAATGACAAGCTTACGCTAGTGATCAGTAGATCTCCGATTTTTTGCATATCTTTGGCATAATTTTTGCATTTGTGTTTATTATTTTCCCCATGCTCTAAAATATTTTATTTCTGAATGATAAAACTTCTAAAAGAATCGGATGAAAATTGCAAAATATGCAAAAATCCGATGTCTCTGTTAGAGTTAACCAGAAGTTACTGATGTCAAATTCCTCACGAACTGATATCTATAACACTCCGACAGTATTTATGTTTTTTAATATTTAATTTTTATTTATTTTACTCTGACACTTTCTATGTTTCTTATAAAAGATTGCATTCTTTTAATTTACTTCTTTTTAATTAAATAATAAAATTTTAATATTTTTGCTGTAAATTAATTGTGATAAACAATAATTTATTTACAATATAAAGCTTCTTATAATGTTTAAATCATTGGAACTGGCATCTATATTTTATAGAATGTAAATATATTTATAAATGGTATGGTGACATTTTGTACGTAGCTGAACACTACCAATATCATGTTTTCAATATGAATTAATATTTCACTTTTCTGTCATTTCCACCCTTGAATAAATACGAAGCATAACAAACAAATATTGTGTTTACTTGCGAACATAAAATATAAGAAATATTTTTTTAATAAAAAACTGTGGGAGGCTATAATCCCCCCCCCCCCCCCAGCAGCAATCTATTGCTACGCCCCTGTCTATAAGTGGGATATTATACTCGTTTACCTCTGTGATTAGGATTTCGCATTAATTATTTACCTCAATTAGCGGGATTTGTTTCAATTGCTTTACCTCTGTTTGTGGGATTTCATACTTCTTTCATTTTAATTTGTTGACTGTCGGAATTTTTGCAGAACGCATGTTACAAGCCATCGATAAATGAAGTACACATTCTTACAAGCGAAAGCTTAAAATATTGAATAGCGTTCAAAAATTCCAAAGAGGGAAGAGTCAATCAAATAGAACTTCAAAAGAGACGTTCCACGATCAACAATATCACTAAAATTCAAGAGTGATTCGACATATGATGCTTCATTTGAAGGACAAGGTGAGCTGAACAGATTAAAAAATTCGACTTCCTATAAGTGGAAGAACGTTTGGTGACATGGAAACTAAACTAAAAATGTTACAATAGGCGGAAAGCTACACCATTATGCATCTATCAAAATGTCGCTAGATTTACCTCTTTAAGTGGGATAACAGACAAACTACCTGGATAAAAGGGAATCTGGGATATTGGGAAGCTCTATATCTGGACCTGTCCCTTGAGCCAGGATGGACTGTATTTCGTATTTAGAACAATCAATAAAATACATTTTTAAATATTTCAAATTTCCACAAACCTACTACTTACTTACTTACTTACTTACCACTCTTAAATTCTCGTTACGTTCTGCAAATTACGTTGCGTAGATTCATAAAACAATTTGAAGTTTAATTAAATACACTTTATTTGGCAGAAACAAAAACTAATAAACCGTTTTAATGCTTTAATTCATAAGAATCAAAACCAATGGATTTCAATTCTTTTTCAGTGTACCATAATAATCGATTGAAGTACAATTGAAAAATTTCAATTGCCTACGTTGATTTCAGTACTGAGGAGATACCGTCCTGTAGGCGCACATGTTCAGAGGCTACGAATCGAGTCAAACGTCGAATTACGTATCTGCCCGGCTATGTCTAGAATACATTTAGCAATTCTGTGTTAAGCTTTCCGTGAAGGCTTGGGGCACTTATTCAGCATAGACGTCGGCAATATAATGTATTTCGTGAGCCGCACATATTTACTCAGATGGTATCGCAGTGGGCCTCTTCTGGCATAAGTGAGTCGGATGCTTGGTTTCTGATTGCCACCACTACCTAAAATAAACTCAGCACCCTTAATGTTGATGCTCTCTGCTGTTCGAGTGGTGCTGTCAACATCTCTGACAGTTTAACCGAAATTTAATTTTTATTAAAAATGTTGTCATTGCTTCGAACAATGTTATGGTTTTATGCGAAGGCGTGTACTTATTCATGTACATTAGGCTGGGTAGCAGTCCATTCAAATAAAAAAATAATTTCCAGCCACCCCACGGAAAAAGTTTGGATTGCTTAATGATGACTTGCAAAATATTTCGTTCCCAGAGCAAGCCGTACTAAACGCTCACAAAAACAACCATACAAATCGTGTTTCCCGAGTATTTTTTTTTGTTGCATATTTGTCCAATTTTGTGGATCTTTACGTTTGTAGTGACTACTGAAAACTTCTTCGTATTTCGTGTTAGTATTTTGTACAAAATAAGTAGCTGTAATACTTTTCGAATGGTGCCTAAATGATAAGGAGGAACTTTCGCTGCAGCGCTCATTTTTGTAAAAAGAAAATGTCGTTTCTGAAAAACCATATTTTGTATTGTGTAGTGACGTAATTTTTCCTCCGATATTCATCGGTGATTTTTTCAATTTATTTTCTTTTCTGTCAAACTACCTGGATAAAAGGGAATCTGGGATATTGGGAAGCTCTATATCTGGACCTGTCCCTTGAGCCAGGATGGACTGTATTTCGTATTTAGAACAATCAATAAAATACATTTTTAAATATTTCAAATTTCCACAAACCTACTACTTACTTACTTACTTACTTACCACTCTTAAATTCTCGTTACGTTCTGCAAATTACGTTGCGTAGATTCATAAAACAATTTGAAGTTTAATTAAATACACTTTATTTGGCAGAAACAAAAACTAATAAACCGTTTTAATGCTTTAATTCATAAGAATCAAAACCAATGGATTTCAATTCTTTTTCAGTGTACCATAATAATCGATTGAAGTACAATTGAAAAATTTCAATTGCCTACGTTGATTTCAGTACTGAGGAGATACCGTCCTGTAGGCGCACATGTTCAGAGGCTACGAATCGAGTCAAACGTCGAATTACGTATCTGCCCGGCTATGTCTAGAATACATTTAGCAATTCTGTGTTAAGCTTTCCGTGAAGGCTTGGGGCACTTATTCAGCATAGACGTCGGCAATATAATGTATTTCGTGAGCCGCACATATTTACTCAGATGGTATCGCAGTGGGCCTCTTCTGGCATAAGTGAGTCGGATGCTTGGTTTCTGATTGCCACCACTACCTAAAATAAACTCAGCACCCTTAATGTTGATGCTCTCTGCTGTTCGAGTGGTGCTGTCAACATCTCTGACAGTTTAACCGAAATTTAATTTTTATTAAAAATGTTGTCATTGCTTCGAACAATGTTATGGTTTTATGCGAAGGCGTGTACTTATTCATGTACATTAGGCTGGGTAGCAGTCCATTCAAATAAAAAAATAATTTCCAGCCACCCCACGGAAAAAGTTTGGATTGCTTAATGATGACTTGCAAAATATTTCGTTCCCAGAGCAAGCCGTACTAAACGCTCACAAAAACAACCATACAAATCGTGTTTCCCGAGTATTTTTTTTTTGTTGCATATTTGTCCAATTTTGTGGATCTTTACGTTTGTAGTGACTACTGAAAACTTCTTCGTATTTCGTGTTAGTATTTTGTACAAAATAAGTAGCTGTAATACTTTTCGAATGGTGCCTAAATGATAAGGAGGAACTTTCGCTGCAGCGCTCATTTTTGTAAAAAGAAAATGTCGTTTCTGAAAAACCATATTTTGTATTGTGTAGTGACGTAATTTTTCCTCCGATATTCATCGGTGATTTTTTCAATTTATTTTTTCATGACACATTTTACAAAATCTTTCCAAAAAGAATGAGCTTTTTGTTGTCACCTATAAAATCCCACAAAATTGTATAATAATACGGAAAATTAACATGTTTTCAAGGAACTATAAATTCAGAAAAATGTACAAAAATTGCATTATAAAAATATATAGGAAAACATTATTTTGGAATTGCGATTGGCTCGCGGGTTGATCCTGCAACCTGCAATATATATTGTGTATCATCATAAAAAATCCAATCTCCATTTATGGTGGGCAGCAATTTTGTTCGTGACACTTCTGTGTTTCAGTTTTTGATCAAATAACAAGTAATTCAGCATTTATCTTCTTCTTATGTAATAGAAATTAAATTCTGTTCGTTGGTATGCAAGAATTCAAGCGATGGATATGCGAAATTCTTTTTGTTTAGTTCGTTATGATTCCGCAAGGTTTTCACTACACAAATAACTAACATAATTAAAAAGGAATACAAATTATTTTTATTGATAATAATAATTCATGCGAGTGACTATTCTGCTGATTAACTTTCGATTGCTTATTATGGTAGGCTTGTTTTCGTTCGAGATTCATGAAAGACATTCCACTTTTTATGGAAAATGGTATAAGAGTATACTCAGCTCTACTCCGAAATGCCTGGATGTTATACTTGGAATCAATCATCAAATAAACAAGGAAATCCGCTTCCTGGAATTTCTGGTTTTCCACCAATACATTAGGCCGCATTTACCCAGTAAAAAGAGAGCACCCAAAGAAGTGTGATTCGGAAGTAGTAAAAATTGGGATCTTCACCAATCAATTTAACCTTCTGGTTGCTACTACGGCACTCTAATATTTATTCTCTATGAATTAAGATATAACCCAAATTAATATTAAACTAAATTAAAATTAAATAAATTGTAGTATTAATTTAATTTATTTTACTGATATTAATAATTGCCAAAAAAGGAAATATTTGAAGTACATTAATAAAGCAATAAATTTGTATTTTTTAGACAAAAAATTTTAAATTATTCAAAATTAAGTATTGTTTATTTATAAAAGTAATAAAAAAAGTTTTCCCCGAGCGGACACCATATCTCTATGACTCAATACTAAAAATTCGTTCCCATTCATTGAAAATGCTATTCGTAAAATGTTACATACATATTATCAATTTTTTTGGAACTTGTTTAAAATCGGGAAAAATGCACATTTGGATTTTGAGATGATATTAAAATGTACTCCCTATGGAAATACTTAAATTTTTTTGCTGGGTATATATTTATTTGTCAACATCAAAGTTTGCGATACTAATCTGAAGTTGTTTCCTTGGAATTTGGGATTACACAAATACGGACATTGTTGTCGATACTAATCTAATGTTGTGTCCTTTAGGCGGGTATTTCGCATATATTCGGGCTGTTTTTCTTTACGCCGGGATAACAATCTGCAATAACAAAAAATAAACATTGATATTGCTTTTGGTGACAATTTAAAAAAAGAATTTTTTTATCTTGAGTGAACATTTGACATTTTATTTAGATTTTTGTTATCGCAGCTTAGTTATACATACAATTATATAATAGAAATGTAAGAACAATTAAACTCTGAAATATCCTTAAAGGGCATTTAAGAAACGTTTTTTGTGTGTTGCGTTGAAATAAGATAAAAACTGGAAAAATGAAATATAAACTTATAAAAAAAGCGTATATTGACCACTGAAAATAACAGAGAAAATATTCATTCCAGAAGTATGCAAAGAGTAAAGAGATTTCCTATTCGCTTACCCTAAGCAGTATTCTAAAAATGCAATATGTAAATCAGGCAAGTCTGGAAGTTTCTTTCAGGAACATCGGAAGTATGGAAACTCTAACTCTACTTATAGATATGTTGCTAATTCTAATCTTCGCTAGAATCGCGAAATTCAATGTGTACACACGTTTGATGAACAACATGACAACAACAATGTAACTTCAGCACTCACTTTTTTGAGATTATGTAAAAGCGCACTAACTCGTAGTTGTTAAGAGATGCAGGTGTAATATTTTGGGGCTTAATTTTTTTGACCCGATTCAATGTACATATTTAACCAAATTTGCATACTGGGTTCATAGATACACACCCACCTATTCATACATACATGCATTCATGTATATGGATGCAAATGTGAACAAAAACACACGCATTTGCATATCCGTTATCCATGTCAAAACGAATAATTTTTAATAAAAAACTGACTTTGATGATTTGTGTTTCCAAATACAGCTTTCGTTGATACACAGCTTTTAACAAGTAAAGGGCGTATGTTCGATTGCCCCACTGGGTGTTTTTAGATGCGTAGAAAAGGGTGAGTTATTTTGGGATATTTCCTCCTCGTGATAGCCCATGATGTTACCTTCATAAAGTGCTTTAGTTGAAGAAAACAGTTCAGCCGAAAAATGAATTTACTACATGAGTTGTAATTTGTGAATCCGAATTCACTTACTTATAAAGATGCATTTCTTTATATTGCCACAATTAAAACGATTTATATTTTTGATTGAAAGTCACCCCAGTGTTGAACTTTCGGTTGAAATAAAAGATTTCACATAGAAAAAGCTTTATTAGAGATTGGTTAGTGTTTGATTTTAATTTGTAGCATGTGGGTGCTGCTGCTTTCTTCGTAGTGCCACAAATTGGAAGTCTAATTTCCAACCTCTTTTTCAAGCAATTGAAACCATATGTCGGCAATGACACGCACAATGTTGCCTTCGAGGTTTCAATTTCCACGTGTATTTCATTCTTTAAAGACAAAGTCGAGTAAAGAAATTACTTTTTTCCAATTGCCAATATCTTGACAAGGTGAATATCCGTAATACGAAAGCAATTACATTTTTTTGTGCGCATTATGGACAATTACTTACTTAAACATAGGTAAATAAATAAAAAATTTACCATTCTATTAAATTTAAATTTATTTAAAATTATGAAAAAACTCAAAAATATTATTGAATTTTGACCAATGGAATTTGATTCTGAACTACGTACACATAAAACATACCAAAAAGTGAGTTTTTGTGGATCTTCTTAAATCGGAAAGGACATTTGTATGGGGGTATATTGAAACCTGGTTTTTAGTTTATCACAACAGGTTTTTTAGTTGTATTATAAGATGCTGTGCCAATTTTAAAGAAAATCGGGTACAATATGTGGTTTCTAAAGCGGAAAAAGTGAAATAGGGAGCGACATTTGTATGGGGGCTATATCAAAATCTGAACCGATCATACCCAATTTCCGCATAGGTGTTTCTAGTTGGATTATAACATGTTGTACCAAATTTAAAGAAAATCGGGTACAAGATGTGGTTTCTAGAGCGGAAAATGTCAAATCGGAAGCGACATTTGAATGGGGGCTATATCTAAATCTGAACCGATCTTACCCAATTTCTGCATAGGTGTTTCTAGTTGGATTATAAGATGTTGTACCAAATTTAAAGAAAATCGGGTACAATATGTGGTTTCTAGAGCGGAAAGAGTGAAATCGGAAGCGACATTTGTATGGGGGCTATATCTAAATCTGAACCGATCTTACCCACTTTCTGCATAGGTGTTTCTAGTTGTATTATAAGATGTTGTACCAAATTTAAAGAAAATAGGGTACAATATGTGGTTTCTAGAGCGGAAAATGTTAAATCGGGAGCGACATTTGTATGGGGGCTATATCAAAATCTGAACCGATCATACCCAATTTCCGCATAGGTGTTTCTAGTTGGATTATAACATGTTGTACCAAATTTAAAGAAAATCGGGTACAAGATGTGGTTTCTAGAGCGGAAAATGTCAAATCGGAAGCGACATTTGAATGGGGGCTATATCTAAATCTGAACCGATCTTACCCAATTTCTGCATAGGTGTTTCTAGTTGGATTATAAGATGTTGTACCAAATTTAAAGAAAATCGGGTACAATATGTGGTTTCTAGAGCGGAAAGAGTGAAATCGGAAGCGACATTTGTATGGGGGCTATATCTAAATCTGAACCGATCTTACCCACTTTCTGCATAGGTGTTTCTAGTTGTATTATAAGATGTTGTACCAAATTTAAAGAAAATAGGGTACAATATGTGGTTTCTAGAGCGGAAAATGTTAAATCGGGAGCGACATTTGTATGGGGGCTATATCAAAATCTGAACCGATCATACCCAATTTCCGCATAGGTGTTTCTAGTTGGATTATAAGATGTTGTACCAAATTTAAAGAAAATCAGGTACAATATGTGGTTTCTAGAGCGGAAAATGTTAAATCGGGAGCGACATTTGTATGGGGGCTATATCTAAATCTAAACCGATCTTACCCAATTTCTGCATAGGTGTTTCTAGTTGTATTATAAGATGTTGTACCAAATTTAAAGAAAATAGGGTACAATATGTGGTTTCTAGAGCGGAAAATGTTAAATCGGGAGCGACATTTGTATGGGGGCTATATCTAAATCTGAACCGATCTTACCAAATTTCTGCATAGGTGTTTCTAGTTGGATTATAAGATGCTGTGCCAATTTTAAAGAAAATCGGGTACAATATGTGGTTTCTAAAACGGAAAAAGTGAAATAGGGAGCGACATTTGTATGGGGGCTATATCTAAATCTGAACCGATCTTACCCAATTTCTGCATAGGTGTTTCTAGTTGGATTATAAGATGTTGTACCAAATTTAAAGAAAATAGGGTACAATATGTGGTTTCTAGAGCGGAAAAAGTTAAATCGGGAGCGATATTTGTATGGGGGCTATATCTAAATCTCAACCGATCTTACCCAATTTCGGCATAGGTGTTTCTAGTTGGATTATAAGATGTTGTACCAAATTTAAAGCAAATCGGGTACAATATGTGGTTTCTAGAGCGGAAAATGTCAAATCGGGACCGACATTTGTATGGGGGCTATATCTAAATCTGAACCGATCTTACCCACTTTCAGCATAGGTGTTTCTAGTTGGATTATAAGATGTTGTACCAAATTTAAAGAAAATCGGGTACAATATGTGGTTTCTAGAGCGGAAAATGTTAAATCGGGAGCGACATTTGTATGGGGGCTATATCTAAATCTGAACCGATTTCCTCCAATACAGATGGTCCTTGGCCAGAAAAAATAACTTCTGCCAAGTTTCATGACAATCGGACAACAATTGCGACCTGTAGAGTGCGAACAAGCTTAGATGGACAGCAGACGGACGGACGGACGGACAGACATACATCGCTAAATCGACTCAGCTGGCGATTCTAAGCCGATCCGTATACTTAAAGGTGGGTCTAGCTCAATTATTTCTTGGTGTTACAAACATTTGGCGGAAAACTAATTTATAATACCCTAGACCACGAAGTGGTGTAGGGTATAAAAATCATAAATTTCTTATTTTAATATACAAGTTAATATAAATCATTACAAGTGGTTTCATTTGAGTCCACAATTAAATGTAAATTTTCAGTGCCACTCCCAACGCCAAAATAAAATTTTTAGTTTTTTACGATTTTTGAAGTTTTTGATAAAAATTATTTTATGCTTTTTAAATAACTTAAGATTAATTTAGTCCCAATATTTAAATGCGCTCGCATGCCATAAAACCTTACATCCCTAAAGTATGCTTTAAATAAATTTTCCAAAATACATTAACAGAGAACAACGAAGAAAACACAAATTTTTATACCCTCCACCTCCAGGATGGGGGTATACTAACTTTGTCATTCCGTTTGTAACACCTTGAAATATCGACCTGATACCATATAAAGTATATATATTCTTGATCGTCATAAACTTCTAAGACGATCTAGCCATGTCCATCCGTCCGTCCGTCTGTCCGTCTGTTGAAAGCACGCTAGCATCTAAACGAAAGGAGCTAGAACGTTCCAATTTTCCATAAATGCGTCTTATAGTCGTAGATCCAAAGGGAAAAATTTTTCCCTCACAAGGACTAAAAATACCCATAATAATCCCTAATATTTAACCGTATTTAAACATGTTTTTTGGATATGACTGTTCATATTTGCTTGATATTTGGTATGCGCATTCCCCTTATAGCAAAAACGTGCACCATAAAGTGATTCTTATTTGTAGGGGGTGAAATGGGGCAAAAAAGGGATAAAAATGGTACTTATTAAACGACAATAGCTAGAAACACGAAATTCGGTGTGTGCATTCCTCTAACTGAGTAGATAAATAATATAAAAGTATTTTTTCCAAATTCGTACTTTTAAGGGGTAAAATGGGAATAGAGGGATAAAAATAGTACCAACCAAACGGCTGTACCTAGAATAATGAAATTCGGTGTATACGTTCCTCTGATTGCATAGATAAGTAAAATACACGATTTTTCAAAAGTCGAACTTTTTGGGGTTAAAATGAAAAAGGGGATAAAAATAGTACCAATCTAATGACAGCAGCTAGAGTCATGAAATTCGGAGTATACATTCCTCTGAGTGTGTAGACACGGAAAATAAACTGATTTTTCGAAATTCGTACTTTTTGGGGTTAAAATGAAAAAGGGGATAAAAATAGTACTAATGAAATGACCGCAGCTATGTTAAAATGAAAAAGGGGATAAAAATAGTGCCAATGAAATGACCGCAGCTAGAGTCATGAAATTCGGAGTATACATTCCTCCGACTGCGTAGACACGGAAAATAGAAAAATTTTTCGAAATTAGTACTTTCAAGGGATACAATGGTACAGAGGGATAAAAATAGTACCAACTAAACGACTACAGCTAGAATGATGCAATTCTAATTGCGTAGAAATGTCAAGGGGGTAAAAATGGTACCAACCAAATGGGCGCAGCTGGAATCATGGAATTCGGTGTATACATTCCTCTGACTGCATAGACACGCAAAATAAAAAGTTTTTTTTCCAAATTCGTACTTTTTCTTTTACGCCAAAAATTGGTTGAATCATGAAGTTAGGTTATTTTGCACTCTGTACGTCTGATAATGGATTTTTAAAATTTGTACTTTTGGAATTAAAATAGAATGGAAATACAACCAACTTGAGCACCCACTATCTACCAATATTTATGGCTTTGAAAATATTTTTGAAAATATAAATATAAGAATATTTATTTTTATACCCTACACCACTTCGTGGTCTTGGGTATTATAAGTTAGTTTTCCGCCAAATGTTTGTAACACCAAGAAATAATTGAGCTAGACCCACCTTTAAGTATACGGATAGGCTTAGAATCGCCAGCTGAGTCGATTTAACGATGTCTGTCTGTCCGTCCGTCCGTCTGCTGTCCATCTAAGCTTGTTCGCACTCTACAGGTCGCAATTGTTGTCCGATTGTCATGAAACTTGGCAGAAGTTATTTTTTCTCGCCAAGGAGGTATTTGGAGGGAATCGGTTCAGATTTAGATATAGCCCCCATACAAATGTCGGTCCCGATTTGACATTTTCCGCTCTAGAAACCACATATTGTACCCGATTTGCTTTAAATTTGGTACAACATCTTATAATCCAACTAGAAACACCTATACCGAAATTGGGTAAGATCGGTTCAGATTTAGATATAGCCCCCATACAAATGTCGCTCCCTATTTCACTTTTTCCGCTTTAGAAACCACATATTGTACCCTATTTTCTTTAAAATTTGGTACAACATCTTATAATCCAACTAGAAACACCTATGCAGAAATTGGGTAAGATCGGTTCAGATTTAGATATAGCCCCCATACAAATGTCGCACCCGATTTAACATTTTCCGCTCTAGAAACCACATATTGTACCCGATTTTCTTTAAATTTGGTACAACATCTTATAATCCAACTAGAAACACCTATGCTGAAAGTGGGTAAGATCGGTTCAGATTTAGATATAGCCCCCATACAAACATCTTATAATCCAACTAGAAACACCTATGCAGAAATTGGGTAAGATCGGTTCAGATTTAGATATAGCCCCCATACAAATGTCGCTCCCGATTTGACATTTTCCGCTCTAGAAACCACATATTGTACCCGATTTTCTTTAAATTTGGTACAACATCTTATAATCCAACTAGAAACACCTATGCAGAAATTTGGTAAGATCGGTTCAGATTTAGATATAGCCCCCATACAAATGTCGCTCCCTATTTCACTTTTTCCGCTTTAGAAACCACGTATTGTACCCGATTTTCTTTAAAAATGGCACAGCATTTTATAATCGAACTTGAAACATCTATGCTGAAAGTGGGTATGATCGGTTCAGATTTAGATATAGCCCCCATACAAATGTCGCTCCCGATTTAACATTTTCCGCTCTAGAAACCACATATTGTACCCTATTTTTTTTAAATTTGGTACAACATCTTATAATCCAACTAGAAACACCTATGCAGAAATTGGCTAAGATCGGTTCATATTTAGATATAGCCTCCATACAAATGTCGCTCCCGATTTAACATTTTCCGCTCTAGAAACCACATATTGTACCCGATTTTCTTTAAATTTGGTACAACATCTTATAATCCAACTAGAAACACCTATGCTGAAAGTGGGTAAGATCGGTTCAGATTTAGATATAGCCCCCATACAAATGTCGCTTCCGATTTCACTCTTTCCGCTCTAGAAACCACATATTGTACCCGATTTTCTTTAAATTTGGTACAACATCTTATAATCCAACTAGAAACACCTATGCTGAAAGTGGGTAAGATCGGTTCAGATTTAGATATAGCCCCCATACAAATGTCGCTTCCGATTTCACTCTTTCCGCTCTAGAAACCACATATTGTACCCGATTTTCTTTAAATTAGGTACAACATCTTATAATCCAACTAGAAACACCTATGCAGAAATTGGGTAAGATCGGTTCAGATTTAGATATAGCCCCCATTCAAATGTCGCTTCCGATTTGACATTTTCCGCTCTAGAAACCACATCTTGTACCCGATTTTCTTTAAATTTGGCACAACATGTTATAATCCAACTATAAACACCTATGCAGAAATTGGGTATGATCGGTTCAAATTTAGATATAGCCCCCATACAAATGTCGCTCCCTATTTCACTTTTTCCGCTTTAGAAACCACATATTGTATCCGATTTTCTTTAAAATTGGCACAGTATCTTATAACCCAACTAAAAAACCTCTTGTGATAAACTAAAAACCAGGTTTCAATATACCCCCATACAAATGTCCTTTCCGATTTAACATTTTTTGTCAAACAATACATTTACAGGATGCAAAAATCCTTCCCGATTTCACTTTTTTGCCGAATTGAATTGTAATGAGAATTGTTTGGGTGATGCCCATATGTCCATACTTTTGTATAACCCAAATGGGGCCCTTTCTGATCTATTACAGCTCTAGAAACTACATCTTACATCGGATCTTCATCACATTTTGCAGATCATGATATTATTTTCAACTAGGAATACCTACAGTGAATGAGAAATATATAGGCCCATGTTTTGGACAAGGCCCAGAATGTTGTTATAGGCCCCCTTTTGAAATGTCGGTCCTATTACTACTGTATAATTTGTATTTGTCTGTCGGATAATTGGATCAATTACCATATTATTAACCACATTCTTTAAATATGACTAAAGATGAAATTATAGTAACTGTATAATTTATATGAACTAAATAAAATTGCTCCCATGAAATACCTGGGTTTAGTAATCAAAGCGAGGTACATACGCAGGGAGTGGTGTAGGGTATTATATAGTCGGCCCCGCCCGACTTTAGCCTTTCCTTACTTGTTTGAATTGACGTATTGGTAGCATTACCTTATAAGCGTGGTTTGAAATAATTAAAATATTATATTTATTTATAAAATTAATTTTTCAATATTTGTATTCGTTTTGGTTTGGCTATATTAAAAAAATTATATTTTCCTGTAATATTACTGCACTTCTACGAAAACCGACAACCTCTGTGGAATGCAATCCATGGTGGAGGGTATATAAAGTTCGTCCCGGCCGAACTTAACGCCGTTTTTACTTGTTATTTTTTGTTTTTATGTTTTTAACATATTTTTACGCATTCGCTCATAATGCGAAGATTTTTTTTTATAAAAAATTTTCAAGTTTTTTATAGATTTTGAAAATGGAAAAACGTAATTTCTTTTTTTGACTTTGTCGAACTGTTTCTCATACATTTTAAGAGATTTTGCACTCATTTTTTAATAGAAACTTTTTTCCTTCAAAACCCTTTAACAAAATATATACATATATGGGAAGGCTGAAGGGTTTCCCGTTTTTGCAGGGCAATTTTTGCCTGAACGAAATTGCAAACTTGGAAGAAAGGAAAAGTCCGATTTTTTAGTTCCAAAACACAATTTCCTCATTTTTTTCCATTAACTTTTGAAAAGTAGGTACACATATAAAAAGATGGGTAAATTTCCTTTATTCTGATGCTAATAAAAGTCGGACTATGTATATATTTCGTTACAGGCTTTTGAAGGAAAAAGACAGGCATTTGTTCAAAAATTTACATTATTTACAATATTCATTACAACCAAACTATATTTGGCACAAACATAGTTTGAGTGCAAAATCTCTCAAAATATATGAGAAACAGTTCGACAAAGTTGAAAAAAGAAATTACGTTTTTTCAATCTTCAAAATCTGAAAAAGTGAAAATTTGTAATACAAAAAAAAAATAAAAAATCTTCTTCGCATTACGAACAAATATGTAAATATATGTTAAAAATATGCAAAATCTAGGAAATTTTCAAAACATTTACTTTTATGGGGAAATGGGTTAAACAGCTGCAGCTAGAATAATGAAAATTGGTATATATTTCGCTCATGTTGCGTAGATTCGAAATAAAGGGTGGTTAAATTGTAAGGGACGAAGTTGAGTTTTTTTCTGCATTTCATTTGACATTTCTCAATTTCAGACTATCTCAATTTGAACCATGGAAAGATACACGATCGAGCAACGAGTTAAAGTTATTCAGGCTTATTCTGAAAATGGGCGTTCAAATCAAAATGCATATTGTGCTCTTCGTGATTTTTTCTGTCAATTTAATCGTCCAAATATGCGTACATTCGGATAAATCGTGGAAAATTTTGAGCAAACCGGGTCTGTAGAAGATGTGAAAACAGCAGTGCATGCTCCTACAGCTCGTACTGCAGAAAATATTGCTGCTGTTCGGGATAGTGTGGCTGAAGAGCCGTCCGCCTCAACTCGTCGTCGTGCCCAACAATTGCACCTCTCACGCTCGTCGTTGATGAACATTAAGACTTGCATTTACACGCTTACAAGGTGCAATTGACTCAAGAACTAAAGAGTCCTGACCATTTCAAACGTCGTCAATGGTCAGAATGGTGGCAAGAAATGGCAAAAGTGGATGATCATTTTGACCTCAGTGGATTCGTCAATAAGCAGAATTGCCACATTTGGGCGAATGATAATCCAAGAGTGATTGTCGAAAAACCAATGCACCCCAAAGAGTTTGGTGCGGTTTATGGGCTGGCGGCATCTTCGGACCGTATTTTTTCCACAATGAGGCCGGTCAGACAGTTACTGTGAATGGTCTTCGCTATCGTGAGATGATAACGAACTTTTAATGGCCCGATTTGGAAGATATGGATATGGACGATATGTGGTTTCAACAGGGCGGTGCCACTTGTCACACAGCTAACGAAACAATGGATCTTTTGCGCGACAAATGCAATGGCCGTGTTACCTCACGATGGCGATGTCAATTGGCCGCCAAGATGTGATTTGACTCCGTTGGACTTCTTGCTTTGGGGTTATTTAAAAGAAAAGCTGTACGTCGATAAGACAGCAACAATTCAAGAGCTAAAGGATGAGATAATGCGGCACATTAACGGCATAGAACATCAATTATACTTCAGCGTCATCGAACATTTGGACCATCGGATGGAAGTGTGCTGCTGTGGTCGCGGCGGCCATTTGGCCGATATTTTGATCCATTGATAATTGAACCATACCAATATTTTCATAATAAAAAGAAATGGCAATAATTTCTTAAATAATTTGTGTTTTTTTCAAAATCAACATCGGCACTTAAAATTTAACCACCCTTTAGAAGAAACATGCACAATAAAGTGTTTATACACTCCACGAGAGTATTATGCTTTTGTGCATTTGTTTGTAACGCCCAAAAGGAAGGGAGATAGACACATTGTTAATTATACCGATCGACTTAGAATCAGTCTGTGAATCGATTTAGCAATGTCCATCTGTCTGTCTGTCCTTCTACTCTTGTAATCACGATACAAGTCGCAATTGTAGACAGAACCAAATGAATCTTTGCACAACGAAGTTTTTCGATACAAGGACGAACGCTATTTAGTTTGAAGAAAATCGGATTTAGATATAGCACCCATACGAATTTCACTCCCGATTTGACACTTTTCACGCTAGATACCACATATTACACCAGATTTTCAGAAAATTGGCAAAGCACCTTACATTTCAAGTAGAAACACCTGTGGTAAAAATGTGTTGGATCGGTTCAGATTTATATATAGCTCCCAGGCAATGTTCGTTCCCGATTTTATTTTTTCCGCTCTAGAAACCACATATTTTAACAGGTCCTCTTCAAATTAGGCGAAATATCTTATATTTGTCAGTCTTCGACTAACACTCAACGTGTGCAGTCTACCTCTCGGCATTTCGCATTAGTTTCTTTGCACCGTTACTCATATCTCTCTCCCTTATTAAGTAGAAAAGAAATTCTCAGTATTCATTTTCAGTGTCTTTAACAATAACAAATAGTTTGGTGTTTTGTGAAAAGGAATCAGCCCTAATCAGGAAAATAATCAGATCTTCAGCCAACGACTCAATTCCCCAAACTTGTCCTAAATCGAGAACCAAAATGGTTCCATGAACTTTGCGTACCGACAAGCAAACAGCATGGAGACAATTTTGTCGAAATATGTCGAACGAAAATCTTATAGACTACAAAAGAAAGAACGCCATATTTAACAGAGCTAAAAAATAGCAAAAGAAAAGTCATTTCATAAATTCACTCTGTCTCTCAATCCGTCATCATCATCATCATATTTATGGCAAAGCATTAAACTCCTCAGTGGTAACATCACACCACATACTATTCGAGAATATTGGAATGACTCAATTTTTTCTCACGAATTTCGTAATAGCAAAACGCAATTATTATTATTATGTCAGCTTTCATCTCCATGTTCGGTGAAGGCAAAATGCTTAGAAGATGCCATTACCTTCCAAGAATTTATTTTTAGTCTGTATTCGTCAAAAGACAAGACCCCAGGACTAGATAAGATTTCGTACCCAATGCTTAAAAAAATTACCTTCTACATTTAAGAAACGCATACTCAACCATTTCAATAGCATATTCAATTCCGGGAATATACCTCAATATTACAAAATTGCTGCAACTATTCCAATAGTTAAACAAAAGAAATCGATCAATCAACTGGGCTCATACCGACCTATATCCCTTCTACCATGCATTGCCAAAGTTATGGAAAAAATTGTATCCAAGCGTTTAATGTGGTACTTAAAAAACGCAAACTATTGTTTGCTAACCAAGTTGGATTTCAATCTGGTCTTAGCACGACTGATGCGCTCTTATTTATCTATATATATAAAAGAGTTGCGTGATTGAGTGACTGAGTGATTGACTGATCACTCCCCACACCAAACGGCTAGAGCTAGAATCATGAAATTTGGTGAATACATTTCTCTTACAGTGTAGAGGTGTGATAAGACAGGGTTTTTCGAAATTCGTACTTTTAAGGTTTAAAATGGGGTAAAAAGGGATAAAAATGGTACCACCGCAGTGACCAAACGGCTGCGACTAGAATTTTTAACCTTGGTAAAAAATCCTCTTATAGCTTCAACGCGCCCAAGAAAATATTTTTCAAAATTCGTACTTTTTGGGGGTGAAATCGAGTAAAAAGGGATAAAAATAGTACCAATAAAATGGATGGAGCTGAAACCATAAAATTCGGTGTGTACATCCCTCAAAATGTTTAGAATCGCAAAATGAAACAACACGGTTGACTCTACAATAATGACATTCGGTGTGTATATTCGTTTTACAGCGTAGATCACTAATAAGAATGCATTTAGAATCTTGAAATTTGGAACGGGCATTACTTTTACAGCAAGAATGCGAATAAGATAATATTTTTCAAAATTCGTTCTTTTTGTGGGTGATATCGTGTAAAAAGGGATAAAAATAGTACCAATCAAACGGATGGAGCTGGAATAATAAAATTTGGTGTGTACATACCTCAAAACCCTTAGAAACGCAAAATGATCAATTTTTTTAATTCGTACTGTTAGTAGGTAAACGGGGAAAAGGGGATGAAAAAGGTACCAACAATACGGATGACGCTACAATAATGAAATTCGGTATGTATGTATATTCGTTTTACAGCGCAAATCACTGATAACACTGTGCAACATTTTTGAAGTCATTTCAAAATAACCATATACGGACACCGCTACATGATAAAAGACCAAAAAAAAAGACCCGTGTTTTTTTTTTCCCCAAAGTCATGCACTTTTTTTTATGGGCCCCCAGAGATTTGAGGCCTCGGTGTAATTTTTGGAAAAAAGTGATCATATTCTCAGGCTCATATCTTGCAAACCGTTCGGAATTTTGATTTACTCTCTGAGGCAAAGTTCTAGCTCTTGTCATAAAGAACAAAAATTGTGAACATATAGGAAGTTCATATGTTCTAGTTGATTGTTTCCCTGAATTTTCAACGGTTTGCTACCTATGGACCTGAACAGGGGAAAAAAGGTTAAAAAAAATCGATTTTTGATTTGAACTGGGATATTGTCCTGGCATGTGTGCTTTATTACTTGGTGCGATTTTTTAAACGCAAATTCGGCAAGTGAGTTGAGATTCTCGTTCGTTTGTGAGAATCATCTCCTTATAGAGGCCGGGTTTGATGTTGAAAAGTCGCTGCGAAGCCACCTGAATGAAACCTTTAGACAGGGTGGAAATCATGATAGTGGTAGTCTGCAGCCAAGTAATAAATGTCACCATGCCATTTGTAAATAAATTTGCATTCTATTAAATATAGATGCAAAATGGTCTTGAGCCAGGACAATATCCCAGTTCAAATCAAATATTGATTACAGACCAAAAAAATACAAACGAAAAAACTAAAACAAATGAGCGTTGGCACGGCAGAAGTATTGCTGGGTAACTATACCTGCATATACACATACTTACATATGCAACTCAATGAGATGCTTGTAAGATGGCATGTGTGCTTTATTACTTGGTGCGATTTTTTAAACGCAAATTCGGCAAGTGAGTTGAGATTCTCGTTCGTTTGTGAGAATCATCTCCTTATAGAGGCCGGGTTTGATGTTGAAAAGTCGCTGCGAAGCCACCTGAATGAAACCTTTAGACAGGGTGGAAATCATGATAGTGGTAGTCTGCAGCCAAGTAATAAATGTCACCATGCCATTTGTAAATAAATTTGCATTCTATTAAATATAGATGCAAAATGGTCTTGAGCCAGGACAACATCCCAGTTCAAATCAAATATTGATTACAGACCAAAAAAATACAAACGAAAAAACTAAAAAAAATCGATTTTTTTTTTAAGTTTTTTGCGATTTTGACCTTGAAGATGAAGTTTTTTTGATTTTATATGTTCACAATTTTTGTTCTTTATGACAAGAGCTAGAACTTTGCCTCAGAGAGTAAATCAAAATTCCGAACGGTTTGCAAGATATGAGCCTGAGAATATGATCACTTTTTTCCAAAAATTACACCGAGGCCTCAAATCTCTGGGGGCCCATAAAAAAAAAAGTGCATGACTTTGGGGGAAAAAAAACGGGTCTTTTTTTTTGGTGTTTTATCATGTAGCGGTGTCCGTATATGGTTATTTTTTTTCGTGTTGCACTGTGTAAGAAGACATTTTTCGAAATTTGTAATTTTAAGGGATTAAGTGGGATAAAAATTGTACCACAGCCCAGACCAAACAACTGGGCCTAGAATCATGAAATTCGGATCGGGCATTACTTTTACAGCACGAATGCGACTAAGAAAATATTTTTCAAAATTCTTACTTTTTGTGAATGAAATTGGGTAGAAAGGGATACAAAATGGTACCAACAACATGGATGACGCTACAATAATAAAATTCGGTAAAATTCTTACAGTGTAGATGAGTAACAACAAGGTATTTTCCGATATTTGACTTTTAAGTGATTAAATGGGTTAAAAATTGTACCAAAAGACTGGGCCTAGAATCATGAAATTTGGAACGCATATTACTCTTATAACACGAATACGACCACGGAAATATTCTTCATAAATTTTAACGTTTAGGTGTAAATTTGGGTAAAAACGGATAACAGCGGTACCAATCATGAAATTCGGTTTGTACATCCATAGAAACACAAAATAAATATATTTTTTCGAAATTCGCTCCTTTTTATATCCTTATGGTACCATCAACACGGCTGAAACTAAAGAGTGATTTTTTTGAGGTTAGGATTTTCATGCATTAGTATTTGACAGATCACGTGGGATTTCAGACATGGTGTCAAAGAGAAAGATGCTCAGTATGCTTTGACATTTCATCATGAATAGACTTACTAACGAGCAACGCTTGCAAATCATTGAATTTTATTATCAAAATGCGTGCTCTGTTAAGAAAGTTCAGAAAGAAAGAAATTGTGTTCAGCGACGAAGCTCATTTTTGGCTCAATGGGTACGTAAATAGGCAGAATTGTCGATTTTGGAGTGAATATCAGCCAGAAGCATTGCAAGAGCTACCAATGCATCCAGAAAAAGTCACAGTTTGGTGCGGTTTATGGGCTGGTGGCATCATTGGACCGTACTTCTTCAAAGATGGTGCGAATCGTAACGTAACTGTGAATGGTGAGCGCTACCGTGAGATGATATCCAACTTTTTTTTGCCCAAAATGGAAGAACTGAACTTGGTTGACATGTGGTTTCAACAAGATGGCGCTATATGCCACACAGCTCGCGATTCTATGGCCATTTTGAGGGAAAACTTCGGAGAACAATTCATCTCAAGAAATGGACCGGTAAGTTGGCCACCAAGATCATGCGATTTGACGCCTTTAGACTATTTTTTGTGGGGCTACGTCAAGTCTAAAGTCTACAGAAATAAGCCAGCAACTATTCCAGCTTTGGAAGACAACATTTCCGAAGAAATTCGGGCTATTCCGGCCGAAATGCTCGAAAAAGTTGCCCAAAATTGGACTTTCCGAATGGACCACCTAAGACGCAGCCGCGGTCAACATTTAAATGAAATTATCTTCAAAAAGTAAATGTCATGGACCAATCTAACGTTTCAAATAAAGAACCGATGAGATTTTGCAAATTTTATGCGTTTTTTTTTAAAAAAAAGTTATCAAGCTCTTAAAAAATCACCCTTTAGAATCGTGAAATTCGGTGTGTATATTCCTCTGACAGTGTAGACGCGAAACATTAACTGATTTTCAATATTTATACTTTTATGTTGAACTTGGAAAAAAGCGATTAAAATGGATACTGCAAAACAATTGGATTGTAACAAATGTGTACTTAAAAGGGGGAAGCGGATCAAAAGTGGTGCAAATGGTACCAACCAAATTTGGGGATTACCAACCAAAGTTTTCAGTTACAATATGAAAAGAAATTCGGTGTGTACATTTCTCCGAGTACATAAATGAATTTTTCGAAATTTGTATGTTTAAGGGCACAAGCAGAACAGAAAGAGTTATGTGTGAACATTATAGTCATTATCCCCGGCAAAATAAAAGATAGATACAAAATGTTTGTTCCATTTATAAGTTCAGATTTCAAGTCACGCACCTGTATAGAAGTTATGGTTTTAATTTTCACTTGGATAGGGACTACAAAGGACGCGGAAAAGCATACATATTTTGTAGGGTTAAAGTGATTATAAAACATTTTAAAATCTCGACAACTAATTTCAACCATACATATAGAATATCAGTTTTATTTTGACCAAAGCTTATGTCAATTTGCGTAGAAAGTATAGTATATATTAGGTTTAATTTTACGTACGCGTCGGGTCGTTTGTTTTGGAATATGGACTATACGTGTGTGGGTACCATAAGATGTATATCAATTTCCCCCATTTCCGAATTTAAACTAAGTTTGGAAAAATAAAATAGTAGAGTTTGAATAAATTCTTTAAGTCCAGTAAGTTAAGTCTAAGTAAGTTATCGTATATACCAGCGAGTCAGACGGACGTGAAAGGGACGTGGGGCATACATATGGTTTTAAATCTCTCCTTCATTGCGTTACACTTTTTTCTATCCCTAATGATATATACGCTCCTACTCTGTAGTGAGGGTATAATTTTTTTTTAATTTCATTAAATCATTTCTTAACAAGAGCAAATTCACCGCTAATGTGAATTACACGTTTTCTGACGTCGTATCATTACATAATGGAATCCCACAAGGATCTCCGTTATCGGTAACATTATTTAAGTCGAATACTACAGCAAAATAACAAAATCTATCACTGCATGTATGCCGATGATCTTTATATAATTGCTTAGAATCAATATAATATTGACATAAAAGATGAATTAATAAAATGTCTGCATCAAATTTATGTTTGGTCTGAAACTTCAGATGCAATTATTTCGTTCGAAAAAAACGAAACATTTGCATATCTGCAGAAAAAGAGATTGTAATATAATTTACATTGAATACTATAACAACAAGATTGAAAATGTTAAATTTTGTAAAATCCTTGGATTGTATATTGATTGTAAATTATTTAGCTTTAAGGAACATTGTATCTACCTTAAGAAGTATCTACATAGTAGGTTAAATATAATTAAGTATTTGTCGTCATCGAAAAGTCAAATGCACTCCAACAGTCTTCTAAGAGTAGTACAATCTGCAATACTATCTAAAATAGATTATGGATTAATATTCGACTTCAAATCTGCAAAATCAGTAAGATTACCTATTGAATCATTATTACACAGTGCTGTGAGAACAAGTCTACGAGCATATAGAACAACGCCGATCCAGAACTTGCCAGCTGAAGGAGGATTTGAATCCCTTACACAACGTACATTAAGACTGAAATCTCGTTTAACACACAAAATATTTACTGATGCTAACAAACTACAAGGAACCAAATCAATCATACGCTCCTTGGTCATTGGGACAAAACCTGTTTATTGATAAATTAACACCTTTCAACAAAAGCACCACCAATCCAAACATATACCATGCTCTATCTAGCGAAATTTTTAATGAGTACAAGAGTAAAGGTTGGGAAATTTCTTTCACTGACGGCTCAAAAACTGAAACAAATACAACATTTGCAGTTGTCACCGAAAACGGCAATATTCAAGCAACTGGCCTTCTACCCGAAGGCTCTAACATTTTTGACGCAGAAGCTATAGCAATTTTGAAAGCAATTGAAATTTGTAAAAATAGTCGAAGCAAGACCAATATTTGGAACAAAAATGAAACAATAATCTTAATACAACAATTGATGCTGACTTTAAATAATAAAATCAGACTTATGTGGATCCCTAGCCATGTAGGAATCTCAGACAACGAACATGCTGATATGGCTGCTAAAAATATTCCATACCGAACCCCAACATACACATTTATACCTTTTTCCAAAAAATTTACAACAATATTGGCAAAAAATTATGTGAAAGCTAAAGGCGACTATACCTGGAGCATATACTACCATCCATATAAGATTATCAATCCAGACAGAATACCGATTATAATGCCTCTTACAACAACCTCTCATGAAAATAAATGTTTCTCACGTTTACGCCTAAATCACACTAGGATTACTCATGAACATCTGATATCGAAAGATCCTTCTCCGATATGCACATTTTGTAATAACATCAACCTAACAGTTCACCACTTGCTTTCGCACTGTACAGCACTTCAACACATTCGCAACAATATCTTCAAAATACCAGATGCATTTGACTTACTAACACACATATCAGCAGAAAATATAAAAACTATCTACATCTTTCTAAAAACTATAAATATACACAAAAATATATAATATTTTATAAACTTTACAAACTACTATAACTTATCTAGTAGATCTCACAGAGGCCGATAGCCTTAGCTGCTAGTGCTTTTTATATATAGTTTATTATAATTTCAATTGTAATAAATAAATAAAAAAATCGTATATTTGTTCTATAAACAGCAACGATGTATATGGGCAGATCGTTTCAGATTTATAAATAGCTCCCACACAAATTTCACTTTTTCCATTCTATAAACCACATATTTTAACAGATCATCTTAAAATCTTTCAAAGTATCTTATATTTCAACTAGAAACACTCATGGTGTATATGGGTCAGATCGGTTCAGATTTACATATAGCTCCCATACAAATTTCGCTCCCGGATAGATTTGTACCGCCCCAGAAACCGCGAATTTTCACCGATTTCTTCAAAGTGAACATAACACGTTAGTCACTTCATTCCATGTTTGGATATAGTCCCGGTACAAATATTCTTTTCGATTTAACAATCTGGACCAGGTCATATTAGCCTATGATTAGGAAATATACAAAAATTCTTCCCGTTTTCAATTTTCTACCGAATTGAATTGTATTCGGATTGAAAGTGGAGTGTATCATATAGTCGGCCCCGCCCGACTTTAGCCTTTCCTTACTCGTTTTTATTTGTAGAGGGTGAAATATGGTAAAAAGGGATAACAATGGTACCTATCAATCGACAACAGCTAGAAACACGATATTCGGCGTATTCCTCTAACCAAGTACATACATAATGTAAAAATACTTTTTCCAAATTCGAACTTTTAAAGAGTAAAATTGGAATAGAGGGATACAAATGGTACCAACCAAACGGCTGCATCCAGAATAATGAAACTCGGTGTATACATTCCTCTGATTGCATAGACGCGTAAAAAAGGGGATTTTTGAAATTCGTACTTTTAGGAGGTAAAATGGAAAATGGCTGCAGCTAGATTCATGAAATTCGGAGTATACATTCCTCTGACTGCGTAGACACGAAAAATATAAAGGTTTTTCCAAATTCGTACTTTCAAGTGATACAACGGGAACAGAGGGATAAAAATTTTACCCACTAAATGGCTACAGCTAGAATGATGAAATTCGGCGTGTACGTCCCTCTAATTACGTAGTCAGGTAAAATAAAGACATTTTGGAAAGGGGGTAAAAGGGAATTCAAATGGCCGTAGCACAATTATGGAAATCGGTGTACAGGCTACACAGACACGCAAAATAAAAAGAATTTTCTAAATTTATACTTTTTTTTTTACTTTTACGGCAAAAAATGTACTTTTTGTTGTTTGTTACAATAGGATGGAAATACAACTAACCACACGGCTGGAATTGAAAATGCACTCACAATCTCTCGATATTTATGATATTTATGCTTTTTTGAAGATTGCTGTCTTATACAGAGTGGCGCAGAATGAGATATCTGGTTTGAATTTTTATAACTTTTTATACCCTCACTCTACAGAGTACGAGGGTATATATCATTTGGGGCAGACAAAAGTGTAACGCATTGAAGGAGTGACTTAAAATCCTACGTGTGTTCGGACCAAATCAGTTTCACGACTTTCAATTCAAACATTACAAAAGGTTATATTTTTCCCATGCCTAGTTTAAGTTCGAAGATTGGCGAAATTGCCACGCCCCTTCTTGTACCTCCCGCACAATTATATCTATCCTAGGCAAAATTAAAAGCTTTTCAACTCCTTTATCGGTGCCTGAAATCCATTATGACTTCATATCTGATCATGTTTTTACAATTATTAACAAATATGGTAGCTGGGTCCAATTGGCACAAACTTCTAGTACCTCCCACAAGCATACTCCGGCGCTAAACAAAATTTAAGAGTCGGTTATGTTTTCTTACTTGTTTAATTATTATTATTCTTTGTGAAGGAGTCTTGGGGAATTAGTTATGAATCATTACACGATCGAACAACGTACACAAATAATTGAATTTTATTTTTCAAACCAACAGACACTATATTCTCAATTTGGTAATGAAGTCCTCTTCCTATTATATGGCTACGGAAAATCATCAAGAAAATCAAGTTCATCAGTGACAACCACACCCACTTAAGTGTACTGTTTGGTACGGTGTATCCTCCGAAAGGATATGTCTCAATCTCTGTTATGGAAAATATGGTAAAAAGAGCACGTATGTGCGAAGCAGAAAATGGACATCATCTTTCAAAGCAAGTTCCACAATAATATACTGTATTTAAAAAGATATAATAATCGCATAGATAAAAAAGTTATAACCCATTTAAACCATATAGCTTGTCTTAAAAGCGTGGTTGAAAATAATTAAAATTTTATGTTTATTTATAGAACTATTTCTTCAATATGTATAACCTACACCACTTCGTAGAGAATAAGTTAGGATAAGTTAGTTCCGCGCCAAAGGTTTGTAACACAAAGAAATAATCGAGCTAGACCCACATTTAAGTGTACGGATCGGCTTAGAATCACCATCTGAATCGATTTAACGATGCACGTCTGCTGTCCAGCTTGTTCGCACTCTACAGGTCGCAATTACCAATTGTCCCATTATCATGAAGTTATTTTTTGCCAAGGACGATCGGTATTAATTTGGAGGAAATCGGTTCAGATTTAGATATAGTCTCCATATAAATATCCCTATAATTTACACTATTACTAATCTACATGGGGTCATGACAAAATTTCAAGATCGGGAAAGTGGGCCACATGGGTTCATGTTTGCAAATGTACCTCCGATTTATAATATTACTGCTCCAAAATGCACATTTTGCATTAGATCCTGATCAAATTACCCACACAATGTTACATTTAGACTAGAAACACCAATTTTGAAAGCCAGCTATATAGATCAATGTTTTGGTATAGACCCCGCTCTAGAACCCACATCTTACATTGGATCTTGATAAAATTTTGCAGATCATGTTATATTTCAATAAAGAATACATAGTTTGAAAGTGATCTATAAAGGCCCACTTTTTAATGAAGCGCCCTTACAAATGGGTCCCCTTTTTTTACCCCTCTAGGACCCACATTTTACATCGGAAGTTTATCAAATTTTGCAGATTATATTATATTTCAACTAAGAATATATAAATACTATTGTATAACACAAATGTGCCCCATTCTACTCTATTACAGCCCTAGAAACTACATCTTACATGGGATCTTGATCAAATTTTGCAGATCATGATATATTTCAAATAGGAATACCGGCCGTGAAGGAGAACTATATAGGCCCATGTTTTGGCACAGGCCCCAAGTGTTGTTATATGCCACCTTCAAATGTCCGTCCGATTCATCCTATTACCGTTGTATAGTCCGTATCTATCCTGGGATCTTGATTAATTTTTGCAGATCATGTTATATTTACCTTACTCGAAATAAATTTGACTAAAGATGAATTTATGGTATACTGTATAATTTATATGAACTACATAAACTACCCCACTCCCTGCGAGGTATATACGCAGGGAGTGGGGTAGGGCATTACATAGTCGGCCCCGCCCAACTTTAGCCTTTCCTTATATATATTAAAAAAATTAACATTTTCCTGTAATGTAAGTGCGCTTCTACGCAAATCGACAACCTTTGTGGAATGCTATCCATGGTATAGATCGGCCATGGCGAACATAAAGCCGTTTTTACTTGTTTCGATTTTAAAACTACTAAAATCCCACACGAAGTGTTTAATTATAAGCAGTTTTGTAGTTTTGAAGAAATTATATTTGTGTATGAGATATTTCCGAGTAGATATATAACACCCACCATTGGCAACGGCTCGTTGGTGTCACCGCTGGTGATGTTGTACAATTCAAAACCACAAGCACACGAACGCTAATGAAACTTACCCATTAGGATGCAAAATGTTACAAAGCTTTAAAACACAGATTTCCACTCACTCACTTACCCACCAACAATGGTCCTGCGCTTAAATGAGAATTTCCCAGCCAAGTGCCACTCTCAGAAAATGGGTTATATGGGGTGGTAGATGCAACCACAGAAACATTAGCATGTTCACGATTTCATGTTGACGGTCTAGTGCAGTAGAATATTTTGTGGATTTTAAATAGCAAATTGTACTTTCAGCCCGCGTTTTCACGAAAAATATGCTACGATGGCAAACCATACGCTCCGGATTGTGAACAGCCTGAGTCACATCCATGTTGCAAAGAAAATCTGAAAATGTATTCCCACCACAGTTTCCACACAAAGTTGAATCCGTCCTGCAACTTTTGACAAGCATTTGATAGTCTGACGCACTGACACCCATCCATCAGCAAGGTGGATGTTTGGTTTTTGTGCTTTCATTCTTTCTTATCATTGAATATACTTTAAACCAACAGACTTTAGAAAAAAACAACAGAATAAATTTGCCTAATATATTAAAAATCCCACCACGTAAAGAGTTTGCATTCATACAGGTATGTCTAGTGGAAGTTTAGTAATTATAAATGACTAAATATTTAATATGAATGACTGCGAAATGTATGCACAGGATGTGTAGTGAGCAAACCAAAGTAATTTACGAATGTTTAAATTGGCAGCACCAGAAAGTTTTTGGTCTTTTGAGTTAACCTTTGGATGGGGCCTTCCGTATATTTTATACCCTCATTCGACTGTGTTGAGTGTAATGTTTTGAAGGAGTGACCTAAGACACTTAGACTAAAAACGTTTTTCGACTTGTTAAGTTGTTGAGCCACGTCCGCCCAATAGAACTTCCACTTGCATATTCGCAATCAGCAAAAATCTGTAAGAGATTTTATAATCACTTTGAGTGTAGAAACGACTCTAACCTAATTAAGATAAAAGCTTCTATAACTATACGGATGGTATTAAGCAAACAGCTATGATTATGTCACCCTAACAAGTCCAGTTTCAGGTCGAAACATTATTCTCTCACTACATTACATTAGGCTGGGTCTCGGTCCATATAAATAACATTTCCAGTCACGCCAAGGAAATAAAGATTGGATTGAAAATAACAATTTGCAGAATATTTCGTCCCAAGTTCAAGATTTAAACGCTTTTACAGCGAGCCAATTAAAATATAATTCGGGCCAAAAATGTGGAAATTATTACGCATTTTAATATATTTTATGCAATTTTATAAAATAGCATTAAAGTCGCGAAATATATAGTGATACAACTGAAATATTTTGGGACAGCACATTAAACAAGAATTCATTTAATGTTATTTTAATTATTTAATTTATTTACAGAAAATTGTTACATTTTTTAAATCAAAACAAATAATTTAATAAATAAATATAAAATTTTAATTATTTTAAACCACGCTTATAGGACAAGACTACCAATATGTTTGTACTATATATGGAAGTAATACATCAAGTCAATTGAGAAAATAAATATAAGACAGCAATCTTCAAAAAAAAAAAGATTAAATACCCTAAATTTTGAGGGGTAGTAGGTTCATTTTCAGATGCAGCCGTTTGTTTGGCTTATTTCTATCCTATTTCAATTCCAAAAGTAACAAGTAAGGATGGCTAAAGTCGGTCGGGGCCGACTATATGATACCCTACACTCCACTACAATTCAATTTGGTGAAAATCGTGAACGCCATTTGTATGGGAGCTATATATAAATCTGAACCGATCTCACCCAGACGGACAGACAGACAGACGGACCTGACTAAATCGATTCAAAAAGTGATTCTATGAGATCGGTATAATAAACGATGGGTCTATCTCGCTTCCTTTTGGGTGTTACAAATAAATGCATAAAAACATTATACCCTGTGGTGTAGGGTATACACATTTTGAAAATCTATTATCTCCTACGTACACAGTGCAAGATAGCCTAACTTCATGATTCTTGCCATTTGTTCGCTACCTGTTTTATCACTTTTCCCATGTTTGCTGTAAAAGTAAAAAAGTAAAGTACGAATTTGGAAAAATGTTTTTATTTTGCGTGTTACGATTGCACGATTCAAGCTCTGGTCACCATTTTTATCCCCTTCCACCCCCTTAAAAGTACGACTTTCGAATATCTCTTTATTTTACGTGTCTACGTAATTAAAGGGATCTACACACCGAGTTTCATCATTCTAGCAGTAGTCCTTTAGGGGGTACCATTTTTCAGAGGAATGTATGCACCGAGTTTCAATTTTCTAGGTGCATTTTTATCCTTATTTTATTAGTTGGTACCATTTTTATCCCTCTATTCCAATTTCATCCTTTGAAAGTACGAATTTCGAAACAATATTTTTATATTATTTATCCACTCAATTAAAGGAATGTACGCGCCGAATATGTTGCTAGCTGCTGTCGTTTGATAGGTAGCATTTTTATCCCTTTTTGTCCCATTTCCCCCCTACAAAAAAAAAAAAAAAACAAGCAAGGAAAGGCTAACGTCGTGCGGGGTCGACCATATGATGTTCTTCACTTTCGCCAGAGATACTTCTAGTTCAAATATAAGGTGTTGTGCCAAATTTGAAGAAGATATGTCAAAATACATGGTTTCAAGAGCGCAACGGTCAAACATATTCCTATGTTTAATTAAAACCTTTGTAAATCCAACATCGATATTCGGAATCACTCATATTTTGGTATTTGATAAAGTTTTTATAAGCATTTTAAGTGTACTATATATGACGGGGTTTGCCACGCCTCTTCTAGTACCTCCCACACAAATCACCCTAAACTACGTAAAATTAAGCTGCTATAACTTCTATATGGATGATCGGACTACTATGAAATTTGATATCTGGCAATGCTTTGATATATGTTGCATTCATGTAGAATATGGGCTATATTGCCAAGCCCCTTGTGGTACCTCCCACACAAAATGGCATATGCTTTGTTTAAAATAGAGCCGGTAACATTCACACGGGTAGTCAAATTCATTTGAAATTTGAAAATGTTTTTATTATCACATTAAGCCAACAAAATATTTACGCTTTAGCTACTCCCCTTCTTGTACCTCCCACACAATTGTCTATATCCGGTGCCTGAAATCCATTATACTTGATAATTGATCATATTTTCACAATTATTTTATAAATGTGGAAGCCCTATGCCACGAACTTTCTAGTACCTTCCAAAAAATCGTCCGGCTCTAAGTAATTTCCATAGATATGTTCTCTGAGAGAGAGGGTATATATAAGTCGGTTTAGCCGACTGACGTTTTCTTACTTGTTTATATTCTGCTTATTAAGCAAGAATATTTTAAACTAAGTGAATAATTACACAAGTTAGAACTAAGAAGTAAGCCGTGCGATATGTACTTATGAACAACAATAGTACTATGTAAGGCCTTCCAAGTAGTCCAGGTCTTAGTTAGCTTTTTATTTCCATGATGACAATAACCGGGAATACGTATTATAGTAGTACGTAAAGTAGTGTTCACTAGTATAACTGAATGATAACTATTGTCATTGCGATGACTTTTGTGTCTTTTATTAATTATCTGGAATATATTCTTATTTGTTCCTTTTTTGTTTGCTTTCGTTTTCAACACTACAACAATTCCATTCATTAAAATTAATTACCATTGTCGTTGTCTCTTTAACACAATGAAATTTATGACTTTTAGCTAGAATTACTATCATTTGCTCCCCAACGTATATGTACGTTAATCATGAATTGGTAGCTGGGTTGAAGGCACAGCTGAGCGCTGGAAAAGAAAAAATCATTATCAGGTCAGAAGAAATATAATTTATTTTAATTACATGTTTTGCTTGTTTTGTGATTCATTAAAGTAAGTAAAGAAATTAATCTATTATATTTAATTCACTTACTTGCAGGTTACCGAAATAGAGAAACATTTCCTAAGAACGTTGCCTTTATGGCTGAAATAAACTTAGTTAGGTTTTTGTAACCTTTTTTGTTATCGGTTAATCAGTACTGCGATATGGATGGACTATTTCGCATTAGTATTTTAAGAAAATGTTAAATACCGAACGAAATGAAATATACCGAACGTTTGAGCACAACATGGGGTAATTGTTGCGATTCACTATAAATATTTTGGGGAAATTAACATCACGTCCATGGTGGTCCATTTCAATTCATCATACGTCGTATGAATTACTTAATTCTATATTACATACAAAATAAATTTGCAAATGTTCAATGAACCATGATTGGATAACTTTCACTAAATATAGAAATTAAGATTGATCAATATCGCACAATACCCACAATGTATTGGTGCCAGGGATAGAACATCGAACACCTACAACTACATAGAAAACGTTTAATTGAAGAGGTGTGACGAGATGAAAAGTTAGATGAATTAATTTATTGTTGAAAAGATTTTGAATTTATTCGCCTTAAAATTATCCGTATTAACCAAACAAAATTAACCAAATTCAAATGCGTTTATACGTCAAATTAAACCCATTCGGCAAGACAAACGCATTTAAAAGGCATTCCATTAGGTTCATATACAGCACAGCGTTTTCACATTAAATATGCAAAAATCAAATGGACTTATTAACATTAAATGTATTGCGTATAATAAAAAAGCCCCTGAACACTGAACACCGAAACAGAAATACCAGAAGACTTTTCTCCCAATCTGCTATTTGTTATTGTTTACTCTGCGCCTTCTCATGTTTGCTCATACAATAAAGAATAATCAGAAAGAAAAACAAAATATAAAAACAAACTTACTCGCAGCCAAAGTCTTTGCACATATACGACCTACCCTTTCTGTCTTTAGTGCGAAACACGAAATGTGGATACGATGGGATTATCAAAGGTAATGCCACACACATACATACACAAATATATATACTCGGTGCTGCTTTCTAGGAATAATTGTCATTGTAGGGTAAACCTTACCCAAATTATATATGGCATTTGTAATTGTTGATATTATCATGGTGAACATCTCTTTCATTTTGGATAATTGAAAGCCGCCACGTCGCTACTAATGAGAGGAACGGCATACCTTTGCATAAGTCTCTGTTCGTGTGAGTCGTGAGTATGAGTGTCATTGAGATAACAACGTTTGCTATAAACTCAAACAATATCATTTTAAGGCACAGTCTTAATAGCACACAACCAAGCGTAAAAATTCCGTCGAAATCTGTCAGTCAGTCAGAACAGTCAGAATCCTCGGATTTTAGTGCCGATATCAATCAACATGACTGCGTTTTGGCCCGACCGAACTTAATACAATTTTCCTTGCTTTATTTTAATAGGATTGATCGCACATGTACCTGCCCACCATTGATTCTATGTCTTTGGTCAAATTCTATTTTCACAAAGTGGATCAAAAGGTCATCATAATGTAAACTGGCCTATAATAAAATACACTATTTTTATTAAGGGGCGAAATAATTACTGATATAAATTGTGAATTTGTGATTTTATTAGTATAGTATTAAGAAATTGGAAAAATGTTAAAGACCGAGGCTACCAAAATGTTTATGTAGCGAAACCTGAATATAAGACAGCAATTTTCAGAAATGTGCCATAAATATTAGCGTTATTTTCAGTCATCGTTAGGGAAAAACTGTTTCATTCAGGTACGATATCGCCCATTTCATGATCCCAGGCACTGTGTGCTCATCAAACTACGAATGGTATTAATCGTATGGAACATTTTTTAATTTTAGGGGTAGAGACTGCAGTACGTGAAGCTTAACTAAGGCTATGTACTATGTACATCAGCGATAGTACTCGTTGAGGCCTACTAAGTGATTTTGGGCCGACCCCGCGGGTTCTGAAGGCCAAATTTGATTTTGAAGTGCTATAACTTTTTTTGGGACAACAAATTAAAAATCGGCTTCCGTGAATTCTATAGGCAAGGTGTTTTGATTACAAAAAATGTATTTTTTTGTCGATTAAAGTAATATAGTAGTGTAAACTTCATGTTCAAAGTTAAAAATTGCTAATTAATACCCGATCTGCGCGACAAGCATTAAGCAAATCAGCTGCCATATATGTCATCTTGGAGACATCATGGTTTCGATGAAACCGGCATGAAAGCTTGGTGGATATGTGATGCAAATAAAAAGTATCCCCTAAGAGATCAAACATACACAGGAAAAGCTATTGATCATTGAACGCATTGCTTTTGTTGTTACTGTTCGCTCAAACAAAGGGCTTGTGTCCTCTCAATATAAACAATTTCAATAACTCAAAGTAAAAATTAGCTTTAAATTTTGTTTTCTTTTTTCTCTGTCACAATGTCTTTAAGAATATATATGTATTCAGAATTCAATAATTGTTTTCAATCATTTTAACATAGTCGTTAAAAGAAATAACCACTTTATAGGTGATTTTCTACTAAAATTCCTTCTGTGGCCTGGCTGGACCACTGTGGCACAAAAGTCATTGACAATCCTGAGGTTAGAAGAATGCTGCACATTATTTATTTGCGCAGGAGAGCGCAAAAACTGATCTTCTTCTTAATGTTAGGAGTACTTTTTAATCATTCTTCTACAATTTAATCTAAAGAGGATTACTAATTACCACGAGTAAAAAGTTTTCAAAATTTCCCATTATTCGCGGTTTTGAGGTTCATAGCCACTTTTGCATGTTTCAAAATTGAGCACTATGAATGTTGAAATAAGCACATAGCCATTTATGGCCAAATATATAAATATGATATATATTGTAAACTCGATAACGTTTTCAATGCAATGTTGTGGAGAAAACGATTTGTCTGTGATGTATACCACTTTTGCAGTCACAAAACAACGTGTGAGTGTTTAGCCAAATGGTTTCTCTTTAAAAGAGTGCAGTACGTGTAAAAACTACAACTATTTGGATGGTATCATTTGTACTCCTTTTTCCCCATTTTCTCCTAAAAGTACGAATTTGTTGATATTTTTGAATATAGCTACAGCAGTTTATCAAATTTTATCTATTTGTTGCCCTTGCCCCTATAAGTACGAAATTGGAAATTCCTCTTTATTATGCTGGCTAACACATTCAGAATTTCATTATTAAAGATGAACTAGGTTAGTGGTTCTTATCGAAAAAATGTGAATTACAAAAATAGTTTATTTTGACTACTGCTATTTACAAATAGCAATCACCCATAACTAAAATTCTAACAAAAATAAAATGTTAACGAGTAAAAACGGCGTTCAGTTCGGCCGAGCCGAGCTTTATATACCCTCCACCATGGAGTGCATTCCAAGGAGGCTGTCGATTTTCGTAGAAGTGCAGTAATATTACAGGAAAATATATTTTTTTAATATAGACAAACCAAAACAAATACAAGTATTGAAAAAAATTAATTTTATAAATAGATATAATATTTTTATTATTTCAAACCACGCTTATAAAGCAAGGCTACCAATACTTCACGTCAATTCGAAAAATAAATAATCTTATATTTATACTAGCAAATACCCGCTACTTCGTACGCGGAAAAATGGTATGGTATTGACAGTAGTTTGTATCGGTATTCAAACTGGTTTTTTATTTTGAAATTGCCTTAGTGTATGGATATTACTTTCAGCCAATAGTCAATAGTTTAATTTATAAGCACAAAAAGAAAACAATTTTTCTACAAAAAATCATATAAAGTAGAAAATTATTTGCACGTTTTTTCTTAAGCTGTGAATATTATACTCTCACTACAGAGTAGGAGCGTATATATCATTAGGGATAGAAAAAAGTGTAACGCATTGAAGGATAGATTTAAAACCATAACTATGTCCCAAGTTCCTTTCACGTCTTCCTGGCTCGCTGGTATACACGATGACTCTGGAAGGGACTTAATGAATTTATTTAAACTCTGCACATAGTACTATTTTCCCAAACTTAGTTTAAATTCGGAAATGGGGGAAATTGATATACATCTTATGGTACCCACCCACGTATAGTCCATATTCCAAAACAAACGACCCGACCCGTACGTAAAATTAAACCTAATATAACTTCTATATTTTCCACGCAAATTGAAATGGGGGATAATGAATATAATAATCACACATAACTCTTTCTGTGCCGCTTGTGCCCTGTGCCACACCGAATTGCTTTTCATATTCTAGCTGAAAACTTTGGTTGGTACTATCTGTATCCCAAATCCCCAATTTTGGTTGGTACCTTTTGCACCACTTTTGGTCCGCTTCCCCCTTTTAACTACACATTTGTTACAATCCAATTGTATTACAGTATCCATTTTAATCGCTTTTTTCCAAGTTCAACTTAAAAGTATAAATATTGAAAATCAGTTAATGTTTCGCGTCTACACTGTCAGAGGAATATACACACCGTATTTCACGTTTCTAGTTTCAGTCGTGTTATTGGTACCATAGGAATATCAAAAGGTACGAATTTGGAAAGGTAAAAACATAATGAAAATCCTAGAAAAAATAGGTTATGGAAAAATTTATTTTTTTCAGAAAAAAATAAAAAAAAAGAAAATAAATATTTCCATAACCTATTGGGAAAAATTGGGCTAATTGGGATACAAATGGTACCAACCACAATTTTCCTAAGATGCTAGTGCATTTCTATGTAATGTCGACAACCTCTAATCTGTCGGTAATACTGTGAATGCACTCCGTGGTGGAGGGTATATACGATTCAGTCCGGCCAAACTTAACGATTTTGTACTTGTTTTTAAACTAGACTTGCCACTATTGCATCACAGCAATAGCTCTAATTCGAGACATCCTATCTTCAGGTTAGTAAGCGAGAGATACTGAATCACCCCCTTGCTAACAGCTGAAAATGGAGCATGAGTTTTTGTGCTTTTCATTTGTCCACGACGAAGGTGTGTATGAGAGTTTTTCATTTGGCTTCTTCTATTGCAATCGAAGCATGCAGAAATACAGCTTTATCCGATTTTTCGGACTCTATTGCAACCGAGTCACGCCGATTTTTCTAATGTTTACCTTAGTGCATCCTCAGTAGCTCTGCAAAATCTTGATAGTTTTTTGCTGGAAATAAATAGATTTCATGGATGGATGGATGTAACAATCTAACCTCGTTTCTTTCGTAGACGTAGGAGAATCTAGTAGATGTATGTTTTAGAGGCCATCTTGATAATACAATACATTTACTGCCATTGCTGTAAACAAATTGAACCATTAAAAATCTGTAAAGAAATTCCCAAGAAGCATATCTTTGTTTAGAGTGCAACGATTCCATGATGTCCATCTAATTTGTTCGGTAAATACCAAGCGTTAGACTTACAGATTCTGTAGCGGCATCTCCTTTTTGAATGTTTGCATCAAATTTCTACATTAGAAATTTCCAAGACATTTCTTTCAAGTTTTTATTTCATTTCCCCTGCTGTTGGAGCTCAATGGCATGTTTCTTTTGAAAACTAGAAAGCGTTGCTGGTTGACTGTTTTGCGGAATGTATGCTACAATAATGACGGCAAACTGGAGTGGGGAGGGAAGCTATTGTCGGAAAATGAAATGTCGAATTATTAAATTAAGACACAATCATTTTATTTAAAATTAAATTTAATTTAGCACGGCATCTTAGTCTCATTACCTGTTTGGGTCGTGACATGATTTTCTAAAGCATGAGACTCATGTTATTAAAGAGTGTATCTTGATTTTCCAAGAATTGACTAAGTCTCCACTTCGTTGAATAGGGTATTATAAGTTAGTTTCACGCCTGATGTTTGTAACACTAAGAAATAGTCGCGCTAGGCCCACCTTTAAATATACCGATTGACATAGAATCACCACCTTAGTCGATTTAGCATGCCTGTCTGTCCGTCCGTCTGCTGCCCTCCTAAAGCTTGTTATCAAGTCGCAAATGGGGTCAAATTTCGCAGATCATATTATATTTCTACTAGAAATACCTATTGTGAATGTCAACTAAATGGATCCACGTTTTTTCCCCTACATGTAATAGTGATATATTACAACAGCTTTTGACATACTACGTTAAATTTGATTAAAGTTAAATTTACTGAATAAGTTCTATGGACTACATAAAATTGCCCTACCTGGGTTTAATAATCATAACTAGACATAAACGGAGTGGTGTAGGGAATCATATAGTAGGCTCCGTCCGACTATAGACTTTCCTTACTTTTTTAATATGGGGTTTATAGAGTCGGGTTGGGAGGAACATGGGACTAAGTGCAAACAAACCGATATATGAGGCTTACTTCTTTGGTAGACGCGTTGAAAGACGTATATTAATAATTCTCGGTAAAAGTATCACAAGTTTGGCAATAACATTTTTTATGTTCACTTAAATTAGCATTGTTAGAAACATTAAAATAAAATTTATTTAGTAATAACTGTGATTTATCTATATATATAAAAGAGTTGCGTTACTGACTGACTGACTGACTGACTGACTGACTGACTGACTGACTGACTGACTGACTGACTTATCATTGACCAGCCCCCAGACCAAACGGCTGAAGCCAGGGTCATGAAATTTTCAGGGTAGTTCCCAAATATGATGTAGACGTCGACTAAGAAAGGGTTTTACGAAATTCGTACTTTTAGGGGATAAAATGGCCCAAAAAGGGATAAACATCGAACCTTCGTCCTGACTAAACGGCAGTAGCTATAAACATGAAATTCGGTGAGTTCCTTGCAATGACCATGCAGACGAGCTACAAATAGGGATTTTTCGAAATTTGTACTTTTAAGGGACGAGCGGGACAAAAAGGGATAAAAATGGTACCAACTAAAGTATTACAGCTAGAAACGTGAAATTTGGTATGTAAATTCCTCTGACCATATAGAAACGAAGTAAAATTAAATTTTTTGAAATTTGTACTTTTAAGGGGCAAGCGGGACAAAAAGGGATAAAAATGGTACCAACTAAAGTATTACAGCTAGAAACGTGAATTTTGGTATGTAAATTCCTCTGACCATATAGAAACGAAGTAAAATTGGATTTTTCGAAATTTGTACTTTTAAGGGGAGAGCGGGACAAAAAGGGATAAAAATGGTACCAACTAAAGTATTACAGCTAGAAACGTGAATTTGGTATGTAAATTCCTCTGACCATATAGAAACGAAGTAAAATTGGATTTTTCGAAATTTGTACTTTTAAGGGGAGAGCGGGGCAAAAATGGATAAAAATGGTACCACCTAAAGTATTACAGCTAGAATCGTGAAATTTGGTATGTAAATTCCTCTGACCATATAGAAACGAAGTAAAATTGGATTTTTCGAAATTTGTACTTTTAAGGGGCGAGCGGGACAAAAAGGGATACAAATTGTACCAACTAAAGTATTACAGCTAGAAACGTGAAATTTGGTATGTAAAATCCTCTGACCATATAGAAACGAAGTAAAATTGGATTTTTCGAAATTTGTACTTTTAAGGGGAGAGCGGGACAAAAAGGGATAAAAATGGTACCACCTAAAGTATTACAGCTAGAATCGTGAAATTTGGTATGTAAATTCCTCTGACCATATAGAAACGAAGTAAATTTGGATTTTTCGAAATTTGTACTTTTAAGGGGCGAGCGGGACAAAAAGGGATAAAAATTGTACCAACTAAAGTATTACAGCTAGAAACGTGAATTTTGGTATGTAAATTCCTCTGACCATTTAGAAACGAAGTAAAATTGGATTTTTCGAAATTTGTACTTTTAAGGGGAGAGCGGGACAAAAAGGGATAAAAATGGTATCAACTAAAGTATTACAGCTAGAATCGTGAAATTTGGTATGTAAATTCCTCCGACCATATAGAAACGAAGTAAAATTGGATTTTTCGAAATTTGTACTTTTAAGGGGAGAGCGGGACAAAAAGGGATAAAAATGGTACCACCTAAAGTATTACAACTAGAATCGTGAAATTTGGTATGTAAATTCCTCTGACGATTTAGAAACGAAGTGAAATTGGATTTTTCGAAATTTGTACTTTTAAGGGGAGAGCGGGACAAAAAGGGATACAAATGGTACCAACTAAAGTATTACAGCTAGAATCGTGAAATGTGGTATGTAAATTCTTCTGACCATATAGAAACGAAGTAAAAATGGATTTTTCGAAATTTGTACTTTTAAGAGGCGAGCGGGACAAAAAGGGATAAAAATGGTACCAACTAAAATATTACAGCTAGAATCGCGAAATTTGGTATGCAAATTCCTCTGACCATATAGAAATGAAGTAAAATAGATTTTTTCGAAATTTGTATTTTTAGGGGGCGAGAGGGATAAAATTGGTACCAACTAAAGTATTACAGCTAGAATCGTAAAATTTGGTATGTAAATTCCTCTGACCATGTAGAAGCGCAGTATAATTGAATTGTTCGAAATTTGTACTTTTTAGAGGGTAGGCGGGACAAAAAGGGTTCCAATTTAAGAATTGCAGCTATAGTCGGGAAATTTGGAGTATAAACTGTTTGTAAAGCACAATCTAAATGGATTTTTTGAAATTTTCTTATAGGGGGTGAGCAACAAGGGATAAAAGTAGTACCAACTAAAGTATTGGAGCTATAGTCGTGAAATGTGGTGTGTAAGTTACACTGACAACGAGAAGCGCAAATCTAAACGAATTTTTCTAAGTTTGTACTTATAAACAATGAGCGGGATAATAATAGTACCAACTAAAATATTTCAGCTATAGTCGTGAAATTTTGTGTTTAAATTTCTCTGACAACGTAGACAACGTGTGTGAGTGTTAGCTAATAAGAGGTTTCCAAATTACTATTTTAGATTTATCTATATCCACCAAACGAAAATTAAATAAATACTATCCAAAAACTAAGACGGATAAAATTAACAAATAACTGGCTTTTTCGCGTGCGAAGCAGCGGGTACTGCTAGTTATTATATAAAATATTAATCGACATTTCCAACATTTTCACAGAATATTTTGGAATTTAATTATTTATTTATTTTAATTAAAATAATTATCAGAGCTACAAATGTTGCACATGTTTCTTTATCGTATAAACAATGACTTAGTAGCAGTCGTTAAAAAAGTCGAAAAAACATGTTTTTAAGTAGTTTTTCTTTTGACGATTTATTGAGCTAAATAAAATTTTATCACAAAAATAAAATTATATCGGAGAATAGCAATACCAAAGCTTCTCATATGTTTTTGAAATTAAAAAAAATTTAGTTATTACAAATGTATCTTTCACGTAGAAACAGTGGTTTAGTAGCAGTCCTATAAAAAAGAAAATGCGTTTTTTTTTAACAAAATTGCTTTTTCATTTGGCAATTAGCCGAATAAACTAAATTGTATCACAAAAATAAAATTATATCTGATTATATCAACACGTTTTTGAAAATCAAAAATTGTCTAAAATCAACACACCCTACTACACTGTGGGCAGTGTATTTTTATTTCATTTATCAAGAAAATTATGTTCGTTATCAAGTTGTGAGTAAATTTTATCTACAAGAAGTTATCTAGTTATCTTTCAAAATTGTAAAGGACTTTTAAGTCTGCCCTCGTATATTGGCTAAACGATAAGTATCTACATATTTCGTATTATATGACAAAAAGAATTTACGCCCAGTGACATGGTTGAATGTATGCATATGTAAGTGTAATCGCTAGGGTGAAGCCTTAAGGGTATCTCGATACGTGACAGAGCTATATATGTATGTGGGTTTGTACGTCGGATGTCTTCGCCATAACAACCAAAATCAGTTACCTACATACATACACACTTATATTTAGGTGGGCTGTATTGGGGATACAGAAAATTGCATTCGAATGGAACATTACCAACAACATAATTAGCTAAGATGTTGATACGTTAACTTTATTTCGTCTACAGTGTTTTTATTTGTTTTTTTACGCTGTTCTTCGTTTGTCTTGTGAATTTAACTTATCTTTTTCTTAAGTATTGACATTTACTGCTTGTTCTTACAATGTACATACATTCTTCAATTCCAGAAATAAAACACAAGTACACACACATTTACTTACTCACACACTGCAAAGTGACTCCTCTTAATGGGAGGTTTTAACAGACACAATCTGACACACGTGAGGAGAGCACCACCACGAGCATAGGAATTAGTGGGAAAACACATGAAACATGAAATTGTTACAACACTGCTCACATGTACGAGTATCAAATATACAAGTACTCAAGCCGAAGTCAAAGAACGAAGATGGTGGTATTAGATATCTATTCACACCCAAACACACACACACACATAAACACTTAAGAGTCTCTCAAGCACGATGTTGAGTGTGTGGTACAACAAAAAAGCAAGTGTGTGAAGAGGAGGAACATGATGCCTTTATTTTACAACATGTAATTTAAGATTCGTTTTTAAAGTTTTTCTCCTCTCCATCGGGCTTGGCAGATTGCCCATTTGTTGCTTTGCTTAAAGTGTCACACGACAAAAGCACTGGTAACGGTTGAACCACAAACTCGGAATACTCGTATTTACATACATACACACATATACGCACACACACACACGCACGCTCCATTGCGACTAGAGAGTCAGAACTCAAAATTGCTAATGTGTTAGTTGAGTACTTATTTAGGGCTCTTTAGTTGTCCCACACAACAAAATTCTCACTTTTATATCCGATAGCATTTGATATTATGAATATTGAAAACATTAATCTTAAATTACTGAAAATTACCCTTTTTTGAGTTATGACTATCTATTCGCCATTGAGTGAGTGGTGAGGACAGAAATATGTCATTTAATGAAATTTAAATACGAAATGGGTGAGAGGCATAATTACCCTCTCCAACCCGATAAACGTTAATGGCGTCATTTGTTAAGATTACAAAAAACGAGAGACCAAAAGTCAACAATTATTTTACAATTAATGTTCACAATAAACATTGCGGTTACACATACTACTGCAAGCATCCCATCTCCACAACTCCTCATGAACGATTTTTACGAAGCTCAAAAAATCGTTACATTTATTTTATTGACAAGTCAAAGTAACACAAAGCTATAGCAACATACATACATATCTGTGGTTATTGCCAGTAGTTTAGGGTTTGCAATTCAGGAAAATTCCGCGTTAAATCAAAGAGAAATTTCCAGAGGTCGTGCGATTTTGTTGAAAATTGATGAAGTGCGCTTAAAGGAATATAACCTAAAGGCAAGATTTTCTTTGTATCCCAGAAAACCCAAAGAATCAAAATTAACACTAAACTCTTTTGACAGAAATGTTTGCACTTATTGCCGGAATCATCCGTGGTCTGTGGACGGTACCAAAGCTATATGAAAAGGACTTGACGGAATCGCGAGAAATCTTGAGAAAATATGGAACCAATTGATCAGAATTTTCCCAACTATGTAGACATGGAGGATGAACAATGACAGTTGTTGTGAAATTTGACATCATAACTGTAGATTATCCGTAAAAAGATATGGTGAAAATGACGGAGATATTCATAAATATGACCTGTTTTATTTATATATCACTTAGTGATGATAAAATCTTACTTTTACTGTACTCACCATCATGATTTTGCAAACGATTTCCAGTTTCGTCACTTGTATATTCCTAACAAAGTCGAAATTGGCTTATCTCTATTCTAAGCAGTACAGTAAAAAATATCTAAACAAAATAGGAAACAACTTTGTAATAAACGATATGTAAATTCCATTTATGTGTTAAGGTTGTAATGCAATGTGCTATATTGATGTAAAACTCACTAAAGTTGTTTGGAAATTTTATATATGAGCATCTCCCAAAAGCTTCACAAAAAATAAATTAGACAAGATTATTAGCTTTATTTGTTCCTTACTCCAGACTACTATTACTAATGTGTATCATGAAGTCAATTCGTTCTCTTTTATTCTCATTAGAAGTTGAAGTGTTTTGACGAAAAATATTACTTATTTTAATTCCCTTGGAAATATTTGTCGCGTCCGTGTTCGTTCTTTACCTAAAAAAGTAAGAAATAATTCTTATATTTCACAAATCTACGAACAAAAGTAATCTTTTGACCTTCATGTAATATATTTATATAGTTCTCAAAAATCACTGAACTTTGTATATTTCTGTAAGAGTTTCATAGGAACTTCTGTCGCGTCCGTTTCAATGTAACATTGTTTATACATTTGTACTAAATCCCGCAAATATATTTATAAAATGTAGTACTCTTTCAGCGCTTTCGAACACTAAAAATACAGATCGATCTTTTCTATTTATATCTTGTTTCTGGCGTAGTTAGAAGCATGCGAATGTCACGACCGATGACCATGGGACCATGTTTACAAAAATTCATCTTTAACAGAATTTAACGCAATCTGTCAAACTTGTTGAAAATATCCTGTAATATGTTAACTCATTAAGCAAGTGTGATCGTCTGTCATTGTAGCTGTCCCAAGGAAAATCAGAAAATTTGAGTGGGTTTTATATCAAAACAATGGCCTATTTTAAATAATATCAAATATTAAATTTTAGTTTTTAGAGGGCCAATGGAGTAATCGTAGGGACATTTGTATGGGGGCTATACGATAACATATGGTCCACTTTTACCGTAGTTGTTACTATTTAAAAAAAAATGATTCTGGAAAATGATTAAAATTTCTTCTTTCTATGTCAATTAGTTTAATTCTTACAGCTATTTTATATGCTGACGACTTTATTATATATCTTTAAGATGACACATTACTGTCTACAAAACAGATCAAACATTAAAAAATCGTTAAAAAAACAAATAGAAATGATCTTGAATCTGAGCAAATAGTTACAACAAAACTATGAAAAGAAAAGATCGAATATAAAACAAGTACGAAAAAGCTAAAGTCGGACGAGGCCGACTATATGATACCCTCGACTTTATACCCTTTTGCAATTCTGCAAATTCAGCGAACGTGTTGTTCTACATTGTCGAAGAATATCTTGAGTTACCTTTTACTTCCTTGTTGTTTCGGAATTACTGATTAAATTTCAGACCATTCTCTTATAATATTAAATACAATTTAATTTAAAATAGGCAAAGTAGAGGCCCGGTAATATCAGGAGCAATTTGACACTTCAAAATGTTAGGTACATGGAGTTGAGAATGATATACAAACACAGTTTGCACAAACAACTATTAAAATTCTCTTCATATGGTAATGTCCTTCTAATTAATGTTGACGTTCTCTTACATGCCGTCAATACCATTTTTACTTTATATATATATATATATATATATATATATATATAAATGAATATATATATATATATTTGAAATAATAAAAGTAAAAAGTCCTAATATATGTATATATATATACTTTACTTTTAATATTTCAAGAGTAATAAAATAAAATAAGGTGTGTTTTAAGTAACGAAATTCCGCACCTCGCGGAATCGAATCAAAATAAATGGATGGATGGATGGATGGACATTAATATAACAGGAAATCCCTAAACTATACCTGCGGCAAATTGTACAATGCAAACTCTACTGTGTTCTTATACATTTTTCCTTATTCATTATTACAGCATTATTCGATTTTTTTATTGAAAACAGCAAAGAGACTTTTATCCTATACTTGAGTATACTGTTAGGAATTCGTTGTCGTAAGAACATCCTATGTGTTATTGTAAAGTTCAATATTTATTGTCGGTAAACATTCGTTGATATGATATTGTGTTAGATGAATTTGAAGATATTCAGTTGTTTGTATCCACGTGCGGGAACACCCTAGGGGGGACTTCTAGGTTACACGGAAATTTCATTTGTCTTTATTGCCCATTAGAAACATTTGAATGTATATTTATTTTATTTATGGATCCTTTTTGCTTTGTTTAATAGCTTAATTATACTTTGGAAAGGCAAAGGAGAAACAACTGCTTGTAAATGCTTCTTATCGAAAGGTTTGCGACCCTCTTTATGATAACGGCTGACAACATTTTTACAGAATTGCATTGTGTTCTGATATAATGCGAAAAGTTGAAGTTAATTAAAACCCTAATACAATTTAATAAACCTTAAATGTTTCCGGACTGTTTTTATATTTTCATAATTATGTATTTACATTCAACATAAACGATGGACAGATGTTAAAAATGTACATATAATAAAATACGTAGGCGATTTTCAACTGGTACATTATTGGAGTACATATATAGAATCAAAGGTTTCTTCCTAAAAGCAGGCCTGATAGATGTGGGGATGGGATTTGGATGACAGATGGTGGCCAAAAGGAAGAAATAATACGAAATAGAGACAGGGGATTGTTGTGGGGGTTTCTTAAAACATTTCTGGGTATTTGTAGGGATATTTGAAGTACTTTGCAAAATATTTAGTACTAGTATTTTGTACCCGGCGTTGCACGGGTTCATTTTTCCCTATTCCCCTACTTCGTATGTTTTGGAAGATTAAATGAGTAATGTTTAATGGTTTTAAAATATTTTTTTTATGTATGAGGTACCACCCCCTTTGTCCTATCATAACCTAATATATCCAGGAACCATCTTCTGTCCAGAAATTAGATGCAGTAAAATTTTCAGGCGAATCGGTCCACCGGTTTGGCGTCCTATACGCAACATACAGACACATATTGATTTATATATATATATCGATAGATTTAATTTGAACTGGGATATTGTCCTGATTCGTGACATAGAATGCAAATGTATTTACAAATATCGCGGTCAAATTTAGTATCTAGATGCACACCATCTTTATCGTGATTTTTGTCCGTGACGACTAACTTCAAAATTCTTTGCCGGATTTAAGTCAGAAAAGAAATTATAATAAAGATATGACAAAGAAAATGTCATCGTTAAAAAAGGAACATTGAAAAGAATTTGTTCTAAAGTATTTAATACTATCAATACAAATTAAAATAAATTTATTTAATGCTAATTTAATTCAATATTAATTTGCATTATATATTAAGTCATTAATAATATATAAATTAATATATACTAATTCATACTAATTAAATATTTTGTTAAGTTTTCTATCGTCAGTTCTAACGAGTAAAATGGTTTGATTTAGTTATTCAGCACTCACAACAGAGGATAGCTGAGACGGTTAGAGTGTCGTAGTAGCAACTAGAAGGTCCGCTGCTCTACCCCCGGTTGCGACGGATTTTTTAAAACAGAAATGGAAACTTGCCTTTCAAAATAAAAGACATCCCTTCTATGACAACTCCATGTTAAATTCATTGGTAAAGATCCCGATTTTCGCTACTTCCGAATCACAAGATGAACACACTCAGAAAAAAAATCAAGTAAAATTTTACTAAATAAAACTAATAATTGAATAGTAAAAATTAATTAAAAGGCTAAATTGAATTTAAATTTAATTTTGTTTTTTACTTGAATTACAATTCCATAGGCACAAGTGACTGAAGCTTACACTAGAGTCAAAATCAAAAAATTATTAAGGAAAGAAAGAACTAACATGGCTGAGAATGTTACGACGATTCATTCGTCTAGAGAAGAAAATAGTTTACAGAAACAGGGAGAAATATTCTAAACAGTAAAAGCAATAGAAACATTATAAAAAATTTAATATTAATTAAATAAATTCATAAAAACATTGCAAATTCAGTTCTTACGAAGGGACATTTATATATACCGTAGGGTATATTTGCATTCATATCAGATTTCTCTTGAAAGTTTTGGGGTGAAGAATTTTAATTTTATAGATATTTTTAGTACTCTTACTGGTTTCATATGTAAAGTAAATTATTATTTAATTTTATTTCGTCGATACTTATGGGAAAAGAAGAAATTTAAAGTTAAACCAGATATCAAGTAGTGACACAATCTCAGCAATATTATTGTCAGTATGATTTTTCTGTTTCACAATAAAGATCCTGCAAATATCCTCAAAAAAAGTTTGTATTCTCCTAGCTGGGTTTCACAAAAAACGGTGATGTAGTGAATTAAAAACGTTCCTGGTGGGTAAGGACCGGCCCTGGTTCTAACCCAAATATATGAAGGGTCCTTTACATGGGTTTGTCATTGGAGGAGGTGAATTGACCCCCATTTACATGGGGTTGTCATTGGAGCTGGTGAATTGTCCCCCTGTGGTATGTCCTAGACATGTCCGCTGTCTGTTCTAAACTTCCAGTTTAAAACAGGTCTCAAGGTCATGACCTGCACCATACCTCAAAATTCATGTCCTGGGATCGGTGTCAATGAACATGGCCTAGAATCGGTCCCAATCGACATAACCTAGAATTGGTCTCGAAGGATATGACCTGAATCGGTTTCAAAGGATATGATTTGGACCGCATCTCAAGAGACAAGAAGTAGATATTTTTGAGTTCTGAAAAAAACCAACTTAGACAGGGACCAAAGGAATTATTTGAGATAATTAACATTCACATTAAAATGCGGGCAATCGGATATATTTTAGAAATCGGCTACTTTTCGTATTTATTTATTTTCAAGAAAATTAAAATTTTATTTTTTTGTTTTTATGTTTTTAACATATTTTTACGTATTTGTTCATAATACGAAGAAAAGATTTTAATTTTTCTTACAGATTTTCACGTTTTCCAGATTTTGAAAATTGACGAACTGTTTTTCACACGTTTTAAAAGATTTTGCACTCAATTTTCTTTTGAATTATAAATTTATCGAATGTCTTTGGAACAAAACATTCTATTTCATAAGTAATGTACATAATTAAAAAATAAATGCTTATTAAGTGTGAACATGTACATTGAGGATAATTTAATTAATATACAGGTATACGATCAATAAAACGATGTCGATGTTTACTCTTGAATGAATTGCATTACTACCTGTGTGCAGTTTTCATGCAGTAATTCAATTTGCCTGCTAAAAAAGGTAATATTTAGTTTTTTTGGGGCATATTTCCGGCACATTAACTCCGATTGTTATAAAATTTAGCATGAGGATAATGAAGATTTACTCATCTTTATATCTGCGTACCTATTTTTCAGAAGTTAATGAGACGAAAATAACTAAATTGTGTTTTGGAATCTGACTTTTTGCACTAAATATACCCTATTTTCAAAAATATAGGAACCCAGCAACCTTTCATATATGTATATATTTCGTTAAAGGCTTTTGGTCCAAAATCAGACATTCGTTGAAAAAGCATATTTTTTAAAATATTTATTACAAACAAACTATATTTGGCACAAACATAGATTTGGCGTCATAATAAAGTTAAGAACTAAAGTCGGGCGGGCCGACTATATGACACACTCCACTTTCTATCCGAATACAATTCAATTCGTTTCCTCTCTTCTTATTGTTGTTGTGTGGTTAAGATAGAATTATATTATTATTTTAGCAATAAAATAAAACATTTTTTAAATACCAATATTGTTCTACCAGTTAACTTTATGATTCTGCAAAGAAATAACTCGCATTCCGCGTAACATGCGCACACTTCGATTGACAAGAAGCAACTAAATTTTCTTCATCAATCGAGAATATCTTCGAGTGACGGTCGCGGCAACAACTCTATGTGTAGCAAAACATGCATGTGTTGTCACCAATAGCTACTTTTTTAAGCCATTATAAAGAGTCCATTATTTCGTACATCAAAATAATGCAGGGCGTAATGGGCTGTCATTACTAGGTAATGCAAATAATAATGAGGTGGCATTTCCGAGTTTTTTCTGGGGGCTATATCCAAACATGTAATGAAGTGACCCACTTTCACAATAGGTTCATACAGTTCAAGTATAACGTGTTATGCACAATTTGAAGAAATTCGGTGAAAATACGTGGTTTCTGGTCGGAAAAGGCATGCCGGGAGCTATCTATAAATCTGAACCGATCGGACCAATTTTTACCATGCGTGTTTCTAGTGGAAATATAAGATATTTTGTCAAATTTGAAGAAGTTCTGTTAAAATATGTGGTTTCTAGAGCAGAAAAAGTCGAATCGGAAGCGAAAAGTGAATGGGAGCTATATATAAATCTGAACCGATCTGACACATTTTCACCACAAGTGTTCCTAGTTTAAATATAAGATGTTTTGTCAATTTAAAGACAATTCAAATCGGGGGAGAAATTTGAATGGGTGCGATATATAAATCTGAACTAGGGTTTGGGGTTTCCCGGACTTTTTTCATTTCCCGGGAAAACGGGAATGAAAAATTTCATTCCCGGGAATCCCGGGAATTCCCGGGAAAAAGTAATTTATTTATAGGTATGTTCAATATGGTATAAAATATCAACATTTAATAACTGATGTGTTTTTTTCAATACTGTCATATTACAAATTAAAAGCGAATGTTATTGTCAAAATATTTTACAAATTATTTTTCATTTTACAAATATTTTACTCCACAATATTTTACTCAAGATTATATTCGGAACATACAAATTTATATTGAGAAATGTAAATTCATATTAGGGACATATAAATTCATAATGGGTAATGTAAATTCATAATAGGAACATGTTAATTCATAATGAGATATATAAATCATAATTCATTCAGAACAATTAATTCATAATAGGAACATATCAATTCATAATGAAATATACAAGTTTGTAATCAGAAAATACGTTTTCATATTCAGAAAATATGAATTCATAATGAGAAAATATAAAATCATATTGAGAAAATGTAAATTTATAATGAGAACATCGGTAAAATATGTGTTTCTACGAAAATATCCATAGAAAACGTACATACATAGCTTCGATTATAAATTTTAGAGTTCCTGATTATGAATTTATATTTTATGAATATATATTCCTCAATAAGAATTTATATTTTCTCATTATCAATTTGGATTTTCTCCAAATTTTTCCGGGAATTCCCGGGAAAAACGATTCGGGAATTCCCGGACCCCAAACCCTAATCTGAACCGATGTGACCTACCACAAGTGTTTCTAGTTTAAATATAAGATGTTTTGCCAAATTTGAAGACAATCTGATAAAATATGTGGTTTCTAGATCGGAGATACTCAAATTAGGAGCGAAATTTGTATGGGGGCTAATATAAATCTGAACCGATAAACACATTTTCACCACATGTTTGTCTAGTTGAAATATAAGATGTTTTGCCAATTTTGAAGAAAATCTGATTTTCTTCAAATTAAATAGCGTTCGTCCTTATCCCGAAAAACTTCGTTGAGCTTTTCATTTGGTTGTGGCTGCAATTGCGACTTGTACTTTGATTACAAAAATAGATAGACGGACGGACAGGCAGACGGACGGACATTGCTAAATCGATTCAAAAAGTGATTCTAATGCGATCGGTATAATTAACAATGGGTCTATCTCACTTCCTTTTGGGTGTTACAAACAAACGCACAAAGACATAATACTCTCGTGGAGTGTATAAAGAAACAGTTCGACAAAGTCAAAAAAGAAATTACGTTTTTTTTTTCAATTTTCAAAATCTGAAAAAAGTGCAAATCTGTACAAAAATAAAATTTTGTTCTTCGCAAATACGTAAAAATATGTAAAATTTTAATTTTCTTTCAAATCGAAAAATACAATTTCTAAATTATACCCGATTGCTCCATTTTAAAATAATCCTTGGGTCCTGGTCTATTTTGGTTTTCTACAGAACTCAAAAATGTCTACTAGAACAAAAGTTATTGAATTTTGGCCGATGGATTTTGTTTCTGAACCACTGTGCGCCGAGGTAGCCATAATGCTGACACGGTGATATCTTAGGTATTATTTTTAACGAATATCCCAGCAAAAACTCTCATTACCAAGTAATGTGGGGAATAATGCAAAACCAAAAGCCTAATAATTTTTCTAAAGGGATTGTAAAAGAACAAGTACTTCCACGCACGCTTACAATAAGTTGGGAAATAAGTACTTCCACGCACGCTTACGAAAAGTTAATAAATAAGTACTTCTAAGCGAGTTGTAAAATAAGTGGCCTCAGGAAGATACAAAACAATGTATTATCAATAATGGGCTTAATAAGTGATGAAAACAATATTTTTATTAAATTATATATTTTGTATCGACTTATTAACAATCTGAATAATGAATTTAGGTCTGTTTTTCTTTAAGATTGGATAACTAATCTGCGATAACAACATCAGTGCTATTCTGTGACTCACCACAAAAATTTAGAAAATTAATTTAACGTAACGAGTTGTCATTATTAGGTAATGCTACAAAATAATGAGGTGACCAAGTTTTTGCTGGGAGTTTAGATATTTGAAGAGATTTACAAATTTGTAATATATAGCTTCAATTTTCCATTTATATAGTTTTTATGGAATTTTTTGGAATAAAACACTTTTTATATTTGGGGATCATTGAAGATTTGTTCATAACTATTTTGGGGACAATGAAGAAATGCATTCCTTCCCAGAAGGAATTGAAAAAAATCGGTTGATATTGAAATATATCCCCTTCCAATGTCACGCTTGATTTTGTTTTTTACCAGTCCAAATTAAAGTCACTATGCGTCACATCGGTGCTTGTTTCGACGTGACCCCAAATGCAAATGGCCCTTCCGATTTTATTATTTGCAACTCTGCAACGAACATGCGTAATTGTATGTGTTAGTAATGATGCCATACATTAAAATACACTAAATGGAGATCGTGGAATTTTCTAACTCTTGAACTAAAGGAGATAACAAAAAATATTATTACTTTTAGTTAGAACTTTTTGTGGGTTCTGACTAATACTTTCTTAAAAGTATATTATTATCCAAATTGACTAAAATCTCTTGACTTGGCGAGCATTCAATTTTTTACCGAAGTGACAATGATAATGATCTTTTTAAGAACAGCAACATTGTCTTTAGTAGTGGTCTAAGTCACAGACATTGATTTCTAGTCATTTAAACACACACTTTATTATAATGTCAAATTAAACTATTTAGAAGGTAAATAATTATATAATATAACGATATATTTATTTTTATACACTTCTCGAAAGTAAAGAGTGATTTTTTTGAGGTTAGGATTTTCATGCATTAGTATTTGACAGATCACGTGGGATTTCAGACATGGTGTCAAAGAGAAAGATGCTCAGTATGCTTTGACATTTCATCATGAATCGTCTTACAAACGAACAACGCTTGCAAATTATTGAATTTTATTATCAAAATGCGTGCTCTGTTAAGAAAGTTCATTGCGCGCTTCCATTTTATGGTCAGTTTAATCGACCCACTGAAGCGGCTATTCGGGCTATTGTGACTAAATTTCGCACCAAATTTACATTGTTGGACATTAAACCACCAACACGCTTACGTAGAGTGCGAACTGAAGAAAATATCGCAGCTGTATCGGCCAGTGTTAATGATGACCACCAATTTTCGATTCGTCGCCGTTCGCACCAATTGGGTCTCTGTTACTCAAAAACGTGGAAATGCCAAAATTGGACTAAGCGGATGGACCACCTAAGACGCAGCCGCGGTCAACATTTAAATGAAATTATCTTCAAAAAGTAAATGTCATGGACCAATCTAACGTTTCAAATAAAGAACCGATGAGATTTTGCAAATTTTATGCGTTTTTTTTAAAAAAAAAGTTATCAAGCTCTTAAAAAATCACCCTTTATTATGTCTTTGTGCATTTGTTTGTAAAACACAAAAGAAAACAAGTTGGACCCATCGTTTTTGAGTCGATTTAGTTTTCGATTGGCACAGGTAAGTTTTGTGGGTCAAGGACGATCGCTATTTAATTTGAGACAAAGCGGTTCAGATTTAGATATAGCCGCCATACAAATATGACTCCCGATTTGACTTTTACCGCTCTAGAAACTACATATAGTACCCGATTTCTTCAAATTTGGCTTGACACCTTATAATCTAACCAGTAGCACCTGTGGTGAAAGCAGCTCACATCGTTCCATGTTTCAATATAACCCAATACAGATGTCCTTTCCGATTTAAAATTTTTTGACAAATAAAGACATTTACAGGATACAAAAATTCTTCCCGATTTCACTTTTTACCGAATTGAATTGTAATAGAATAGAAAATGGAGTGTATCATATAGTATGCTCCGTCCAACTTTTGCCTTTCCCTATTTGTTTAATTTTGTTTTGAAATATAATATTTCTTATTTTGAAATAATATATTTATTTTTTCTTTAATCTTTGATAAGAAAATATTACCTTTTCAAATTAAGATAATTTGTATATTATAATAATAATTTATATATTTTTATATTGTTTGTAACGCCCAACGAGATAGACGCATCGGTTATTATACAGTCCGGCTTAGAATCACTTTCTGGCTGTCTGTCTGCCCATATATTCTTGTAATCAAAGTACAGGTCACAAAAGATTCATTTCAACATTTTTCAAAAAAATATTTTAAATATTTATTCGCACCCTCCAAATACTTCACATTTCATGCTTAGAACCATTTTAAGTTGTCCCCTTAGTTTATTCATATTTTACTGTTTAAGAGGAAAATGGCTTTAATATTAAACTAATACAAATAGTAATTTCAAATTTAAAGTACTTTTAGCAGATATTCTCCTTCATTTATTCGACTCTAATATCGGTATCATAGATTGCGAATATGTATTTGAAATATTTTTTTTACATTTTATCCTTTTAATCTTTGTAGTCTTTTTAAGGGGGAAACGAAAAAATTCAAAAATACCAAATTATTTTTCAGTCATTTTTAAAACTTATACCTCTGTAAGTTGTGTGTTGTTATAAGAAAAGAACAATATACGTTGACTTAAGTTGTTATTACATAAGAGAATTGTATTATTATTGTTACGTTGTTTTTCTATTGCAAAGTGAAAAAACATTGTTGAATTATTAAATCAAATGAAACTTTGAAATTAAATGAGATAAGTCAAAGGCTATAGTATACTTCCACAAAACACAGCGGAATCGTAACTCAATTTCGAGTTGATAGTTGATAGCACATTTTACCTTGTGGGCACAGCTATATATTTAACGTATCAACTGTAGGTACGGCTAATTTCGATGTAAAAACTACAAATGAATTACTTCAAGGTGTTAGAAGTAAAAGTTGATCAAATGAACTGCGAAAAATTAAATCTTAAGTATGATCGTATGCCATGCATTTGATTCTGATGAATGCGATTATCTTACCAATATATTTATCGAGGAACTCCGACAACTTTACACTGCGTCTAATTAGAAATCTATCTTAATGGTTTTTGTTAAGTTGATAAGCATGTTTATTTTAGAACTTTTGACTAACTTGGTCGTAAGTATTTAAATTTTCATTTAGCGATTTTCCTTCACATTATGAATTCAAATGTACAGTAGCGAAAGAAAAGTTTTTGATTAATTATACATACGCAATGTTGATCCGAATTTGCAGAATGTAAGCGTTAGCCCTCTCGCACGCACCTAGGAACGAGAAGAGAATGATTATTAGAACCACTTTTAATTAATAAATTAAATAAATTTTTGCTGTATTTGACACTACCAATTTCCTATTCAAGGGAAACGCTAACAAAATAAGCTACTGATGAACATTTTTGAGATGGTTCAAATGGATTGATTTTATTCGGATGATCCGATTTAGAAACATCTCTTTTCTGAATACTAGTATAAATATATAGCGTATACTATGGAGCATCGAAAGTATTGAGCACACTTCATTATCACTTCAACAATTCAACTTTATGAAATGAATAGAAATTGAACTCTTTTTACACACTCCACCACTGAATGGAGTGTACATTTATTTTGCCATTCCGTTGGCAACTACTTAAAATATTTATCGGAAACCTTATAAATAGGTTCCCGAACCGAAAATAAATAGAAGGGAATTCCCGGGAAAACGGGAAATAATAAATAATATTTTATTGCTTATTTTTAGCACTAAATTACTTCATATGAATTTAGTTTTACCTCCCAATTTTCACTACTTCCGAATCACAAGATGAACATCTTTTTCACATCCTCGAGTGCTCTCTTTTTGCTGGGGTTCTTATGAAGCCAGTGAAGTGAAGTCTACATATCATTGAATTTGGATTTTTCCAACAACTTTAAGGGGAGTACTTTTCCCCAAAATCAAAAATCAAAAACAGGGACGTTACACAAAAGGCAAACGAACGATGTGTCGTTTTTTCAATACTTAAAAGACTTTCCATGCTTATTTCATTTATTCTGTGACTCAAATTAGTCATCTAGTCTTCCTTAAAAGTTCAAATTGACTCATTTAAAGTTCAATAATGTTCATGTTACTCGTATTTAAAAATTTTAATAAAAAAATTTCGTAAACAACATTACGCAATACCACTGCAACAAACATATAGCGAAATAGGACGTCTACCTCACAATTCACATATTGGTTTCCATACTTGTCAGTTCAGAGGTACGTCCATAAGTACGTGGATTCCACCACAAAGAATAATAGACGAAGCAAGAACTTGTATTTGCTACGAAGAATTGTTGTTTTATTGATTTTCAAAAGTTTGACAAAGCAACGGTTCCCATCAGATACGCATTATAAATTCCTCGGGCGTGATGAAGCGAGAACTTTTAACGCTCGAGTTGAGTCCCCATGACACATATTAAATGTTCACTTAATCTAAACTATATACTTTAAGTTGAGGCCTGTACATTATTATTCTGTGGTGCTGTGTGTCCTTCGAATCGCGTATAGCTGACAAATGATGAAAAGGACCTACTTTCCAATGTAATCGTTAATGAATTCCATAGGACTTAATGAAAACGCACAATCACCTAAATTAAACGTAACATTTCGGATACAATGTCGTAAAAGCCAGTTTTGACACATTTCAGCCATTAGACATGGGTTTGCTGTTATATTCAAAGCCATTATGTTTGCCAAACACTAAGGATCAGAATACCGGATTTTTTGTCCAAAAACACAAGAGGCCGTACATGCGAGAAGAAAGGTACCACTATGAGTGAATCCCACAATATTACCGGCGGATTGAAAGACGTTCACTTTGCGTAAAAGAGCAGTACCACGTTATGAAAATTATGATATTTTTAAGCAAATCTTCCGTTGAATATTTCACGGTGTTACGAATGGAATGACAATATGAATATACCCCCATCCTAAGGCGGAGGGTATGAACATTTAGAGTTCGAATTCAAAATATCCATGATTTCTCAGTTAATCCAAACAATAGTTAATATTAAAAATTAAACAAGTATAAAGGTGTTAAGTTTGGCCGGACCGAATCGTAGTCTAGCGGTCGACTTAACAAGAAAGTATGTATGCATTGTCTTAAATAAATGAAGATGCTTCATTATTATATTATTAACAGTCGTATTTTTTCGCGTCTACGCAATCAGAACAACGCAGCTACAGCCGTTTGCTTGTTGCCAGTTTTATTCTGGTTATAGGTATACGCAGTCAGAGCAATGTACACATCGAATTTCACAACTTTACCTGCAGCCGTTTGCTTCGTAACAGTTGTACCACCGTTTGCCCCATTTCTGCCTATTAAAGAAATATTTAATATTTATGACATTTAAATCGCACTTCTAAAAATATACGAAATAAAATATGTGACGTTCTTGCACGAAATGAGCAGTATGTCCTTAGCACGATCTGAAGGTAATTTTAAAATTGTTTTTGGACGTTAAAACAATTAAAAGATCAATAACCAGGTCAAAATTTCAAGGAATAATGTAGAATTTAATTAATCTTTGAGTGTGTACATTTACCAGGTAAATAAATAAAAGATAAATATGAAATCTTTAAGCGAAGGAAACGGCACTTTTGGGTAACTCCAAAGTGGGACTTAAATTAGGAGCGGCATTAACAGCTTTTTAATTGAATTTCGGGGAACACAAAAATATTTGGGTATACTTATATCTGATACGATTGACAGACTGCTTTCCTTTAGGAAGGTAGACTAAATCATGAGTCTATATTAGGGCGGGTTGATTTGTATGGCAAAAACGTAATTTAAATTAAATTATAAGAAATTTCTCCGAAGAAACCTTGGGTCTAAAGTCAAGTCGAGAGGCGTGGATTAGGTTTAAAAAAATCAACCTGCCCTAGTCTATATAATTTTTAATCAGCTCTGAGAAATATTTGAAGTGTGTATTGCTGTGTTACTTGTTACAAAAATCACAATTTTTATCTCTGTAATAAATCCCAAGTTAAAAAATATTGTTGTCAATCCAAAAATTTATTAAAATAAATAAAGTTTTGCGATTTTAAACTCATATTATAAATGCATATTTTATGAATATGCAATAATTTTTTGCATATTCACTACATATGTCATTGCATATATTTTGCATAAAAAATGCATATTTTAGATATGCAGTCGGAATTCGAGTTAAAGTGCGCCTAAATACCGAATTTGAGCTCAATCGGACTATAATTGAGTTTTGCATAAAATTCCGCTGTCTATTGATTACTTAGGCAAGAAAACACAAACGAAATAATGAATAATTTTAAAGCGTGTGAAACGTTTTTGTTAATATTGTCATAATTATTTTGTATTTTGTGTTTTGTTTGAGGGTTTGCATATTTTCCCGGGAAATTTGTACGGGATTTCCGCGGGAATTCAGCAGCAAGTTTTACCTATTTCTCGTACATTTTTCACCACTTTTTTTCACAATAAAATTGTAAAAGTTACAAATTAATTTAAAAAAGATCACTTTTAATGAGATATGTGTAAGCTAAGCGATATAAATCTTCTAACTTGAATATGGTAATCCAATATAATTAATATAAACTGAATATAACTGAATAGAAGGCTACAATAACGTTATTAATATTTTGAGATAATTCAATTTCAAAATTGATATCTTTATGAAAAAAGTCTTGATATGCTAATATCTGTGGAAAAATCGTACAGGTGTTATACACAATTTTACTAAAAAATTAAAAATGTATCTATAATAATATAATAAATTAATAATATATACAAATTAAAGTAAAAGGGAAATAAAAAGTAGGGGAAAATACAAACCCTAAATCCACTAATTCATTAAGAAGTGGAAAAGAAGAGAATAATGGAGTAGAAACAAGTAAAAACGGCGTTAAGTTCGGCCGGGCCGAACTTTATATACCCTCCACCATGGATTGCATTCCACAGAGGTTGTCGGTTTTCGTAGAAGTGCAGCAATATCACAGGAAAATATAAATTTTGTCATATAGCCAAACTAAAACAAATACAAATATTGAAAAAATAATTATATAAATAAATATAATATTTTAATTATATCAAACCATTATCCATTTCAAATCAAAAAATAAATATTCTTATATTTATATTTTCAAAAAGCTTAAATACCATAAATATTGGAAGATAGTGGGTGCTACAGTTGGTTGTACTTCAATTCTAATTTAATTCCAAAAGCACAAATTTTGAAAATCCATTATCAGACGTACATGTGCAAAGTGCAAAATAACCTATCTTCATGATTCAACCAATTTTTGCCGTAAAAGAAAAAGTACGAATTTGAAAAAAAACTTTTTATTTTGCGTAACTATGCAGTCAGAGGAATGTATACATCGAATTCCATGATTCCAGCTGCGCCCATTTGGTTGGTACCATTTTTACCCCCTTGACATTTCTACGCAATTAGAATTTCATCATTCTAGCTGTAGTCGTTTAGTTGGTACTTTTTTATCCCCCTGTACCATTGTATCTCTTGAAAGTACGAATTTCGAAAAATCCATTTTTTTCGTGTCTACGCAGTCAGAGGAATGTATACTCCGAATTTCATGGCTCTAGCTGCGGTCATTTGATTGGTACTATTTTTATCCCATTTTTTCCTTTTAACCCCAAAAAGGGCGAATTTAGAAAAATCTGTTTATTTTAAGTGTCTACGCAATCAAAGGAATGTATACACCGAATTTCATTATTCCAGGTGTAGCCGTTTGGTTGGTACCATTTTTATCCCTCCGTACCCATTGTATCCCTTGAAAGTACGAATTTGGAAAAAAAAACCTTTTATTTTTCATGTCTACGTAGTCAAAGGAATGTATAGACCGAATTTCATGACTCTAGCTGCGGTCATTTGGTTGGTACTATTTTTATCCTTTTTTTCTATTTTGACCCCAAAAAGTACGAATTTCGAAAAATCAGTTTATTTTCCGTGTCTACGCAGTCAGAGGAATGAATACTCCGAATGTCATGACTCTAGCTGAGGTCATTTGATTGGTACTATTTTTATCCCCTTTTTTTCATTTTAACCCCAAAACGTAAGAATTTTGAAAAATCCGTGTATTTTACTTGTCTATGCAGTCAGAGGAATGTATACACCGAATTTCATTATTCTAGGTACAGCCGTTTGGTTGGTACAATTTTTATCCCTCTATTCCCATTTTACCCCTTAAAAGTACGAATTTGGAAAAAATACTTTTACATTATGTATCTACTTAATTAGAGGAATGTACACACCGAATTTCATGTTTCTAGCTGTTGTCGTTTAATATGTACCATTTGTATCCCTTTTTTGCCCCATTTTACCCCCTACAAAAAGAATCACTTTATGGTGCACGTTTTTACTGTAGGGTGAATGCGCATACCAAATATCAAGCAAATATAAACAGACATATTCAAAAAACATGCTTAAATATGCTAAAATATTAGGGATTATTATTTGTATTTTTAGTCCTTGTGAGAGAAAAATTTTTCCCTTTCGCCCGATTCCGCCCCATTTCAATCCCAACCGATCTACGACTATAAGACGCATTTATGGGAGATTTGAACGTTCTAGCTCCTTTCGTTTAGATGCTAGCGTGCTTTCAACAGACGGACAGACGGACGGACGGACATGGCTAGATCGTCTTAGAATTTTATGACGATCAAGAATATATATACTTTATTGGGTCTCAGGTCGATATTTCAAGGTGTTACAAACGGAATGACAAAGTTAGTATACCCCCATACTGGAGGTGGAGGGTATAAAAACATAAAAACTATCCTGTATATCGCTTCTTATTTTCTTCAGTCAAAAGGAAAATTTCCACATCTGACTTTAAAATCTTTTAAGCATATTTCCTTTTGAAAGTCAACGATGTTTATTATGAAATGACAATTTTACTCGGCATTGAGATCTGCTCACAGAACTGTTTGGCTCTCCACACGTGGTTCATCGTTGGTGTTATTGGTGAGCAATAAATGTATAGTTTTCAAATTTATTAAAAATTATTAATTAATTTTTTAGTTTATCAAATAAACTAAAATTTAATTTCGATGTTCTATGCCAATTCTTTCTTTATTGTATCATTTGTCTTCTTCTAAATTTTAATGTTAAGTACTTATTTTTAGGAACTCCTCGCGGACCCCCATTTGAAAACTACGGCCTAAATAGATAAGTCATTGCCTATACGCTGTGATATGTATGGACAATACAATCAAATGTGTGTGAACAAGTAAAAAAGCTTTAAGTTCGCCCGGGCCGAAGACCCACCACCACGAAATGCAATCCCCAGTATTACCGACTGATTACAGAAATTTAGAAATTTAGAACCACATGAGGAAAATTGTGATATTTTGTTTGCACATTGCTATATTTGTTTACTATTTCAAGGCACACTTATGTGCACTGTTTCAAATAAATTACGATGCTTCACTATTATAATATTGCTAGTCCTCTGCTATATACTAATGCTGCGGTCACCCCCCAGAAATGAAGATTGGATCGGTTAATGATGATCTGTAAAATATTTCGTAGCAGGGTCAAGCCTTCTGTGAACTAAACGCTCCTGAAAACACCTCTACAACTCACGTTTTCCCCGTGTATTTTTATACCCTACACCACTTCGTGGTCTAGGGTATTATAAGTTAGTTTCGCGCCAAATGTTTGTAACACCAAGAAATAATCGAGCTAGACTCACCTTTAAGTATACCGATCGGCTTAGAATCACCAGCTGAGTCGATTTAACAATGTCTGTCTGTCCGTCTGCTGTCCATCTAAGCTTGTTCGCACTCTACAGGTCGCAATTGTTGTCCGATTGTCATGAAACTTGGCTGAAGTTATTTTTCCTGGCCAAGGACCATTGGTATTGAATTTGGAGGAAATCGGTTCAGATTTAGATATAGCCCCCATACAAATGTCGCTCCCGATTTCACTTTTTCCGCTTCAGAAACCACATATTCTACCCGATTTTCTTTAAAATTGGCACAACATTTTATAATCGAACTAGAAACACATATGCTGAAAGTGGGTAAGATCGGTTCAGATTTAGATATAGTCCCCATACAAATATCGCTCCCGATTTCACTTTTTCCGCTTTAGAAACCACATGTTGTACCCGATTTTCTTTACATTTTGTAGAACATCTTATAATCCAACTAGAAACACGTATGCAAAAAATGGGTAAGATCGCTTTAGATTTAGATATAGCCCCCATACAAATGTCGCTCCTGATTTGACTTTTTCCGCTCTAAAATCCACATATTATACCCGTTTTTCTTTAAAATTGGCACAACATTTTATAATCGAACTAGAAACACCTATGCTGAAGGTGGGTATGATTGGTTCAGATATAGATATAGCCCCCATACAAATCTCGCACCCGATTTGACTTTTGCGCTATAGAAACCACATATTATACCCGTTTTTATTTAAAATTGGTCAACATCTTATAATCCAACTAAAAAACCTATGGTGAAAGTGGGTAAGATCGGTTCAGATTTCGATATAGCCCTCATATATTTCAACTAGGAAGACATATTATGATAGTCAAATATATTGGTCCATACAAATTCTGCCCCCATTCCACTCTATTACATCTCTAGAACCCAAATCGTGCATTAGATCTCGATATAATTTTGCATATCATGTCATATTTCAACTAAGAATACCTACTTTGAAAGTGATCTATATGGAACCTCTTTTTAATGTAGAGCCCTTACAAATGACCCCATTTTAATTTTTACCCCTCAAGAACGCAAATTTTACATATGATTTTTTTTTCAAATTTTGCAGATTATATTATATTTCAGAATACAAAGTCAAATATATGTGTCCACACATTGGAATAACCAAATAACCCATTCTACTCTAATACAATCTAAATAAGACGTAGTTTCTAGCGTCTTACATCGGATCATGATATATTTCAACTATGAATACCTACAGTGAATGAGAAATATATAGGCCCATGTTTTGAGTCGGTGTTGTTGTAGGCCTCCTTTCAAATGTCGGTCCTATTCATCCTATTACTACTGTATAATTTGTATTTGTCTGCCGGAAAATTGGATCAATTATTCACCATATTCGTTAAATATGACTAAAGATGAATTTATACTGTATAATTTATATGAACTACATAAAATTGCTCCCATGAAACTCCTGGGTTTAGTAATAAATGCGATGTATATACGCAGGGAGTGGTGTAGGGTATTATATAGTCGTCCCCGCCCGACTTTAGCCTTTCCTTACTTGTTTATGTTACATTTTCGTCCATTTTTTCTGAATCAATAGACCTTTGGGTGCATCTTAAATATAAATTTTGATTTTTGTCAAGTTTTCTGAAATTATAATTTTTTCATTAGTTCATAAATACAAGATATAAACACAATGAAAATTTAAGAAAAAATAGGTATGGAAAAATATATATTTTTTCAATTTTTTCTGATGGTGCAATCTCACACTACAAAAAAATTGATTTTTTCATAACCTATTTTTATACCCTACACCACTTCGTGGGCTAGGGTATTATAAGTTAGTTTCGCGCCAAATGTTTGTAACACCAAGAAATAATCGAGCTAGACCCACCTTTAAGTATACCGATCGGCTTAGAATCACCAGCTGAGTCGATTTAACGATGTCTGTCTGTCCGTCTGCTGTCCATCTAAGCTTGTTCGCACTCTACAGGTCACAATTGTTGTCCGATTGTCATGAAACTTGGCAGAAGTTATTTTTTCTAGCCAAGGACCATCGGTATTGAATTTGGAGGAAAACGGTTCAGATTTAGATATAGCCCCAATACAAATGTCGCTCCCGATTTGACTTTTTCCGCCCTATAAAGCACATATAGTACCCGATTTTCTTCAAATTTGGCTTAACACCTTATAATCAAACTAGAAATACCTGTGGCGAAAGTGGGTTAGATTGGTTCAGATTTAGATATAGCCCCCATACAAATGTCGCTCCCGATTTCACTTTTTCCGCTTCAGAAACCACATATTCTACCCGATTTTCTTTAAAATTGGCACAACATTTTATAATCGAACTAGAAACACATATGCTGAAAGTGGGTAAGATCGGTTCAGATTTAGATATAGTCCCCATACAAATATCGCTCCCGATTTCACTTTTTCCGCTTTAGAAACCACATGTTGTACCCGATTTTCTTTTAAATTGGCACAACATCTTATAATCCAACTTAAAACACCTATGCTGAAAGTGGGTAAGATCGGTTCAGATTTAGATATAGCCCCCATACAAATGTCGCTCCATATTTCACCCTTTCCGCTTTAGTAACCACATTTGTACCCGATTTCCTTTAAAATTGGCACAACATTTTATAATCGAACTAGAAACACCTATGGTGAAAGTGGGTAAGATCGGTTCAGATTAAGATATAGCCCTCATACAAATGTTGCTCGCGAATGTTTAACCGATTTTGGTCAATATGTTATATTTCACCAATAAACATACATGGTGAAAGCGGGTCACATCGTTCCAGGTTTCAATATACCCCCATACAAATGTACTTTTCGATTTAACATTTTTTGTCAAACACATACATTTACAGGATGCAAAAATCCTTCCCGATTTCACTTTTTTACCGAATTGAATTGTAATGAGATAGAAAGTCCGTCCGTCTTTAGCCTTTCCTTACTTGTTTGAGAGATACACATATGCCCATACTTTGGTATAACCCAAATGGGGCACCATTCTGATCTATTACAGCTCTAGAAACTACATCTTAATCAGATCTTCATCACATTTTGCAGATCATTATATTTTTCAACTATTAATATCTACCGTGAATGAGAAAAATATAGGCCCATGTTTTGGACCAGGCCGAAAATGTTGTTATAGGCCCCTTTTGAAATGTGGGTCCGATTCATCCTATTACTACTGTATAATTTGTATTTGTCTGTCGGATAATTGGATCAATTGCCATATTATTAACCATATTCGTTAAATATGACTAATGATGAATTTATAGTAACTGTATAATGTATATGAACTACATAAAATTGCTCCCATAAAATAACTGGGTTTAGTAATCAAAGCGAGGTACATACGCAGGGAGTGGTGTAGGGTATTATATAGTCGGCCACGCCCGACTTTAGCCTTTCCTTACTTCTTTCTTAAATTTTTCATTGTTTTTAAACCTTCCGTTTATGAATAAACGAAAAAATTTGATTTGAACTGGGATATTGTCCTGGCTCAAGACCATATTTAATAGAATGCAAATTAATTTACAAATGGCATGGTGACATTTATTACTTGGCTGCAGACTACCACGATCATGATTTCGACCATGTCAAAAGTCTTTTTAAGCGGCTTCGCAGCGACTTTTCAACATCAAACTGGCCTCTATAAGGAGATGATTCTCACAAACGAACGAGAAGCACAACTCACTTGCCGAATTTGCGTTTAAAAAATCGCACCAAGTAATAAAGCACACATGCCATCTTACAAGCATCTCATTGAGTTGCATATGTAAGTATGTGTATATGCAAGGATAGTTACCCAGCAATACTTCTGCCATGCCAACGCTCATTTGTTTTAGTTTTTTCGTTTGCATTTTTTTGGTCTGTAATCAATATTTGATTTGAACTGGGATATTGTCCTGGCTCAAGACCATTTTGCATCTATATTTAATAGAATGCAAATTAATTTACAAATGGCATGGTGACATTTATTACTTGGCTGCAGACTACCACGATCATGATTTCGACCATGTCAAAAGTCTTTTCAAGCGGCTTCGCAGCGACTTTTCAACATCAAACTGGCCTCTATAAGGAGATGATTCTCACAAACGAACGAGAATCTCAACTCACTTGCCGAATTTGCGTTTAAAAAATCGCACCAAGTAATAAAGCACATATGCCATCTTACAAGCATCTCATTGAGTTGCATATGTAAGTATGTGTATATGCAAGGATAGTTACCCAGCAATACTTCTGCCATGCCAACGCTCATTTGTTTTAGTTTTTTCGTTTGCATTTTTTTGGCCTGTAATCAATATTTGATTTGAACTGGGATATTGTCCTGGCTCAAGACCATTTTGCTTCTATATTTAATAGAATGCAAATTTATTTACAAATGGCACGGTGACATTGGAAAGATAGTAATTCCACTGGAAATACCCATGGTGAAAATGGGTCAGATCTGTTCAGATTTATATATAGCTCCCACACAAATTTCACTCCCGATTTTACTTTTTCCGCCCCAGAAACAATGCATTTTCACCGAATTTCTTCAAATTGAGCATAACACGTTGAACTGAACTGGAAGATTCTATTGTGAAAGTGGCACTGCATTCCATGTTTGGATATACAAATATTCCCCTCTATTTAACATATTAGGTCAGATCATATTAGCATATGATTAGGAAACATACAAAAATCCTTTCCGTTTTCACTTTTTTACCGAATTGAATTGTATTCGGATAGAAAGTGGAGTGTATCATATAGTCGGTCCGCCCGACTTTTGCCTTTCCTTACTTGTTTTCACTGTTAAATTGGTCATAACTCGTGAAACAAATTTTCAAATTGTTTTCCAAAAATACGTATACAATAGTTTTATGAGAAGAATGCATACACAAACTTTCAAAACCATCGCAGGTATCGAGGTCAAAAACCGTACCGCTTGACATGGAATGACTTATAAGTTTTATTTTATTTTCATTTCGACCTTAAAAGTACTAATTTGGGGAAGTACTCCCAATTTCTTCCCGAATCATCATCATTCGCGTCTACACAGATGAATGTATGCACAATGGTTGACATTCTTTTCTAAATATATTTCCTTTTGAAAGTGCAGTGCAAAAATGTTGCATTTTCAGCCCTCAACCCTATGTTGCCTTAACATTATCAACCTATTCCCGGGTTATATTCATATTACCATCATACGCCTACAGGGGAATATAAAATCCCATGTGAATAAATTCCCCTTTTACTCACGATAAGGAAGAATATCTTTGACTTTTTTAAATTTTGTTGAACCGGACGTTTTTGTTTTCAATCGTAATCACTAAAAAATCGATATATTCACACTTTCGAAATGCTGTGTTGTGTTTTTTCCAGAAAAGAAAACAATTTAAGTTTTTTTGCGAAAAGAGTTATAATAATAATAATAAAATAAATTTCTGAGGCCATTGTAACTGTGAACAAATAGCCATCACATCAAATGTTTCCAAACTATGCGCTGTGACAAATTTGACCAAAATTGCTCTTGTATAACAACGATGACTGTGCTTGATAATCTATCTCGAATGATACATTGTTAAAGTGTCATTTCCATTGCCATTGACATTGTCCTTAACATGTAGTTTTGTTTAATTTATTTCTGTGTGGAGGTACATTTAAATTCTTCTCTAAAATATATACACCCACTCTTAAATGGTATGAGAATATTAATTCAAATATAACAGTCAAAGTTCAACACCTTAAGGCAATGGTATGTATCAAAAAAATACAATCGAATTTTGCTACATAGTAATAAAACGAAAAGATGAATCATAGACACTTACAAAGTGACAGTTACGTGATATTATGTTTACATCGAAAATATATTGGACATTTATTTGTTTCTTGAACATTTTCAAAACTGTTGTGTTCTGAATATCATAAATAATATAATGTAATAAATAGTAAACATAAATTCCAAAAATATAGTGTAAATCCATTTATTGGGCTTAATCGCTCTTAACTCACTTGAATTGAGGCTGATTACGTCGGGTTAACTTACTGTTTTATTGGTTTTGATGTGTGTGTATCTCCTGAACACTCCAAAGGAACTATTTATGATTCAGTTTCTACATCATTTGGCACGTATTTCCACCAACGCAAACTTTTGACGTGTGTGGAAAACTGAAACTTTCACATACATAATAAATTAGAGATTGGTTTTCAAAAACAACGCATAATCACACCAAAGTGGGTAACGATTGTGGTTTGAAATTTTCAAGGAAATTAATGGCAAAAAATTCTTGGGAAGAATAAGTCCAAAGCGGTTTAAACAATTTACATTTATTAATGAAATATGAATTGATATTAAATATTTTAAATGGTTCTAATAAAACTTTCATGGAACTAGTTCTTTAAACATATGTTTTGATAATTAAAGTATCAGTTAAATTGTTTTCAATTTGATCTGGTTAATTATATTTTCTTTGATATTTCGTGCTTCTATCGATTCAGCGATAAACTGGTTCAAGAAGAACAATTCAGATTATCTTTAATTTATTTTTTATTTTGTTTAGATTTAGGTGTAGATATGGCCATTTTCAAATGTCTGCATTCAATTATTTAAAAAGTTTGAATTAATTTTGATTATTCGTATTTTTTGAGTTTATACAGCATTTTAACTGAATTACCAGAAATATATTGATGCTTCTGCTTCTCATTACCGCTCATCACACCAAGAACTTTCTCTCAACTATATAATGTTTTTTCTTTATGGCATTTCTTCTGTATAACTGAAAATTTACAATATGTGAGTTAAACATATTCACATGCAGTCCACTTTCATCGAAGTCCTCACTAAATTGTAAAAATATAGTTTTCTGTTCAGCCATATCCACATTAATGTTAACATTCATTTATTCCTTTACTTATGAGAATCGCATTGGAAAAGTTAATTGAAAATAAATTGAAGTTAATCGAAGCGTAGAAGAATTTGATTCATATTTGGTTTGAATGTTTTATTGAAGCTTCATTGAAGTGTATGACGATAAATGTCATTTTCAAAATTAATTATTTAATAATCGCTACTACTACATTTAAGTTGTCAACAGCTTAACTTTGGGCACACAAATGAAAATACACTAATAGCCCGATTTGCGTTGATTCTATATGGGATTTTAAGGGGATTTTCTGCTATAATTCCATTGATTGGCAAGTATCAGTTTATGTTTGTACCGGAAAGTGGAATAAAGGATTTGTGCTCTATAAACTATAGCTTTAGTCAAAAGTAAAAGCAAATTTCCTTTGAGCAAAAAATAGACATTTTAGAATGTTTCAAATGTGCAGAAAACTTGCTAAAAATTATGCAAATGCTCGTTGACGTCCAAACCCACTTCGATATTTTGTAACGTCCGTCACGGCACTTTCGGTAGGAATATTAAATACTTAAATATCATTCCAAAGTATTCTCAGTGAACTCTTTTACTGAAGGTTATACGAAAATATAGCACTCAGAACACTAACGGGGTTAACAATAGCAAATAAACATATGTACAAATGTATCGTCCGCCAATCAGGGTATATCCATATGTATGCCATTAACGCCTACATAACTAAAATGTTGAATTTTTTAGATTCACGATAATAGGCCTATAAATTCGGATGTTTCTGGAATATATGCCGGAGAATTTCTTACGACATTCACACCGTCATATGAATAATGATTGAAAAAAAGTCCACAAATTAATCCCATTCGCTGAAGACAACTCATCACAACTGTGTCAATAATTATATAATTGTTCATCTTGGTGTCATTTTTTTCTGAAGAATTAAAAACCTTCACTTCGGGTCGGGCATAACTGTTGTTATACCCTTCACTAAAGTATTATGTCATTGTACATTTTTTTTTGTAACACCTAAAAGGAAATGAGATATTCATATCGTTTATTATACAGATCACTTTCTGAGTCGATTTAGTAATGACCGTCTCACCATCTATTGTTTAACCGTTTTTGGTTAAACTTCACATATTATATTTAACAGCGAGTCACAACGGTCAGGATGACTTTTTATCGTCTGGCTATCTTGTTCCCTTTTTACTGCCTTCGGGCAAATAAATTGTGTCACAGGGGCTTCGTCCACTGTTAAAACACAGGGACTTTGGTCCACTATTCAAACGCAGGGATAATTAGTTCGTAATGAGGAACGAGACAACCCGAACCTGAAGTAGCGGATTATATCAATGAACCCGAAGAAGACAAGTCTACTACCCGACCCAACATAGCTGATTATATTACCGAACCTGAAGTAGCCGAACTTACTAATGAACCTTAAATAGCCGAGTCTATTGCCGAAGCGGCCACGTTTACTACCAAAGCCCGATTCTACCATCATCAAATGACGAATTTACATTAGCCTATAATCTTAGCGAGTCCGAACCTACTGTCAACATTGACATTCTGCCGCCGAATCTACTAACGAGACTCCCACATAAGTTACGAGAGCTCCCGATCAACTTGAATCCGCTATCAACTCAGACCACGATTAACCATAGAGCTGAGCCAATATCAAACACGACTCACTTTCTATGAAATATACTCATTAATTGTTGCATTTTCACTAGTAGTTTGCAATATAGTTTTACATCAATAAAAAACCAAATAGTATTATTTTCCAAGAAGTATGGTTCGTATGGTTTGTGGGACAAGAATCTGTACTTTACAAAGAATATAGGTTATATTATATTCATTTGAAAGGTTTGATTTCCTTATGTAATAGAATAAAATTCAAATTATATAACTAAACCGGTGCATAATTGTAGTTTTGGCATTCATTTCAAAATTTGGCATGATCGAGGTTACAAATCTTGGAGGATCAACCAGGTGATCGCACAACAATTGCTATCTGTACTTTGATTATAAGTTTAAAGGGTTTTGCTCCATTTATTTGGTAGTACGAACATTTGGCGTGAAATTATCATATAATACCCATTATTTCACACTGTGGTGTAGGGTATAAAAATTAAGCAATTATGGACCGACAATTTTTAAATTAGTATTACTAGGGAATATATAGATGCACTACTATATTTGTCCATTTGAAGTAACTACTATTCCATATTCCAGCATCTCATCAAATATGTATTAATTAATGATATTATTAATAATTAGCCACGCCAAAACGGCATAAAGTAATGAAAACATTTTTTGATAATTTTGTGAGCAATGAGTGTAGGAAAAAACCAAAAATCAAGCATATCAACTTATCGCGAAATGAAAAAAGTAGACAGTTTTTTTGCTCTCCTGAACAATTGAAAAAAAAACATAACTACTTTTACCACGACGGCGACGATATTCAATTCCAACTAAAGGGGGGTTAAATTTTAAGGGCCGATGTTGATTTTGAATAAAACACAAATTATTTAGGAAATTATTGTCATTTCTTTTTATTATGATAATATTGGTATGGTTCAATTATGTATGGAACAAAATATCGGTCAAATGGCCGCCGCGACCTCGGCGACACACCTCCATCCGATGGTCCAAATTTTCGAGGCATAATTGAAGTCCTATGCCGTTAATGTGCCGAATTATCTCATCCTTTAGCTCTTGAATTGTTGCTGGCTTATCGAAAGAAGTCGAACGGTGTCAAATCACATAATAGCACGGCCATTGAATTTGTCGCACAAAAGAGTCATTGTCTCGTTAGCTGTGTGGCAAGAGGCACTGTCCTGTTGAAACCACAAATCGTCTACATCCGTATCTTCCAATTCGAGCCATAAAAAGTTCGTTATCATCTCACGATAGCGAAGACCATTCACAGTAACTGTCTGACCGGCCTCATTTTGGATGATGCCGCCAGCCCATAAAACGTACCAGACAATCACTCTTTGTGGGTGTATTGGTTTTTCGACAATCACTCTTGGATTATCATTCGCCCAAATGCGGCAATTCTGCTTATTGACGAATGATGATGATTTGATTTTCTGATGATTGATGATTTTCTTCGAAAATTGATCATCCACTGTTGACATTTCTTGCCACCACTGTAAGCGTGTAAGTCTTTATGCATAATGTTCATCAACGACGAGCGTGACAGGTTCAATTGTTGGGCACGACGACGAGTTGAGGTGGATGGCTCTTCAGCCACACTATCCCGAACAGCAGCAATATTTTCTGCAGTTCGAGCTGTACGAGCATGCACTGGTGCTTTCACATCTTCTACAGATCCGGTTTGCTCAAATTTTTGCACTATTTTTCCGATTGTACGCACATTTGGACAATTAAATTGACCGAAAAAATCACAAAGTGCTCGATATGCATTTTGATGTGAACGCCCATTTTCATAATAAGCCTGAATAACTTTAACTCGTTGCTCGATCGTGTATCCTTCCATGGTTCAAATTGAGTTAGTCTGAAATTGAGAAATGTCAAATGAAATGCATGACGTTTTTAGGTCCCTTTAAAAGAGATGACAACTAGTAAATACATATATGTGTTGAAAATTTTAAATTTACTAAATTAAATTTTTAACTGAACTTCTGCTTAATGTTTGTCATCACTTCCTCTCCCAAACTGTTGATAAGAGCCATAGGAAAACGCTCCTACCTGAATGATTTGGAATTACCCCTGTATCCTGTACCGAGTATTGTCCCGAAACGAACGATTTGCACCACTGTGTAACGTGCCGTGTTTATGTTATCCCAGCTCACGTAGGTAATCTTTTTGTGTATCCAATTTTACACATCTCTGAAATATTATTCCATTGTTATTAAAAGCCTTGCGATATGAATGTGTATTGTTCATGTTGAATTATTCATTGTTCCGAGAGCATACCGTGCACTATGAACTGCATAATGTTGCTCATACGCTCGGGCGTCCACCTGTATCCTTCCAGTTCAGAGCAGAAGTTGTGCGCTATATTAAAATTTTGTATTATGATAATTTTAATTATTCGAAATGAAATTTTGCATAACTAGTCGGCTAGTTGCATGCACTGCGATGAACAATGGCAGGCCTAATTAATAGACGTGTTAAGGTGAAATTGTTGTTTGGTAAACAAGGCGGTAACTCTTGATTTGTGTCAAAATCGTATTTATAAGAATTAATTAACTGAAATAATTGTGTGGAGCCTATCGACTCCCTCTCGGCATTAAACCTCATTACGGCTGCCAGGGCAACTAAAGTTAATTACCATAAATGGAGAGAGAGAAAAGTCGCAACAACCGACGAGAGAAAGGAAATTAAACAAAGTTAATGATTTAAATAAACACAACCTGTGCAATGACATTCCGTTAGTACGCCACACACTCGGGCACATAATCGCATTTACACGTGGCACATATCCTTAGTGGCAACGATAAAATCGATGACGTTTCCACGTGTCTGTGTACAACACATGTACGCATAGGTGGACTGGACAGTTTAATGATCACACCATCGACTTTTAATGATTCCTTTGAATTACTCGAGTAATTATTTATGAATAACGTAATTGATTAATGTGAGCTTGTACATTTGTTTGCGATTGCGTTTGCGATTGGATTTATGCGGCACGCAAATGAAAACTACTGTCCGGATTCAAAGTTTATACAGCATTTACACCGTGCCACAAGTACTATGACACATTCTCTCGACCACGTTTCGCTTCATTAATATTCAGCCTAATATAAATCACTTAATTACACTTAATTAGTTGTACTAAAGTGGCAAGTGTTACCACAGGCATACACTCTGATAAAAAAAAGAAAAACACCAGCAACCATCATAACACCAAACAACACATCCACTGATAAATGGGAAAACTATTTATTATTAAAACCACATTAAATTTCCCAACATCGATAACATCCGCTACGACATGTACGAGATACTCGGCATGTGTATGCACACACACACACATATGTAGCATTGTATTTACACATTTAAGCACTTGCGTATACGTACATACATGTCTACGTTCTATAGAACTTTAACTAGCGCTGAAACGTTTTAAGGAAGTCAGTCTGGGGACCATGGAGTGCACTCGATAAAACTACCGGTAGGTGCGAGGATATTACGTTCAAGTATACTAAGTATTGGAAACAAGTACTGGCAAGTCTTTGCCACATCTCGCGCTGAAATTATTCCCTTCTAGCCATCTTGTACCGCGCATACTTATAATATGGTCCTCAATTTTAGTCGTGGTGCTATTTGTTGTGACCTCCCATAGGGTTCCCTCCATTTTGTAGCCTATTACAAGACTTTATAACCAAATGTTTTTAATTATTAGCGACAGTTTAATGTTGGACACATTCTATATCGGCTTGTAATCAAAACGAGTTGTTGCGATTATTGGAGAAATTTAATACAGAATTGTGTAGATCCACTTCCACAACTGATATTCCATAAACACTGTGTGACAATTCGTACAAAATCCAATGGCATTATGTGGTTTCTTTACCGCTATGAAGGAGATGCGTCAAATGGGTAAATAGAAAAAGTACTTTAATTGCTTATTTTTCTACACACTTTCTACATCTTGTTTGCAGCAATTATTCGGATCAACAACCCACTAAATGAATACTCATTGTATACCACCCCAACACACACACACAAAATCATTACACACGGGCAAAAGTTACGTTATTTTATTTTGGACGGAGAAAGTAAACGAACCTTTAAAAAATGGGCCAAACAAAATTCTATAATTTACATTAATGATTTAAATAAACACAATTATTTATTACTTTATCATGATTTGTGGCCCGTGTCGGCCGTCGTAAGAAAACCTTGCACCAACATTAGACCGTTTATAGCATATGAAAGTTGATGTGACCCTTGATTCCCGGACAGAAAAGTTTCATTTGGTCTGCAAACCTCCAATAAAAAATTGATGCCGATCGGAATGCTGGTCTGCCCAAATTTAATTGAAAAATTTAAACATACTTTATATGGGAAAATAAGGCGTTTTAACCAATAGTCGTACATTTTACCAACTAAATTAACTAGACTTCAAATAAGTTTTTACGTACAATTTCCATTCTAACTAGACATACGTTGCAACGTTTTTGATTTGAATTTTACGCCTATTGAATGTTAAAGTTGATATTGTATGTACATTAAAGTGTTAATACAACTATTATTTTGTTAGATTACCTTTCGAGCAAAGTGGAAAAATTTGAAATCTGTTGACATTTACCCGCGATTAAAATTGTTCATTTTGTACAGAATGAAAAAATAATTTAAAAAAATCACAACAAAATCGTATTTAAGAAAATCCAAACCTTGTAACTTTGGGAATATTAAGTGCCCAGGGATCCATTAACACATTAAACAAGTAAAAAGGCGGGCCGCAGTATTATCGGTATATTAGAGGCTGTCGACAATACACAGAAGTGCACTACCATATTAGGAAAATTGTGATTCTTCATTAATATAATATAAATAGTCCTCTACTATATAAATATTAATATAATTATTAGTCAGAAATCTTAAAAATGTGGCCTAAATATTATTAGGTAGAAACAATTTCCCTCAAGCCCGATTTTCCCCATTTGCAATTCCTTGATTTCATCTACAGCCTAAATGTCTGTACCATTTTGAAAGGAAAAGTTGTAATATTGACGACCCAATACGTTTCAGAGTGGAATGTACATTCGTGAATTTAGCTACAACAGTTTTATTGGTACCAGTTTCACTCCCTTTTTCGAATTTAGAAAAATTCGTACCTCTTATTTTCCGCGTCTACGTAGTCAGGCGAGTGCAAATACTGAATGTCATGATTCTAGTTACAACTATTTGATTGTAGCCAAATTTAATTCCGCGTCACCGCAGTCAGAGAAGTGTACACGCCGAATTTCATTATTATAGCTGCAGCCGTTTGTTTGGTACCGTTTTTATCCCCATTCGCCCCATTTGCCGGCTAAAAGTACAAATTTCGAAAAAATCCTTTTTATTTCTCATCTTCATAGTCAGATGAAAGTACACACCGAATTTCATGACTTCCACTTCACTACACTCTTTTCAAATTGTATCCCTTAAAAGTACGATTTTTGAAAAATCCCTCCATTTTACGTATCTACACAATTAGAGGGATCTTCATTCCAAATTTCATATTTCTAGCTGTTATCGTATCATTGGTACCTTTTTGTCCCATTTCGCCCACTAAAATTGTATTTAATTTTTGGTGCTTTTACGCTACAAGAGGAATGTACGCAAAAAATTTCAAGTGCATATAAAATGCTGAAATATTCTCTGGGCCGATTTCGCCCACTTTCAATCCCGGTATCGTGCTTTCAACAGACAGACGGACATGGCTAGATCACGACCCAGAATGTATATACTTTATGGAGTCTCCGATGAATATTTCAAGGTGTTACAAACGGAATGACAAAGTGAATATACCCCCCTTAGGTGGAGGGTATAACAACGAGTGCTAAGTGGATAACCAAAACGAAACAAATGATGCAAAACTATGTGCAAGTAAAATTTGCGTCAATGGTGCCCGACATGATTACATTAGTGTTTTCGGGAAGGATGGACCCAGTCGACGAAACAGTTTGCAGATGATTAAACAATCCCATCCTCACTTCTAGGGGTGGTCGCAGCATTTTTTCCTGACCCAGCCATTTCATCATTCATTTGCGGGTCACTTGACATAGGTATTTTGGTTGCGGTGCCAAATAATCCATAAGGGTACTTTTATTATTTCTATTCTCCACTTATGTTTATCCACTTTGGTGGAACATTTCTTTTTGGAAGGAAAAAATCCACTCATCAATGAAACTACTTGATTACTACAATGACGCTATATAATCAATTGAGCTCTATGTTGGCCCAAAAATAATCCCATTTTTCATTGATGCAATGTAAAAGTTCTTTGGGGAGGTTTTTCTTTCATTGTATCAAACCAGATTTGAGGACAATATATTATGAATTCTCCAACACTCCTATGCAATGTAAAACCTATTATTATTAATATCTTCCGTTCTATGTCACCATGAGTCCTGGAATTGTATGTGAAACCATTAAGTGTTAAAGTGTGTGTATATACCCTCATTAAGAAAATTAAATTTGTGATCAGAGAAAATTAGTTTTTCGTCTGCAGGACTTTTACCAAAGTTCACACACCTTAATAGTTTTCACACTCGTAGACCGGTCTGGTCAATTTATGTTTTCTGATCGTGTTATTTATTTAAGTGAATGCAATTAATACCATTGACTTGCGTTTCGAGATAAAAATATACCTTTTATATTTTAAGGACAAAGTAAGCGAATTATTTATGGAAGGGTCCCTTCCTGGTCTTTCCCTTTGTTTGACTAATTATTATAAAATGGCTGTTTTGTGCTCAAACATAAAAGTCTGATTTTGACTCTGTGTCTTTCGACGATTGCGGCCAAAGTTTCTAAAAGCGCTGCAAAAGTTATGCTCGTTTTCGTGATTAATGTATTTTCATTTGCCAAAAGACAATGTTCATGAACTGATAGCTGACAGCATTAAAGTAATAAATGATATTTGAAAATAATAACCACGACAATATTATATACACAAAAGGAAATTATTAGGTTGCTTTGTTCTCTAATGAACCCAAGCAGGAAACAGGTTTGTAGTCAGAAATTTCTCAGTATTTATTATAACTAGTGGCAATCTGCATTAATTTAAAGATGATTTTTAGGAGCAAACACTCTTTTTAAAAGTAACACAGTTTAAATAGAAGTAATTTAATTTGATTGACCACTTCTATTTTCCCATTTAGAATTTTTAATTATTTATAAATTATACCACGTTCACCCAAAGGAATATTAAAATAACCACAGGGTATAATCGATTTGTGCATTTGTTTGTAACACTCAAAAGGAAAGGAGATAGAACCATCGTTTATTATACCGATCGACTTAGAATCACTTTTGAGTCCTGCGTCCGTCCGTCGGCCTGTCTGTCCATCTATTCTTATAATCAAGGTATTGGCAATTGTTGTTAGAACTACATGAAACTTTGCAAATCGGTGCAGATTTAGATATAGCTCCCATTCAAATTTTGTTTCCGATTTTACTCTTTCCGCTGTAGAAACCACATATTTCAACAGATTTTCTTACATCTTTTGGATATATTCATTATACTCGAAGAGACTCAAAGCACACCATTTTATCATTATTTGTATACCCTCCAACTCCAGGATTCGGGTATACTAACTTTGTCATTCCGTTTGTAACACCTTGAAATATCGGCCTGAGATCCTATAAAGTATCTGAAGTCCGTCCGTCTGTTGAAAGCACGCTAGCATCTAAACGAAAGAATCTAGGACGTCCAAACTTTGCATAAATGCGTCTTATAATCGTATGTCGGTTGGGATTGAAGCTGGGCGAAATCGGCCTAAAGGGAAACATTTTTCCCTAACAAAGATTTTTAGTCCCATAATAACCACTAATATTTTAGAGTATTTAAGCATATTTTTTCAATATCTCTGCTTGTACTTACTTGATATTAGGTATGCACATTCCCCCTATAGCAAGCCGTTTTGTTGGTACCATTTTTATCCCTCTATTCCCATTTTAGCCCTTAAAAGTACGAATTTGGAAAAATAAGTTTATAGTATATACTCAATTAGAGGAATATACACACCGAGTTTCGTGTTTCTAGCTATTGTCGTTTGATAGGTACCATTTTTATCCCTTTTTGCACCATTTCACCCCCTACGAATAAGAATCACTTTATGGTGCACTTTTATGCTATAAGGGGAATGTACATTCCAAATATCAAGTAAATACAAGCAGACATATTCAAACAAGTAAGGAAAGGCTAAAGTCGGGCGGGGCCGACTATATGATACACTCCACTTTCCAACCGAATACAATTCAACTCGGTAAAAAAGTGAAAACGGGAAGAATTTTTTTATGTTTCCTAATCATAGGATAATATGACCTGGTGCGATTTGTCAAATCGATAAGAATATTTGTATCGGGGCTAAATCCAAACATGGGAAAATGTGACTAACTTTTACAATAAGTTCTTCCAGTTCAAATATAAGGTGTTATGCTCACTTTGAAGAAATTCGTTGAAAACTCGTGGTTTCTGGGGCTGAAAAGGTTAAATCGGGAGCGAAATTTGTATGGGAGCTATATATAAATCTGAACCGATCTAACACATTTTTACCGCAGGTGTTTCTAGTTGAAATATAAGATGTTTTGCCAAATCTGAAGACAATCTGATACAATATGTGGTTTCTAGAGCGGAAAAAGTCAAATCGGGAGCGAAATTTGTATGGGAGCTATATATAAATCTGAACCGATCTGACCCATTTTTACCACAGGTGTTTCTAGTTGAAATATAAGATGTTTTGCCAAATCTGAAGACAATCTGATACAATATGTGGTTTCTAGAGCGGAAAAAGTCAAATCGGGAGCGAAATTTGTATGGGAGCTATATATAAATCTGAACCGATCTGACCCATTTTTACCACAGGTGTTTCTAGTTGAAATATAAGATGTTTTGCCAAATCTGAAGACAATCTGATACAATATGTGGTTTCTAGAGCGAAAAAAGTCAAATCGGGAGCGAAATTTGTATGGGAGCTATATATAAATCTGAACCGATCTGACCCATTTTTACCACAGGTGTTTCTAGTTGAAATATAAGATGTTTTGCCAAATCAGAAGACAATCTGATACAATATGTGGTTTCTAGAGCGAAAAAAGTCAAATCGGGAGCGAAATTTGTATGGGAGCTATATATAAATCTGAACCGATCTGACCCATTTTTACCACAGGTGTTTCTAGTTGAAATATAAGATGTTTTGCCAAATCTGAAGACAATCTGATACAATATGTGGTTTCTAGAGCGGAAAAAGTCAAATCGGGAGCGAAATTTGTATGGGAGATATATATTAATCTGAACCGATCTGACCCATTTTTACCACAGGTGTTTCTGTTGGAAATATAAGATGGTTTGCCAATTATGAAGAAAATCGGTTGTTATATGTGGTATCTAGAGTGAAAAGAGTCAAATCGGGAGTGAAATTCGTATGGGGGCTATATCTAAATCTGAACCGATTTTCTTCAAATTAAATAGCGTTCGTCCTTATCCCAGAAAACTTCTTTGTGCAAAGTTTCATTTGGTTCTGTCTACAATTGCGACCTGTATCGTGATTACAAGAATAGATGGACGGACGGACAGACAGACGGACATCGTTAAATCGATTCAAAAAGTGATTCTAAGTCGATCGGTATAATTAACAATGGGTCTATCTCTCTTCCTTTTGGGTGTTACAAACAAATGCACAAAGACATAATACTGTCGTGGAGTGTATAAAAAGCATGCTGAAATACTCTAAATATTAGGGGTATTTTCAGTCCTTGTGAGCGAAAAATTTTTCCCTCTGGATTTTGTCCACTTTCAATCCCAACCGATCTGCAACCATAAGACACATTTGAGGAAAATTTGAACCTCATAGCTCGTTTCGTTCAGAACCTAACGTGATTTCAACAGACAGACGGGCATGGCTATATCGTCTTAGAATTTTACCACGACCCAGAATATATATACATTATGGGGTCTCCGATAAATATTTTAAGGTGTTACAAACGGAATGACAAAGTGAATATACCCCCATCCTGGAGGTGGAGGGTATAAAAATGGTACCAACCAAATGACCGCAGCTAGAATCATGGAATTCGGTGTATACATTCTTTTCACTGCATAGTCAAACAAAATAATACTTTTACTGTAAAATTTGTTATTTTGCACTATGTACGTGAGATAACGGATTTTCAAAATTTGTACTTTTGGAATTAAAACGGAAATATAACTCACTATAGAACCCACTATCTACCAATATTTATGGTAATTACGCTTTTTTGGAAATACAAATATAAGAATATTTATGTTTTGAATTGACTTGAAGTATTATTTCGATATATATAGTGTAAACGTATTGGTATCCTTGGCTTGAAATAATAAAAATATTATATTTATTTATAAAATTATTTTTTCAATATTTGTATTTGTTTTGGTTTGGCTATATTAAAAAAATATATTTTCCTGTAATATTACTGCACTTTTACAAAAATCGACAGCCTCTGTGGAATGCAATCCATGGTGGAGGGTACATAAAGTTCGGCTGGGCCGAACTTAACGCCGTTTTTACTTATTTAACTTCCCTTATTTCTTACTGAGATGGGTAAGGACTTACTCCTCCTGCAAACGGAATAAAACGACGCTTAGTGATTGAAGATTGTACATTAGTTACATTAGCTCACGGTTTTGATGATTTTTTCATTTATCTTCATGAAAATTGCGTGGAGCACATAGGACGGGGTTCAGTAATGGGAGTGGGAAAGGCGAACATTTGGCCTAAACACATGATAAGTTCAGGAGTTCAAGTTAATGGAGCCACAGCTCACGGGGCTTAGGTTAGTCTGTTAGTCTATTTTAATTTATCAACCAAACAGATGTACACCGTGTAAATGACTCGTTTCCCTCGTGCAGCAAATACATGATGGCAAACACACCTAACATTAAGGAGTAATTAATCGACAGACACACTTGTGAAATCTTCACTAAACATATCAATTACCGCCTGGAACTGGATATAATCTTATTCCAAATGTGATGATAAGGAAAATGTGTTGATATTTATAAAGCAGTAATTAAACGCTTATCGAAAGCATGTTCTTCTCATGCTCTATTACCCTAATCAACGTCCGACACAATTTATTCAATTATTTCCGCAGACATAAGGCGATTGAATGGCGTCTCATTTCGGTGTCAGACGGAGTCACAGTGCCAATGCCAAATGGACTCACAAAATAATTCAGATTATGTATTCGGTTATCAAAAGAGTAATCTGTATTGATAACCAAATCCATAGCTTATGGATTCATTGTTAATTGTCGTTATTTCTCCGGACTGCCCTTGGCATGCTTCATAATTAAATAAATCTATCAGCAAAATGTATGTTTTATTAAATAATATCAGAGTGAATATCACTTTGTTTAATTTTATTAGATTACAATCCAATTTTTTGTGCACACGTCATCTCCCACTAGAAAGCATATATCAATTTATGTACGACAGCGAATAGCATAGCATACTTGTACGTCTATGTATGTATGTGTGTATATTTCACTTGTATCGTAATTACAATTAAGGCGCACTAAATTTGAAAAATATGTATCGCACACTGGGGCACACCTATGCAAAATTCACATGTTTGATCCTTTTTCATATTTTAAACTTAACTGGCATTTACAGCAAAACGACAACAAGAAAATGTACTGGTTAGGAGACTTACAGTTACCTAACATAACATTGTTAACAATCGATTGGAGACATTTATATATGATATTTTGATTTGAAATGGGATATTGTCCTGGCTCAAGACCATTTTGCATCTATATTTAATAGAATGCAAATATATTTACTAATGGCATGGTGACATTTATTACTTGGATGCAGACTACCACTATCATGATTTCCACCCTGTCTAAAGGTTTCGTTGAGGTGGCTTCGCAGCGACTTTTCAACATCAAACCCGGCCTCTTTAAGGAAATGATTCTCACACACGAACGAGAAGCACACCGCATGCTAAATCGGTCCATGTTTTGATACAGATCCCACTCAAATACCATAATAATATGGTAATATTTGAGCTAGGACCACCTTTAGAAATGTAAACCACAACGCTCCCGCTCATATGTCTCTTGTTTGTCTACTTATCGCTCTAAGTTCCACATATTTCAGACAATCTGGATAAATCGGTCATATCTCGTTAAATGACAGATAATCACATCGGTTTTGTTTGCGTGGGACAGATCACATGCAGGGCCGTGCGCAGGCGGGGGGGGGGGGGTTTCAAACCCCCCAGAGAGGTTTCGAACATATACTTTTTAAAACCTTCTAGACTTTCTGAAGCAATAAAATATAGAATTTGTCAGGTCTTGGTAATTTTTCGTCTGAAATGGTAATTTTGCAGTAAAATCGTAAAAAGCCGAAAATTACATAAAATATCGTGGACACTTTCTTGAATTTCGGACAAAGGTTACGAAAAATACAAACAAACTAAACGAATTGTGTCAATTTCAAGATTGTGTAATGCGTTATTGTGTAATTTCGCAAATGGACACCAAATTGTTCGGGAAAGTTTAATTTTTATTAACCGATACCACTTCTTGACATTCGAATAGAGCAATATCTTATGAACTTTTAAATGTGTACTACAATAAAAGTTTGGAAATTTAATAACAAAATCTTTTAGTAATTTTAAAAAAGTGTAGTTAAGAATCACTATGATATCATAATGAAATCTAAAAACATTCTTAATAAAAGCAAATAATTTGCTGGATGCTTGTAGAGCGCTTAGATGTAAAATTTGCGATACGACATTTTTATGGAGCTGTATCTAAATCTGATGCAACAACAACGGGTTCTGTTACTTCTAATAGTAATACAAATCTATTTCGACAAACAAAGAAAACTATTTGATATAAACATATTTCTCTTTGTTCTTTTACAACAAGTGTTTACCGGAAACAAACTAACTTTTCCCACAAAAAACTCAAAAAGAGGTTCACGCGTCTAAAATTTTGTTTCTACGTAATGCATTTTTTCTCCGCGTGTAGGTCTCTATTTTAAAATCTATAAAGTTGCGAAACAATAAGAAATGAGTTTTAACTTACTCAAATTTTTGTTATATGTATTTCTCACGTTTGTCAATTATTTTTCAAAGTTAGTATTTTTTGTACATATGTAACAAGTATTATTCAAAAGAGAAACAACAAATTCAGTTAGTTTGTGACTGCATAGGTGGCTATGAACATAAAAATAATAGAAATAAAACAGTTCCACAATGAACTATTTTATTTCTACATAAAACCGAAGGTTATAATTCGCTAGGGCATATCGTATTATCAAATTCCATTATTTCGCGTTAATAGCATTTTGATTCCCCAGTTATCAGACTAAAATAGGATAAATAGAGGGTGTAAAGTCAAAAATTGTGAAAAGTATCTTTAGAAAAAACCGGCGTTACTTTTTATATTTCTTTGGCATGTGATTGCTGACTTCATGGGGAATATTTGTGTATGTAAAGTTTCCGAATTATGAATGAAAGAAATTAATATATTAGGAATTGCAACTGCGATTTTTGGATTTTTCATCAATTGCAGCGATTTTCGCGACTGGCGACTGGTTACAAGCGACCAATCTGATGGATGAGGCTGGAATCTTTAAATTCGCTGTGTACATTCCAGAAAATGCGTTTTCTATACCACATTGCCAAGATTTCATGAAAAACGATATGATTAATAATACTTTTTAGATTAAACTGTAGAAGAATGATTAATAATTTCTCTTCAAATTAAGGAGAAAATTAGTTTTTTCTCTCTCCTGAAAAGTTATGTTTTTGTCCATAGCCATTTATGAATATACCCTTCGATATGTATGTATGTAATTTCAAGCAACTATTAAAAAAAAAGAAGTTCTACACTTAGAGATCAAGTCTGTTAATAAAATCAGCGATTGTCTGCTGGCTATCAGCAGACACTTTTCTGCTGTTACAGTTTTCTGCAATCTTACATCACAATTCACACTGCTAAAGAGTTTGCAGTCTGCTAACATTTTCTGTTGTTAATTAAAATATAAAAAAATAGATAAGCGTTCATATGCGAGTTTAGCTCGAATTTCCTTTTTTATTAGATTGGGACAATATGCGTATCATTAAAAAGACAACCACAATATATTTCCGTGGTAATAAATTGCTTTATAATAACTTCTATTTAAAATGTGTTGTTAACATGTATATCTAAGTGGTCATACTGTTCTGTACATATGCTTTAAGTTTTTTCTATATTGCTAAAACCTGCAAACAGCTGTTTACCATCTGAGCAGATACAAATCTTCTGTCTCTTTTTCCATGCTTTATATAAGGTTACTTTCTATATATGTGTGCCACAAAATTTGAAATCAATTTTTGAAAGCTTTTTTCTCAACCAATTTTGCTCAAATTTTGCACACTTAATCATTTTCGATGACAATACAAGGAAATGGAAAAATTTGACCAATTGGACAAAGGGGCGTGGCACCTCCCATACGAAGTTAAAACCTATTATTGAATATTGTCAGTTCTATGCCACCTAGAGTGCTGAAATTTTGTGTAAGTGCATCTAGCATCAATTCGCATAGTTGTGCCAAAAAGGGGCGGTATTGGAAAAGTGGGCGTGGCACCTCCCATACGAAGTTAAAACCTATTATTGAATATTGTCAGTTCTATGACACCTAGAGTGCTGAAATTTTGTGTAAGTGCATCTAGCATCAATTCCCATAGTTGTGCCAAAAATGGGCGGTATTGGAAAAGTGGGCGTGGCATCTCCCATACGAAGTTAAAACCTATTATTGAATATTGTCAGTTCTATGACACCTAGAGTGCTGAAATTTTGTGTAAGTGCATCTAGCATCAATTCGCATAGTTGTGCCAAAAAGGGGCGGTATTGGAAAAGTGGGTGTGGCACCTCCCATACGAAGTTAAAACCTATTATTGAATATTGTCAGTTCTATGACACCTAGAGTGCTGAAATTTTGTGTAAGTGCATCTAGCATCAATTCGCATAGTTGTGCCAAAAATGGGCGGTATTGGAAAAGTGGGCGTGGCACCTCCCATACGAAGTTAAAACCTATTATTGAATATAGTCAGTTTTATGACACCTAGAGTGCTGTAATTTTGTGTAAGTGCATCTAGCATCAATGTGCATAGTTGTGCCAAAAATGGGCGGTATTGGAAAAGTGGGCGTGGAACCTCCCATACGAAGTTAAAACCTATTATTGAATATTGTCAGTTCTATGACACCTAGAGTGCTGAAATTTTGTGTAAGTGCATCTAGCATCAATTCGCATAGTTGTGCCAAAAATGGGCGGTATTGGAAAAGTGGGCGTGGCATCTCCCATACGAAGTTAAAACCTATTATTGAATATTGTCAGTTCTATGACACCTAGAGTGCTGAAATTTTGTGTAAGTGCATCTAGCATCAATTCGCATAGTTGTGCCAAAAAGGGGCGGTATTGGAAAAGTGGGCGTGGCACCTCCCATACGAAGTTAAAACCTATTATTGAATATTGTCAGTTCTATGACACCTAGAGTGCTGAAATTTTGTGTAAGTGCATCTAGCATCAATTCGCATAGTTGTGCCAAAAATGGGCGGTATTGGAAAAGTGGGCGTGGCACCTCCCATACGAAGTTAAAACCTATTATTGAATATAGTCAGTTCTATGACACCTAGAGTGCTGTAATTTTGTGTAAGTGCATCTACCATCAATGTGCATAGTTGTGCCAAAAATGGGCGGTATTGGAAAAGTGGGCGTGGCACCTCCCATACGAAGTTAAAACCTATTATTGAATATTGTCAGTTCTATGACACCTAGAGTGCTGAAATTTTGTGTAAGTGCATCTACCATCAATGTGCGTAGTTCTGCCAAAAATGGGCGGTATTGGAATAGTGGGCGTACCACCTCCCATACGAAGTTAAAACATATTATCGAATAGTGTCAGTTCTATGACACGTATAGTGCTCAAATTTTGTGTAAGTGCATCTATCATCAATGTGCGTAGTTGCGCCTAAAATGGGCGGTAATGCAAAAGTGGGCGTGGCACCTCCCATATGAAGTTAAAACCAAAATTACACCTACTGTAATTTTGTGTAAGTGCATCTAGCATTAATGTGCGTAGTTGTGACAAAAATGGGCGGTAATGGAAATGTGGGCGTGGCACCTCCCATACGAAGTTAAAACCCATTTTCGAATATATGCCGTTCTATGGCAGATAAAAAACTGAAATTTTGCAGTAATTTTTCCTTCTACAAAAGATAACTAAAAAAGAATTTCTAGGCCCAATAGAATTCTGCTTGCATAAAGCATGGATTTGAAAAAAAAAAATTTTTTGATTTACTAGTTTAATATCAGAAAATCTGCTCTTTCAGTAGACTTTCTGCTTTCTTTTACTGACAAATTCCTTTGAGTGTACTTATAGATGGATTACTGAAATGCAATTTTAGCTATGATGTCTGTCGGACGAATGTATCAAAATATTTCTCGAAGATCCTGGCAATAAAACATGAATGGTTTCCAAACGCTCACGTAATCACACATAATCAAATTAACGGCATTTATCATTGCGCCATAGACCAATTGAAATTGGTAGAATTCCAATTAAAAAAGAGAAATTGCAATTGAAATTGAGATTTTCCATTTTCAATTGAGAAAATATCACTTGAAAATGAGAATTTTCATTTCAAATTGAGAAAACTCCAATTGAAAATGAGAAAATTCCAATTGAAATTGTGAAATTTTCATTTGAAATTAAGAATATTCTTATTGAAATTGAGAAATACAGAAATTTTTATTTTCACCCAGGAAAAAGATTATTGAATTGTCGTCAGCAATATACAGTTTCAAATGCTGGAACATGTTTATATTGTTTGCAATTATATGTGGTCTTACATTTGGTGATTTGAGTTCCCCCTTAACCTTGGATCAAATTATTACGATATTATTATCAAGTAGCAGTTTTCAAAGATTTGTTCCAGTAAAATACAGAATAAAGCGTTATTGTATACCAAAACAAGTTCATTTAAATTACACATCTCCTCAGAACTCATTCTTTTGTTGAACGCGTTTTGAATAAGCCGATTCTTCTATTCAGTATAATAATTCCAGTCGCTGTAATTACATGTTCGTTAGAGACATGTTGAAGGAACACCATAGGATCGGGAACAAATTCTGAATGAGCCTTTTTTCTGTTGTACAATTGATTTAATTATGTACATTCAATAAATCATCGTTACGGATGGTATATACCACTTCACAATACATACGATTTATGCCAAAATGTCAAATAGAATTTTCTCAATTTCAAATGAAAATTCTTAATTGCAATTGGAATTTTCTCAATATGAAAAGGAAATTCTCATTTTCAATTGGAATTATCACAATTTGAAATGGAACTTCTCAATTTCAATTGGAATTTTCTCATTATGAAATGAAAATTATTAATTTCAATTGGAATTTTCTCAATTTGAAATGGAAATTCTCAATTTCAAATGGAATTTTCTCAATTTCAATTGGAAAAAAATCTGAAATTTTTTGTATAGGAAAAATTCCATTCAGGAAATTTTAACTTTAAAATGTTTTTTTCCTAAAATTAAGTTGAAATGTTTACTGAAATTTATGCAGAGTATTAATGAACTTATAAAAAACATATGAAATTGTTCAAAAAATTCTTGAATATTAAGAAGCAATTCTCGTTCGTTTGCAGAGACTTATTTCTTAAATGCTTTAAGAATTATTAAAAACAACCACTGCGAAGGCGCAACAATCATGGAGTAACAGCTTAACTCTTTATGGCAGAAACTTTTGAGAAATATTTCATGTTGTCATTATTTGTATCAGTTTCAGCAACATTTTACTTAAATTTAGTAAAAATGTACTTGGTTTGAGGAAAAACTTACTGGAATTTTCCTAGAATCAAATTCAAAGCATGTACTAATTTCAAGGAAAAGTTTGAACTTGATTTGAGGAAATATTGCTTTAGCGCTATACGAAGTTAAATTTTCCTAAAATTTTGTTCATTTCAACTCATTAAAGGGTTCACTTATTTATGAGTGTAGACGAAACCCCCCCAGGAGAAAATCCTGCGCACGGCCCTGACCACAGGTAAGAGTAATATAAGCAGAATAATTTATTTGAAGTATTGGGGAATCCTTTCGCCAGTTCTGTTCCAAATTAACATATTTTAGGTTCACTCTTTTCATTATATAAACTAACGATTTCCTCACTTGTGTAAAATTTACTAAGTTTGAGGAAAAATTCAGTCAAATATTAGTCAGTCTGACTAAATATTTTTCTTGTTTGAAAAAGTACCTACTTGGTTTCAAAAAAATGTCTTCATAATGTCTACAAATGATCTTCAGTTTGAGTTGGAAAACGTTAATTTTGAAATTACGCGATGTTCTAATTTTATTTCAATTTCCAGTTTATGTATGAAATTATAAAAAGTTAGTTTCGTTTATAAAGGATACAAGGCCTGTGATCAATATTCCACATATTCAGACGAGATGGAGTAGCACCCATCGAAACTACGCAGTCAACTTTTAGCTGCAACAATAAAGGTCTCACTTGCCTTTTTGCTAATTTTGGATTCAGCTGAAGACTTCAGCACAACCTTTTTGTCTTAAACCAAAATAAATGACAACACAATTAGCAAAATATTTCGTTCCTAGATGAAGCCGTCCTTGAGCTATACGCTCTAGAAAATGCTCCTTAAAATCATGTTTTTGATGTTGCATTTTTGTCTAAATTTTTTTCCTGAATGTGTTTCTGGTTTACTTTAGGTTCAAATGTAGGAAGCTATATCAAAACATTGGCCTATTTAATCTACTTTCGATACATATGTTCCAGGGTTAAATATAAAGGTGGATAGCATATCTGAACAAAATTGGTTCGGTATGAAGCTTTTCTAGAGCTATAGTAAGGAACGATTTATTTAATATTCGAATCAATATAACAAAGATGAGGATTCTCTCGTATTTGTTTGTGTAATATAATGTAATTTAGTTAATAAATTTAAGAATAACATTCAAGGGCGTATAGTACTAAAAATTATGCAGGTTGTTAACTGTGGGTCGGTCAGATGCAATATGAGTGTTTAGTACCTATATGAAGACCTATTTGCGAAGTTAGGTATACCTACGTGAAATAGATTTTATCTCGATAAAAAATTACATGTTGATTAAAATGTGCAAACTATTGGCTAAGTAAAATTTTGTCCGAAGCGAGTATCGGAAAGGGGATGTTATGTTTGCAAAAATCTGCTTATTTAATAACTGCTCACACTCGATATACGGAGAACGAAGATTAAGATAATTGTTTTCATGTAAATAATTCCATATATTAGATTCAACTCTTCTTTTGCAGACAATCACAATTTTTTACACCCGAGGTGACCAACTTCGAAAACAGAATTGGTTCAAAATACATGGCTCTCACGGCAGCGTAATAAATATAACTAAATTAAAACTTGGCCAAAAAAGCATGGGTCAGAACAATATGTTACAGTTTTTGTAAGAATAAATGTTTGAAAACGAATATATTTTTTCATCAGTAGGTCCCCATTTTGGGAATTTGATCCAAAGAAAGTGTTTCAAAGAGATGTCAGTAAATTGAAGTTTTAAGAAGGGTCGAAGAAATGTTGCACGTTTTGTCAGAAAAGAACGATTATTATTTCTGCAGGTCGTAATTGCCTCCAACCATTTTTTTGGGAACGTGGCACCAAATTTTTATGGAATGGCATAGTTTACGTGGTCTGTCATGGGACTGGCTAGTAGTGCCTTAAGGTACAGTTTTGAATACATATTATTATTGGACTTTATTAATCAATAATAATTCCAAATAGTATCAGTTGGTGCGATTATAAAAATAACACTCACAAAAAAATTTGCTTTCAATTTATTTTGAATTCAAAATAAAAACTAATCGAATCGTTTTACATTGACAATTGCGACCTGTACTTTCATCACAAGAATGAATATCATACACACTAAATCGATTCTAATTCGATTTTACTTTCTCTGAGGGATTACAAACAAATTCTCTTTGGAGGGAAAGGCACTCTGATGCGAAAAACGTATACGTAATATCATTTCATTAATTCGGATTTATATCACTCATACGGCGAGTTGTAGTGCAATGACAACTTACCGTTTAGGTAACACAACTTTAAGAGATTATTAAATTAATTCTATTAAGTTAATTCCTTTCGCTGGCTCAATCCAATAACCGTAATATACAAACTACGGTTTCACAAAAGTAGAGTAAACATAAATAAAGCTGATAATGCGTTGAATAGGGAGTGGTAAATCGAATTCGATTGAGAGTCGAGAGTTTTGGGATCAAATAATCGAGTTTATGAAGACGATTTTAAGCTTCCATATTTATACTGAAATCGACTTTTGGTACCTATTAAACGAAATACCTAACAACCGTTTTAAATGGACGGCATATTACTTTGACTTTTTTAATTGAAGTGTGTAAATCTATTTCAGGCATCTTCGCGTGAAGCAAAAACAATCAATTAGCGGTACTTATGCATTTTTCGTGAAGTTTTGACAGCAAATAAAAATGTATATATCAAATGTGGAAACTGGATTCTAGTTAAGTTCGTTATAATTAAAACAAGTAAGGGAATGCTAAATTCGGGCGGGCCGACTATATGATACACTCCACTTTCTATCCGAATACAATTCAATTCGGTACAAAAGTGAAAACGGGAAGAATTTTTGTATGTTTAATAATCATAAGCTAATATGGTTCAATTGTCAAATCGAAAAAAAATATTTGTATCGGGGCTATATCCAAACATGGCATAATGTGACTAAGTTTCACAATAAGTTCGTCTAGTTCAAATATATATATATACATATATATATATATATATATATATATATATATATATAGTGGAGGGTTTCACAATAAGTTCGTCTAGTTCAAATATAATATATATATATATATATATATATATATATATATATATATATATATATAAATCTGAACCGATCTGACCTATTTTCACCATAGGTGTTCCTAGTTTATATATAAGATGTTTTACAATTTTGAAGAAAATCTGTTGTAATATGTGGTATCTAGAGTGAAGAGTCAAATCGGGAGTGAAATTCGTATGGGGCCTATATCTAAATCTGAACCAAATTAATAGCGTTCGACCTTGTCCCGAAAGACTTCGTTGTGCAAAGTTTCATTTGGTTCTGTCTGTATCGTGATTACAAGAATAGATGGACAGACAGACAGACAGACGGACTTTGCTAAATCGATTCAAAAAGTGATTCTAAGTCGATCGCTATATTAACAATGGGTCTATCTCGTTTCCTTTTGGGTGTTACAAACAAATGCACAAAGACAATACTCTCGTGGAGAGTATATAAACTGCAGATGGAAAAGGCAAAATGCTCATTATGTACCAAAGTGTTGGGGTTTGTGGAAGAATTTTGGAAGAAAGCTATAGGTAACTTGCAGGAAGCAATAATTTGTATTTGCAATGCATGACTTATTGAAAAAGTCAAGTGCAATTTTAGTATGAATATGTCTCATTACATGTCAGAAATATTATATCAACACCTTATATACGTACATAAATCCTAATTTAAACTACTTTGTATTTGTTTGACATTTAAGAGCACCTTGGCATAATTTATACTATCTTGAAAAAATATCTAAAAATTATTTGACCACGAAGACATTGACTTTTATGTCCGATTAATCGATTTTGAAAATCGAAATAAAAATGGTTGGCTGAAAAATCTGAAATCGATTTTCAATACTGCGAACCAATAGCTTTGAACGGAAGGAAAAGCGATATGCTATTCAATCCATTGGCATAACTGAACTAAAATCGTTTAATTTTTGAAATTTTAATTTAAAAAGTAATTCAACTACTTTCTATATCATGGGTACTTTAAATTCTTGTCAAATAAGGAACCATTTTATTTGAATATGGCCCATTCAATATAATAATAGCTATAAGCCGCACCAATTTAAATAGTTCCAAAACTATTCATCAGATTTAAATACAATGTTAATAACATATATTAAAAACATTTTTTTTGGTATTTACACTCGTCACTAGGGTATTATGTCTTTGTGTATTTGTCTTTCGGGATAAGGACGAACGTTATTTAATTTGAAGAAAATCGGTTCAAATTTAGATATAGTCCCATACGAATTTCACTCCCGATTTGCCTTTTCTGCTTTAGAAACCACGTATTTTAGCAGATCTTCAAATGTGGCAAAATGTCTTATATTTCAACTAGAAATACCAAGGGTCAGATCGGTTCAGATTTATATCAGATTTTTCCGCACTAGAAAACACCTTTTTTCACCGATTTTCTTGTCAGCTTCTTCACGACGAGGCAAATATCCGCCACGAAGTCATAGGCCACACTTTTTACCAACTGGACGAGAGAAGTTAGACTCAACATCAACGTGACAGTCGACGACGAAATAATTCCGACCACCAATAATCCCAAGATTCTTGGGGTCACGTTGGAAAGTCTTTTCTCATCATCAGCGCATGCCACCTCTACATACAAGAAGATGCAGAGCAGGAACAAAGTCCTCAATTCTCTTGCCGGCAGTACTTAGGGTGCAGATAAAGAAACCTTGCTCGCTACAAATAAAGCCGTAGGCCGGTCGGTGACCAACTATGTTGCGCCAGTTTGGTCGATGAATGTCAGTGACACGCGATGGAAGAAGTTGCAAATCGGTCAAAACGCCGTAACGGGCTATCTCCTCATGACGCACCAAGGCCAACCACATGAGGAGGCGAATATTCTCTGCCATTTATCGCGATACGATTCCTTTCAAATTTGTTCAACAGTTTATTTTCCAAAAAAAGATTTCATTAACAAAGATGATTTTGAAGCCTGGAAAGGACAAAACAGTTGCTTCGTATAGGCTTATTTCCGAAGGCCGTAACACTATACATAGAGCAGATAAAGAGATTAACCAATGAAATGCGAAATGCTTTTGGGAACAAAGTATACAATTGCACTGTGTTCTGCGAAAATATCAAAAATATCTACAAAAATATCTACTCAGTGTCTTCTTAAGTCATATCGCACTGTGGTTCAGTATTAAATTCCATCGGAATAAATTCAATAATTTTTGTTCTAGTAAACATTTTGCAGTTCTATAAAAAATTAAATCAGACAAGGAGGACACAAATTTAAGTTTTTCGTATTGCACATTTTCACTTTTTTCGGATTTTGAAAATTGAAACTGTTTCTCACATATTTTAAGAGAATTTGCACTCAAAATTGTTTTTACTATAAATTGTGTTTTTAGCTTTATTGCGCGCCAAAACTGTGTTCAAAAATACCTCCTTTGAAAAAGATGCAAAACTTTGAAGCTACATATTTATTCCTTTAAAAGCCTACGATTATATTATTTTATAAGATTCTTATACATATTGTTACCAAGCTTAATAATTGTCTCTCGATAAAATATACACCGTGAATTTTTTCAACAGAAGTCTTATTTTAGAGATTATTTTGAGAGCATCTAGCTCCATTGCCCAGCTAAAAAATTGAAAGTACTTCCGTTTGAAGCACATTTTAATGGCATCTCAAAATCCAGAAGTGAATTTTTAGTATGGGTCACACAGATAATATGTCCGCTTTGCACCCAGAAGGTCTCGGTCTCGGTAAATTCTAAATTCTCTTGAGGTGCGTTCCAAGTTATGAAACCGATTCCACGTCATATCCTTTGAGGCCGGTTCTAGGACATGTCTTTCGAGATATGGTGCAAATCATATCAAGTCCTTTGAGACTGATCAATTCACCCCTTCCCTTCATACATTTGGGTAAGAACCTTACCCTCCATGGACCTGTTTTGGGAATTGTCCTGGAACAGTTCATTTTCCCGTAGGGCATTAATTCATAATAAGTAAATATTTTGTTAAGTTTCCTATTTTCAGTTTCCTATTTGTTCTAGCTAACAAAATGGGTTGCTTTAGTTATTCAACACTCACAACTGAGGATACATCTCAGCTAGTTAGAGTGCTATAGTAGAAATGGAAACTAGTGAAAAAGTGGTTCCTTTGCAACACTTTAAAATAACTTTTAAAGCTTTCAAAACAAATGGCATCCCTTCTATGACAACTCCATTTTAAATCCATTGATGAACTTCCCAATTTTCACTACTTCCGAATCACACTTCGGGTGCTCTCTTTTTGCTGGGTGATTAAGCCGCCATATTTTGAAAACAGCTTCATTAATGCGTTTATATTGTTACTACGAAAAGTTTCTTGGATGCAGACATTTTTCTTTAACGTAATGAGATATTTCTCTAACAATATTTTAAATGATTTGCGGTTCCAAAAAATCGTTAATGAAATCGTGTTCATTATTAAAACATATAATATTGTTGAAATATTTGACTGGATTATAATGTAGAGGATAATACGTATTTAGCATTGCAACACGTATTTAACATATTTCATTAAGTTTTGTGTACTCTACTAAATAAAATAATGAAATGCCTTCTTAATGTAATTCAACATTTCATTAGCGGAATGAATAAATTTAATTATTGTTTTATAGATGGTGTTTTTGTGTTGTATACAAACACTTCAATGAAACACTACAAAACGATGCATCAGTGGCAGAATTATGTCTTTTCTTCCACTGTATAAAGTTTAATTAATTACGTTCGTTCTACATTTGACAGAAATTTCGTAGGTATCAAGCAAATACTTGTCTATCTCCGTATGTAACATAAAAACTTATTTTGCATGCATTCACGGGTTGTTATTTCTTTGCGTATAAAAAATTATATTTGCACATATTCTTACTTGTAGGAGGCTCGTACGAGAAGCATCAATCACCAAAATTTGTTGGCTAAGCAAATGTAATTCCAAATGATTTTAATGCATCATTTTTTAAGTCGTATGATGCTTTGAGATTTTGCTGGGCTGATATAAATTATCTATTTTTTGACACCACATATATAAATCACTTTCAGAATGTTATTCTTTGTTGTCTATTTTTTGACGTTGTAAATTATTTAGTATTTCTATTTTTGGTTTCTCTAAATTTCCATGCCTTTATGGTTTCAAATCACTTGCAAACATTTCTTTCGCGCATTTTTTCTCGTTATTTGCACAAATCAACGCAAAAGCCACAGGAAAACAGAATGATATTTCTGCAAGAACGACACACATAAACATTGTTTATTTATTTTAAAATATTATTTGAAAATATAATTTTTAACACAACACACCCGCGGTTAGGAACATTTTGTTATTCTTTGAGAATGTTGTGTGCCACACACATACACACCATTTCTCCATCTATCATTTTTTTCTGAATGTAAATTTACACAATAAAAGTTAAATTTTATTTAAATGTATGTGTATATATATGTATGTATGTATATCATCACTTTTGTAACTAAAATCATTTCTATTGGAACACAGAATTGTGTTTGTCCTGTGGAAATTATACACGCTTTTTAGCTTGCCCCCGACTCGCAATGTCCACACAGACCAATATCAATCATTTTCTTCTGCCCACATCGCAAAACTGTCAACACGACCACCTTTCAATCAGAAAGGACCTCATGGCGCCTTTAAAGCAATTCTTATAATAATTTCAGTTTTTATTGGAACATCCGACGTTTCGAAGCGTTTATTTGAGGGGAAATATGGAACACACGATGAATTTGCGGATTTAATTTATTTCTCTGTCTCTGCCTGTTAGTCAATGTGTGGGTGGGTGGGTTGTTTGTGTATGTCAGTGTGCATGTGTGTGTGTTCGTGTTGGTGTGTTTTCTTGTTTAGTAATCAATTCAGATCCACATGTTCTGTAAACCAAATGCAATGTGTAGACATGACACAGATCCATATATACACACATCCATAGGCACTTGTGTATTTCCAAAGCATTCACAGAAAAAGCTTCACGACAATTGACAGATAAGTTAAGTGCGCCGTTTTGTATTTGTATTGTGTATTGAAATGTATAAGTATGTATTTATGTTTGTGTGTGTGTGTGTGTGCGTTTTAGCATCATATCTGATGCAGATGATATTGACACCCCTTACAACAATGCCTGCTTTAGAAAATCATCCAATGTCAATTTCATATTGAATTGAAATCAACATTGTTGAGAGACGGACGCACAAATAGACAAGCAGGCCGACAGTCGTGTAAGAAGAAGACGTTTAATAAAGCGTTAAGTCGGCTGCGGTCGACCGTATAGAACTGGCCAACAATTTGTGTAAACCATATACAAATCGAACATCTGACATCTCGGAGATTCAAATCATTGAAATCGGTACCGAAATGAGCGAAACATGCCGGCAAGAGTACTTCTTGGAAAGACAATTTTTATTAACACTGCCATAGCATAAGACAAATTCAATTGAAAAATGTATAATTTGGACTGAATTCATAATTTTCAATAAAAAACCAAACTCTAAACCTTTGCTAAAATGTAATCAGTTCGGCCGCAAGGGTATATTTTAAGCAATCCCCAAACATTTATGTTAAATGTTAAGAGGACTAGGTTTTTAATTATTTGCGTTTTCGAATCTTATATTCTAAAAGTATCTTGCGTTCTACGAAGTACGTCATATCGATGACATACACATTTATCCAGAGTTTAATGGAAGACAGTTCCTAATTCACATCAAAGCTGTGGAAAATTGTTGTCTATTACAAATCAAATCTTTATTTCTAGGAAAGAAAAGGAGAAATGAGAAAAATACCGTGCCTAAATGTGAGTAAATTCTCCAATTTAGTTCAGTTAGAATTTTCCTTAAATTAGAAAAATTAATTAAGTATGAATTTCTCCATTTCAAAGTAGTAGTAAATAATTTATTTACTAGAAATTTTAATTTAATTTATAACATTTCTTTGGATATGGTAAACAAATATTGAGCACATTTTTTTTATTAGTTTTTGTGTTGTTTGATTAGGGATCGATTGATTGATTTTCTATGAGTTTTGAATGTAATACATTCGAATTTCAGCTATTCGATCAAGTAATTTCTTCTTTCGAAGGAAATCTTTATTTTTGGTAATGGACAGGAGGAGAACCACACTCAACTATACAAACATTTTTGTTTAGAAAAAAAGTTCAGTTAAGGAAATTTTTACTAAAAAATGTGTATTCCTTAAATTAGGCTAATATGTTTAGTTAGATGTATGGCAGATTATCTTCAATGTGATTAGAAAATACTGCAATATTAATCTGAGAAGAAATTATTATTGCCGAGAATTAAATATTATTCTAAATAACCGCTTTGACTCGCACTGTTCCATTTCTTTGATCAAAATCCGAAAACTGACATGCTTCGAGTTTATTTTTTGACATCGTTTTTAAGGACAATAGTCAAACTAAGAAAAATTAAAAAAATAGTGGGCGATTTGTATGTAAAATAAATTGATTTTATAGTTTAGTTTAAGGAAAATAATATTCGAAAATACATTTTTCAGCGGAATTTAATATTCTTATACTTTCTGAATAGCTGAGGAGTGGTACGAATGTTGTTCTTTCTCTTTTCTTCTTTAATTAATTTTTATATATTTAGTATTTAATGGTGAAAATTAAAAAAAAAAAAACAATTTTTGTGGTCAAGGAAAAACATCGTAAACTTCTTCTTCGACTTTTTATTTTAATTTTTTAAAAAGTGTTTAAAATTATTTTTTGACTCGTTAGTCAAATTATTTTTTGCTGATTTTTTCTTTAATTAGTTGATTTAAAGTTACTTTCAGTATTTCCTACTATAACTTTTTCGGAGAATATTTCTGAAAATATATCAATAAAAAGAAACAACCAAAAACAGTTTAGAAGACAAACGTAAATGCTACATAAAAAATTAATTCATCATAATCCATTTAGAAATGAAGTTTCATCGTATTTCGACAAATTCCTCTACGCTTATCTAGACTTCGCGGCAATCATGGGATAATAACAAATACATTCAGCTAAGAAGATTGAACATGACTCAATTTAGTTCTTCATTTTAAGTTTGCATTCTCGAGTGCACGACGGGATTTTCGGCAAAATATAGCATTAGCTGAGTGATATGATTCTTTATTTAATACACCATCAGACAATCAATATTACACTTAAACCGGATTATAAATGTCTGAAACCATAAGCAAAATGGAGCTAATTGCCGTTTTCAGTGGTTCATTTCCCCACCCTGTTGACCCATAAAAACAATAAACTTTCAAAGGATAAATTTTTTCAATAAATTATTTTAAAGACTTACGATACCGATGTAGGAATCAAATTAAAGAGGAGAGTTTTTGTTAAAAATACTTCAAATGTTATGCTTCTATCTGTATTAGTTTAGCATTAACAACCATTTCAAGTCTTCTCCCTGAGATTATTTAATCTACTCCTATCGTACTTTTAAAAAGAGAAAATTTGAATTTTTAAAAAATATCCTTTCTTTAATTTTACACTTATATCGGTACTTATAAAATATTTTTGTGAAAAATGTAATCCTTTGAAACTTTGTAGACCTTTTAAGGGGCAACAGGATGAGAAAATTAACAACTGAAACTCCATGTTGCTTAAAGTTTTATATGTTTATCATCCGGTTCAAGAGTAACGACTTTTTTAAATTGTTGTACTGTGTAATATACTTGATTCACTATTAATGAGGATCAGTCATTTTACAAGTTTATTCTAGCTCATTATAGGCTCAAACTGTGAAAGTCTTACAACTCTATTGACTCGGGATTAACCCGACAAACATGGAAACAGTGTTGATTGAATATATTATCAGTTATGCATCTGACGGTATACAGGTGTTGTTGATCAAACCATGTCTTTTGTCGCAAGTTGAAAATACTAACGTAATTTGTATCGGCAAACTGGGGAGGTGCCAAACTGTTATCGTCGCCGAGGAAAGAGTTTAAATTTAATCTCTGACTTTGATTTGCTAATCCTCCCACTAAAAACCCACTGATAATGTAATTAATCACCTCCACAAGTTATTCTGAGTTGAAGGTGTGGCTTGCCAATATATATCGTCGTTGCATCAAAAATCATTGCAAATCTAATGTTCCATGGACCACACTGTTGCGTAGGGTGCAAATAATCAAAGCCACGTAACCATTAAATATGTTGGCAGTGATTGGAGTCAGTGTTTTCTGTTTATTGTTTGTTTTCATTCAACAGATTGATTCCGCCCTGCACTATATCTGTCAATAACTATGACCAATCCTTAAGTGATTATTCGTTTCCCTTTTTGTCCTTCAGTAATTTTACGTCTTCGTTTTCTCGCAATAGTCGTGTAGCTGTGCGGTGTGTCAGCACATTGTCAAGGATGTGGATGAAGTGAAAGGCACGTAATGATCGAATGCATCCATAAAAAAATACTCTGGGCATGGCAATACTCAATACAATCGGAATGCTAAGCAAAATCACGTCGGCATTTGAAAGGCAACCCAACGGACAGACACCATCATCACCATGAATTTTTAACATTACGATTATAGTCATTCCCTCAACAGGCATGGAACGCGGACACTCATACCGTTAACCGAATAGTCGGGCACCACTCGACGACTGGTCTCGTATATTCCGTGCTGGACCACAGCTCAGTTGCATATCCTTGGTGGACATGTATTGTAATGGACGTTCCCACTAAACTCGCACTCCGGGCCACACTGTCTCTCAGTCAGTGGCAAATCACAAACAGATTGTCGCTAACAATGGACTTTTGTTCGTGCCTACACGTTTCTCGACGCACTTCGGTATTCTTTACGTCGTTTATTCATAATTTAACATTTGCCGCTTGCTATGGGTCTTTTGTTTGTTTTGGTTAAACGTTTAATAGTCTTTTGCCAATGCTTCGTTTCTTTCGTACTCGACAGCGGAACACGTCTACCGGCATCGACTACTGAACGAGAACTGAACTAAAACATGCTGTGCCCGTTAATGCATACCATGAACTCTGTTTGTTGTTGTCGTCGTCATTTTATCAATGATTCCATGCGAACGTATCCTGTGAGTTGGTAACAGTGTGGAAAAATGTGATAGGAGCAAATAGGAAATCAAACTGTGAAACAGGTTATAATAATTTAGTTTAGAATCGCTAACTGAGTCGCTAAATCGACTCTCTATATTTGTCAGTCTGCTGGCAGAAAATCCGAATGAACCTGAATTCGAATTCGCAACGTATGTCCAAGGACTATCTGTCTGGCTGTCCTTGTTCACCAGTTCAGGTACAGTAACTATGCGAATTGTACGTCATTTGATTTAGGAATCAAAATGGAGAACCCTATTGCGAAATAATAAAATTGAAATGTCTTAAATGTAAGTTAGAATAAGTTAGCACATTATTTCGTAGAATTCCATTCAAATCCAAAACGCTTGAATATAATAATCATTAAAATTATCAGATCTGCTGAAATGTTACTATATTGTTACCGTTCTATTACCATATTTAGTCTTACTATATTGTTACCGATTCCAACGGTACAATTCAAATTTTTCATGCTATTGCGTATAACGAGTTCAAAATTAAACTGAAAATTGAGAGATTGAAACTCTCGCTATAAACTTTCTATAATTTAGAATTTATTTTTTTTTGTTCAAACCTATCCTTAAGATCAACTTTAACTTTAATTTCTATCGATAATCATTTTGAAAATGTACAGTGTGCACAACATATTCCATAAATTAATATCGCGTTTAATATTCAGTGAAATCAGAATTTTGAACTTATTACATGCCAGGGGTACTCCTGAAATTATAGAGTTCTTCATTCCCTTAAATTTCAGGTCACTGTGCTGTTAGCTGACTTATTTGTAAGACATGCGCAGTGCTGCCCTCAAAATATCGATAAGACAGTTCTCCGTTTTACTCTTGCCTTTCGCCTTCTCTTACGTTTAATAATCCGCTCTTCCTCGTACCACTATCAACACGCTATAACTTATTAAACCTGTCATCAGTGTCTGGTACGTACAAATAACGGTCTTTAATTTCCCTTCAGACCAAAACAAAATAATCATCAATCCCTGCTATTTGCCCAAATGTAAACATTTCGTACATTACACAAACAACAAGGTAATTCCTCGAACGTAACTGCGGAAACTCTTCATGTACCAGATATACCCGGTGCATATAAACAAACATCTAGCAAATATAACATAAGCCGCTGTAACCACCAACAGGTACGTAAACGTACATCCGAGTAATAAAGTGTACATAGCACTTACATTATGTAAATTAGAAAACAAAGAGGCGGCAAAAGAGAAACTTGAATGGGAGAGAAAGTGTTAACTACACACCCATAATCAAAATTAACCGAGTATCTGTTGATTCTTGATAAGAATTGTATTTGCGCTTTTCCTACGCACGCAACGATTCTGGTATTTGTATATTCACACGCATTACTTTTGTCCTGGACATTATAAATAATGATTAATCTGGGGGTTGTGGGAATGGCTATTGTTAGAAAGCCTGGCGTGCAGGTTCCATGGTAGGAACACGGCAACCTCACTATGAAGAAGATGCCCAGAAGTGGTGTTTTTATTTGTGAAAAATGCTGCTTTGGCACAATGCGACATTTTGAAAATGAAATGTGTCGCATTTTATTCATTACAATTGGAGAAACGCCCGGACGGATCCACAAAACAGAAAATGTCGTTTGTAATGTAAACAATCGTTAAAATAGAAGTCATTAAATTCTATTTCAGTTGGTGCGTATAGAGCTTGATGTCTCGGAATGCATGGTGTTTGTATGGAGATGTTACCAAACTTGGTCCGGGAAATCCCTTGTGCGACGCCTCTCTAGGATAGAGCAAACTTTCGACAGTCAGACGGGCAAAACTGACTCAGAAAATGTGTACAGCCACACTGCACACTAGTCCCAAATCCATTTTTTATGGCATAAAGTCGAAAAATAATAATACAATCTTGTAATTTTGCACATTTGCTAGACCACGCCCTCTATCACCTCCCATATAAACTCAATATATAACCAACATAACTATCACCCTGTATTAGTACAGGGTGACCAAAAACAAGATTTTATGAAAGCTTAAAAGAATGAAACTTATTTCGCTTTGATTAATAATGTTTTTCTGAACATTATTACAAAAGCAAAATATAGCATACAAATATTCTACTTGACACTGTATTTTAAATAATTATTTCAGAAAATAATATAAATTGCCAACGCCATCTTAAAAGTACTTACAATACCTTTAAAATAAGATCTTGATGGTTCTCGTAGACAAAACTAATTCAAATATGTGTGCTATGGCTTATCGAAAATTTTGCTAAAATAAAGTGGCAATAGTAAGAGTTTGCCGAAAATGCTGACGAGATATTAATTCTACCATAAACTACACACTCAAACGAACAATTTCACATTTATACTTTGAGTCAAGTTTAGTCCTACATATAACTTTTGGTCCACGACAATTATAAGTTATGCTCACTACGAATCACAAAATTACAACACTTAAGAAAGCCGACAAGACTACAGTAATCACAAAATGTCAAATATAAATTTTCAACTACCTACGCCTGCCTTCAATTTCTATAATATAATCTCTTTATTATTTTCATTTTAAGTATTTTGTATAACTGTTTTAGACCCGAATTTATCCCACTTGTTTCAACGGCAAACTTTAAATGCCCCTCAGGCTTGTGGTGTTGCCACCTAGTTTTCTCCAATACATTTTCTTGATAGCTTGGAGTGTTGCCATTAAGAAAATATATACACATTTAATAATTTCCAATTTAAATTGTTTTAAATTTGCATTGGGCAAATATTTGACAAAAAAACGTCAAATATCTGTCTGCCTCAGTCTGGCCTCAACATATATTTTAGCGGTAAAGAAAAATCGCAATATTAAAATTATTTTTATTTCAAAACGGAATAATAATAGCGTGGCTGTTACAAACAAATAAGAACACAAAAAATCACAAATTTCTTATGACCATTTTTATACCCTCCATTTGCATTTGTTAGACCATCCAAAATGAAGCGAGATAGACCGATTGTTATAACGATCGACTTAGAATCGACGGTCCAAGGACGAATCCTATTTAATTTGAAGCAAATCGATTCAAATTGTTATATATGTAGGCCCATACATACGTATGTCGCTCCCGATTTGACTTTTTCCGCTCTAAAAACCACATGTTTTACCCGATTTGCTTCAAATCTGGCACAAGGCCATATATTTTGACTAGAAACATCTGTGGTGAAAGTGGGTCAAATCTGTTCAGATTTATATATATCTCCCATGCAAATATCGGCCTCCATTTAACTTTTGCACTCCAGAGATCACATATTATAACCAATTTTCTCCAAATTTGGCACAAGACCTTGTATTTTGATTAGAAACATCTGAGGTGAAAATGGGTTTAGATATAGCTCCCATAAAAATTTCGGCCTTTTAAGGGGGCTATAGCTATATCTAAACCGATTAGCTTCAAGAGTTACTTGTTTCAACTTTTGTTAGGATCGGAATATAATTACGACCTGTACTTTGATTACAAGAATATGTGGACTAAGATTTGCATTTTCCCGTACTTTTTATTTCCCGGGATCCCGGGACAGCACGGGAAATCGTCAACATACTGTTTACCATGAGTTAAGCTTATTTTTTCCAATGAAACATTCACATTTTATTAAAGTAAAATAAATATATATTTCACAACGAAACTGTCAAAGAATTCATATAATAAAGCGCAATGTGAGATAAATTTAAAAATCTTTTCAAGCATCAAAATTAATTAAAGAATAGATATTTCTTATTTTATTGGAAAATGTGGACGCGACGGAGAACGATCGATCACATTAATAGTCAGTAGAGCATTAAATAAAATGTTTGTTCTTTGTCCTGTCGCTTCGAAAACTTTAAACTTTTTATTTTTGGCATTATGATACACTCCAAAAGTCTACTTTTTACCCGGATTTTAAAATTTTCATATGGGCATCTCCCAGTGGCCTGGACGCGACATTCGGACGCCTTAAACTACACCAAAAACAAGAAAGAAACTGAAAAAGTCGATCAGCATTTTTAGTGTTCTAAAGCGCTTAATGAGTACATTTTAAAAATATATCGTCAGGATTTAGTACAAAATTATAAACAAATTTACAAATTTATTTTGTTCGTAGATTTATGAAATATGAGAATTATCTTTTAATTTTTTTAATTAGGTACAGCAGAAATACGGACGGGTAAAAAATGTAGTAATTTTCGTTATAACACTTCAACTTTTAATAAAAATAAAAGATATCAAGTTAACTTCAAGTTTCATAATAAAAAAGGAGTCGAAATGACGAAAAAATAAAGTTAAAAGCTATTAGTGTGGTCTGATTTTATTTTTTTGGTAGACCTTTTTTAGGAGATGCCCATATGGAGCTTGACAGGAAAAATCCGAAGAAGTGGATTTTGAGTCTATGTCCGAACGCAACTTAAAAATAATTTGTCATCCAACTGCAAATATTTGACATACGACGTGATCTAAATTTTTATACAACATTTTTAATTTTATTGTGTAAATGATGGGAAAATATGCGAAGAAATATGTACAATGTTCTACTGAATTCCCGCGGGATTCCCGTACGAATTTCCCGGGATACGGGAAATGAAAAATGTGCGAATTCCCGGGAATTTTCCCGCGGGAAATCCAGGGATGCAAACCCTAATGTGGACACACAGACGGACACTGCTAAATCGACTCTATATCGTTTGCTTCTGGGTGTTACAAACAAATGCACAAATAAATACATTACACCCTAGTGGATGTACAAAACTGCAGTGAGATGTATTTCAAAATATGTATACTGATGACTTCAAATCAGGGTTCCATTTTAAATTCTCCGAGACATTCATATGCAATATTATGATGGCGTAGTAAATAAACTGATTAGATGGATCTTCGTTGATTAGATGGACCATCAGTGATACCACGATGTTGTTCATTTAATTCCCTTGGTTGCAAATACTATTATATTTGAGGATCATTTTCTCTTGGTGGCCTTTCAGTTCTTTGATTCAGTCTCCTTGCGTTTCTTTATGATAATGGATAAAACGTTGCGCTCAATATGGAAATTGTCCAAAAATTAGCAGCCAAGAAGTTGGTTACTTCAAACGTACATCCGAGTAATGTTTATCATTTTTAAAGAAAAGCGTTTCCAAAATAATTTTCGGTTTAAGTTCTTCCCAAATTTATTTTTCAACCGAACCGGAAGAAAATTTGCCAAGTCTCTCCGAATTTTCTTGATATGAAAAATTATTTTCTAAAACCTACTTTATATTGTACCTTATATAGTAGTTATATAGTCATACAATGTGTAGCCTACAACCGGAAATCTATGTATGGTCAAGATGTAGGATATCACAAACAAAATCGGGACTGTCAGTTATATGAAGGCTAATCTAAATCTGAACCGGTTTGCTTCAAATTCATTAGCTCCCGTTCGTTTATCAACATACTTGATAGAGAGCTTTACTTCAGGAAAAATATAATGAATCGGACCCCGCTGGGGACTCTCGCCTGCAACAGGGATAGAAGTAAATTCTCGACTACCACACTGGTTTGTGGACACACATTTGTTGCAGCCGCAGGACGAGCGGGATTGTCGCCCTCCACACTGGTCTGCGGAGGATTTGTGACAGTTTTATTTCAAAGCAGTGGCCCAGAAACTGCAGCATAGGTCGGATTCATATCATTCGACAATTTCAACCCATCAACAGCTGGAGCCGCAGCTTCAGCAATATCCGAATGCTCAATCCTCGGCGTCGCTGATTTTGATTTTTTGATTTTTCTTCACCGTCCTTTTCCGTTTCTGTCCCGAAACAACCGGTGATTCAGTGATCTAATTCAGGATATTTGTCAAAAATATCACCGAATTTAGAAAACCACGTATAAATTCACCAAAGATCCCTAGACATTTCAGGAACCTCAGTCGTAGAGCCCTTCAAATATTTTTCAAGTTCACGCCCACTTTCCTACATTTGGTGCAGCACTACCTAAGGCCGTTGTTGTCTCCCTACAATTTTACAATTAACGAACGCGACATCTTTAGAACAAACACAAATAATTAGTATAAGGAAATAATAATTCTACCTTTTACTGTAGAGAGATTCAAATAATAAATGCACGCGTGAAAAAAATCACTAAAAAATTAGAAAAATCGAATCAGTGGCAGCACTGTTAGAATAGACAAACAAAAACGAAAATAATGTTACAGCAAAGGCAAAACTCAGTGTTAATCACAATAACAAAAATTATGGTTCTGGAACAGCAGTAATTGTTGTTGTTTGCTGAAGAAAAAATCGTAACCAAAAATTACTCTTTTAAACATTAAAAATGTAACAAAAATTGTATCACAATTAGTACACCAATAGAACAATCACATATCTTCAAATTAGTCCACTAGCTGCGAAAATATCCACTTGAAACACAAAACAATCAAATTATTAAAAAAAGCACGGATCAGAAAAACTTTTCTGCTTATTCAGACAGAGTTGCCAAAGTCATTTGGACCAATACGGACATAAGCCATATGAGGATTTCTCATCAATGGCCATCTCTGTCAGCAGGGGTTGGGCGGACCCAGGCACGTGCAGAATCGCGAAGAACCTAACTCATGCCTCCATGCATACCAAAAATAAACCCGGACACATAAAATAATTGTTTAAGTCCCGGATACAAAAGTTGTATTTTTTCTCACATTTTATTCGGAAATGAGCAACCCAACGTGGAAAGTCGGAATGACTTTATTACTGCCAAAGAAATATCGTTCACTTTAATAGTGAATATAAATCGGCCATCCTTCAAAAAAATATTTGCAAACGGAATGACAAACTAAGTATACTATTGGGGAAGCGTTAACAAACAACACAGGCCATAAATTATTCCATCTGATATAGCAGCATTTGTATTTCCATATACGGATTTAGGAATTACAGTCCTGTAATAAATTTATGCACAATTCACATGCAAGATCTCTTCAGGGTATCATCAATTGTACGGCATTTTGTTGTTGTGTAATATAATTAATCCGTAATTGAGACCATTAATTAAATATTTTGAACAAATTATATATTCAATTGTTATTGCTATTGTGCCTTTTTTGAACAATAAAATGAAAAATTCAAAAATACCAACATTTTTCTGCGTAATGATAGCGATGTTGGCGAGGATATAAACGTTGCCACAAGAAACGTATGCCAGCAACAACTTGTTTTTCTTTTGTTTTTGTTATAATTTACTTTTGGACATTAATATTTTCGTTGGTAGTGTCTGTGGCAGTGGAACTGCTAACCACTCCCTTTTCTGTTTCCTTGTAAATTTATGCAAATTCATTTTGTGTCCGAGGTCTGTTTACCTATTTTTTCGACTACAATAAAGCTGGATTTAAAACGGAAACAATGTTTGTTTAAAAACTAACAGTATGGAGTCTACTTCCTCCCCCAATCCACCCTTGCACCACCCAGTCATTTGTTTGCGACAACAAACATTTATGCTTAAATTAAAATCATAATAAACGAGCGAAAAAGCTTGTTGCCGCAGTGACATACAAACGTTATGTAATGCACAGTGATATGAAAACATTTTTCTTTTGATATTTGGCCACATCAGTCTAATCTAGCAGACCTGGAATTGACATTGAGGAATAGGTTCATGTTGGTCGCTTTGGTTCGGATATTGGCTGTAGAAAATAAGAAGGCCAACTATTAAATCCACCATCATAATAATAGTTAACGGATTTATTTATAAAAAGTAAACATAACTTAAAGTACGTCATAACGCTAATACGTGAATTCGTTGAAATATTCTCAAAGATACTTTATCAGTTCTATAGCTAACAAAGGTTTTATATGTTCTGTTATATGAATGTATAGTCACTGTCTACTGTAGCGATGTATAAAATTAGTCAAGATTAAATCGAAAATCATATCCAATAAATGCAATGCTTTAATATTGAAAACTGAATATTGTTATCATTCCCTCATTCTATAAATAATATGAAAATATAATTAAAAGTGATATATGTTCTACTACGAAAGTACACGACCAGCCGCACAGCAGGTAGTGAAATTTGTGTGGAAACTATATATAAATCTGAACCGATCTGACCCATTTTCAACATGGGTGTTTCTCGAAAAACACAATGGAAATTCCCGAGAAAAAATCTAAATATTCTAACGACAAATACCAAATATTTTATTCATTATTTTTGAACACTAATTTGATTTACTTTTCAACATAGGCATGGAAATAGATTTCTAGCCTCCTACAGTTTTTGTATTCAAAAGAACGAAAAAGCCAAAATTGAAGATGATTGGCTTATACCCAGCAAAATTGAAAGTACTTCCGCAGGAATTACATTTTAATCTCATCTCAAAATCCAAATGTGAATTTTTCCCGCTTTTGAGGAAGTTCCTTTAAACAGCTTCCAAAAAAGTTTATAATATGTTATTATGCCGTAACATTTTATGAATAGCATTTTCTCAACTGAATGGGAACGACTTTTTAGTATGGGCCACAAAGGTAAAACTTTTTTATCTTTTTTAATACTTTTAGTTTTTTCGTTTGCATTTTTTTTTGGTCTGTAATCAATATTTGATTTGAACTGGGATATTGTCCTGGGTCAAGGCCATTTTGCTTCTATATTTAATAGAATGCAAATTTATTTACAAATGGCATGGTGACATTTATTACTTGGCTGCAGACTACCACGATCATGATTTCGACCATGTCAAAAGTCTTTTCAAGTGGCTTCGCAGCGACTTTTCAACATCAAACCCGGCCTCTATAAGGAGATGATTCTCACAAACGAACGAGTATCACAACTCACTTGCCGAATTTGCGTTTAAAAAATCGCACCAAGTAATGAAGCACACATGCCATCTTACAAGCATCTCATTGAGTTGCATATGTAAGTATATGCAGGTGTATATGCAGGTATAGTTACCCAGCAATACTTCTGCCGTGCCAACGATCATTTGTTTTAGTTTTTTCGTTTGCATTTTTTTGGTCTGTAATCAATATTTGATTTGAACTGGGATATTGTCCTGGCTCAAGACCATTTTGCTTCTATATTTAATAGAATGCAAATTTATTTACAAATGGCATGGTGACATTTATTACTTGGCTGCAGACTACCACGATCATGATTTCGACCATGTCAAAAGTCTTTTCAAGTGGCTTCGCACTTAGTTGTTTTTGGTTTGTATTTTTTTGGTCTGTATTCAATATTTGATTTGAACTGGGATATTGTCCTGGCTCAAGACCATGTTGCATCTATATTCAATAGAATGCAATTTTTTTTACAAATGGCATGGTCACATTTATTACTTGGCTGCAGACTACCACGATCATGATTTCGACCATGTCAAAAGTCTTTTCAAGTGGCTTCGCAGCGACTTTTCAACATCAAACCCGGCCTCTATAAGGAGATGATTCTCACAAACGAACGAGAAGCACAACTCACTTGCCGAATTTGTGTTTAAAAAATCGCACTAAGTAATAAAGTACACATCCAGGTTCGATGTAATATGGGGCGATAATAATGAAAATTGATGGGACAGTTGTATTTGAAAACCCATATAGTCCAATATCCCGGAAGGTATTCCGAGAATTAATATAACATTATTTGGAAAATTTTAACTAGAACAGAAATGACATTTGTATGGGAGTTGGGAATCGAATGAAGGAGCAGACCTTCATGAACAAATCTTAATTGCACCATTAATTTCACGAATTGGCAATTGTTTTAACTTGTCTTAATGAACTAACTAATAAAAGTCTATTTGGTTCACTTTTCTAAGTATTTCAGGCGTTACAGTCGATTGAATGAACTTTTTTCGTTGAAAAGTTACATAATTATTTCCAAACAAGTAATGGATATCTAAGATCACGATACTATCCGTTTCTCGAGACACCTTTTCTTCGAAATCACACGCTTACAAACACGAAGCGGACATCCTATCTAACATGAACTTGGAAGATAATTGTTATTTTATTTTTTTGAATTTAATTGGGCAAAAACGAAAATAACTTTTCGCCTTATATAGAGTCACAATTACCATTTTACGGACATATAGGCAGTTGGTAGTTGTTTTAACTTGGCTGAACCCACCCTGTTCATATAAAAGCAATCAATGTTGGCATCCTTCATCCGACTCAAGCACGTACGACTATTTTGGAAATTTTGAAGTCCGACATAACAAGTGAAAACTTTGTTGATGTCGCTTTACTTTGTCTGCAAGAGTGTACACATAATTTTGTTATTCGTGAAATGAAATATTATATTTCTTTGTTGAAAGTGTAAATTTAGTTATGCATCTAATAGGAGACATGCTATATAAACGAATAATATAATAATATTTTCCGTTACAAGTTTGTGTGATGAAGTTCTCAGGTCCCTGGAGGATTTAAGGCCTGTTAATGCTTTCGTTATTCCAATGGAGCTAAATAAACTAGAATAATTTGGTAATTTTTACACGTTAAATTGTTTCTAAATTCGTTAATAACTAAGAGAGTTGCGTAATACTTCCAGCATCGAACGGGGCACACACACTCACACACCCAAATTCTCAGTCGGATAAGAAAGCAAAAGTTATCGTTTGGGAAAGCGTGTCCTGGAACAAAAATGCATACTTACAGCGAACTTTATTCACACATATTTTGTGTTACTTTTTACTTTCCGGTGTCAGAAATGTGCAACCATATCCAAAGGGGGCCAAGAACTGGTCTCAGATTTCACAAGAAAAGAGGGTTAGGGGGTTATTTATAAATAAATTCTGACCGGGGTATAAGCTACTTTCGGAAAACATTTACTTTGATCATTCCGATGGTATTTGAAACTTGTCTGCCTGTAGAAACCAATATTGGATGCCGAAACGAATAACGTAACGATAGCGGTAACGTTATAGGGGAAAACATTATATGTCGGTAACGGCAGCGATAACGGTATTTGAAAAATAATTATTTCGGAGAATATAATTATACACTCCACGAGAGTATTATGTCTTTGTGCATTTGTTTGTAACACCCAAAAGGAAGCGAGACAGACCTATTGTTAAGTATACCGATCGACTTAGAATCACTTCTGAGTTTATAATCCAAGTAAAAAAACCTATGGTTGCTTTTAAATGTTTAACCGATTTTGGCCAAACTATACATATTATATTTCACCTATTTCGTTCCAGATTTCAATATACCCCCATACAAATGTCCTTTCCGATTTAACATTTTTTGTCAAACACATACATTTACAGGATACAAAAATCCTTCCCGTTTTCACTTTTTCACCAAATTAAATTGTATTCGGATAGAAAGTGGAGTGTATCATAAAGTCTGGCGGGCCGACTCGGCCCCGGACTTTAGCCTTTCCTTACTTGTTTTTATATTAAATTTGTATACTAACTTTGTCATTCCGTTTGTAGCACCTTGAAATATCGACCTGAGACCCTGTAAAGTATATCGAGGGCTTATATTCATAAGTGGCTATGAACCATTTTCTCGAAAATGAGTTTTTGATGCCAAACTATTCTCAGTTTAGGATGTCATCTGTCATAAAAATTTGGAGAAACATTTTTTTCTAAAGCCACTTTTTTCAAATTTTTCTGATTTGGCTATCAACTCACACATTGTTTTGTGAATGCATAAGTGACTATGAGCATAAAAATAATAGAAATAAAACAGTTCAAAATTGAAGCAACATATAATCGAAGGTTGTAATTCGCTACAACGATTTGGTTTAAAACATTTTTCAGCAGTTTTATAGATTTGGAGGAATATCGTACTATCATATTCCATCATTTCGCCGTTTTAAGCATTTTGCTTCCCAAGTTATTAGGCTAATACAGGATAAATGGTGGCCGTAAAGTCAAAAATTGTGAAAAGTATCGTTAGTAAAACCCGCCGTAACATTTTATCATATTGAGAATACCAAAATATTTCTTTGGCATGTGATTGCTGACTTCATGGGGAATATTTGTGTCAGAAAATTTTCAGAATCCTGGATGAAGAAAGCAAATAAGTAAAAAACAGTAAAATGTAAGCAATTGCAACCGCGAATTTTGGATTTTCCAACAATTGCAGCGATTTTCGCGACTAACTACTTACACGTTGTTAGCTATATTGGCTCTTAATAAACATTGCGATAAAATTATAAAACAAAAATGTCATATAATTATAAAACAAAAATGTGTGGAAATAATTTTAGCCACATTTTCCGCGAAAATGAAAATTTTCCAAAAATATCCTATTTGTATTGTTTGTTTACCGTGCCCTATCCAATATCCACTTCTTGTAAAAAATTGGAAAAAGGGTACCAATCTGACGGATGAAGCTGGAATCTTTAAATTCTCTGTGTACATACAGGAAAATGCGTTTTCTACACAACATTGCCAACATTTCATTAAAAAACGTTATCGAGTTTACAATAAGTCTTATTTATATAGTTGAGCATTAATGGCTATGTGCTTATTTCAAAGTTCATATTGCTCAATTTTAAACATGCAAAAGTGGCTATGAACCATAAAACCACGAATAATAGGAAATTTAGAAAACTTTTTAGTTGTGGCAATTAGTAATCCTTATTAGATTAAATTGTAGAAGAATGATTAAAAATTACTCTTAAAATTAGGGAGAAAATCAGTTTTTACGATCTCCTGAATAGTTGTGTTTTTGTTCATAGCCACTTATGAATATTAGAGTGGCTTCAAAATAAAAGTTGTGGATGTTCCCGACTAAAATGAAAGATTGGTTTGTTTTATCTGTTCTCCCAAAATATTTCGGTTTTATCATTGTCCGTTCGTGAGCTTGACGCGTTCAAAATAACCTCTATAAATCTGGGATGCAATTCACGGTGAGAATGGTATTTGGAAAAAACTTGCTACAAATTAAAATTCGACGCGAACCTTATCAAACCATATTTACAACTTGCAATATGACTCAGTATAAAGGGCAGATTTATACTATTTTAGTGCAATTTTTAATGATTTTTTTATAAAATCATCACATCCACATTTTTAGTTCGATTTATGTTTTTGTTGGATCGTTAAAGAGGTATTGATCACCAATTGCAATTTTTAGTTCTTCTTAACCCATTAAGGGCCGACAATTTTTTTCTTACTGTTGGCTTTCAGTGGGTTAAATGTGATGTAAAAACTGAAATTGGGGTTGAAATATTAGCTTTTTATAAGACTAGAATGTGCTTACGATGCAAATAACCCCATATTTAACTTTTTATTTCACAGTTAACCCATTGAGTAATAACAGTATGAATAAAAATTGCGGCCCTTAATGCGATAGAAAATTATTAATATTGCAATTGGTTATCAATACCTCTCCAACGAGCCCCTAAAAACATAAATCGAACTAAAAATGTGGATGTGACGTTTTTATAAAAAATGCATTAAAAATTGCACTAAAATAGTATAAATCTGCCGTTTATACTGAGTCATATTTGTAAATATGGTTTGATAAGGTTATCGTCGAATTTTAATTTGTAGCAAGTTTTTTCCAAATACCATTCTCACCGTGAATTGTATCACAGAAAAACCTGATTTATAGAGGTTATTTTGAACGCGTCAAGCTCACGAACGGACAATGATAAAACCGAAATATTTTGGGAGAACACATAAAACAAACCAATCTTTAATTTTAGTCGGGAACATCAACAAAATTTTTTCCTTCCTCACAAAAGAAGCCACTCTAATGAATATAAGCCCTCGATATATATTCTCGATCATAAAATTCTAAGACAATCTAGCCATGTCCGTCTGTCTGTTGCAATCGCATTAGCATCTAAACGAAATGATCCAAATTTTCCAAGAATACGAAATCGGTTGGGATTGAAAATGGGCGAAATCGGTCCAGTGGGAAAAAATTTCCCCTAAACGGACAGGAAATGCTCGCGAGCATTTAAGCATGTTTTTGAATATGTCTGATTATATTTACTTGATATTTGGTACGCGCATTCCCCTTATATATAAAACGTTCACCATAAAGCGAATCTTATTTGTTGGGGTTAAAATGGGATAAAAATGGAACCTATCAAACGACAACAACTAGAAACATGAAATTCGGTGGACAAATTCGTACTTTTAAGGGGGTAAAATGGAATAGAGGGATACAAATGATAACAGCCAAACGATTGCAGCTGGAGTAATGATTTCTGATGTGTATTTACTTGATATTTTGTAAGTTCATTACTTTTATAGGGTGAACGCGCACCATAAAGAAAAATTTGTGCTTTAATGGTGAAACGGGAGAAAGGGTATAAGAATGATACAAGTCAAGGGATACAATGATACCGACCAAATGGCTGCAGCTAGAATCATAAAATTCGGTGCGTACATTCCTCTGATTGTGTAATCGCGCAACATAAATACTTTTTGGGAATTTTGTACATTTAGGAAAAAACCGAGCGAAAGGGTATAAAAATGGTACAAATCAAGTGACTGTAGCTAAAATAATGAAACTCTATTTATACATTACTATCACTTCGTGGGCACGCAAAGGCTTTGCCAAATTCGTACTTTTAGGAACAAAATGGGACAAGAGAGATAAAACTGGTACCAAGCAGAGGATGTAACTAGAAACGTAAAATAAGGTGTGTACATTCAATAGTGAACGCGAAAGATAATAGATTTTCGAAATTCGTACTTTTGGGATAAAAATTTAACAAAATTGGATATGTATGCTCCCTTGATTCTGTGCAAGGTTGGAATTTAAAATGGGTGGAGCCAGTCGGAAGGAAAAACTTTCTTCCCTAACAACGAATGAAAATACATCGTTACAGATTGCTGTCTTTCTAAAGATTTATTATGATAAACAATATATAGCCACGGATAATAAAAATCACATTTGTACATACGTCCTAAATGTAGACGTTGTCTTTATAATTAATTAATTTTAATTCAAAACTATAGTAGTAAAACATCTACATTTATGAAACAAATCCTCTAATCTGCCGGTAATACTGTGGATATACATTTCGAATTAGTCGAATTATTGAACGATTACTGTATTTTTTGGATTCTATACCCTCAACCAGGGTAGTATGTCTTCGTGCATGTATACGGTGATTCAACGTGATGTTTCATTTATAATGTAAAATAAAACACATAAATTTGTAAGTGAAGTTAAATTTTTTATTACCGATTGAAAGAATATGGTGTTTAATGCTTGATAATGATAAATTTTGGCCACGAATACATCTGAGACATTTGACATTTTCCACTTTAGAAACCACATATTGTACCCGATTTTCTTTACGTTTGGTACAACATCTTATAATCCAACTAGAAACACCTATGCTGAAATTGGGTAAGATCGGTTCAGATTTAGATATAGCCCCCATACAAATGTCGCTCCCTATTTCACTTTTTCCGCTCTAGAAACCACATATTGTACCCGATTTTCTTTAAATTTGGCAGAACATCTTATAATCGAACTAGAAACACCTATGCTGAAATTGGGTAAGATCGGTTCAGATTTAGATATAGCCCCCATACAAATGTCGCTCCCTATTTCACTTTTTCCGCTCTAGAAACCACATATTGTACCCGATTTTCTTTAAATTTTGCAGAACATCTTATAATCGAACTAGAAACACGTATGCAAAAGTTGGGTAAGATCGGTTCAGATTTAGATATAGCTCCCATACAAATGTCGCTCCCGATTTGACTTTTTCCGCTCTAGAAACGACATATTGTACCCGATTTTCTTTAAATTTGGCAGAACATCTTATAATCGAACTAGAAACACGTATGCAAAAATTGGGTAAGATCGGTTCAGATTTAGATATAGCCCCCATACATATGTCGCTCCCGATTTGACATTTTCCGCTCTAGAAACGACATATTGTACCCGATTTTCTTTAAATTTTGCAGAACATCTTATAATCGAACTAGAAACACGTATGCAAAAATTGGGTAAGATCGGTTCAGATTTTGATATAGCCCCCATACAAATGTCGCTCCCGATTTGACATTTTCCGCTCTAAAATCCACATATTGTACCCGATTTTCTTTAAAATTGGCACAACATCTTATAATCGAACTAGAAACACGTATGCAAAAATTGGGTAAGATCGGTTCAGATTAAAATATAGCCCCCATACATATGTCGCTCCCGATTTAACATTTTCCGCTCTAGACACGACATATTGCAGAACATCTTATAATCGAACTAGAAACACGTATGCAAAAGTTGGGTAAGATCGGTTCAGATTTAGATATAGCCCCCATACAAATGTCGCTCCCGATTTGACATTTTCCGCTCTAAAATCCACATATTGTACCCGATTTTCTTTAAAATTGGCACAACATCTTATAATCGAACTAGAAACACGTATGCAAAAATTGGGTAAGATCGGTTCAGATTTAGATATAGCCCCCATACATATGTCGCTCCCGATTTGACATTTTCCGCTCTAGAAACGACATATTGTACCCGATTTTCTTTAAATTTTGCAGAACATCTTATAATCGAACTATAAACACGTATGCAAAAATTGGGTAAGATCGGTTCAGATTTTGATATAGCCCCCATACAAATGTCGCTCCCGATTTGACATTTTCCGCTCTAAAATCCACATATTGTACCCGATTTTCTTTAAAATTGGCACAACATCTTATAATCGAACTAGACACACGTATGCAAAAATTGGGTAAGATCGGTTCAGATTTAGATATAGCCCCCATACATATGTCGCTCCGGAATGTTTAACCGATTTTGGCCAAATTTTACATATTATATTTCACCAATAAACAGACATGGTGAAAGCGGGTCACATCGTTCCAGGTTTCAATATACCCCCATACAAATGTCCTTTCCGATTTAACATTTTTTGTCAGACACATACATTTACAGGATGCAAAAATCCTTCCCGATTTCAATTTTTTATCGAATTGAATTGTAATGTGATAGAAAGTCCGTCCGTCTTTAGCCTTTCCTTACTTGTTTGGGAGATGCCCATATGTTCATACTTTGGTATAACCCAAATGGGGCCCAATCTGATCTATTACAGCTCTAGAAACTACATCTTACATCGTATCTTCATAAAATTTTGCAGATCATGATATTTTTCAACTAGGAATACCTACCGTGAATGAGAAATATATAGGCCCATGTTTTGGACCAGGCCCAAAATGTTGTTATCGGCCCCCTTTTGAAATGTCGGTCCGTTTCATCCTATCACTACTTTATAATTTGTATTTGTCTGTACAATATACGTTAAATATGACTAAAGATGAATTTATAGCAACTGTATAATTTTTATGAACTACATAAAATTGCTTCCATGAAATACGTGGGTTTAGTAATCAAAGCGAGATACATACGAGGGAGTGGTGTAGGGTATTATATAGTCGGCCCCGCCCGACTTTAGCCTTTCCTTACTTGTTTCAATTATATCCCTTAAAAGTACGAATTTCGAAAAATCCCTCTATTTTACGTGTCTATGTAATTAGAGGGATGTACATACCGAATTTCATGATTCTAGCTGTTGTCGTATCATTGGTATCATATTTTATCCCTTTTTGTCCCATTTCGCCCGCTAAAACTTTTATTTTATTTCTGGTGCTTCCAAGCTACAAGAGGAATATCCGCAACAAATTTCAAATGTATGAAAATCAGAAATTTAATTAAAAAACTATGGCTATTAATATTTTTATACTATGTATATATATAATGGAAATAATACTTCAATTTATAAAGTAAATATAAGGCAGCAATCATAAATACCCTAAATATTGGGGGACAGAGAGTGCATTTTCAGCTACAGTTGTTTTGTTGGTTGTATTTCCATCCTATTTTAATTTCAAAAGTATACAGAAATGTCTACAGCGAATTTCATGGTTCTAGCTGCATCCATTTGTTTGGTACAGTTTTTATCCCCTTTTTCCATTTTACACCCTAAAAGTACGAATTTCGAAAATTTCCTTTATTTTATGTGTCTACGCAATCAGAGGAATGTATACGCCGAATTTTATTATTTGCAGCCGTTTGGTTGGTACTATTTTTATCCCTCTATCCACATTTAACTCCTTAAAAGTACGAATTTAGAAAAAATACTTTTATATTATGTATATACTATATTAGAGGAATGTACAATGTACAGCGTACCAGGTTACAAGTAAAAAAAAAAAGTTCGCCGTACACCTTCGAATATGAAGTATTATTGAAAGGTAGTTTCAAAAAAATTTTTTTTATTTTTTTATGCCGAACGTGTGGGGTCGCGCTTTTACATTTTTCTATATAACTTCTGCATTTATAAACGGATTTTAAAGTGTGATACATCGATGTTTTTGTCCGATTTTTTTGTCTTTGAAGTCATTGAGCTCAAACATGATTCATGATTTTATGCGAGCTTTAATTTTCGATTATTAGAGTGGTACATTAGGGTAGTAGCAACTGAGAAATGATGGGTAAGTACCAGAAGGGGGTGCTTGAGCTCAATGACTTCAAAGACAAAAAAATCGGCCTCGTCGAGACAAAAACATCGATGTATCACACTTTAAAATCCGTTTATAAATACAAGTTATATAGAAAAATGTAAAAGCGCGACCCCTACGTTCGGCATAAAAAAATAAAAATTTTTTTTTTGAAACTACCTTTCAATAATACTTCATATTCGAAGGTGTACGGCGAACTTTTTTTTTGAGGTACGCCCTAATGTACATGCCAAATTTCGTGTTCCTATCTGTTGTCGTTTGATAGGAACCATTTTTATCCCTTTTTGTTCCATTTCGCCCCCTACAAATAAAAATCACTCTATTGTGCGCTTTTATGCTATAAAGGGAATGCGAATTGCAAATATCAAGTGAATACACGCTAATATGTTCAAAAAACATGCTGAAATACTCTAAATATTATGGGTATTTTCAGTCCTTGTGAGAGAAAAATTTTTCCCTCTGGGCCGATTTCGTCCACTTTCAATCCCAACCGATCTGCAACCATAAGACACATTTAGGGAAAATTTTAACCTCCTAGCTCATTTCGTTCGGCCGTTATCGTGCTATACATGGCTATATCGTCTTAGAATTTTACCACGACCCAGAATATTTATACTTTACGGGGTCTCCGATGAATATTTTAAGGTGTTACAAACGGAATGACAAAGTGAATATACCCCCATCCTGGAGGTGGAGGGTATAAAGATAACATTTCACTCAAAATAAAAAATAATTTTTTAAAATTGTCCCCAACAGCAATATCAATGTGTGTGTGAAAACAAATTTTGAAAAAATTTTATGTTAAGAATGTTCGACTTGGCTGGATAATTTATTATCCAGTGTAAAAAAGTCAACACAAAATATTTTTTTTGAAAATTTGTTTTGATACAGAGCCATGTTCGTCTGTCTGTCCGTCCGTCTGTCTGTTGAAAGCATGCTAGCTTCCGAACGAAATGAGCTTGGAGGTTTAATTTTTACGAAAAGTTGTCTTATGGCTGTAGATCGGTTGGGATTGAAAGTGCGAAATCGGCCCATAGGGATTTTTTCCTAAAAGGGCTGAAAATATAATAAAATATTTAGATTATTTAAGCAAAATGGTACCAATGGTAGAATAATAAAATTCAGTGGTTACACTCGTCTTTCTTCGTAGACACACACAATATGAGTATATCTCCAAAATAGTACTTTTAGGGTCAAAATTTAAAAAAAATATTAAAAGTGGTACAAAGCAAGCAGATGTACCTAGAATCATGAAATTAGATGTATTCATTTCAATATGGAAACACAACGGATCTTTGAAATTTGTAAATGATACAGTCACTCTGTTTGAAGATGAATCAAGAAATTGCAAATGAGAGAAATCGGCCCTGAGGGAAAATGTGTCTCTCTAATGACGACTGACAATACACCTTAGAGTACATTTTTGAAGACTGCTCCCTCATGTTCACTTTTCGATTACAATTGCAGTATTATATATAGTAGTAGGCTATTATTATTATAATAATGGAGCAATGAAATTTATTTAAAACAGTGCGCATAAGTATGTCTTATAGTTTGAAATATTAAACAAATATAAAAATGCGTATTAAGAATATCACAATTTTCCAAATATGTTCTATTCTTCTTTTTAAAGTGTTCAGCTTTTAATCTACCGGTAATACTATGGAATACGCTCCGTGGTGGAGGGTATATAAGATTCGGCCCGGCCGAACTTAACATCTTTTTACTTGTTTTAAATTTCTGTTTTATATGCACTTGACATTTGTTGCGTCCATTCCTTTTGTAGCCTGAAAGCACCAAAAAGTAAATAAATTTTTTAGCGGGCCAAATGGTACGAAAAGGGATAATAATGGTACCAATGATAGGATAATAGCAAGAAACATGAAATCTGGAATGTACATCTAATACTAATTGCGTAGATATGTAAAATAGAGGGATTTTTCGTACTTTTAATGGATGCAATTGGAAAAAGGGGATACAAATTGTACCAACCAAACCACTGAAGTTGATATTGTGAAATTTGGTGTGCATCTGGCTGTGAAGTAAAAAGTTTTTTTTCGAAATTTTTAGCCGGATAATTGGGCGAATGGGGATCAAAATGGTACCAAACAAACGGCTGCAGCTATATTAATGAAATTCGGTGTGTACATTTCTCTGACTGCGGTGACGCGAAAAATAAAGAGATGCTTCGATATTCGTACGATCAGGATCTAAATATGATTAAATTTGGCATCAATCAATCGGCTGTAGCTAGAATCATGAATTCAGTATTTTCACTCGCCTGTCTACGTAGACGTGGAAAAAAGAGGTACGAATTTATCTAATTTCATACTTTTAAGGTCAAAATGGAAAAAGGAGTGCCAATCAAACGGCTATAGCTAAAATCATGAAATTGGGTGTGTATATTCCACTCTGAAACATATTGAATCTTCAATATTTGAACTTTTCCAATCTGACGTTTAAGCTGTAGTTGGGATCAAGAAATTGCAAATGGGAAAATCGGAATTGAGGGAAATTGTTTCTTTTATTAATATTTAGCGCACATTTTTGAAGATTGCTGTCCAATGTTGCTTTTCGATTCCACTTGAAGTTTTATAATTATATAGTAGAGGACTATTAATATTAAAATAATGAAGCATCACAATTTTCCTAATATGGTACGCGCAATTCTATGCAACGTTGACAGTATCTAATCTGGAGTAAAGGGTACAGAAGACTCGGCCCGGCCGAACTTAAAGCCTTTTTAGTTCGAAAGTGACATTTTCAACATCTGGGACATGGAAGAAAATGCATGGCATCGTAAAACCGGTCCAGCCCAACTTTAGCCTTTCCTTAATACTTGTAAAATGAGTTTGCAAATTTTGGTTCTGAAAACCCCTCAAACTATTTTCAATGTGACATCATTTAGGATCAATCGAAAGGTATTTTTTAGAATGTTCCCAAAAAATATTTTTGTTGTCAAATTAAAAAAACTTTACACGTGTGATAATACGAACAATGAGTAATTCTATTCTAAGAAAATTATATTTAAATATATATCCCTTTGTGACTTAAATTTCGAAAAATCCGTTGTTAGTACAATTGTTAATGGCCTAGTTTACTCCTATTTGTGCCGCTTGCGCTCGTACAAATTTTGAAAAAAAATAGTTTATGTTGTACTCAGAGAAATGTACACTCCGAATTTCTAATAGCCTTTTCAGATTCTGGCTGAAAACTTTGGTTATCCCAAATCCCCATTTTCATCACTTTTGATCCGCTTCCCCTTTAAAGTACACATTTCGATATAATCCAAATAAATCGGCCTTTTTAAACCCGACCTATTTTGATTTTTTATAAAATTTGCTGCATTTGTTTTCCCCGTTGCAGCAATTTTTTGACGTCTAAATTTTGGCATTATTCAATATAGTTTTTATTTTATGATTCGTCAAATTTGGAAATATATAGTGTTTCTAGAAAAGGGAAAGCCCTTGAGTGCAGCTTTAACACAGTAAATTGTCCATATCCTGGAGGAACAAGGATGTTCAAAGTGTCAACATATTTTTTTATCCTTGATTAGTTTTTTTTGAATAATTTGTCAGAAAATAGCCTGCAATTCTCCACAAAACCTGTCAAAATTTCAGGATGGGATCATCATGGGATCGGGATGATTCCTTGAGGATCAAAAATTAAAATAAGTTGCGGTTCGGAAAATCCAAAAATCAGAATTAACGATCAGTACCTTTCTAACGAGCCCTTTTCTGGTAGTATTGTCGAGTAGAACAAGATTCTGTATTTCAAATTTCTCAAATCTAGCCACAGCCGCTTAATTGGTGCCAAATTTTGTCCCATTTAGATCGTGAAGGCGGGAATATTGAAAAAGCTCTTTATTTTTCGCGTCTACACAGTAAAATAAATGTGCACATCGAATTTCATTATTATAGCTGTAGTCGTTTGGTTGGTACCAGTTTACCCTCATTCGCCCTATTTTCCGTATAAAAGTACAAATTTCGAAAAAATATTTTTTGTTTCGCATCTTCACAGTCAAATATACGTGTAAACAACCGATTTTTCGTAACTTTGCACACTTATAACCCTATAACTTAGTTTGTTGTCAACCGTTATTTGATGTGAACATCGACTGAACATCACATTGCAAAAATTTGCCGGATCCGTTGGATAGATCGCCAGAAAATGTTCCGGTGAAAATGAAAATTGTGCAAAAATATCCAATTTGTATTTTTGTTTGTCGTGCTCTACCGAAAAGATAATTTTCAAAAAAACATTGACGAATTTTAATACTATTATTTTCTTTGCATAAGTTGGCGTGAAAAGCTTTGTTTACAAATTTGGTCTTTTGGTAACCCACAATTTTTTCGTAGATCATTTTAATCCTTTTGAAAGGATTTTTATTTTCAAATTGGCCCATAAAGAGAGGAGCTAGAGGTTTAGATATTCTACAAAAATATTCCTCGTAAACTTCTGCAATATTGTTCTGACAATTAGAATTTTCTCAGACATTAACTTATAACCGTATTTTCACTTAGTACAGGGTGATTTTTTAAGAGCTTGATAACTTTTTTTAAAAAAAAAAACGCATAAAATTTGCAAAATCTCATCGGTTCTTTATTTGAAACGTTAGATTGGTCCATGACATTTACTTTTTGAAGATAATTTCATTTAAATGTTGACCGCGGCTGCGTCTTAGGTGGTCCATCCGCTTAGTCCAATTTTGGCATTTCCACGTTTTTGAGTAACAGAGACCCAATTGGTGCGAACGGCGACGAATCGAAAATTGGTGGTCATCATTAACACTGGCCGATACAGCTGCGATATTTTCTTCAGTTCGCACTCTACGTAAGCGTGTTGGTGGTTTAATGTCCAACAATGTAAGTTTGGTGCGAAATTTAGTCACAATAGCCCGAATAGCCGCTTCAGTGGGTCGATTAAACTGACCATAAAATGGAAGCGCGCAATGAACTTTCTTAACAGAGCACGCATTTTGATAATAAAATTCAATAATTTGCAAGCGTTGTTCGTTTGTAAGACGATTCATGATGAAATGTCAAAGCATACTGAGCATCTTTCTCTTTGACACCATGTCTGAAATCCCACGTGATCTGTCAAATACTAATGCATGAAAATCCTAACCTCAAAAAAATCACTCTTTATAATGCTTCCTTCGCTGACAATAAATATAATTAAATCTGTTTTTTTTGCTGTGTACATATTCATGTATGTAGCACATACATACATATATGTACATATGTATGTCTACAAAAAATGTCTGTACTGAAAATTTTCTGTTTATTTATTGATGACAGGAAGATGCAGAAACAAATGAAGAAATAACGACATCTCGTAAGTGTACATTTCCGAATTGCTCAACAATTTGATACCAACATTCCGTTACAGCTGCTGAGGTTTACGGAAGCGACAGAGAACAAAATATTTCCCGCTAAGGAGGTTGGCACAGAGACCGCGTCGGATGAATGAATATCATCATCACTCCTATCAGAATAGTCCCGCCAATGAGGTTGACGCAGAGACAGATCGGATCCCCCAATTAATACATATATATTTCAAGGTAACACAATTGCATAAAATTGAGATGTTTTATTCTCCAACAAAACATGAGCATTTTCCTTTTTACTTTAAAGTACTTGTACTATGAATAACAAGTAAGGAAAGGCTAAAGTCGGGCGGGGCCGACTATATGATACACTCCACTTTCTATCCGAATACAATTCAATTCCGTAATAAATTTAAAACGGGAAGGATTTTTGTATGCTTCCTAATCATAGGCTAATATGACCTGACCCAATTTGTCAAATCGAGAAGAATATTTGTATCGGGGCTATATCCAAACATTGAATGATGTTACCCACTACACAATAGGTTCTTCCAATTCAAGTATAACATGTTATGCTCAATTTAAAGAAATTCTCTGAAAACAAGTGGTTATGGGGCTGAAAAAGTCAAGTCGGGAGCGAAAATTTTATGGGAGCAATATATAAATCTAAACCGATCTGACTCATTTTCAACATGGGTGTTTCTAGTTTCAATAAGATATTTTGCCAAATTTGAAGAACATCTGTTAAAATATGTGTTTTCTAGAGCAGAAAAAGTCAAATCGGGAATCTGAACCGATCTGACCTATTTTACCACATGTGTTCATAGTTTAAATATAAGCTGTTTTGCCAAATTTGAAAACAATCTGATAAAATATGTGGTTTCTAGAGCGGAAAAAGTCAAATTGGGAGCGAAATTTGTATGGGAGCTATATAGAAATCTGTACCGATATGACTCATTTTCACAATGGGTGTTTCTAGTGGAAATATAAGATATTTTGCCAAATTTGAAGAAATTCTGTTAAAATATGTGGTATCTAGCGTGAAAAGAGTAAAATCGGGAGCAAAATCAGTATGGGAGCTATATCTAAATCTGAACCGATTTTCTTCAAATTAAAACATCGTTGTGCAAAGTTTCATTTTGTTCTAACAACAATTGCCACCTGGACTTTGATTACAAGAATAGATGAACAGACGGACGGACATTGCTAAATCGACTCAAAAAGTGATTCTAAGTCGATCGGTATACTTAATAATGGGCCTATCTCGTTTCCTTTTGGGTGTTACAAACAAATGCACAAAGACATAATACTCGGTGGTGTTTCACACCATTTCACAGTAGGTGTAAGTAAAGTGAGTTCTCAGTGGTATTTTGTTCAGTGAAGCAAACTGATTTCCGAAACCCTTCTAAAAAATTGATTATAATTGACATTTATATGAGTGATCTAGTTTCATCCAAAATCAAGTGAGGTGAGACTCAGAACAGCCCCGATTGTGATAAACGAATTCCAATTTCAACAATTTGTTTATGTAAATAAATAGATACAAAATCAACAATCCATTTTATTGAATTCACAAATTATTTAATCAATTTTTTTTAATAATTATCAAATACTAGATTCTTATACCTGGTGCTGCCTGGTTTCTGAAGAAGAATTATTTCGTTATCACTGCTTATATCACATCTAAAAATTAGATTAAGGCATAACACTGAGCATTGGGTGAATACAGCAACGGCAGGGAGAGGAGTTTGTCAACTGTAGCTGCATACTGACTCTGTTTTGTTTTTTTCTTGTTTGTCTGTTCTAATGGTGGGTAAGTTTAAAGTACAATTTGCCAATGTACGAGGGTTGAGAGCGAATTTTTTTGCCGTGTACGCTCATGTACAATTCCATCGGCCTGATGTTTTTGCTCTTTGTGAGACCCAGGTGTGTGAGGATTCTGATCCACAGGATTTTCACATTCCTGGGTATCACACCCTATCCCTCTTTATCCCCCACAGAGGTCTTTTGGTATACGTACGTAATAATATAGTGTTTCAGAGCCGGCATAACTTAAACTCTGAAAATCCAGAATTTAACTCCCTTTGGGTTAAATTCAAGATTGGAACACACGTACTACATTTCGGATTTGTGTATAGAAGTCCAAACGCGGAAAGGGAGGTATCCCTAAATGGCTTTGACGCCCTTTCCGATTCAATTACAAAAATTTTAGAGGATTGTCCTGACAGTGAAATTGTGGTTGCTGGCGATTTCAATGTCCATAATTCCTCTTGGCTTGCCCATTCGGTTGCTGGCGATTTCAATGTCCATAATTCCTCTTGGCTTGCCCATTCGAGTCACTCAACACCGGAGGGTCAATACGCCGAGCTTTTTGCCGCGCATAATGATTTGACGCAACTAGTGAATGAACCGACTCACATTCCGTGTGTCCAAGGGCAACACTCTAATATTCTTGATCTTTTCTTAACATCACACCCTGAAAAGTATGAAGTTAACGTTCTAGCACCTCTTGGTAATTCGGATCACTGCATTGTTTCAGCATCCTTTTCGTATTCCGCTCTTCGTGTCGCTTCGACCCCAGCCCCAAAGCGGACAATATATATATACGAAAAGGCACGTTGGGCCGAGCTCAACAACTTTTTCCAGCATTTCAATTGGAAACTTTGTTTTCTTAATGGTGATATAGATGCTGCGGCTGAAATGATTGAAAATATTATCTTGATTGGAATGAAGTCATTTATTCCAATTAAAGTTATTTCGGATAAACCATCTAACAAAAGTTGGTTTAACCAGACATGCAAGGCTGCTGTCAGATCCAAAGAGGAAGCATTCAGGAAATGGCGTTTAAATAAAAATGCCACTACTGATCTGCTACGCAAGCAGGCAAGAACCATGTGTGCCAGGGTACTTAGACGTGAAAAGTTTCTGTACGAACAACGTCTTCGTGCTAAAGTTCTTGCTTCTCCCAGGGGAAGTAAGAGCTTTTGGTCATTTGTGAGAAGAGTAAAGGATAACTCCTCATCTATCCCAACTCTTGTTAAAGATGACCAGGTATTCACTAACCCGGTTGACAAAGCTAACCTATTGGCTGAAATGTTTGCAAGGAATTCATCCTTGCCGGAAAGCAATCAACCACTCCCCGTGATCGAAAATGTATCTAGTTCCATGCCTCACATATTTTTTCGAACACGTGGAGTTAAAAGGGTTCTCGCAAATCTCGACGTAAATAAAACTCCAGGCCCGGATGGCATTTCAGCACTTGTCCTATGTAAGTGCTCTTCGACGCTTGCCCGTCCCCTTCGTAATCTTTTCAACCTTGCATAGCGTGCAGGGGTTTTCCCAGCGCGTTGGAAGATTGCGAACATCCAGCCCATCCCTAAAAAAGGTGAGGCTAATAATCCTGCTAACTATCGACCGATCGCGATTTGCTCAGCGCTTTCGAAGGTTATGGAGAGTATGGTTAACCACCATCTTGTGAGGTATTTAGAAACTAATGGCTTACTTAATGATCGACAGTATGGCTTCCGTAGGAATCGATCTACGGGAGACCTGATGACACTGCTATCCGAAAAGTGGAATCGATCTATTCACAAGCTTGGTGAGAGTAAGGTCGTTGCTCTAGATATCTCCAAGGCCTTTGATAGAGTTTGGCACGGCGCACTCATATCAAAGCTTATCGCTTTTGGTGTTGGTAGTGACTTCTCTCGATTTATATCGAGCTTTCTCAGAGATCGCACTATACGTGTTGTTGTAGATGGGTTCTCATCCGACGAGCATAGGTTAACCGCAGGAGTACCACAGGGCTCTGTCCTTTCCCCCTCCCTTTTTCTTATTTTCATCGACGACCTCTTGGATCGGACTGTGAATCCAATATACTCATTCGCGGATGACAGCAACCTCTGTCATTCATACTCATTCGATCATAGACCAAGTCGTCAAGAAATTGAGGATAAAAGGCGATTGATGGATGAGTTACTTAGCCAGGATTTGATGGCCATTTCTGAATGGGGTCGTGAGAATAGAGTAGATTTTAATGCACGTAAGACCCAGTGCTCCTTGTTGTCTCACAAACGATTCACTGATCCAACGGTGTCGTCGATTTTAATGAACGGTGTAGATATTGAGCAATCAGATGCTCTCGATGTTCTCGGCATGAAAATACAACGTGATGTTCGATGGACAAAACATGTATTTGATGTGTCGAAAGATGCCTTCAAATGTTTAGGCCTTCTAAAAAGATGTAAAAAATATTTCACACCCTCTGATCTTCTCAATATCTACACTACCTACATCAGACCAAAGATGGAATACAACTCCCATATATGGTCGGGAGCTCCAGCTTCATCACTGGAGCTACTTGACCGTGTCCAGAGGAGGGCGATGGTGTTGATAGGTGATGGTAGGATATCCAATTCTATTGTCTCCCTTGAACACCGTCGTAATGTTGGTTGTGTGTCATTGTTCTATCGATACTTTCATGGTGTTTGTTCTTCGGAAATTCGTGATCTTATACCGCCCGTGAGAACGTTCGGTAGAGATACGCGACTTTCCAGGAACGCTCACCCATTTGTTGTCGATTGGACAACCGACCGCACTACACATTACAGAATAAATTCGTTCTTCGCCCGTACTATCCGTATGTGGAATCGACTTCCGGCAAATATCTTTCCCTCCAATTACGACATTCAGAGATTCAAAACAGATGTCAACAGACACTACTCCCTCTTTCCTCCTTCCAATACCTTATCTTCCTTCTACCAACGCAATGCACTGCATTTATAGGGGACATCCCCTGAGTGTTGGTTCAGTGAAAAAAAAAAAAACTGACAATCACCCGCACATCCGCCCACCAAAACGAGAATAAACAAGTAAGGAAAGACTAAAGTCGGTTGGGCCGACTATATGATACCCTCCTCTTTCAACCTCATTACAACTCAAGTCGGTGAAAAAGTGAAATTAGTAAGATTTTTGTATGGACCAATTCGGCCCACTTTCAACATAGGTGAATCTAGTTGAAATATAACGTAGAGCGAAAAAGTCAAATAGGGAATGACATTTGTATCGATACTGTATAAAACACTTTCACCATTTGACATATAACTTGTTCTGTTCTGTCTGTCAAGAAAATAAGCGTACAAATTTGGAAACTAAACAAAAGAAGTAAGTTGGAATTGCATATATGAAAATTTTGTCTTCCTTAAGGTACAAGGTGTATAAATAAAAGGCGATCGCGGAATCACGGATATACGTTTTGATGGCCTCTGTGGAAATTTGAACATTTTTCAACATCAATCATTGATTATAATTATGTATGTATATTATTATTATTGTAACCTGCTTCAAGTCATATGACGACGTATAAATATTCCTCTTAAGTTTGTGTTTAGTGGTCAAAATAAACATTTAAGTTTCAAAAACAAGAAGGTATACTTCTTTAGAATATCAGTAAAAATCCAGCGAAATTAGCTTTTATTTGATGTTGTAGGAAAAGGATTACGGTGTCCTTTCCTAGGTGGTGATATTTTTAGTTTTTAATTTTTTATAATTTTATGTTAGTATATCCTAACCAGACAAAAACGTCCAAGATGGATAATACTAATTTTTTTATTATTTTATTATGAAGTCCAAAAATGTCCACATCTTATAATCCATGCGCTTAAACTAAATCAACTGGTTTATTTGGCAACTCATAAGCGATTGCATTTTATTTTCACAAACAACTTAAACCTTACTTACAAAAATCATCCTAGAAATTAACTGTAACTCTTAAAACAATAAGTGGGTGCATTGAGTGATGAGAGTTAGTATATCCACTAACAGTCATAGCATTTAATACACAAAAACAAACGGTAATGATATACAAAGCATATAAGAAAACAAACATATAAAAAGATTCAGTGAACAGGCTTCCAATAATTATGGACCTGTTTGCCTCCAGCTGAGGCTATAGTTAATTGAAAACACTATAAATTTTATTTATTTTACGAGACGGTAAAACAGCTGGTTTTGACATATACGAAACAACATCAAAAGGAACACAATTGGAATGTTACCGCCATCTACATGTCAGACCGGTTGTAATGTCATTTAGACTTCTGTTAAGATCGATCATATGATCGAACTTAAACAATGAGAATGAGTTTAAACAAAATTGAGTTATTCTTTAAACTCATGACAAATTACGTAAGCACGTTCTCAAAACAAATTAAAGGTATGTGTGAAATGATAAGATATGTGTAAATGGTTTAGATTAGTGTAAAAATGTCTAGTATTATATTCAACGTCCACTACAATGTACATTTCAATTAATTCTAAAGGTGCTTGTATCCTACTCATTTCGAGCAAGAACGCCACATCTTGTATTTGGTAACTTTACACGAGCAAGATTTAAAGATTACACAACAAAAAATCATAAACCTAACATGATTCTACTCTAATTATAAAATAAATATATAATCTTATATTAAGAGGAGAGACCATTTTAGATGTGATGGTTTATAATCTTTAAATCACTCTTCTGAAAAAATACCAAATAAAAGATGTGAAATTCTTGCACGAAATGAGCGATATACACAAAAACTACACTTTACTTTTGGTTTAATAAATAATACTACAGGATAATTGTCTTAATTTTTAAGAATAACTCGTCAAGTTTATTTGTTTTGGGCTGAAACTTTATCTCAAAAACCAAAAGACTATGCAAGCTAAGATATTGTGGTGCTGATATACGAGGTGAGACGCTTTACAACAAATTAAAAAGAAAAATACTAATATATCAATTCATAATTTTCAGATGAATCCGAATGACTTTATTTATATAAAAAGTAACACCTACATAAATGAAGAATATGGGTTGGGAAAAATGCTTGCCAGAAAGATTATTTAAATCAGCTTAAATTTTTATACACTCGACGAAAGTGTTATGTCTTTGGGCATTTGTTTGTAACACCCAAAAGGAAACGAGTTAGACCCATCGTTTATTATACAGATCGGCATAGAATCACTTTCTGAGTCGATTTAAAGTTCGATCTTAAAATGGCACAAGTAAGTTTTATGGATCAAGGACGAATGCTATTTAATTTGAGGCAAATCGGTTCAGATTTAGATATAGCCCCATACAAATGTCGCTCCCATACAAATGTCGTACTCTTCGATTTTGTCGATTTTTTCTGTAAATTTTGACACTTGGTTGAAAGTGGGACTATAAAAATTACTGTTTTTTTGAAAATTTGGAAAAATTAAAAAACATAGTAATTAACAAAAAAAATATTTTTGATTTCCTCCATTTTTTAGCACCCACTAAAAAGCACCCCTTGGATACTTTGAGTTGTTTCTGATTACTCGTTAATAAAACATAGCTTTTTTAAAAATCGTTAAATAGTAGTTCTTTTTTCAGTCTTCTGCTCATAACTTCGTCAATAATGGTCCGAATTGGATATTCTTTTTTTGGTGTTTTTGTTGTTTGAAGTACTTTTCAGAAAAAAATATTGAAAAAATAATCACAATTATTGATTTTTTTAATTAAAACATTATTTTTTAATTGTTTATACTCTTCGATTTTGTCGATTTTTTTCTGTAAATTTTGAGACTTGGTTGAAAGTGGGACTATAAAAATTACTATGTTTTTTAATTTTTTTTAAAATTTGGAAAAATTCAAAAACACAGTAATTTTTATTGGTACACTTTCAACCAAGTCTCAAAATGTACAGAGTAAATAGACGTTTAAATAAACATTTTTCCGAGAAAATCATAGAGTATAAACAATTAAAAAAATAAAGTTTAAATTTATTTTTGGTTTTTCAAAAAATTAAAAAACATATAAATTTACAGAATAAATAGATGTTTAATTAAAAAAATCGACAAAATCGAAAAGAACAAACAATTAAAAAATAAAGTTTTAATCTAAAGAATTAAAATTTGTATACAAAAACATTGTGGATATTTTTTTCAATATTTTTTCTGAAAAGTACTTCAAAAAAACAAAAATACTAAAAAAAGAATATCCAATTCGGACCATTACTGACGAAGTTATGAGCAAAAGACTGAAAAAGCAACTACTATTTAACGATTTTTAAAAAAGCTATGTCTTCTTAACGAGTAGTCAGAAAAAACTCAAAGTACGCATGGTGGTGCTTTTTACACAAAAACAAATTTAAAAAAACAAAATTAAAAAAAATGGAGGAAATCAAATTTTTTTAACAGTCCGATTTGCCGTGAAATACCCCATATACAAATGTTGCTCCCAAATGTTTAACCGATTTTGGCCAAATTTACATATATTATATATCGCCTATAAACATACAGTGTGAAGCGTGTCACATCGTTCCATGTTTCAATATACCCCCTTTCAGATGTCCTTTCCAATTTAACATTCTTTGTCAAATACATATATTTACAGGATACAAAAATCCTTCCCGATTTTACTTTTGTACAGAATTGAATTGTAATAGGACAGAAAGTGGAGTGTATCATATAGGCGGTTCCGACCGACTTTAGCCTTTCCTTACTTGTTTACTTCTAAAGACGTTTCAATCTTCAGACTCCTCAAATCATATATGAATTTTCTTTACCCTATTTACTGTGGAATCAGTTGCAGTTCCAAAACCAAAGACGACAGTGCTCAAAACAATTCTAAGAATTTCTCATATATGTTTCGTATGAAACTTTTCGTATATATATATATATATATATATATATATATATATATATATATATATATATACATATATAATTGTCAAGTTTGAGGAAAATTGTGTTGTTTCTGGAAAGGAAAAAGTCAAATCGGAATCAAGATTTGTATGGGAGCAATATCTAAATCTGCAACGATTTACTTTAAATTAAATAGCGTCCGTCCCTGACCCACAAAACTAACAAGTGCCAATTTTGGGAACGATCGGACAATAAAAGCGACCTGTACTTTGATTACAAGAATATATGGACAGACAGACAGACGGACATTGCTAAATCGATTCAAAAAGTGGTTCTAAGCCGATTGGTATAATTAATAATGGGTGCATCTCGCTTCCTTTTGGGTGTTACTAACAAATGCACAAAGACATAATACCCTAGAGTAGGGTATAAAAATCCGGCATCAAATTTATGTTTCTCGTGATCAGTAATATAGACATGAACATAATTTTGGCATGCTAGCTCACAAAAATTCTTTTACTTCAAAAAAAATCCTAAATCCGTCGTATACTTGATTATTCAGGAGATCAAACATAGCTCTAAACAAGTAAGGAAAGGCGATGGGACTGGGCAGACTATATAATACCCTACCCAGTTCAATTCGGTGAACAAAGTGAAATCGGAAGGATTTTTGCATGGTACCTTTACCATGGGTAAGGTCTGTGGGTCTGGAGCGAAAAAATAAACTCGGGAAGGACAATTGTGTGGGAATTATTTCAAAATGTGGAACGATGCGACCCACCTTCGTCATAGGTGCTTCTAGTTGAAATGTAATGTGATTTGGCAAATTTGAAGAAGATTGACATGCTTCATAAATAATATAGAGGCATTGTATATAGGAGCTATGTAAATCCGAAACGATCTGGTCCATTCTAGTTGAAATATATGGTGTTGTACCAAATTTGAGTTAGGATCTGACATTAATTGTGACCTGTACATGGAAATTACTAAATCGACTCAGAAAGTGATTCTAAGCCGATCCGTATAATAAACGATGGGTCTATCTCGTTTCCATTTGGATGTTACAAACAAATTCACAAATACATAGAGGTTATTTTGAACGCGTCCTGCCCACGAGCGGAAAATGGTAAAAGTGCATTTTTTTGGGAGAACTCATAAAAAAACCAATCTTTCATTTTAGTCGGGAACATCGATAACTTTTGTTCTGAAGCTACTCTATATATATGCACCAATTTTATTTATATTATATATATATTTATTTTTTATATGCACCCATCCATCATTATTGGTGCTGAAAATTGAAACAAAATCTGCCCAGCAATTTGCCCAGCGTGGTTGCGGACAGACTCTAAGGTTTTATAATATTAATAGTGATGTTGATTCTGTGTTAATGGGAAATTTTATTCTTACTTAGTGTATTTTTCTTCTTTTAAGGAAGCTTTAAATGTGCCAGTTAGTATAATAGTGGTCTAAGTCACACTTTATCCGTTTTGAAAATATGCAATGGTTGAGTCAATTGAAAAATATTTTTCCAACGAAGCACAATTTTTTTCTATGAATACCCTAATATTATATCGGACCACTACTTTCAAAGAATGCATTGACTAGACCACTTTCATTCCTCTCGAAATTTAAAAATTAAAGAAAAAATATTTGATTTATTTCGCAAAAGTAATATTTCCTTAACAAAAACAAGTCAAAACGGCGTTAATTACGGCCGGACCGAACTTTATATACCCTCCACCATGTATTGTATTCCACAGAGACTGTCGATTTTCGAAGAAGTGCAGTAATATTAATAGAAAATATAAAATTTTTTAATATAGCCAAACCAAAACAAATACAAACAATGAAAAAAAAATATAAATAAATATATTTTTTGTTATTATTTCAAACCACGCTTATAAGGCAATGCACCCAATACGTTTATATATCGAAATAATACTTCAAGTAAATTAAAAAAAAACTATTTATATTTTCAAAAAGCATAAACACCATAAATATTGGTTGACAGTGAAATGCAAAATAACCTAACTTCATGATTCAACCAATTCTTGCCGTAAAAGTAAAAAGTTCGTATTTGGAAAAATCTTTTTATTTTGCGTGTCCATGCAGTCAGCGGAATGTATACACCGAATTCCATGATTCTAGATGCGGCCATTTGGTTAGTACCATTTTTACCCCATTTTTCCTATGGTGCACGTTTTTGTCATAGTGGGAATGCGCACACCCAATATCAAGTAAGTACAAGCAGACATATTAAAAAAACATGCTTAAATACTCTAAAATATTAGGAGTTATTTTGGGTATCTTTAGTCCTTGTGAGGACATTTTTTCCTTTTGTGTCGATTTCGCCCAGTTTTAATCCTAACTGATCTACGACTTAAGACGCATTTATGGAAAATATTGACGTCCTAGCTAGATGCTAACGTGCTTTAAACAGACGGACGGATATGGCTAGATCGTCTTAGAATATTATGACGGTCAAGAATATATTCCTTTTTTTAAACCGTATAGGAAAAACGTAATCTACATTAAATTCTAAGAAAATTCTTCGAAGAAACCATGTATCTAAAATAAAATCGTAATCGCGGAGCCTCTCGATTTGAAAATATGATTGCGTGAATATTTTTTTAATGAAAAAAAAATGAGTGTAGAAAAAATATAAAGTCCAAAAGAACTACCTTACTAAACAATTTTATTCAGAAAATTCGATTTCTTTTTAGAAAAAGCTATTTTGTCTGACATTTATTTTTTTGTCAAAGGCATTTCTAAGTCGAGAGGCGCGGATTAGGGTTTTATTTTAGACCCAATGCTTCATCGGAGAATTTTCTTAGAATTTAATGTGGATTACGATTTTTATTTTTTTTCATCCATACAATTCAATCCGCCCTAATATATATACTTTATAGGGTCTCAGGTCGATATTTCAAACGGAATGACAAAGTTAGTATGCCCCCATCCTGGAGGTGGAGGGTATAAAAAGAAAGCATAAAATATTTATTATTATTTATTTTATATATTAAATATATAAATATTTACAGGTTGTTCGCCCAGAAACTTTATATTGAAATTATTATTTACTTTTCAAATAATTTCATTTTATATGTTATTCAATTTATCTGAATCGCTTAAATCGCATTATAAATAAAGAAATGTTTGTTTACATCGCCCCACTTCAATGTTAGTGATGTGGCTTAGTAATTTATACCACTTTCAAACTAACACTAAAGACAATTTTGGTATGCGTAAAATGAGAGGAGTTACTGTAACGGTACATGTTTTTTAAATGTCAAAAAGAAAAGTTCTTAAATTAGAGATCTGATCAAAGTAACATTGTTGAAATTAATCGAGTATGGATTCTAGTCAGATTGTAATTCAATAGAATGAAGACTATTTTTCTTACTGTGTCAACTCATATTGAACCACATTAAAGTGAACAATATTACCGGCAGAACAGAGCCAGTCGACTTCACGTATAGTGCAATAAAATATTGGGCAAATTATGATTTTTTGCTGATAGCGATATTTGTTAAATAAATTGTGATGTTTCATTATTATAATTTTGAAATAAAATTAATTAAATACTTTAAACACCACGCCCACTGATAGAATATGTCTACACATATATTGTAGTATATATGTATATATATCAGAGTAATTCTTCTGAAATTCCATTATATTTCGGGTTCACAGTGGAATGTATACACCTAATTTGCTACCAGTTTTATCTCTTTTACCCCATTTTATCCCTAAAAGTACGAATTTGGAGAAAAAGTTTTGTTATGCGTTTGTTTGAAATGGGGCAAAAACGGATAAACATGGTACCTACTTTTATCCCTTTTTGACCCATTCACCACCTACAAATAAGAATCGCTTAATGATGCACGTTTATGATATAAAAGGAATAGGCATAACATATATCAAATAAATATAAGCAGACATACTCGAGAAACATGTTTAAATACTCGAAATATTAGGGATATTTTCTGTACTTGTTAGGGAAATTGTTTCCCTCTGGACCGATTTTAATGACAATCAACAATATATATACTTTATAGGGTCGTTATTTCCAGGCGTTACAAACGGAATGACAAACTTAGTATACCCCCATACTGAAGGTGGAGGACATAAAAAGTAACCATAGAATAAATTAACCAAAATTTTGTTATTGGTTTTATTTTTTATACCCTCCACCTTAGGATTGGGGTATATACACTTTGTCATTCCGTTTGTATCACCTTGAAATATTCAACGGAAGCCAAAGTATCCTAGTAAAATCATAAGACGATTTATCCATGTCCGTCTCAAACATGAAATTTGGAATGAACATCATCCCAATTCCGTAGACACTTTAAATAGAGGACATTTTCAAAATTCGTATTTTTACGAACTACTAACGTTGAAATCATGAAATGCGATGTGTGCATTCATCTGACTGTGTAGACGCGAACCAAAAAGAAATTTGTCGAAATTTGTACTTTGGAAAATGGACCCAAACGGCTGCAGTAAGAATAGTGAAATTCGGTGTGAACATTGCTCTGACTGCGTGAATGCGATTCGCTATTCGAACCTTTAGAATCAATTTCATGTAACCAGAATCAAACAAACGGCTGTAGGTAGAATAATGAAATTAGATGTATACATCCCAACGTGGACGCAAAACATAATGGATCTTAAACATTTGTATTTTTCGTATTGAGTTTTTGTTTTTTTTGGGCCAATTTGGTCACTTTTCGAATGAATAAAATTTGTACTTTTCATTTTAAAATTGTACAGTCACTTGTTCTGTAGCTGAATCAAGAAATTTCAAATGGGGAAATTGGCGCTGAGGGAAAGTGTTGGTCTCCCACAGACGTAGTCTAGTGCCATCATCCTGATGGAAATCTGTTCAACTGCACTTCTATGTTAAGTCGACAGTCTCTAATCTACAACATTCGAAACCATATGCAGTGCTCTTCAAATGTAAGAACAAGTAAAATGTAAAATCCCGTGGGATTCTTTATATGATGAAATCAACTCAATGGAAATCAATGTGATGTTTACATGAAAAATCCCGGTATGCATACTCTACCATTGATTCCTCTAAAATCTTACTTAGTTACAATCACAGTAATGCTTTGAACTTTGAAATGTTATGGTGCTTGTGCTGGTAGGGAGAATATTTTTGGTATATATATTCGAAAACTAAATACAAGTATATACAAACAAGTCGTGTTTGAAAATCACACCATGAAATTATTTAAACTAATGCAATATTCCTGCGAAGACGATTTGTCAATAACTTTGTATTTACACCAAAGAAAAACTTTGTTGTTGAAGATTTACGGAAGGCCCAAATAGTACGAATGATGGATTGTTTGGAAATCGTTAACGAGCTGATGATAAAGTTATAATCCAATTTGCATGCGTAAAGTTTTCCTTTATGTGGGTATGTATTTACATACATAAATGATTCCATCGGGAAACATCGACACTTTAAACAAACATTTAGAAGGCAAAGCATGAGTCCCAAAAAATACTATACATATGTACATTTAAACGTAGTGGCGTTTCAATGTCATTGTAGTAACATTTGTGTATACAGATTTCTTAAATTTTCATGAATTTATTTTAAGAACTAATCTTTGGTTCTATATCATAATTTATGATTAGTTTGCTTCGAAATCTTCTGAGAAATGTACTCAATTTAAGTACATTTATATTTAAAGTGAGTAAATAAAACTCAGTTTGAATAAATTTTACTTGATATTAGTACGTACATACTATATACAACTAAAAAATAAACTTACATTGAGTAATACTGTGTTCGGCATTCTGGGTGCCAAACAGGTACCAATTTCCTTATTTCCACTTTTTTTGAGTGTACTCAATTATAGTCTGATTCCAACAAAACTTGGTTCTTTTGCTTATATATTGAGGTATATCTGCTTTAAAAATGACATATTTTACCTTTTGTACACTGCATATATACCCATATCTTCAAGCGTCCTCATGTCAACTTTCGCCGATGACTGGTTTGGTTTAAAGGACCAGAATGCTCCTGCATTCTGAACACTCGGAGACCCAGTTGGGTCCATTGTGCAAATCCTTCTGTTTTCTGAAAGTATAAGGTTGTAGTTTATAGGAGAGGTGTAGGGAATGATAGCATTTAGGAAGGGGTGATTGGTGATAGATATGGGGGTAGGAGAATATGAAGTTATGATTTTAGTGTTTCTGTGTATGGGTGTTTCCCAATGGTTGACGACTAGGTAAGAAAATTTGTTGAGAGTCATCCGGTATACCTATGGTGGCGGTAAGCCTTTATGGCTCTCTTTCTTTGTTAGTCGCCAACTGTCTATGCGGTTACATCCATGTTCCTCAATAGCCACCCCTGATCCGATTTAGTCCTTTTGAAAAAGATCATAAATGGTGCGGGTTGCAATCTCCTCTATGTTACTAATGAAATAACTTCCTAGGTATTTATTTCTACGTACACAAAGCGCTGGACATCTTCAGATTATGTGCTCAATAGATTCTAACTCCTCCTCATCCTCACATAATCGACAGTGATCCTCAATGTCAAACTGCCATCTTGAGATCCTACTACTAGTGCAGTAATGCCCTGTGTAGATACCTATCAAAGTTCGAATTTCTGCCTTGTTTAGCTCTAGTAGAGTTCTGGTTTTGCCCCTATCGACCTTTGGCCATGAGGCCCTGGCGATCCTACAGGTTGACAAACTATTCCATGCTGCGTTCATCTGTGACCATTTTCTTTATTCAATCAGTCTATAAAACGTACCAATCGGTGGTTTTACTAAGTTGTCAGCTCTATCAATTTCCAAGGACGAACCATTTCTAGCCAGTTCATCTGCTATCTTGTTTCCTTTGACATTGCTATGTCACCCAGCAGAGACGGACGACATGGTCGTTGAGGTTATTTAGTGAGCGTTTACAACTTAGCACAAGCCTAGATTTGACAGTGTGTGACATGATTGATTTCATTGCTGCCTGACTATCTACGTAGAAGTTTATATCCGTATTTACGGGAATGTTCTCGCTTGATAGAAATCTTGCTGCCCTTTCAATTGCCAGTAATTCTGCTTGGAAGACACTACAGTTGTCGTCAAGTCAGAGAGACTTGCGTATCTGTAGTGATTCAATGTAGAATCCCGCACCTGTGCCCTGTTCCATCTTTGAACCATCAGTATAGACCGAAAGCCCTTTGAAGGGCTCACCATTGTCCCAGTCTGATCTCTTTGGTATAATCATCTGTGGTAAGGGTGAGAAGTCCAGAACCGGCACCATGTAGTCTGTACCTCCATTGATGACCGATTCGTGAATACCCAGTATTCCTTCTTGAACTATCCTTGCATGACCATAGGGTCTATTTTTCCAGCATCCTGATTCTTTGAGTCTTATAGCACTCCTGGCAGCAATCATCTCTGTGAAGTGGTCCAGAGATGGGTGATGCAGAATTACATCCATTGCTGCTTGTGGAGTGCTTTTTATGGCTCCCTTAATGCTCAGTCCTGCTAGCCTTTGCGTTTTCATTAATTTTGCCCGGAGTTTACTCACTCTCATTGCGCCCCACCATACCAGACATCCATAAGTAGTAATGGGTCTAACAACCGATCGGTAGATCCAGTCTACAACTTTTGGTTTCAGACCCCAGCTCTTGCCTATGGAGTTCCTGCACATGTAGAGTGCATTTAGACCTTTTTTATACCTTTCCTCAGTGTTCCTATTCCAATTCAACTTCCGGTCTAGGATGACACCAAGATATTTGGCCTCCTGAGAGAGGTTGAGTTCCGTTCCATCAAGGATAGGCTTCCTAAATGGTTCTATGTTATATCTCCTTGTAAATAGGACTAGCTCAGTTTTCCTAGGATTAATGCCCAGGCCACTTTCTCTAGCCCAATCAGATAATTTCTTCAGTGCTCCTTGCAACAGATCGCTGATTGTTGGTAGAAATTTTCCACCTACCAATATAACAACGTCATCTGCATATGCAACTACTTTGTTACCCTCATCAGAAAGGGATCTGAGGATATTGTTGACAGCAAGAAGCCACAGAAGAGGAGATAAAACTCCCCCCTGTGGCGTTCCCCTGGTCACCAATTTCCTTATAGTTCCAGCTCCCAAGGTTGAATTTATGACTCGATGTCGTAGCATCGAGTCAATCCAGTCAGTCAGGAAGTTTGGAACATGTAGATCCCTTAATGAATTAATAATTGCGTTGGCCTCAATATTATTGAATGCTCCTTCTATGTCTAGAAACGCTGCAAGAGTGTAATCCTTACTTTCGAGGTTCCTCTCTATGTAACCAACGACCTCATGAAGAGCGCTCTCGGTAGATTTGCCTTTGAGATTGGCATGCTGAGCGTCGCTTATGAGATTGTTGTCTATGCTTCCTCTTAGATAAATGTCTAAGATTCGTTCCATTGTCTTAAGGAGGAAGGATGACAGACTGATTGGTCTAAAATCCTTGGTGGATGAGTGACTTGGTTTGCCTGCTTTGGGTATGAAGACTACCCGCACCTCCCTCCAGCTCGTTGGTATAAATTTTAGGCGTAGACATGCTTTGAACACACGGACTAGATGTGAAGCAATTACATCTGTTGTATGTTGTAGCATGGCTGGGAATACACCATCCATTCCCGGAGATTTATAGGGTTGGAATGTATCAATTGCCCATTTGACTTTATCTTCACTGACTATGTTATCTATGATAGCTTCATCAAAAAGGGAAGAATTGGATGCTGTGGTCATGTTGACCTCGCCTTCAACGTCCTCACAATTTGGGAAGTGGGTCTCTGCTAAGAGGCTAAGTGTCTCTAGGCCCGATGCCGTCCAGGTGCCATCCGTTTTCTGGATGTGTCCTAGAGGTTTCGGATCCTTCGACAAGACTCTTCTAAATCTCGCGCAATCATTTTCGTTTTCTATTGTCTCGCAATAGGCAACCCATGACGTTCTCTTTGCCTTTTTTAAAACTGCCTTGTATCTGTTAAAACTAATCTTATAGTTTTCCCAATCATCATTGCTCTTTGTACATTGAGCCCTATTGTACAGTTTCCTAGTAACCTTTCTGAGCTCTCTTAGCTCAGTGGTTCACCAGAACGGTTGTGTTCTCTTTCCTGGAAAGGTTTTCGGACAAGACTTAGTGAAACTGTTTGACAGTGCAGATGTTAGGTTGTTGACGTACTTGTCAATATCTTTGCCTGTGAACGTACTAGTTTTTAGATCATTAAGATCTGTTTCCACTTAATGGTGAAAAGTTGACCAGTTTGTTCTCTTTGGGTTTCTGTATGGTTTTGTGTTACTATGTTCTACATTAACTGTGAAGAGTATTCTTTTGTGATCAGAAAAGGAGTGATCACTAGATACTCGCCAATCTGTAATGAAGGTACTATCCATGTTTGTCAGAGTCAAATCTAATACTTCTGACCTGACCTTAGTACTGAAGGTTGGGGTATTACCTACGTTACATATTCTAAGGCAGGATAATGTAATAAATTCAAAAACTGACTCTCCTCTGTCGTTTATATCTTTGCTGCCCCATTGTGTGTGGTGAGCATTGGCATCACAACCCAGAATCAGCTTCCATTTGTTGTTTGATGCGTATGCTATGAGTTCTTCCGTGTTGATTCCCGGCGGGTTTTGTTGTTCGTATGGCATGTATATGGAGGCAAAAGTCAAGGTCTCCCCGATGGTTGTTTCCAGACACGCCACTGTCGCATCACCAGAACTAAAGCTCGTAGATAAGATTAAACCAAGACTTTTCTTAGCTACTATGCATGTTCTTACCTTTTCATCCGTGCTTGGTGTTATGACCGTGTAGTTGTTGTTAGCCGCTAGTCCCCTCACTTTGTTGTGAACGATCCACGGTTCCTGGACTAGGGCTACGTCGCCAGCAGCGGCTTGGCAGTGATGCAGATTAATCTGCACCACGCTGATCCTCTTTCTTTTCGGCTTTTTGCCCTCAGCGTCAGGTATGCGGAATCTGACGGAGTCAAGCCCGCCGATGACACAGCCATAATGAGTAGACACAAAAACCAGTTAATGACATCAATTACCTTACAGGGTCACTTAAAACGCGTTGAATCATGATTGTCTATCTGGAGGATAAAAGTTAACGAGGCCAAGTGTAAACAGGTAACATTTACTTTAAATTTTAATACATGCCCAACGGTAAAACTAAACAATATTTCTCTTCCACAATCTGACCATGTTACATACCTGGGTATCCACCTGGACCGCCGATTAACTTGGCGAAGACACATTGAAGCCAAAAGAACTCAAATTAACCTAAAAATTCGACAACTTCATTGGCTGGTTAACCATCGACTCGAGGCTAAATCTAGAATACAAGGTACTGCTCTACAACAGCGTGATAAAACCTATTTGACACTACGGCGCTTAACTATGGGGCAATGTATGCTCGATCAATATCGAAAAAATCCAAAGGGTTCAGTCAAAGACTTTAAGGATGATTACTGGCGCACATTGGTATATGAGAAACGAAAATATTCACAGAGACCTGAATATACCTCTCGTCAAAAACGAAATTCAAAACAACAAAATGAGTCATCAAGATAAGTTTCTACGCCATGTGAACATCTTGGCAAGAAACGCTCTGAATGTTCCACGGGCTTCTCGCTTACGAAGTGGTGGATAACAAACTCACTAAAACTAAAAATACATTCATTTCATTTTTCATTTGGAGGTCACAGAAGCAGACACTGTAAAATCCGAGAGGGGAAAACTAGAGTAGAGGAAAAGAATTGATTTTCAGAGTTACTACTCTTTCTAACGAGGCTAAAATACGCCCTCACAACATATAATCATCTAGAACTCATCATAATCCGCGATAACTCACGAGGCTGAAAAACACCCTCGCGACGTAAATTATCTGAAACCCTTGGTAAACTACGAACCGTTAAATATGTAGACCAATCTACATCGCGATGTCGTAATGGGACATCTCAATCGCGTGAACACTTGTCTTCTTAAATCCAACAGAACAAAATAATATCCACCCTGTCGTTACAGTGCAGAGGACCGTAGAAAATTCCAAATTCTAAACGAGATTTATTATTATATTATTTTATAAGATTTGTATACGTATTGTTAGGCTCCTAAGGAGCAGATTTGATTTAGTCAAATTTACCGAATATTGCAAAATTTGCATTACTTTATGTGATAGGTCCCATACACCGCAGGTGTTTCACAGTAAGTGTTTTTAGTTGAAATATAACATGATCTGCAATTTTGTATTAAGTTTCGATGCGAGATGTGGGTTCTAGAGCGGTAGTTTTATTTATTATCATTTACGGGGCCTATACCAAAACATGGACCCACCCACATAGATCACTTTCACAGTAAGTGTTCATAGTTGAAATATAATATTTTATTAAGATGTGTTTATTAGAGCAGATGTGTACATTAGAGTGTAATTGGGAAGTACATTTGCATGGGGACTATATTACAGCATGAACCCATGGGGCCCACTTTCACGTGAGCTGTTTCTAATTCCTTTTGTAAAGATTCCACATAAAAAATGTATTCTAGAGCAGTAATAGTGTAAATTATACGGATATTTGTATGGAGACTATATCTAAATCGATTTCCTCCAAATTCGTCCTTGGCAAAAAAATCCTTCTGCCAAATTTCATGGCAATCGGTGATTAATTGCGACCTGTAGATTGCGAACAAGCTTTATATGGACAGCAGGGGGACAGACAGACAGATTTCGTTAAATCGAATCAGCGGGTATAATTAAAGTTCGGTGGTCCATCGTTATACTTAAAAGTGGGTCCAGCTCGATTACTTCTTGGCGTTACAAACATTTGGCGAGAAACTATCTTATTTATACCCTACTATCAAATACCCGCTACTTCGTAAGCGGTAAAAGGATATCCCCTTCAGTTGCGCAACTACGTATTCAAAGCTATATTCACACCAAATTCTCGTAGCCGGAAGAATTTATAACCCGAAATGATTTTTGCCCCTTGTTCAAATTAAAACAAGTAAGGAAAGACTAAAGTCGGGCGGGGCCGACTATATGATACACTCCACTTTCTATCCAAATACAATTCAACTCGGTAAAAAAGTGTTTTCTAATCATTGGCTAATATGGCCTGGTCCAATTTGTCACATCGAAAAGAATGCTTGTATCGGTGTTATATCCAAACATGGAATAAAGCGACTAACTTTTACAATAAGTTCATCCAGTTCAAATATAACGTGTTATGCTCACTTTGAAGAAATACGGCGAAATTTGTATGGGAGCAATATGTAAATCTGAACCGATCTGACCCATATTCATAATGGGTGTTTCTAGTTGAAATATACGATATTTTGAAAGATTTTAAGAAGATCTGTTAAAATATTTGGTTTATAGAGTGGAAAAAGTCAAATCGGGAGTGAAATTTGTGTGGGAGCTATATATAAATCTGAACCGATCTGACCCAGAAAATCTGTTTATAGAACAAATATAAGATATTTCGCCTAATTTGAAGTGGACCTGTTAAAATATGTTGTTTCTAGAGCAGAAAACGTCACATAGGGAGAGAAATTTTAATCGGATCTATATATAAATCTGAACCGATCTGACCTATTTGCTCCATAGGTGTTCCCAGTTTAAATATAACATGTTTTGCCAAATATGAAGACAATTTGATACAATGTGAGACTTCTAGGACGGAAAAAAATAAAATCGGGAGCGATATTTGTATGGGAGCTATATATAAATCAGAACCGATCTAACAAATTTTTACCACAGGTGTTCCTAGTTGAAATATAAGATGATTTGCCAATTTTGAAGAAAATCTGTTGTAATATGTGGTATCTTGGGAGGCTATATCTAAATCTGAACCGATTTTCTTCAAATTAAATAGCGTTCGTCCTTATACCGAAGACATTCGTTGTGCAAAGTTTCATTTGGTTCTGTCTGCAATTGCGACTTATATCGTGATTACAAGAATAGATGGGCAGAAAGACAGACGGACAGCCAGATAGATTTAAAAAGTGTTCTAAGTCAATCGCTTCCTTTTAGATGTTACAAACAAATGCACAAAATCATAATATTCTCGTGGAGTGTATAAAAAATAGATATGTTAACGTCAAAAACATTGTAACAATATGTTCACCAAGCGTTCCCACGGGAAATTCACATCATCGCCAAAATGCTGATTCTGCAGCTCAATCTCATACGTCAAACATTAGAATAAAGATTATTTTATTTTATCTTTGATCAGTTTATCAGTTGGATTTTACCACTCAATAAAGACGGTCTTTTTTAAAAACCGAACAAAACTAATGTTTCGTTAATTGATATCCATAGCGTTGTAAAACACCGATGTTTTGAGTTCGATGTCGCAACCCTAATTATACACTCCGCGAGAGTATTATGTCTTTGTGCATTTGTTTGATAGACCCATTGTTAATTATACCGATCGACTTAGAATCACTTTTTGAATCGATTTTTCAATGTCCGTCTGCCCACCTATTGTTGTAATCAAATTACAGGTCGCAATTATAGTTCGATCTTAACAAAAATTGGCACAAGTAAGTTTTGTGGATCAAGGACGAACGCTATTTAATTTGAGGCAAATCGGTTAAGATTTAGCCGCAATACAAATGTCGCTCACGATTTAAAATTTTCTGCTCTAGAAACCACACATTGTACCCGGTTTTCTTTAAACTTGGCACAACGTCTTATAATCCAACTAGAAACAACTATGCATAAAGTGGGTAATATCGGTTCAGATTTAGATATAGCCCCGATACAAATGTCGCTCCCGATTTGATATTTTCCGCTCTAGAAACCACATATTGTACCCGATTTGCTTTAAATTTGGCAGAACATCTTATAATCCAACTAGAAACACATATGCAAAAAGTGTGTAAGATAACTTCAGATTTAGATATAGCCCCCATAAAAATGTAGCTCCCGATTTGACTTCTGTCGGTCTAGAAACGACATATTGTACCCGATTTTCTTTAAATTTGGCACAACAGCTTATAATCCAACTAAAGGTGAAAGTGGGTAAGATCAGACTTAGATATAGCCCCAATACAAATGTTGCTCCCAAATTTTTAACCAATTTTGGCCAAACTATATATATATTATATTGCACCTATTTCGTTCCGATTTAACATTCTCCCCTTTTCTCTTTTTTACCGAATTGAATTGTATTCGGATAGAAAGTGGAGTGTATAATATAGTCGGTCCCGCCCGATTTTAGCCTTTCCTTACTTGTTAAAAATGGGTCTATGTCCATTCCTTTGCTACAAAGAGGTGAACAAAGACATAATACACTCGTGGAGTGTATTAAAATAAATTTATATTGTGCCATCCATTTATACGTAGTCAATAATTTAATTTAATTAGGCACACAAATTTAAAAATTTTTCTTACAAAAATAGCATATAAAGTAGAAAATTATTATTTATTTGTGTAAAACTTTGAACAAAAAGTATTACTTGTCCCAGACTTTGTTTAAATTTTGCCACCGTCCTTCTTGAACCTCCCACACAAATCACCATTACGTAAAATTAAACCTTTTATAACTTCTATACGGATGATCGGAATACTGTAAAATTTGATATTTGTCAATATTTTCATACATGCTGCACACACCTGAATATAGTCGCTATTGTCACACCCATTCTGGTACCTCCCACACAAATTGGCATAAGCTTTAATCAAAATAAAACATCCATATGGACAGTCGAAATCAGTTGCAATTCGAGATTTCATAACGTTTTTCTAATTATTTTAAAACTACAAAATATGTATGCTTTGCCACGCTCTTTGTAGCCCCTATTCAAGGTTAAATTAAATCCTTTACAAATATGTAACTTATAAATAGTACAAACATGTTTATACCCTTCAGCTCCAGAATGGGGGTTACTAACTATGTCATTCCATTTGTAACACCTTAAAATATCGACCTGAAACCCTAAAAAGTATATATATTCTTGATCATAATAAAAGTTTAAGACGATCTAGCCATGTCCGTCCGTCTATTGAAAGCACTCCAGCATCTAAACGTATGGAGCCAGGACAAAATAAACGAATTTTTCGAATTTCGTACTTCTTTGAGGTTAAAATGGAAAAATGGAATGAAAATAGTACCAACCAAATGGTTGCAGCTAGAGTCATGAAATTCCGGAGTATACATTCCCCTGACTGCGTAGATATAAAAAATTCGTACTTTCAAGGGCTACAATGGGTACAGAGGGATAAAAATAGTACCAACTAAACGAATACAGCTAGAATGATAAAAATCGGTGTGTACATCCCTCTAATTGCGTAGGCACGTAAAATAAAGAGATTTTAGAAAGTAATACTCTTAAGGGGGTATCATGAAGTTAGGTTTTTTTTAAATAGTATGCAATTACAACCAATTGTAGCACCCACTATCTACCAATATTTATGGTATTTAAGCTTTTTTGAAAATATGCATATAAGAATATTTATTTTTTGAATTGACTTGAAGTATTATTTCGATATACATATATAGTGTAAATTTATATTTAACGACTGAACCGATTTGGCTGATTGTTGTTACAGACTGTCCCTAGTAGTCCGAACTAAGTTTTAAGATGAAAAAAAACTTTGGGAAAGTTGACCGCAAAGTTGGAAGATTTGTAAAAAAATTTTCTTTAGGATATTAGAATCAACAAAAGATTGTAATTGTCGATTTAAGCAATAGATATGCGAAATTCTTCTCCGTTGTTTATTATAGCTTATTATAATTAAATGGCCAAAAATTCGGACATATTGCAAAAAATCGTAGTTTTTATGCACGTTTATGATAATCAGCGATAGGAACGCCATATTTTCATGGTTCGATTTTGCTTGGTACGTTTCACTATCGTCTTCCCATCCCATTGTATATGGAACATATTAAAAGAGCGGATTTGGGTTGGCTATATTAAAAAAAATATATTTTCCTGTAATATTACTGCACTTCTACGAAAATCCACAGCCTCTGTGGAATGCAATCCACGGTGGATAGTACATAAAGTTCGGCCCGGCCGAACCTAACGACATTTTTACTTATTTATATATATTTTTTTATTTCGATGACGCCCGTAAAAGTACAAATTTCGAAAAATGTATTTATGTTCCACGTCTATATACTCGAAGAAATGTACACACCGAATTTCTAATAGTCTTTTCATATTCTAACTGAAAACTTTGGTGTGTACCATCTTTATCCTGGTTTCCCCAATCTGGTTTGTACGATTTTTATCAATTTTGACCCGCTTCCACCTTTAAAGTACAATATATGTTGATACAATATACATATTTGCATTGCACGTCAGAGTAATTATGTATATACTTTATTCGATACAATGGTAGGTACCATTTTTATAGCTTTTGGTTCCAATCTACTTAGGTCAGAGGAATACACACACCAGATTTCACAGTATATATTATTATTATTCATACACAAAAAAGTTACTGAGGTTCAAAAAAAAATCTCTTTGACTCTTTGACTTTTGGTCTTTAGCGGCACTTTGTGCCAAATTGATTGATTTTGCAGCCTCCGCAAATTTTTTGTTTATGAATAAACCACAACTTTTCAGGAGAGCGAAATACTGTTTTTCTCTTTAATTATAAGAGTAATTATCTATCAATCGTCCACAGTTTAATCTAAAAAGGATTACAAATTGCTATGATTAAAAAGTTTTCGAAATTAATTTCCTATTATTCGCGGTTTTATGGTTCATAGCCACTTATCCATGTTTAATATTGAGCACTATGAATGTTGAAATAAGCAAAATAGCCATTTATGCCCAAATAAAGAGTGATTTTTTTGAGGTTAGGATTTTCATGCATTAGTATTTGACAGATCACGTGGGATTTCAGACATGGTGTCAAAGAGAAAGATGCTCAGTATGCTTTGACATTTCATCATGAATAGACTTACTAACGAGCAACGCTTGCAAATCATTGAATTTTATTATCAAAATGCGTGCTCTGTTAAGAAAGTTCAGAAAGAAAGAAATTGTGTTCAGCGACGAAGCTCATTTTTGGCTCAATGGGTACGTAAATAGGCAGAATTGTCGATTTTGGAGTGAATATCAGCCAGAAGCATTGCAAGAGCTACCAATGCATCCAGAAAAAGTCACAGTTTGGTGCGGTTTATGGGCTGGTGGCATCATTGGACCGTACTTCTTCAAAGATGATGCGAATCGTAACGTAACTGCCCAAAATGGAAGAACTGAACTTGGTTGACATGTGGTTTCAACAAGATGGCGCTACATGCCACACAGCTCGCGATTCTATGGCCATTTTGAGGGAAAACTTCGGAGAACAATTCATCTCAAGAAATGGACCGGTAAGTTGGCCACCAAGATCATGCGATTTGACGCCTTTAGACTATTTTTTGTGGGGCTACGTCAAGTCTAAAGTCTACAGAAATAAGCCAGCAACTATTCCAGCTTTGGAAGACAACATTTCCGAAGAAATTCGGGCTATTCCGACCGAAATGCTCGAAAAAGTTGCCCAAAATTGGACTTTCCGAATGGACCACCTAAGACGCAGCCGCGGTCAACATTTAAATGAAATTATCTTCAAAAAGTAAATGTCATGGACCAATCTAACGTTTCAAATAAAGAACCGATGAGATTTTGCAAATTTTTTAAAAAAAAAGTTATCAAGCTCTTAAAAAATCACCCTTTATATAAATATGAAAGCAGTTATTTGTTATTAGTTTTATTCTGTTTTTGGATAGTATTTATTTGTTTTTATTAGATAAATCTAAAACAGTAAAAGGAAAGTGCTTGTCGATGTGCACTATTTTTGCTGAACTTCGTTCGTATAATTTTTATCATTTTCTACCCATTTTTTTGGACAAAAAATTACAACCGCAGAGCCTTTTATATCTTCGACCTCATGTTTCTAGATGCAGCCGACAACTTTATAACTTTTTCCCAAAAAATACACTTTTTGAAACATGAGTATATAGGTAACATGTGTTTTTGCTTCCCCTAAAAACATGTACTTTATTTTGTACCACGTACCATTGTCGTACCGCATCCTCCATTTAAGTAAAAATTTTGTGATATCCATTTATTTGCCGCGTTTACGTATTTAAAGGGTTGTACACCATTTTTATCCCCTTTTGTCCCGCTCGCCCCTTAAATTTACAAATTTCAAAAAATCCATTTATGTTGCAAGTTTACGTTGTCAGAGGAATTTACACACCAAATTTCACAACTATAGCTGCAATCTTTTAGTTGATAGTATTTTTATCTCGCTCACCCCTTATAAGTATGAATTTCGAAAAATCCATTTAGATTTGCGCTTCTACGTTCTCACAGGAATTTACACACAAAATTTCACGACTATAGCTGCAATACTTTAGTTGGTACCATTTTGATCCCTTTTTGTCCCGCTCATTCCTTATAAGTATAAATATTTGTCATATTGAAAATTGCATGACCCTGGCGTCAGCCGTTTTGTCTGGTGCCTGGTCAATGATAAGTCAGTCAGTCAGTAACGCAGCTCTTTTATATAGATATAGATATAGATAAAGATATTGTAAACTCGATAGCGTTTTTCACGAAATGTTGGCAATGTCATAGAGAAAACGCATTTTCTGGGATGTACACAGCGAATTTAAAGATTCCAGCTTCGTCCGTCAGATTGGTACCATTTTTATCCCTTTTTCCATTTTTTACAAAAAGTGTATATTGTGGTAGGGCACGGTAAACAAAAAATACAAATTTGATATTTTTTGGAAAATTTTCATTTTCTCGGGAAATATGTCTAAAATGATTTTCATGCATGACAATTTTTTTTTTTGATTTTCTCGCGATCTAGCCAACGGATCCGGCTGAATTTTTGTTGTAGCGTATTACAACCTTCGGTTATATGCTGATCCATTGTTGAACTATTTTATTTATATATGTGTATGTTCATAGCCACTTATGCAGTCACAAACTAACGTGTGAGTGGATAGCCAAATCAGAAAAATTAAAAAAAAATGGCTTTATAAAAAATTTCTTTTCCAAATTTATATGAGAGATGATATCCAAATCTGAGAATAGTTTGGCATCAGAAATTCGTTTTCGAGAAAATAGTTCATAGACACTTTTGAATATAAGCCCTAGATATACTGTAAAAGACAAAATTGAATAACAGGACACAAAAAATAAATAAAAATCATTTTGGAATTAGTCTTCAATTAATCTCTAATTCTAGGGGGTGGCATGTGCAACTTTTTTATCGACACACCCTAGTACACACCAAATTTCATGACTCTAGCTTCAGCTGTGTTGTTTTGTCATTTCCGTGTCACTTATTTTCTCTACCACTTTGAACTTAATTATTCCAGCGATAAATTCTTCAATCGTTGCCGAATCCCGTTCTCCGCTATATCGTGCTGTACAATTGCTGATAGAAATTTTCACTACATGCTTAAGATCTTTAAATTGTTCTGTTTTTGAATTCTGGCATTTTGTTTTTAATATATGACTTATTTTTATTCCCTCCAGGATGAGATATATTCACTTTGTCATTCCGTAACACCTAGAAATATTAACGAAATGGGCTCAGCTAGAATCATGGAAGTCGGTGTATAAATTCTTGCGACTGCATAGGCACACAAAATAAAAGTATTTTTTATACACTCCACGAGAGTATTATGTCTTTGTGCATTTGTTTGTAACACCCAAAAGGAAACGAGTTACACCCATCTTTTATTACACAGATCGGCTTAGAATCACTTTCTGAGTCGATTTAGAAATGTCCGTCTGTCTGTCTGTCCATCTATTATTGTAATCAAATTACACAAATTACAACTATTGTCCGATCTTAACAAAAATTGGCACAAGTCAGTTTTGTGGATCAAGGACGACCGCTATGTAATTTCAAATCGGTTCAGATTTAGATATAGCCCCCATACAAATGTCGCTCCCGATTTGACCTTTTCCGCTCTATAAAGCACATATATTTAGTACGTGATTTTCTTCCAAATTTGGCTTAACGCCTTATAATCTGACTAGAAACTCCTGTGGCGAAAGAGGGTTAGATCGGTTCAGATTTAGATATAGCCCACATACAATTTTAGCTCACAGTTTGACTTTTTCCGCCCTAGAAACCATATATTTTATCAGATAGTCTTCACATCTTATATTTAAACTAGGAACACCTATGGTGAAAATAGTTCACATCGGTTCAGATTTATATATTGCTCCTATTCAAATTTCGCCCCCGATTTGACTTTTTCCGCCCCAGCAACCGCAAATACGAATTCCTTCAAATAGAGCGTAACACGTTATACTTGAACAGATAGATTCTATTGTGACAGTGGGTCACTTCATTCCATGTTTGGATACAGCCCCGATACAAGTATTCTTCTCGATCTACCAAATTTCATATTAGCCTATGACAGGGCCACCAGAGAGGTTTCGAACATATATTTTTTAAACCCTTCTAGACTTTCTGAAGCAATAAAATGTAGAATTTTTGAGTTCTTTTTAAAATAACTCGTATGAAATGGTAATTTTGCAGTAAAATCATTAAAACACGTGGACACTTTCTTGAATTTCGGACAAAGGTTACAAACAAACTAAACGAATTGGGTCAATTTCATGATTGTGTAATGCTAATTTCGCTAATGGACACCAACTTTTTCGGAAAAGTTTCATTTTAATTAACCGATACCACTTTTTGACATTTGACTAGAGCAATATCTTATGAGCTTTTAATTGTGTACTAAAGGGTGATTTTTTAAGAGCTTGATAAATTTTTTTTTTTAAAAAAACGCATAAAATTTGCAAAATCTCATCGGTTCTTTATTTGAAACGTTAGATTGGTCCATGACATTTACTTTTTGAAGATAATTTCATTTAAATGTTGACCGCGGCTGCGTCTTAGGTGGTCCATTCGGAAAGTCCAATTTTGGGCAACTTTTTCGAGCATTTCGGCCGGAATAGCCCGAATTTCTTCGGAAATGTTGTCTTCCAAAGCTGGAATAGTTGCTGGCTTATTTCTGTAGACTTTAGACTTGACGTAGCCCCACAAAAAATAGTCTAAAGGCGTCAAATCGCATGATCTTGGTGGCCAACTTACCGGTCCATTTCTTGAGATGAATTGTTCTCCGAAGTTTTCCCTCAAAATGGCCATAGAATCGCGAGCTGTGTGGCATGTAGCGCCATCTTGTTGAAACCACATGTCAACCAAGTTCAGTTCTTCCATTTTTGGCAACAAAAAGTTTGTTAGCATCGAACGATAGCGATCGCCATTCACCGTAACGTTGCGTCCAACAGCATCTTTGAAAAAATACGGTCCAATGATTCCACCAGCGTACAAACCACACCAAACAGTGCATTTTTCGGGATGCATGGGCAGTTCTTGAACGGCTTCTGGTTGCTCTTCACTCCAAATGCGGCAATTTTGTTTATTTACGTAGCCATTCAACCAGAAATGAGCCTCATCGCTGAACAAAATTTGTCGATAAAAAATTTCGAACCGAACACTGATTTTGGTAATAAAATTCAATGATTTGCAAGCGTTGCTCGTTAGTAAGTCTATTCATGATGAAATGTCAAAGCATACTGAGCATCTTTCTCTTTGACACCATGTCTGAAATCCCACGTGATCTGTCAAATACTAATGCATGAAAATCCTAACCTCAAAAAAATCACTCTTTACAATAAAAGTTTGGAAATTTAATAACAAAATCTTTTAGTAATTTTAAAAAAGTGTTGAAAAGAATCACTATGATATCATAATGAAAGCTAAACGCATTCTTAATAAAAGCAAATAATTCGCTTGATGCTTAACTACGAGTGCCAAACTTTGTAGTATATCTAATTGGAATGAAATCATTGAAATGTAATTTACTTCTAAATTAATAATTAAGTAAAAATCTATTGGCGAGACGAAATTCTTCGTTTCCGCAAAAATTTTTTATGATTATGTTAATTTTTTACTTATATAAAAGAAAGTACAATAATTTAATTATTAAATAAAATACAATTCGCATTTTTATACCCTACACCACTTCGTGGACTAGGGTTAACTTAAGTTAGTTTTGCGTCAAATGTTTGTAACACCAAGAAATAATTGACCTTTAATTATACGGATCGGCTTAGAATCACTAACTGAATCGATTTAACGATGTCTGTCAGTCCGTCCGTCTGCTACCCATCTAAGCTTGTTCGCACTCTACAGGTCGCAATTGTGGTCCGATTGTCACGAAAATTTTACTTTTTTTGGCCAAGGACGATTGGTATTGAATTTGAAAGAAAATCGGTTCAGATTTAAATATAGCCTCCATACAAATATTACATAATAAAATTTTCAAGATCTTGTTATATTTCAATAAAGAATACCTACTTTGAAAGTGATTTATAAAGGCTCACTTTTTAATGTAGCGCCCTTACCAATGGGGCACCATTTTAATAATTATCTCTCTAGGAGCCACAATTTACATCGGAAGTTTATCAAATTTTGCATTTTGTATTATATTTCAACTAAGAAAACATACTATGAAAATCAAATATATTGGTCCGTATTTTGGCATAACAACCATACAAATTGGGCCACCATTCTACTCTATTACATCTCTAGAACCCACATCGTGCATTGGATCTAGATACAATTTTGCATATCATGTCATATTTCAACTAAGAATACCTACTTTGAAGGTGATCTATAATGAACCACTTTTTGATGTAGAGTCCTTACAAATGGCCCCATCTCAATTTTACATCGGATTTTTTTTAATTTTGCAGATTATAGTACATTTCAACTAAGAATACAAAGTCAAATATATGTGTCCATACTTTGGAATAACCCAAATGGGGCCCCATTCTACTCTAATACAGCTCTAGAAACAACGTCTTACAACGGATCATGATATATTTCAACTATGAATATCTACTGTGAATGATATATGTATAGACCCATGTTTTGGACCAGGTCCCAAGTGTTGTTGTAGGCCCCCTTTCGGTCCGATTCATCCTATTACTACTGTATAATTTGTATTTGTCTGCCAGAAAATTGGATCAATTATCATATTATTTACCATATTCGTTAAATATGACTAAAGATGAATCTATAAAGTAGACTTTATGAAACACATGGGTTTAGTAATAAAAGCGAGGTATATACGTAGGGAGTGGTGTAGGGTATTATATAGTCGGCTCCGCCCGACTTTAGCCTTTCCTTACGTGTTCAAACGAATCATATACCCCTAGAAATCTGGTGGGACATTTGTATAAGGGCTATATCAAAACATTGACCCACATATTCCTCTTCCACAGCAGATGTTCACAGGTCAACTATAATATGGTGTGACTATTCGTATAATCCGGTTGCAATACGTGGTTTGTAGAGCGCTAAGATGTAATATTTGCGATGCTACATTTTTATGGACCGATGTGACCTATTTTCAACACAGATGCAACGGTTTCTGTTACTTCTAAATTGTTTAGAGTTTGTAATAGTAATACAAATCCATTTCTTGGTGCATTTACAACAAGTGATGACATGTTTACCGCAAACAAACAAATTGTTCCTACAAATGAAACTCAAAAACGATATTCACGTGTATGAAATTTCGTTTCTATGGGAAACAATAAGAAATGAGTTTGACCGTACTGAAATGTTTTGTCATATTTTTCACTTGTGTCAAATATTTTTCAGAGCTAATATTTTTATTTTTGCGCACATATGTAACAAGTATTATACAAAAGAGACACAACAAATTCAGTAACTTGGATCTACGTTGGAAGACGAAACTCTAAAATACAAATTATTTGAATTTTTTGGAATTAAACCTTTTAGGTGTTTTTCAATTTGCATTTCATCGAGTACATAAAAAGTATATTTGTTATTCGAATTTATACATATTTAAGATTATAAAAATGAAGAAACATTTCCAAATATTTTTTATTTAATCGGAATATGCGTATAAAGATTTTGTGTAAACATCCTGTTACTCACTCATGTCCTGTATAAATTAAAAACCCCAAAACTCATTAGACATCATACGTACATACCATTTGTAAATAATTTTGCATTCTATTAAATATAGATGCAAAATGGTCTTGAGCCAGGACAATATCCCAGTTCAAATCAAATATTGATTAAAGAGCAACAAAATACAAACGGAAAACGTTGGTACGGCTGAAGTATTGCTGGGTAACTATACCTACATATACACATACTTACATATGCAACTCAATGATATGCTTGTAAGATGGCATGTGTACTTTATTACTTGGTGCGATTTTCTAAACGCAAAATCGGCAAGTGAATTGTGCTTCTCGTTCGTTTGTGAGAATCATCTCCTTGTAGAGGTCGTCCGTTTGATGTTGAAAAGTCGCTGCGAAGCCACTTGAAAAGACTTTTGACATGGTCGAAATCATGATCGTGGTAGTCTGCAGTCAAATAATAAATGTCACCGCGGCCCGCCCGACTTTATCCTTTCCTTACTTGTTTATATAGAGTGGTAGTTGAAACCTCAGAAGGAATGGTGTAGGATTTCTTATATCTCGCAACGCGAAAAATGCACTGAAAGAATTCAATTCTATCTCACAATTGGAACTCACCAAGAACGTTACAGGAAATTAAATATAGAAGGATTTGAAAACAAAGAGACGCAACACAGATATGCGTTCTGCCTGAAAGATGAATTTGCAAAACACAGAACCTGGATTATAGCAGAGGAAATAATAGAATTTATGAGAAGTGAAGGGAAACCATGGATTAGCCCTAGAACTTGAGCAACTATCTAACAAAGGTGAATAATAAAAGCTGAACTTATATAACTTATTAAGCACATATTTGTATGTATTCACGAGCATTATTACTGCGCAAAATATCTTTCCCATCGGTACATAATTGTACATGATTACCAACGTTTCAAAATTCGACATGGCCAAGGGTCACAGACAGGTTTACAGAATTAATTAAAGAAATTAATTTGGAACCACTATGCGTTGGTCGGAGCTGACGTTTATATGTAGAACGGTTTAATCTATATAATTCACAGGGATTTAGATTTTTCATTTATTTTATAAAGAAAATTATTTATATTATAATAATTATTTATATAATATAGTTACAACAAAAACAGTGAAAAGAGAAGATAAAAACAAAACAGATGAATTTATTTAATCTTCTCTTATATTAAATAAGTTGAAGATAAAATCGTGGTTACTAATAGAAATTCTTTGCTAAAAAACGTGTCGATTCTAAAGAATTTTCTACCAACTTTTAAATGTATACCACTGAAATTTATACATTAATATATAATAAAAATTAAGTTAAAAAATTATCTAATCTTTGCTTAACAATGTAATTAGTTCAACGTGTCGATTCTAAAGAATCGAGTTTTCTAGTCTCACGGATTCTTCAGAGAATTTAATAGGGAATCGATTACCTCATAAATGCTCAATTCCACACTCTATTACTTTCATGAAACTTTTTTGCTGGGGATAAATGAATTGAGTTATCCCTCAGGAGTTCACTTTTTTCAATCTATAAAAAATAGGTTTCGGATAAAATTTGGTACAACATGAATGTGAATTTACTGCTCTAGAAGCCCAAAACAGTAGTTTCCCGATTTAACGAACACTCGATTCAATGAATTCGCGATATAACTAGCAAGCAAAATATTTACTCTATGGTATATAACGAACAGCAATTGGAGTCGTAGTTGGATACGAAAAAAATCCCTGTCTGAAAAATTATTTATAATAAATAAGAGATTTATAAATCTTAAAGTCTTTGTCCGCTATCCGTCATACGGATGAAATTAAAAACGCAATTGTTGTTCAAATTTGTATTTATTTAACATTTTTTTAATTACAAATATTTTCTTGACTTAAAGACAGGTAAGGAATGAAATGAAAGTTGAACGATGACGACTATATGACATTCTACACTCTCTATAACAAGATTTTCATTACCAATCCTCGAAGTTTTTAATTGCCTGTCAAACTTTAATGCCGGAAATATTCGAAATTAAGGTGCGATTTTTTGGACTCTATATCAAAACGTAGATATATGCACCAAAGTACTTTTCGTTGATCATTGGTAAAATCTACCAAACAAATAATTTGAGGCCTAAGAAGTCAAATCAGGAGGGACATTTGTGGGTTGGTTATGTCAAAACATAGTCCGATATCTATGTTAGATTCGAGCAAATTGTACATGTGTATACAGAGTAGACAAGTTAAATCGAGAGTGACATTAATATGTGAAATATAATGCGATGCGCCATATTAAAACAGAATTTGTGGATTCTAGAGCAGTAGGAATTCAAATCGGAAGGAACATTTGTATGGGGAATATGTCAAAATAGATTTTCTTCATTTTCCTTTATCTATCTTTGTATTGCGAACATTTGGCATGAAACTTACTTATAATAGCATATTCCATAGTGTGGTGTAGCCTATTTTTATTGAAAAATATATCTTGCTTTGGTGAATATCCGGAGTCGGTGTCGAAACATTGTGAAATGCTGAAGTCGGAGTCGAGCAATACTTTTACTTCCGTTTGACAAACACATTAAAAATGTTTGTAAAAAATTAAGAAATTGGAACATTTCAGAAACGTTTAGAAAATACAAAATTAAACGGAGCATGAGCATTAATATTATTAGTAATTACAAATAATGGCTAAGTTATTGCACAGAAACTGTAATCAAGAAATAAGTTTTGCCCATTTTAATGTAACTTTAAATAAATAATGAAGTCAACATGACTGCTATAATCAGTAAATGTAGTTGAGGTTTAGCAAAATAGATCTGACAGCAAATGTTGCGGTTCATACCGAATATATAAAGTCCCGGCATTTCAAACACATAATATTAATTGAGGAATGCAGACTTTTTAATTTTTAAGGTTAATAATTGCAATTGTATTTAAAGAATAATAATTGTGGATGGCGGTATGTGAATGTCAATACCTGTAGAGGAGTTTAAATAACACCAGATCCAATAAACCAAAATTCTTCTTCTTTAAAGAAGCAATCATTTAATACTTGCAAATATGGAATAATGTTTTTGTTAAACAATTAAATGTGTTGCATGACACCGCTTTAGTGGTCGCGATATGTATCTTTGAAATGTATTTCAATCATCATTGTATAATATTTATAACTTTTTTATGTATGCGATTATTATATTTTTAAACCCTCCACCTCCAGGATGGGGGTATACTAACTTTGTCATTCCGTTTGTAACACCTTGAAATATCGACCTATAAAGTATATATATTCTTGATCGTCATAAAATACTAAGACGATCTAGCCATATCCGTCCGTCCGTTTGCACGCTAGCATCTAAACGAAAGGAGCTAGGACCTCCAAATTTCCATAAATGTGTCTTATAGTCGTAGATCGGTTGGGATTGAAAATGAGCGAAATCGGCCGAAAGGGAAAAAATTTCCCTCACAAGGACTAAAAATACCAATAATACTCCCTAATATTTTAGAGTATTTAAACTTATCAACATGTCTGCTTGTACTTACTTGATATTGGGTATGGACATTAGGGCGTACCTCAAAAAAAAGTTCGCCGTACACCTTCGAATATGAAGTATTATTGAAAGGTAGTTTCAAAAAAAAGATTTTATTTTTTTATGCCGAACGTAGGGGTCGCGCTTTTACATTTTTCTATATAACTTGTATTTATAAACGGATTTTAAAGTGTGATACATCGATGTTTTTGTCTCGACGAGGCCGATTTTTTTGTCTTTGAAGTCATTGAGCTCAAGCACCCCCTTCTGGTACTTACCCATCATTTCTCAGTTGCTACTACCCTAATGTACCACTCTAATAATCGAAAATTAAAGCTCGCATAAAATCATGAATCATGTTTGAGCTCAATGACTTCAAAGACAAAAAAATCGGACAAAAACATCGATGTATCACACTTTAAAATCCGTTTATAAATGCAGAAGTTATATAGAAAAATGTAAAAGCGCGACCCCTACGTTCGGCATAAAAAAATAAAAAAAATTTTTTTGAAACTACCTTTCAATAATACTTCATATTCGAAGGTGTACGGCGAACTTTTTTTTTTTTACTTGTAACCTGGTACGCTCTAATGGACATTCCCTCTATAACGTGCAACATAGGGGGTGAACGACAACAGTTAGAAACACGAAATTCGATGTGTACATTGCTTTAACTGAGTAGAGACATAATACAGGGTCCGCCTTCTAACGTTTTTTCAACTATTCAACCGTTGGACTATTATTTGTGGGGTACCCTCAGCAGCCATTTGAATGAAATTATTTTCCATTATTAACCGGAAGGATTGTACTTTCAAATGAAAAAAGAAATTTAAGAAAATATTCAGTAGTTTTTTATAGCATTTTCAAAAAAAAAGTTATTTGGCGGACCCTATATAAAAGTATTTTTTCCAAATTCGATTATATATAAAGATTTTTCTAAATTCGTACTTTTTTACTTTTACGACAAAAATTGGTTGAATCATGAAGGTAGATTATTGCAATATGTACGTGAAATAATGGTTTTTCAAAATTTTTACTTTTGGAATTAAAATAGAATGGAAATACAAACAGCTGTACCACCCCACAATATACCAATATTTATGGCTTTTTTAAGCTTTTTTAAAAATATTAGTATTTATTTTTTGAATTGACTTGAAGTATTATTTCGATATATATAGTGTAAAGGTATTGGTAGCCTTGCCTTGTAAGCGAGGTTTGAAATAATAAATAATATTTGTATTTGTTTTGGTTTCGCTATATTAAAAAATATATTTTCCTGTTATATTACTGCACTTCCACGAAAATCGACATCCTCTGTGGAATGCAATCCATGGTGGAGGGTATATAAAGTTCGGCCCGGCCGAACTTATCGTCGTTTTTACTTGTACAGTATATTATTGTGGTTTTTTTGCAATTAGCTTTGCAAAATGATATCCTGTAAGTGATGTCCATTTTCTGCTTCGCACATACGTGCTCTTTTTAGCATATTTTCCATCCGTAGCCCAAATCCTGCAGTTTTGCTTGTTGACATACCCGTTTAATAGGAAATGGGCTTCATCGCTCATTACCAAATTATGAATATTGCGAATTGTGACTGTTGGTTTGAAAAATAAAATTCAATTATTTTTGTACGTTGTTCGATCGTGTAATGATTCATAATTAATTCCCCAAGTCTCCTTCACAAAATGCTTAAAAAGAAAACAAAGAAAGAATAATAATTAAAAAAGTTAAAAGATTTCAAATCATATAGCTCATTCTGCGCCACCCTGTAGTAGGTTATTATGATATCTGAAATGATTTATTCTTTTGTAATCATAAACCTATCAGTACTCGATATAAGGAATCTTTGACAATCAATTGTTCGTTTAATTCGGGAATCCACTGTAAAACAACAGATTATGGTAAAATTTGCCACGTTATATAATAATTCCCTTTAGTCTTTCCCCACTTGTTGTTTCTGTTTTAGATTTGTAAGTCAGCGGGCGTGATCTGTAGAAAACTGTGGGTGGCAAAAGTAAATTTGCTGCCAGAACGAACGGTTGAAAAGTATATAAAAATGATGTATGTTGTGTGTGTGTGTTGGTTTGTAGTACGTATTTGAATTACTTTTTAAACTTTTTTAATAACTTCTTTCATTTTGTTTTGACTTACCTTTTGCTGTTGTTGTTTCATCTTCTAATCAATAAAGTTCACATTTTAACTTCCATCCCTTTTCATCTTTACAGAGATGGTAACGATAGGACCAAATCAACCGAATCAATAAAGAACGCAGCGTTCATTATAGGAAGTTTACAAAAATAAAATTACGGAATTATTTCCATTTCCATTTGTAATTTCATTTACTTTTACTTGTTACACAAAGTTATCTGGATGAAGAATGTGTCGATAATACACTAGAAGTAGCCCATGTCGAAAACAATTTAACATTAAAATTAACTTTGCTATTAAGTAGAGTGTCAGGTTTTACGGAAAACGGTTGAACTGAAAATTCAATATAGATTTAGGTTGTCGAACAAACTGCGGAACTCGATTTTATCGAAATAAACAACTAGAATAAAGCAGATGAAATGTATGTCATCTCATCAGAGGATGAGCCTTATGTTTCTAGGCAAAAATCCAGCCAACTTTGTTGTAACGGACATTTAGAAACAAAAAATCAAACATCAAAACAAATACTGCCTGCCGTGAATGATGAAGAAAAAAGCGCCCGAAAGGGACGAAGAGGATCACAAAGCAATCCTAACGCTGGCATGCGGAGAATGAAAAACCACCAAAGTGCAATAAGGTTGAATAAACTATCCTAAAACATGAACACCATTCCACGAAGACGATATCAGCTAGTGATTGAATTGGATGCTATGGACAAAGTTGACTGAACTCTTTATAGAGCACGCATTAGCATTAAGCCATTGGCTAAATCCTGTTGGCTATATTTCAATGAGATCTCGGGGCTGAATCTAGTTTAAGAAAATTGAGAGTACTAGTGCAAATGTATTACAGAGCCTTAAAATGCCAGAACACCGAGTTTCCAGAGAACAACTGGTTCTCAAGATCGAGGAGCGTCACAAGAACAGCATGAGCCTGATTCTGGCCATTTCGTGGCAGGCGTAGCTGCGCTGGAGAAACTTGAAGGCAGGTTCTCTTTTGGTATGAGATCATCCGCTGTCCCGGTAATGTTGACGGTGGAAAGGTGGTTGTTACGAAAAAAATTACGGCATTTCCATAACAAACGATATGCCAACAACTGCAAGCATTAATACTAAATGATGAATGAATGTGGTGCAGATTAATCTGAAGCACTAAGGTGCAGCTACAGATAACCCACAGATCCTCCTAGACGAAGAGGATCTAGATCTAGGAATATTCCAGGAACCCCTAGTGCGGGATGACGATGTGAAAGGATCGCAGAGCAACGGTTACAGCACAAATTATTTTAATGGAAAAGCAAATTAAGATCTTGTCTAATAACTAAAAATACCATCAATATATTTCTCTGTATCCAGTATAGCACAGGTGATCTTACCGTGGCAAACACTTTTTCGTAGAGTCAATACCAAAAAAACAGTACCTTCATTTTAGGATGTGATGCTAATGCCAGACACACAATTTGGTCAGTATCGAAACCAACGACAGGGGTGAGTCCGCTTTACATTTTATATATAGTAACAACCTTACAGTATGTAACGGAGGAAATGGACCTACATTTGTATTTCCAAGTATGGATAATTGTTGTGGGTTGTGCAGATGATTCGACTGCAGAAGGGGATCAGAGTGAACCACCTGGCAACCACGCGGACAACTTGGTCAACATTCTGGAACAAGATAAGATTGGTCTATAAATAGTTTCTCACCATACAAATCTCCTGGACCAGATGGCTTAATTCCGAAGATGCTGCAAAGTGAAGAGAGTCAATGTCTTTCTCTATGTTACGTACCAGCGAGTTGGAGAAGGGTAAGTGTGGTATTCATTACAAAGGCGGGAAAACGAAGTCATGAATACGCAAAAGATTTTAGACCAATAAGCCTTTAGTCACATTCGCATGAATCTCGTCATATCTGTCTAATAGTCAGATAAATGTCTACCTGAAAGGATGCTCAACGGAGACGGCTCTGCATGAAGTAGTAAAAGTCACTGAGAGAAACATGGGATTCAAGCAGTACACGCTTGGTGCCTTCCTAAAGGATGCTTTTATAATGTAAACACGTGGACAATACCAGACTAAGGAACTGGATTATTATCATGTTCAACTGCAGAATTATTACCGCAGCGATGGATAATAGTGACAAAACAAAACATGCCAATAGAGGTTCACCTCAAGGAGGAGTAATCTCCCTCCTTCTATAGCAACTCGTTATCTATAGAGTGATCTAACCTGAACCCGAAAACCGGGCCAACCGGTCAATATAATTACCAAAATTAATCTCACTATATATGAACAATCCATCCTAATCCCGCACAATGCGATTATTTTTTGTCAATGACAACTCTTTATCCAGCTTCTACATAATATTTAGATAAGAGCTTTCACTCGAACTGGATAAAGAGTTTCCATCTTGAATACAATTCCAATTTGTATCTTTGAAATTACGATTTTCCTTCGTTCGTTGCTTCTACGCCCGCAACGGTCACTTTTGCAGCAACGGTTGAAGCGGTAAGCAGCAACGAAAAAAGCTCTACTCTGAAATCTCTCTTAACAATTGTCTTTTTCTTTTTATAGTATTTGGGAAAACTGAATATTACAATTTCGGAGTCCTGAAATTAACTGCAGTCCAGAAGCACCTACGAAATGTGTACTTTAAAGGTGGAAGCGGATCAAAAGTGATAAAAATCGTACAAACCAAATTGGGGAAATTGGTATAACCATCGTTTTCAGCTAGAATCTGAAAAGGCTATTAGATATTCGGTGTGTACATTTCTCTGAGTACGTGGACGCGCAACATAAATCAATTTTTCGCAATTTGTACAAAAAGGGGTAAAAATTGCACCCACTTACTAACATAAATGAATTTTAAGAAATTTGAGAAAGGAAGGTATAAAAATAGTACCTAACAAAACATTGCACTAGAATCGTGAATTTCTGTGCGAACATTATAGTCAGTAGCCAAGTCGAAATTAATTAATTTTGACCAAAGCTTATGCAAATTTGTGTGGGAAATACAAGAAGGAGTGTAACAATATCGCCCATATTCAGGTGTGTGCAGCAAACATGAAAATATTGCCAAAGATCAAATTTCACGGTATACCGATCATCCGTATATAAGTTATAAAAAGTCTATCCCAAATTATATAAGGCCCTACTCCGTACGTGAGGGTATAATTTTCCCAGCTTAAGAAAGAAACGGGCAAAAATTTTTCTACTTTATATGATTTTTTGTAAGAAAATTGTTTCAAATTTAAAATTAAACTATTGACTACGTATAAATTGTTGGCACAATATAATTCCTCCGGCTACGTAGGATCTGGAGAATTTGGTGGGAATATACTTCTGAATACGTAGTTGCGCAACATAAAGCTATTTATCAAATTTACAAAAGCGATATCCTTACACCGCGTATGAAGTAGCGGGCATTTGCTAGTGATATATATACATTTTTAATGAGCAGAAGAAAAATCGATGGCGTTGACTTTTTGCTGCGGATGACAACTAGCCATACAGTTAATATATGTGAGCGTGTGCCACCAGCGTATTTGGAAAAAAAGTACAAATTTATTATTTTTAGAGGTATTTTCAGAAGCGAAAATTAGAGAAAAATGAAAAGTCATTGTATTTAAGGTAGTACAAAATTGCGCACAATCCTTGAATTTCATTTCAAACCTATGATTTGTTTTCTTATATTTTATGTATTTAGCTTATTTTATTCTCTACATAATATCAGAATTGCAGAATGGGGTAATTGGTTCAGAAATTATAGCTGTTTTTCAAAATTATTACGTATTTCATCGAGTGGATCCCGTCGATACGGAGTCGCAAAACCGATAGCTAATTTCATATGGAAAAACGTAGCCACATGTTAAATATCGAGAGAAATTGTCCGCAATGTAACAAAAACGACCTTCTAAACAAAGGACCTTCTAAAAAGATCTTGAATTCTAAGTTAAGAAAAAGTGAAATATGGTCCCTATATCATGGACAGATGTGACTCAGTTTCACCATAGGTGTTTCTAGTTGAAACATTGTTCTGCCAAATTAGACATTTGGACATTTGTATGGAGGCTATGTATGTTTATATGTAGGTGAAATTTGTTTGGCCAAAAAGTCATTCCAAACATGGAACGTTGCACAGTAGAATATTTTCATACAAGCTGCGGCAAGGAGGCTATGTATGTTTATATGTAGGTGAAATTTGTTTGGCCAAAAAGTCATTCCAAACATGTAACGTTGCACAGTAGAATATTTTCATACAAGCTGCGGCAAAAATTAGAAGGAATAGAAGAGGACGTTGAAATTTCCACGAGATTTGTGCATTTGTTTATAACATCCAAAAGGAAGCTAGAAAGACTCATTGTTACCTATACCGATTGACTTAGAACACTTTTTAAATCGATTTAGCAATGTCCGTATTTCTGAGTACAGCTCGCAATTGTTGCTAGAACCAAATTAAACTTAACGAAGTTTCTCGGGATAAGGGCGAACGCTTTTAAATTTGAAGAAAATCAGTTCAAATTTAGATATAACCCCCATGCGAATTTCACTCCCTATTTCACTCTAGATACCACATATATTAACAGGCCTTCTTCAAATTTGGCTTCATTTGATGAAAATGGGTCAGAGCGGTTCAAATTTATATATATCTCCCACACAATTTAAAACATTTTCTTCAATTCTGGCAAACTACTTTATATTTCAACTAGAAACACCCATGGTGAAAATAGGTTAGATCGGTTCATATTTATATATAGCTCCCATTCAATTTTCGCTCCCGCCTTGACTTTTTACGGCCCAGAAACCGCATATTTTCACCGAATTTCTTCAAATTTAGCATAACACGTTATACCTGAACTGGAAGAACCTATTGTGAAAGTGGGTCACATCATTCCATGTTTGGATATAGCTCTGATACAAATATTCTTCTCGATGTGAAAAATTGGGTCCGGTTATATTAGCCTATGATTAGGAAATATACAAAAATCATTCCCGTTTTCACTTTTTACCGAATTGAATTGTATTTGAATAGAAAGTGGAGTGTATCATATAGTCGGCACCGCCCGACTTTAGCCTTTCTTACTTGATCTATTTGAAATCAGTAGACACTATATATGATTTGTTATGTTAAATAACAATAGTAAAAAGACTTTTGGTCAACCATCTGCAAAAAATAAGAGTTTTTAAAGGTTGTTCCCTAAAAGAGCTTCTTCTACTGGAAGCAATATTCCCAGTAGCGAAAAAACTCTCTCAGAAGGGACGGATGTAGCCATTATTGATAAATATCACTTTTTGACGGCATTTTTTAAAAATCTGCTGTTGAATGAAAAACATCGGTACTACAACATCGATGTAAAAAGTAATCGATATTTTTACAAAACATCAATGTCGATGTCGCAGCCCTAGTTAAAATAAATTGTTTCTATAGTGGAAAACTCAGTTGTGTGGTTTCGGAAAAATTCAAATCGAGAGCATTATTTGTATGAGGGTTATATATAAATCTGAACCGATTTGCTCCAAATTAAATAGCTTCCGTCCTTGACGTATTTGTGTCAATTTTTGTTAGGATCGGACACTAATGTGTTCGTTAATATTAGCCAATGTTCCCATAACTTCATAAATTCAAAAAGTCTCTAGAATTGCGTGCTGGAAATAAGAAATATACAGATTATACAAATAACCAAAAAGATCTGCAAGTGGCGGCAAAAGAAGGCGTTTGGGCTCATTTAATAAAAGAAACCCATAATTTTAAAAGTTCGGACTGTGCCACCAACATTTTCAAAAATTGTTTTGAAGTTCCTGAATTTAATTGTGCCCGGACAATATGTGAAGCAATAATAAAATATGTATTTGCGCCGTATGTTTGCAAAAAATTGAGAAACGACATGGACATATCAAGTTTCGTTTCTATTTCTACAGATGCCTCTAATCACGGAAACATCAAACTGTTTCCAAAAATTGTTCGGTACTTTCACCCCGAAGAAGGTGTAAAAATTCAAGTTCTGAACCTTTCGAATACATGCGGGGAAACGTCTGACATAATCGTGGACCTTATTAAAAAGGAAATGACCGAATATAATATTACCAAAAAACTGGTAGCATTTTGTGGCGACAACGTAAATACTAATTTTGGAGATGTGAACAGAGTAGGAAAGACCAATGTTTTTGCCAAGCTTAAGGAAACCCACCCTAATCTTATTGGAATTGGATGTGCGGCACATATTGTACACAATACTCTTCAGTATGCCTGTGATAAATTAAAATTTGATGTGGAGTTGATAGTTGTAAAAATCTACTCGCATTTCTACATATATACTGTGCGAGTCCATACTTTAATGAAGTTCTGCTAGGGTACTCAAAAACAATATTTTTGGCCCTGTTATTATCTGTGCAGTCTATACTCGACATCTTCGAAGGATTAAAAAAATATTTTTTGGAAACCGACGACAGTCCAGCAATTCTACAAAATTTCTTTAATGACCCATTTTCTAAACTTTGGTTATATTTTCTAAAGGAGCAAGTAAGAACGGTCTTAATAGGAATTTTAATTGTATGTTAATGCAATTTAATTCTAGGCAGCATTATTCAATCGAATCATTTATAAAATTGAATGTGATAGCGTGACTGCTAATCAAGTTAAAGTATGCGTTGCTGAACTCGTTGATGCTTTGAAGGATAGGATGGACACAAGCTTTCTACCAATATCAGTAAAGAAAGAAATGGAATATCTGAAAAATCAGGGACACCGTATTACAAAAAATATGATCTTAAAAACAACATCCATATTCTACGGTAAATATTTCATTGTCTTTAGGAACATCTATTCAATATTTGAATGTTTGGACTAAACAATTTTCCCAAGTCAATAATTTTGACTGGGTTTTATTAAAAGAAGTTCCAAAATGGGAAGACGTTGAAAGAAGTGCTGATGACATTTCGAACAAAAATTTGTTCAATGATGTCAGCGATAATCTTTTTGACCAATACACATAGTTAAAAAAATATGTAACATATGAAAAAATAATTGGTTGGAACAACATTAAGCTTGGCGCCGACATGCGATGGCTGGAAATAATTAAGCATTTCAAACAAAAAGATGTACCGTTTGATTCAAATCGTCGAATTTGTTTTATGTTTGCCGGGTACATCAGCACCTGTAGAAGGAATTTTTTCTGCAATTAATAAAATATGGACTGATGATAAGTCTAGTCTAAGTATAAATACATCAAACGACATCATTAAAATCAAGTACAACATAAAGTTGTCATGCCAAGATTTCTTTACATTTTTAAAATCACAACCGACGCTATTAAGAGATATCACAAAAAAAGAAAAATATGATTATAACCTAATGAAAGAAGCAAATTTAAATTAAATGATCTCTTGTCACATGGACATTAAACATGCTAAACGAGTAAACGTATTATCTACATGACTGAACTAAATTTTTCGTTAATTATTTTTTTAATGTACTTTCCACAAAACATCGAGAATAACATTATTTGTTTTCTCCTTTGTTCTAATGAATTATACTCAAATAAAAGTTTTTGTTTTATAAGGATTTAAATGTTATTTCAATCATTTCTTTGGATTTTCAGTATCCCGCTTTTTTTTACAAAATCCCGCTTTTAACGTATAAACGAAATTTGTATGGAAGTCATATCTAAATCAGAACCGATCTGACTCACTTTTACCATAGATGTTTGCAGTTAAAATATGGTCTGATCACATAGAGTGAAAAAGTTAAATGGAAAACGAAGTTTGTATGGGAGCTATATCTAAATCTGAACCGAATTATATGGTACTGCGCCAAATTGTAAGCAAATCGAGTAAAATATGTATGTGGAAAAATTCATATCGGGAGTGAGATTTGTATTGAGGCTCTGAACCGATTTGCTTCATCTACCATGCCAAACTAAATACCACAACATTCCTTAAATCATAATATTGTATGCCCACTAAAATGGTATTACTGTTGAGACCATGTTATTTACATTCGCTTGCCCATGGATCCATCTCTTTTAGGCCGATTACTTATTAAACTGTCCTTGTATACGAAAGATAAAACTATCCGAAAGATTTTGGTCGAAATTCGGCTTCGGCCCAGAAAACCACCTTCGGTCGAACTCTAGTCTTAATCCATATTTTTATTCAGTAGCTTACATTTCTAAATAATTAATCTTACAACATTAGTATCTTTGCTATAAATACATATATATACTGGCACTGTACATAACGTCTGTATACTGCAAGAATTGGACAAAACACAATAAACTACTATTGAATGTTAAACTGAGGTACACTAAATATGATCTGACAGATAACCTGTGGTTTAAGGTTGCATCTTTTTAACTGATATTGAGAAAGAAACGGATATAAATGTGTTTTCTCAGTTCCTCCAGACTGACGTTATAATGCTGATAAAGTACATACGTATAATTTAAGCAACACAATCTGTCACTAAATATTTGAAATTACACACAAAATTCACCTTATCGAAATACTGTCCACGTGGGCACATTAACTTGATTGGCTTGCCATTAAGACACACATAATACTTATTGCAGTCAACTGGATCCCTGAAAAATGCGCCACCGGGTAAATTAGCGCAGTCCGATGGCCCGGGTGTACTTTGCTCGTTGGATGATGGAGTGTTCGTTACTGGTTGTCCATCGTTATTTGATTTTGCTGGACAATCTACAAAGTCGGGATAGTTGCATATTTTCTCTTTAGAATCAAAGTATAATCGGCCAGGGCAGGTTTGAGGATATGCTTCATTTTCAAAGCATGTATAGTATTTATAACAATCATGTGGATCTCCAACGAAATCCCCATCTCGTTTATTCAAACAGATTGTTGATGAAGTAACTCCGCTATTGCTACTGGCATGCTTGGAAGTAGCCGCATTTGGAGTAGTTGTGGTATTGTAATTATCAGAACAACCACATGCTGCACTGGTTGTAGAGGTAGTGCAGGCCGTTGTGGGTATGCATGGCTTCGATGTTGGTTTAGTTGAAGCAGGTGGGACTGTAGTCGGAATTGTGGTTATATCTGGGGATGTTTCAATTGCTGAGGATGTGCACGTTGTCCGATTTGTGTTTACTTCAGTTGGATATTCTGAAGGCTGTATTGTTGTAGCATCCGTTGGCAACATTGTGCTTGATTCAGTTGGTCTAGTTGTGGCTGTCTTGCTTGTTTGTGTAGTAGTACAGTCGGTTGAAATCTCAGTTGGTATTGTTGCTGTGTTAGTGGTCGTTTCGGTTGGTAATGCCGAGGATACTTCTGTTGTGGCATTTGTGGTAGCTTCTGTTGGTAATTCTGAAATTATTTTGGTTGTTTCGGTTGGGTAATCTGAAGTTGTTTCCGACGTCACTATAGTGGTATTTTCTGTTGCCATCTCTGTTGATATCGTTGACTGATCTGTGGTTGTCTCAGCAGTTCGGGTAATTGTAGAGTGTGTTGAATCTGTTGTCTGTTCGGTAGTAGCATCAGTAGTAGGTACGCTGCTTGATTCAGTTGGTATCACAGTTGTCGTTTCGGTGGGCATACCTGAGGATGTCTCTATTGTGACATCTGTAGTTGTTTCGGTTGGCAATTCTGTAGATATATTTGTAGTCAAACTTGTAGTCGTTTCGGTTCGATAATCTGAAGTTGCATCGGATGACTCTATTGTATTTTTGTCTGTTGCCAACTCTGTTGTTGTTATTATAGGCTGATCTGTGGTTGTCTCAGCTGTATGTTTAATGGTAGAGTCTGTTGTTAACATTGTTGTACTATCCGTTGTCTGCTGAGTGGTAGCTTCAGTAGGTATTGTTACGGGGTTAGTGGTAGTTTCGGTTGGTAATTCTGAGGACGCTTCTATTGTGGCATTTGTGGTCGTTTCCGTTGGCAATTCTGAAGGTGTGTCTGTCGGGTGTGTTGTATATTCGGTGGGCGTTCCTGTGGATGCCTCTATGGTGACACCTGAAGTTGTTTCCGACGTCACTATTGTGGTATTTTCTGTTGGCAACTCCGTTGTTGATATCGTAGACTGATCTGTGGTCTCAGTCTCAGCAGTTCGCGTAATTGTAGAGTGTGTTGACATTGTTTGTGTTGAATCTGTTGTTTGCTCGGTAGTAGCATCAGTAGTAGGTATCACAGTTGTCGTTTCGGTGGGCATACCTGAGGATGTCTCTATTGTGACATCTGTTGTTGTTTCGGTTGGCAATTCTGTAGATATACTTGTAGTTGTTTCGGTTGGATAATCGGAAGTTGTCTGCGATGTGTCTATTGTATTTTTGTCTGTTGCCAATTCTGTTGTTGAAATCGTAGACTGGTCAGTGGTTGTCTCAGCAGTTCGCGTATTGATAGAGTATGTTTGTGTTGAATCCGTTGTCTGCTTGGTAGTAGCATTAGTAGTGCGTATGCTGTTTGATTCAGTTGGTATCTCTGATGATGTTGTTAAGTTTGTTGTCGTTTCGGTGGGAATTTCTGAGGATGTTTCTATTGTGACATCTGTCGTTGTTTCGGTTGGCAATTCTGTAGATATATTCGTAGTCAAAATTGTAGTTGTTTCGGTTGGATAATCTGAAGTTGTCTCCGATGTCTCTATTGTATTTTTGTCTGTAGCCAACTCTGTTGTTAGTACGGACTGATCCGTGGTTGTATCAGCTGTAATTGTAATGGCAGAGTCTGTTGTTAACATTGGTGTAGTATCCGTTGTCTGCTCAGTGGTAGCTTCAGTAATGGGTATGCTGCTTGAATCGGTTGGTATCTCAGACGGTATTGTTGCCGGGTCAGTGGTAGTTTCGGTGGGTAATCCTGAGGACGCTTCCATTGTGGTATTTGTGGTCGTTTCAGTTGGCAATTCTGGTTGTGTGTCTGTGGGGTTTGTCGTATTTTCGGTGGGCATTCCTGTAGATGCCACTATGGTGACATCTGTGGTTGTTTCGGTTGATATATTCGTAGTCAAAATTGTAGTTGTTTCGGCTGGATAATCTGAATTTGCTTCAGTAGGCATTCCCGAGGATGTCTCTGTGGTTGGTAATTCTGTAAATATATTCGTTGTCACACTTGTTTCGGTTGAGTAATCTGAAGTTGTCTGCGATGTCTCTATTGTATTTTTGTCTGTTGCCAACTCTGTTGTCGATATAGTAGACTGGTCAGTGGTTGTCTCAGTAGAGTATGTTTGTGTTGAATCCGTTCTCTGCTCGGTAGTAGCATCAGTAGTGCGTATGCTGTTTGATTCAGTTGGTATCTCTGATGAGGTTGTCAAGTTTGTTGTCGTTTCGGTGGGAATTTCTGAGGATGTTTCTATTGTGACATCTGTCGTTGTTTCGGTTGGCAATCCTGTAGATATATTCGTAGTCAAAATTGCAGTTGTTTCGGTTGGATAATCTGAAGTTGCCTCTGATGTCTCTATTGTATTTATGTCTGTAGCCAACTCTGTTGTTGTATTTACAGACTGATCCGTGGTTCTCTCAGCTGTAATTGTAATGGTAGAGTCTGTTGTTAACATTGTTGTATTATCCGTTGTCTGCTCAGTGGTAGCTTCAGTTATGGGTATGCTACTTGAATCAGTTGGTATTTCAGGCGGTATTGTTACCGGGTAATTGGTAGTTTCGGTTGGTAAACCTGAGGTCGTTTCAGTTGGTGTGTCTGTCGGGTTTGTCGAATTTTCGGTGGGCATTCCTGTAGATGCCACTATAGTGACATCTGTGGTTGTTTCGGTTGGCAATTCGGTGAATATATTCGTTTCCATACTTGTGGCTGTTTCGGTTGAGTCTGAAATTGTCTGTGTTGTATTTAATGTGGTAGAGTACGTTGGGAATGTTGGTGTTGAATCCGTTGTCTGATCGTTAGTTCCATAAGTAGTAGATAAGTTACTTGATTCTGTTGGTATCTCAGTTGTCGTGTTCGTTTCGGAGACCATTCCAGTGGATGTCTCCCATGTGACATCTGTGGTTGACTCGGTTGGCAATTCTGTAGATATATTTGTTGTCAAACTTGTGGTTGTTTCTGTTGGTATCTCAGTTGTCGTGTTCGTTTCGGAGACCATTCCAGTAGATGTCTCCCTTGTGACATCTGTGGTTGACTCGGTTGGCAATTCTGTAGATATATTTGTTGTCAAACTTGTGGTTGTTTCTGTTGGATAATCTGAAGTTGTCTCCGATGTCTGTATTGTGTTTTTGCTTGTTGTCAACTCCGTTGTTGGTATTACAGTATTTGAGGTTGTTTCTGCAGGATTCTCTGTTGACAATAGTGGCGTTGACTCGGTTATCTGTTCTGTAGTGGCATCAGTAATTGTTCCGCTGGAATACCCAGTGGATGTTTCAACCGTGGTATTTGTGGTCGTTTCGGGTGGATACTCGGAAGTTGTTGCAGATGTTGTATTATCTGTTTGCCAATCTGTTGTTGACTCGATTGACTCGGTTGATTGATATATTGTTGTATCAGTTATATGCGTGGTACTTGTAACAGTTTCCGGTTCTGTGATTGTTTCTGTTGTTTTTATATTAACCGAATCTGTGGTTGACTCAATTGCTTGCTCAGTCGTGGACTCGGTGTTATATGTGCTGCTTGATTCTGTAGTTGTATCCGTGTCGAAAACTGTTGTTAACTCCGTAATCCGTCCGTTTCTTGATTCAGTAGTGGGAGTGCTACTATATTCTGTCTCTGCTGTTTGTATAACTGTAGAGATTGTTGGCAAATTTGTGTATGATTCCGTTGTCTGGACTCCACTGGTTTCAGTTGTGGCACTTGTGTTCGTTTCGGTTGGTGATTCAGAAGCTATAATTGTCGTTGGATCTGTGACGAATGCTGATATAGTTTCGGTTGCCTGTAATGTGGTAGAATACGTTGACCCGTCTGAAGTTCCCTGCTCAGTGGTTGTCTCAGTATTAGGTATGTTGTTTGATTGTTCTGTGGTTGTGCCAGTTGGGAGAATAGTGGTCGAATCTCTTTGCAATTCTGTGGTAGTCTGATCCGTGCTTGTGTGCTTTGGCAATTCTGTCGATGTCTCATCTTGTTCGGTCGATTCTGTTGTCTTCGTTACTTGTGGTGTGGTGGTTGTACTTTCACTTTGTGGACAATCTACTAATTCCGGTATATTGCACATTTTTAGTTTCGGATCAAAGTATAAATTACCAGGACATGTTTGTACGTATGGTTCGTGATTATAGCAAATATAATATTTGCTACAGTTATCCGAATCTCTAATGAAATATCCATCAGATTCATTGAAACATGGTAATATTATAGGAATGGCCTTTTTACCGACTGGTAACTTAGCGGTATTTGCCTTAATTGTTGATGAAATCGGGGATGACTTATCTGCCTCATCTGTGGTAGATTCCGCTGGAACATCTCTGTCTGTTTCTGTTGTTTTTATTGCGTCTGCTTCTGTTGTGAACTCCGTCGTTGCCACACCTGTTTGTATAGTATCGTTTGACATGGTCGATTCAATAGGAACACTTGTCCCTGTGCCAATTGTCAATTCTGTAGTTGTCGCAGTTGTTGGTAATGTGGTTGCATCTGTTTCATGTAAGTCTGTAGTTATACCACCCGTCGTCGACGTACTCTCTGTGGATTCAGTTACTAAATTTGTGGTCGGAATATTTGTAGCAGATAGTTTTGGGTCTTTGCAAGCCACTGTCGATGGTGGTGTCGCCGTTTTTGATGCAGCCCTCAGAATTTTCCCATTTTCCTCTAACATCGTCTGAAATAGCAAATTAGTGCTATTTGTCTTACGTCCCGGGTTACGAACAAATTCCAATAGTTTTTCCTCAGCTTTCGTGTCTGATTTTTTCTGCACATCCGCATTACAAGGCCGTATGGAGTTCACATTTGCACTTAAGGGATTATAGACCAAAGGATATGTTACAATTGGAATAAACGATGATGCTGGTGGTACATAATCTTCCTTCAAACAGGGACAGGGCGGGCATTTGCCCCGAACACACTGCTGCATGTTTTCATTGAAACGATAATCGCGGCCACAATCCAAACTGAACTGACCCAAATTGCCTAGGCATACGTAAAATCCATGGCAATCTTGGGGATCTTGAACTTTGAAACCGAATTGGCGATTTTTGCACAGTTCTGCTACTACAACTGCTTCATTTAGTTGCGAGAGGGCAAACAACGATAAACTCAATTGTAGAACTGCAATGGAAGGAGGAATTCAACTTGACGTTTATCCGATTTTCGAACGGCTTCTATTACTTACGGAACAGCATTCTTCTCAGTTTGTTTCTTTCTATCTCACTGATGCATCGATAGGAAATGCATAGTCGCACTTATAGCTCTGTAGCTGTTTGCTGGTCCTATTTATAGGTAAATACAGCAGCAGTATCATGAGCTTAAAAAATACACAATTACGAGCATGTATTTGACTAACAGCCATTGTGTTTCAAGTGGCCCGGACAAGGTGTTGCACTACTTTTAATTAAATTTTGAATTTGTTTGTGCTTTAGTAGTTTCTACTCCATCGCAAAGAGTTGTTGGTTGTCGTTTTCAAGATAAGAAACAAATTTCGATGCAAAATCTAATTTCCCTTTTAAATTAGCGTGAAATAAAGAAATAAAAAATTGTAACGTGTTTATGTCTGCAACGTAAATAAATGAGTTGCATAAAATCCCCCTGTATTACTATTTTCGTTGACAATACTACATATGAACAAATATTAGGTTAGGTTATATTATGCATATGTATCAGAAAATATTTTATTTTTTGATATTAAAATCTTTTCGTCAGATTTGCTGCAAATGGTAATTCAGTTGCAACTGTTGAAATAGCGACTGTGCTATTTTACATTATTTTAATTATTATACCCTCCACCTCCAGGATGGGGGTATATTCACTTTGTCATTCCGTTTGTAACACCTTAAAATATTCATCGGAGACCCCATAAAGTATATATATTCTGGGTCGTGGTAAAATTCTAAGACGATATAGCCATGTCCGTCTGTCCGTCTGTCCGTCTGTCCGTCTGTCTGTCTGTCTGTCTGTCTGTCTGTCTGTCTGTCTGTTGAAAGCACGATAGCGGCCGAACGAAATGAGCTAGGAGGTTCAAATTTTTCCTAAATGTGTCTTATGGTTGCAGATCGGTTGGGATTGAAAGTGGGCGAAATCGGGCCAGAGGGAAATATTTTTCCCTCACAAGGACTGAAAATACCCCTAATATTTAGAGTATTTCAGCATGTTTTTTGAACATAATAGCTTGTATTTACTTGATATTTGCAATTCGCATTCCCTTTATAGCATAAAAGGGCACCATAGAGTGATTTTTATTTGTAGGGTGCGAAATGGGACGAAAAAGGGATAAAAATAGTACCTATCAAACGACAACAGATAGAAACACGAAATTTGGCGTGTACATTCCTCTAATAGAGTAAATACATAATATAAAAGTATTTTTTCTAAATTCGTACTTTTAAAGGATTAAATGGGGATAGAGGGATAAAAATAGTACCAACTTAACGGCTGCACCCAGAATAATGAAATTCGATATATACATTCCTCTGATTGCGTAGACACGTAAAATAAAAGAACTTTCTAAAATTCGTACTTTTTGGGGTTCAAATGGAAAAAGGGGATAAAAATAGTACCTAGCAAATGACAGCAGCTGAAATCATGAAATTCGGAATATACATTCCTCTGACTGCGTAGACCGAAAAATAAAACGTTTTTTTCCAAAATTCGTACTTTCAAGGGATACAATGGTTACAGGGGATAAAAATAGTACCAACTAAACGAATACAGCTGGAATGATGAAATTCAGTGTGTACATCCCTCTAATTGTGTAGATACGTAAAATAAAGTGATTTTAGATAGTCGTACTCTTGAGGGGGCAAATTGGAAAAAGGGGATAAAAATGGTACCAACAAAATGGCCGCTGATAGAATCACGGAATTCGGTGTATACATAGCATAGCCACGTAAAATATTTTTTCTTCCAAATTCGTACTTTATTTTGTTGTTTTTACGACAGAAAATGGTAGAATCAGGAAGTTTAAAAAATTATACTTTTGAAATTAAAATAGGATGGAAATACAACCAACCAAAAGACTGTAGCTGAAAATTTACTTTATGAATTGAAGTATTATATCCATTACATATATATATATATAATACAAATATTGGTAGCCTTGGCTTATTAATTAAATTTCTTATTTTCATACAGTTTATTTCCTCTTGTAGCTTGGAAGCACCACAAAGAAATTAAATGGGACAAAAAGGGATAAAATATGGTACCAATGATACGACAACAGTTAGAATCATAAAATTCGGTGTGTACATCCATTTAATTGCATAGAAACGTAAAATAGAGGGATTTTTCGAAATACGTATGGGGCGAATGAGGATATCTTTAAAATTTATACTTTTCTTATCACTTTGTCTGTATCTGAAAATGCTTCTCCCTAATGACGACTGACAATCGCCTAATATTTAGGCATGTTCACTTTCACAATTTCAGCATTTTATTTATATATAGTAGTCGATTTCAAATAGTGTGCATTATAGTTTGAAATAGTAAACAAATATAGTAATGTGCATAAAAATATCACAACTTTCGCAATATGGTACTGTGCTTCTATGTAAAGTCGACTTCCTTTAATCTGCTGGTAATTTTATGGAATGCACTTCGTGGTGGAGGGTATATAAGATTCGGCCCGGCCGAACTTAACGCCTTCTTACTTGTTTATATTATTAGTTAATTGTTCGTGATCCATACCGTGATGTAAACTAATCGAGTTTAACACAAATGAACACGTTAGCATCATATGTATTAAACACAATCTTTGTCAAAATCAGTTACTTCAAAGAAATAAATCTTCTGATGCTGACGGAAAAACCGACGAAACGTCGACAAAATACTGAAATGAATTAGTTTTATTTAAATCATCAACATACACTGCCGCTCACTTGAATAGCAACCCCTCTCACCATTGTTCATAATGACTATCTTTCGAAGCACACTGTACATAGCGGTCCAGTTCTTGCATATTTATTTTTCCTCAGTCTATACTTCATTCACAAACAATTCAAGGCTTGCAAGTATCACGTTATTTTAACTTCCTATTTTCCTTGAAATGTGTGTAAAATGTACTCTTGTTTTTTGGCTCATTTGAATAGCGCCCCACGTGATACTCGCTTTTAGTATGGACGCCTGTTATTGAAGTACATAAAAACTTTAGTTAAGTGTATTCGAACCAAAATCAATCATTATTAAGCAAATTGGGCCGAGCTAAGACATTGTGAGTTGATGAGAGAACGAAAATTGAAATTTATAAGAAATTTTTTAGGTGAAACCGAAAACTATTGAAATATTATGAAAAGTCGAACAACAAGTACCGATTTGGGAGCAATTTTGAAATATGCGTCAAATTCATACGACTCTGCTGGCAAAATGAAAGCAAAGATGGGTGTATGCGCAATAAACAGTAAAAGGATTTGTTTTCAATTTATGATTGAAATTTAGTACAGGAAGTTATATTCCAACTAGAAATATGCTTGTAGAAAGTGGGCCACAACGACTCAAATTCTACATACAAAAATCGGTACCGATTTACGTGTGGCCATTTTTTTCAAGTTTGCACAACACTTTATTTTTCAATAGGAAAATCTATGGTGAAAGTTTTCCAAATCGGTTCAGATTTATATATAGCTCTCATACAAAAACCGGTCACGATTTTACATTTTCCGCACTACAAGCCGTATATTTAAACAGATTTTCGTATATTTCAACTAGAAACATCTATGGTGAAAGTGGGTCACATCGTTCCATGTTTTGATATAGTCCCGATACAAATGTCCTTCCCTACTTGGCTTTTTTGCTGTAGAAGCTACATATCCTACAGATTTTGATCTTATTTGGCAGAACACGTTACATCGGTCCAATATGCGTCAAATTCATACGACTCTGTTAGCAAAATGAAAGCAAACACGGGTGTAAGTGCAATCAACAGTAAAAGGACTTTATTTTCAATGCTGAGCACTTAGAACACTTGAAATTAAAGAGAAACATCCATTAGATAATCTCCGTAATGAACGTCACCTTAATTTTGTTCGAAGCACCATTATTAGAGTGGCTTCTTTTGTGAGGAAGGAACAAATTTTGTTGATGTTCCCAACTAAAATGAAAGATTAGTTTGTTTTATGCGTTCTCCCGAAGTGTTACGCTTTTGTCGTTGTCCGTTTGTGAGCTTAACGCGTTCAAAATAACCTCCATAAAACAGATTTTTCTTGAAAAGAAATACACGATGAGAATGGTATTGGAAAAAAACCGCTAGAATTTAAAATCCGACCTGAGCCTTATCAAACCATATTAGAAACTTGCAACATGACTAAGGTGACCATCCATCCCGCTTTTCGCGGGACTATCCCGCTTTTTGAAGCCCAATCCCGCTTAATGTTTCTATCCCGCATAATCCCGCTTTTTTACAAAAAGTCCCGCTTTATTTTTAGTACAATATCGATTAAAAATTTGTTAGTAACCAACAAAACTCCACAATTTCTAAAATATTTAACTAATTGTCGTTATTCTAATTTTTGGATCTAGTTTTAGGCAACATTTAAGATCATTAATAGTAATTTAATCCAAACATTTATAAAATGAAATTCAATCCTGCGTTGTTCAATTGGTTAATTTAAAACATATATTAATAATACATGTCATAGTTAAGTTCGGTCACGCCTAATCTTATATATCCACAACCATGGAGTGAATTTCACAGTATTACTTGCCTTCGACCTTTTTACAGTTTTAAATAAATTGTGATGTTTCTTTCTTGATAAGTGGAACATTTTATAGATCATTCCCGCAGCAATCTCCACAAAATGTGTTTAAATACCCTAACTATTTTTAATTTATTTAGATATTTTCAGTCCTTGGTAGGGAAAAACTTGATGACTCTCGGTCAATTTTAACTATCTACAATCCTAAACTATTCAGTAATAAAGGTAGCCTGAAGTTCGTATTCCTGATATATCCATTTGTTTGGTACCATCTGCCTCATTTTCCCATTTAAATAGTAAAAGATGAATAAACTAAATAAATAATGATGGAAACTTGAAATTGTTGATAATACTAAACTAATACAGATAGAGTCATTATATTTAAAATATTTTTAATAGATATTATTCTCTTTCATTTGATACCCATATCCTTTGTATGACTCGCTAAAATATGAAAATAAATTAAACAAACATCTATATCCTTTGGAAATTAAAAAGGAGAAAGGATGACCAAATGACACTACACACAATCTCTATTTACACATTTATATTGTCTTGCTCAGGTTCAATAAATGTAAAATTGTCGCACGGTGTAATGCAGCCGGTTTTTATTTTACTTTTTGGTTGGATTTTTACGATCCCTCATTTTTTCTACAAAATCCCGCTTTTTGAACTCATAAATCCCGCTTTTTGCCCAATAAGAGATGGTCACGTTAAACATGACCCAGTATAAAGGACAGATTTATACTATTTTAGTGCAATTTTTGATGCATTTTTATAAAAACCGCAATAACTTCCACATTTTTAGTTCGATTTATGTTTTTAGGGGCTCGTTGGAGAGGTATTGATAACCAATTACAATTTTTATAATTTGCTAACCCATTAAGGGCCGCAAATTGTTTTTCATACTGTTAATACTCAGTGGGTTAAATATGAAGTAAAAACTGAAGTATGGTGTTATTTGCATCGTAAACACATTCTAGTCTTTCAATGGATAATTTGAGAGGACAACTTCACATAATATGTTACAATAAAACCGTGCGACATTTTTACATCACATTTAACTCACTAAATTGTCGGCCCTTAATGGGTTATGAAGTTCTAAAAATTGCGATTGGTGATCAATACCTCTTCGACGATCCAACAAAAATACAAATCGAATTTAAAATATGGAAGTTATTGATGTTTTTATAAAAAAATGCAACAAAAATGTTAAATGGGTTAAAATGCACGTTTTTGATATGGTTTGAAATCGCGCGTGCCATTTTTCATAATTTCACAAACATTTAACGTGGCGAAAATGTATCTATTACCAATTGCATTTGAATATCGTCAACAAGGAGATACATTAAAATGGACATTTTTATTTAATACTAGCTGACGACGCGACAACAAATTTTCCTGTCCATATTTCAATTAGTTTGTTTGTGATCGTCGTGTGTATTTTTGAAAAGCTATTTCAAATTTATAAGCAAACCTGGAATGAGAAATATTTTGTTATCAGTGATATCGATTAACGTTTGCTGGCATATAGATATTCATAGATCGAACTCAGATTACGCCATTGGAAGTTTCTGCACGTTCACTTAAGTGGATTTTGAACAATGTGAATTCCTACGGTGAACTGGAAAAATCGACGGGGAATATAATACTGAAGGTCGACATTTCAACGACGATTTTGCCATTGACACTTTCTAGCAAGTGTTTTGAATATAATTGTGCATATTCGTCGTTCTGCAACTCGAAACGCTTAATAGTACTAAATTTAAATATCGTGATGTTTTCCACAAAAAGGACGAATTCGAGGATTCATAACGTTTATTGGGTGGATTATTACCGTGGAATTACTGGTAACATTATGCAAATTCTACTTTTCATCTTTGCGTTTTTTATCTGTGCAACGTAATATTGGTTATATTGATTTTTTAATATGGGAATCATTTGTGTGAAATCGTCGATCAATTATAACCAACATCTCAAAATATACTTTTGCATAAAATCGCCTGTCTAGTCATTATTCGGTCTAATTTCTCCAAAGACTTTATGGGAGACATCGTATATTCATTCCGAGCGATCAATTTACTGCACCACCATGATTACCGGCACAGTTCTCCTACAGTTGACACTTTGGAATTTTTTTAATCTGCATATTCAACGGCAATTTGATGGCTGAATGAGCAGTTCGACTTTTTTCAACAACTTATGTAGCTGCAATTTCAGATGAAGCCGGTAAAATTAAATTCTGCGAGAGAATCGTAGCCAAAATCTACACAATCAAAAAAGTCCTATGGCTCCAACGTGATCGTCCAGAGAATAACAACTCCAATTCCATCGTTCAAAGCTTTCATAAGTGTCGTACGTTAATTGCCCATTTAACAGCGGAGCGTACTCTCAAAATGCTATCCTTAATTTCCCCACTTCCCAGTGTCATTGCAAAAAATAATCTGATATTAACTGAAGATTCTGAAGCGATAGTCTGAGGTTGGCAACATATTTTTTTCTAGAATTCAGTGTTTTTCGCGATGTGGAGCAACGTATGAGAACACAAACTGGAAAAATCTAAATATCAACAGAATTTTTCTAGAGCGAGTGCCCACGAATTGTTTTGAAAATACTCCAGATTGGCCGTGGAATCGCCCGTAATGTAAATCGAAAATCACCTTCCAACAGAATCATTGAACCAACAGTGTGCAACACTGCAACACAACCAACAAACAGTACACTCCTCCGAACCGAGCAAACCTTGGCCACCTCAGATCTTTAAAAGGTTGCACGATGGAGTTTCGTTAATTCGTTACTTTCCATATTCATCACAACCTGAGTGCATTTCAGCAGTCTTCAAAGAACGCATCTGAACTTCCTGATGAAAAAGCATCGCTTTAATTTTGCGAGCGAAAAAAAATTGGTACGAACGAAGAAGATTTTCCGGTTCCACCGAGAGCGTCCAAGAAGAAAATCAGTATAGTTCAGTTAGCATCTTATTCTCCCCATGCATCGTATTCACATTGTTTATACACTCCACTTAGACTTAGAATCACTTTTTGAATCGATTTAGCAGAAATCCTTCCCGTTTTCACTTATTTACCGAATTGAATATTATTCCGAGAGAAAGTGGAGTGTATCATATAGTCGGCCCCGCCCGACTTTAGCCTTTCCTTACTTGTTTTATATTGCATTCCAACTCTTGATTAAATTCTTAGTGCATCGGAAAGTGTGCCGCTATCATTCCTAATTGGGCTAATATTATTCGCATGTCTTCATTCAATGTCTCATTGTAAATTTTCAGAAATATGCTCCCATGACATATCTGTATCTGACTCGATTCGATGACTGATTACGAACTGGAATTATGAACCAAATAAAAATGAATCAACAAAATATGTCGTCCTATCGCCATTTCTGACAAAAAGTACATAAAATAAAAATATTTTTTGCATTTTGTCCGAATTTTCTGACTTTTCTTTATAATTATCTGATTTTTTGTCTCCCGACATAACATAAGATAAAAGAATTTCGCATATCCATTGTTTGAATTGATACTTACAGCCTTGAGTTCAATCAAAAAATTCAGTTTTTTAAAAATATTCCTATTTTGCGGTCAACTATCCAAAAGTTTTTTCATCTTAAAACCCATTTCGGACTACCACGAACAGTTTGTAACAAAGATCAGCCAACTCTATTCAGCCGTTCTCAAGTGATGCGATTACCAACGAACATCATTTCATTATACACTCCACGAGAGTATTATGTCTTTGTGCATTTGTTTGTAACACCCAAAAGGAGGCGAGATAGACCCATTGTTAATTATACCGATAGACTTAGAATCACTTTTCGAATCGATTTAGCAGTGTCCGTCTGTCTGTCTGTCCATCTATTCTTGTAATCACGATATAGGTCGCAATTGTAGACAGAACTTTGCTTAAACATTTGAAACAGCTTTCCAAAAAATCACACGACGATCACAAACAAACTAATTAAAATATGGACAGGACAATTTTTGTCGGGTCAGCTAGGCGTACAATAAAAACTTTTCGAAAAAAACTTTGATTTTTCAATTAATCTCCATTTTGGCGATTTCATTGCTATCGAATTAGGACGATATTCTTTAAAAACATCCATGAAATAGTCTAATTTACGCATAAGATATGAAAATATATCTTTTACATTAAAATCATTTATTTCTCATTCGTTTGAGAGAATCATTTACTTAAAGAGTAAGCGTATTTTGTTGAAAAGTCGCTGCAAGTCCACCCGGCGGGGGCTTTCACAGGCTAGAAATCATGATAGTGGTAGTATGCAGCCAAGTAATAAATGCCACCATGCCGTTTGTAAATAAATATGCATTCTACAAAATACGGATACAAAATAGTCTTAAGCTAGCACAATATCCCAGTTAAAATCAAATATGTGTTGACATATTTTTACGTATTTGTTCAAAATGCACAAAAAAAATTACATTTCCACCTTTTTCAGTCTTTGAAAATAGAAAAAAAACGCAATTTCTTTTGTTTGATTTTGTGAACTGTTTCTAATAAATTTTAAGAGAATTTGCAATCATTTTTACTAGAAATTGTTGTTTCTTAGCTTTATTATAGCGAAAAATCTGTGTTTGCGTCTTGAAACCGAGCCTATGCAACCGAAAAGAAGATTAAATTATCGGAGTTCTTTATCGGAACTATTCCCAAAAACCCTAGTAATACCTGACTTTGCAGACACATCGAATTAATACAGGTACACTGTACACAGGTGGCACTGCAATTCATTAGGGAGTAAATATTGTGTTGTCTTAATATTCGTATTCATGAATATCAAATGAATTCAGCTCAATGGACCTCACATTTGTTGTATTTTCTTAATTCCATTTACATTTTATTATTATTCCAAGCTATCGAAAATGCTATATCTTGTCAAATAAAACACGCCTATTAATTTCGCAATAGAAACAAATAAGCTTTGCTATTGCATTTATTTGCAAACAACAACATCTCAGTGGGAGAATTTCTGTCGTTTGTTAATGTCTAATGAGTGTATTATTACGTTTCATTCCTTTAATTTTTCTTGGGTTGTGCGACAGATCTATCAAGCAACTTGACACTTTAAGGGTATACATTCCCTGGGGCAAAATGTCTATGTGTGTTAGACAAGAAATAACAATTCTACCATTTTGTTTATATTATTAAAAAAACTGAGGTAAATGGCTATGAGTTGGCCAGTGGCCACATCCGCAGTCTTGCCAGTGTGGTCGGTGGTCGTATTTGTGTGAAATAATGATCAAGTATCTGTCAACTGAATCTGCCAAAAAGTACTATAATATGACCGGTTTTAAGTGAAACCATTTTGTATTTATGATTCTTCTAAACGCTGAGTAAATGCTTGATAACGAAGAAAATTACATACAGCCTCTGGCTAAGTATTGGAAAATAATATTTCGTTCAAATGTTCTTAAAAGAAAGAAAATTAACTAAGAATGGGCAAAGTTTACTTATTTCAAAGTCAAACTATAAATTGGGTAGAAATATTACATAGAGCAAAATCTTTGAAACAAGAAAAATATTCTTACAATTGCGTAAGTTCATATGTGTGTCGGAGAAAGAATGGAATATGGAAAATAATGAAAATTTTTTTATAGAATACCAAATTATTTGCAAATGGCATGGCGACCGGTATTACTTCCCAGCGGCGGAAATTGTGAATTGGAAGGCCTTGTATCAGGTCTGTCTGTAGTACTGTCTCTAGTAGCCGACTGAAGCTTACTTACTTGTTATTGCCCAAATTTGGGCTTTATGACATTTATAGATTTATGACCGTACGCCGTTTTGGACAACATTACAGATTTCGACGTTATCGCCTATAAATAATGTCACAATTTCCAAACGTAATGACACATCGCCCAAAAATCGATCAATTTTACAACAACACAATTGGGTATTTGTGTTTTATGACATTTTCAATTTGGGTGTTAATACCTAACGCAGTAAGGGGGTATATTAAAACCTGCAACGATGTGTCTAGGGTTTGTATTTTCCCGTACTTTTTATTTCCCGGGAAAAGTGAATTATTGTTTCCAACCCCGGGATCCCGTGACTAGACGGGAAATCGACATAATACAATACATATTAAAACATGTTATATAAATTATTTTATTTCTTATAGCATGTTATTATCAAATCTATTATATGTAGTAAATTACCATATTCGATGAAGAAGATTTGAATCTCCAGCTCTTTGTTAAATTATTTTGCTACTTCTTCGTTATCAAGCATTTTTCTGGTGAAAAAATCAAATCAAATTTCGCGGAAAGCAAACCATAGATGTGACCCGCTTTCACCATAGATATTGCTAGCTGGTTTATAATGTGTTGTAGAATCGGTTAAAATATGCGGAAGAACCGATCATACCCGCTTTCACAATTGATATTTTTAGTTGCATTATATGATATCCAGATTGGAAAAGGAAAATTTTGGGCAACATTTGTATGGGGGCTATATTTAAATCTTAACTGGTTTTACCGCTTTCACTATAGATGTTTGTAGATGGATTATAGGATGATACGCGAAAATCGGGAACAATATGTAGTTTCTAGAGCGGAAATAGTCAAATCGGGAGCGACATTTGTATGGCGACTTTGTCTAAATCTGGACCGATTTGCTTCAAATCATCAAAGTATTTAGATTACTACAATAGATGGACAGAAAGACATACGGACATTGATAAATCGACTCAGAAAGTGATTCTGAGTCGATCTATACACTAAACGATCGGTCTAACTCGTTTCCTTTTGAGTGCTACAAACAAATGCGCAAACACATAATAACCTAGTGTAGGGTATACAAAAAATTTATATTTTAGAACGTAATTAATTGACAGTTTTGCTCTTGTCACTTTTAATGTTCATTTGAAATGAAAATCGATATATATATATATTATATATATATATATATATTAGAGTGGCTTCTTTTGTGAGGGAGGAAAAACAATTGTTGATGTTCCCGACTAAGGTCTGATAAGGCTCGGATCGGATTTTATGCGTCCAGCTCACGAACGGACACTGATAAAAGCGAAATATTTTGGGAGAACACATAAAACAAGCCAATCTTTCATTTTAGTCGGGAACATCCACAACTTTTATTTTGAAGCCACTTTAATAAATATATGTTTTCTCCGTTCTTCCACATCCTGCATAAATTCCATATGGGCATCTCTCAGTGGCCCAGACGCGACATTCGACGTCTTAAACTACGCCAAAAACAAGAAAGAAACTGAAAAAGTCGATCAGTCTTTTTAGTGTTCTAAATCGCTTAAAGAATACTACTTTTTAAAAATATATCGTCAGGATTTAGTACAAAATTATAAACAATTTGACTTTGAAACTGACGCGACAAAATACAGAAGTACTTTTGAAGGTCTTATAGAAATATACAAAGTTCAGCGATTTTTTGAGAATTTTGTTTTTCCATATATACATGTGAATGAAGGTCAGATAATATATTTTGTTCGTAGATTTATGAAATATGAGAATTATTTCTTAATTTTTTTTCAATTTGATACAGCAGAAATACGGACGCGACAAATATTTCCACTCGTAGTAAAAAAATAGTAATTCTCGTTATAACACTTCAACTTAAAAAATAAAAGAGAACAGGTTAACTTCAAGCTTCATAATAAAGAACGTTGTCGAAATATGGAAAAAATAAAGTTAAAAGCTTTAGTGTGGTCTGATTTCATTTTCTTGGTAGACCTTTTTTGGGAGATACCCATATGTATAAATTAAGCAACACAATCTGTCACTAAATATTTGAAATTACACACAAAATTCACCTTATCGAAATACTGTCCACGTGGGCAAATTAACTTGATTGTCTTGCCATTAAGTCACACATAATACTTATTGCAATCAACTGGATCCCTGAAAAATGCGCCACCGGGTAAATTAGCGCAGTCCGATGGCCCGGGTGTACTTTGCTCGTTCGATGATGGTGTGTTGGTTGTCCATCGTTATTTGATTTTGCTGGACAATCAACAAAGTTGCATAGTTGCATATTTTCTCTTTAGAATCAAAGTATAATCGGCTAGAACAGATTTGGCGATATGCATGTATAGTATTTATAACAATCATGTGGATCTCCAACGAAATCCCCATCTCCTTTATTCAAATATGTTGTTGATTAAGTAACTCCGCTATTGGTACTGTCTGGCGACGTTCCAATTTCTGAGGACGCACGTCATTTTTGTCGGGAACATTGACAAATTTTGTTTCTTCCTCACAAAAGAAGCCACTCTAATGAGCACCAATCTCGTCGGAGACTGGAACCAGAAACATCTTCGATGTCTGCTGTTCAATCAATGTACCATCTGTGGGAAGATCAAGATATTCTTTGACTTTTATTGATGACAAATCTCAAAGAATATTTGTTTATTTTCTGAAGTTAAAAGATGTAGTTTTCGAAATGTTCAAGAAATTCCAAAAACAAGTTGAGAGGCAGACTGGTAAGAAGTACAAAATCCTTCGCAACGATAACGGTGGAAAATATACAAGTAATGAATTCAGTGAGTATCCAAAAGATTGTGGCGTTATCATGCAGTTGACCGTACCTCATACGCCCCAGCAAAATGGAGTCGCTGAACGTGCCAATGTCACTCTTACATATACATTAGAGCGTACCAGGTTACAAGTAAAAAAAAAAGTTCGCCGTACACCTTCGAATATGAAGTATTATTGAAAGGTAGTTTCAAAAAATTTTTTTTATTTTTTTATGCCGAACGTAGGGGTCGCGCTTTTACATTTTTCTATATAACTTCTGCATTTATAAACGGATTTTAAAGTGTGATACATCGATGTTTTTGTCCGATTTTTTTGTCTTTGAAGTCATTGAGCTCAAACATGATTCATGATTTTATGCGAGCTTTAATTTTCGATTATTAGAGTGGTACATTAGGGTAGTAGCAACTGAGAAATGATGGGTAAGTACCAGAAGGGGGTGCTTGAGCTCAATGACTTCAAAGACAAAAAAAATCGGCCTCGTCGAGACAAAAACATCGATGTATCACACTTTAAAATCCGTTTATAAATACAAGTTATATAGAAAAATGTAAAAGCGCGACCCCTACGTTCGGCATAAAAAAATAAAAATTTTTTTTTTTGAAACTACCTTTCAATAATACTTCATATTCGAAGGTGTACGGCGAACTTTTTTTTTGAGGTACGCCCTAATATACATATACTTATGCTGTCACATATACTTATGCTGCTTACAGAAGTTGTTTAGAAAAAAAATTAAGTTTCTCAACCTACTGCTACGTCCATTTACAGTGTATTTTAAGGAAAAATACCTTAGGAAACAGACACACCTTTTATATTTCGTACATATATTTATGGTGCCACTCACAGTGAGACGGCAGTTGGTTTTTTGAAGGAAAATACATTAGGAAACAGACAGGCCTTTAATTCCGTTCATGTATTTACTTATGGTGCTTACCAAAGTTGTCTGGCAAAAGTTGATCAATCTACTGCCACACCCACTTACAGGTGGATCTTTGAAATGTGTTGGAGTTACCATCAATGTAATTTTAAAATGTTGGCAACACCCTTACATTATTTCTTTTTGAAAATGTGTTAGTTCAAAAATTGACATTTGCCTCAAAAATTGGAATTTGGCCCCATCGTGGCACATGTGGAGTATCATATCATATATTCATAAAATTTTAAATATTACATATTATTAAAGTTGATTAAATATGAATTTATAGTTCGCTGGATATGTATAAACTATACCCACAGATATATGCGCAAGGAGCGGTGTAGGGTATGATATAGTCGGGCACGCCAAAGTTTAGCCTTTTCTTATTTTTTAGTTGATGTTCAATGGCTTTTCGACCATTTACAATATCTGCATTTTTAACTTTAGTACAATTTTAAATCAGAAATTTTCATAATTTATGGCTGTTTGCAGCAGTCTATTCTACCGGTATATTAAAGTACACGTTTTAACCTTTCTACTCATATATGGTTCAGCGGATACTTCCGGATAAACAAAGTTCTATTCCAAGAAAAATAGGAACGACTCGTAAACATACACGAAAAACACAATACACTTTATAGCAGTGTATTGCTTTTTCCTATAACATAATGACATTTTTGAATTTTTTTATTAATTTACATATCTGTGGTAGTATTTTCTACTTTACAAAAAAATTAGTAGCCTTTTCGTTTTACAACAGATGTGTTCTCGTTATTACTTTAGGTTGAAATATAAAAAATTAAACAAGACAAAAAGTAGAATGGTTTGAAAAAACGAGTTGCCACCTGGTTCCAAATTTTTATATTTTGCAATCTTAATGTGTTGGCAACAACCAGCCATTATTACTTTCTGAATACGAAATACGATACCTTAGCAATAGCTGTTCATGAGAATTAATAGTGACCTTCATTAGGATGTGTATGCAGCAATCAGAAGGATTTCACAGTGAACACGGTAAGGTACTGAACTAAGAAAAGCGATCTATGGATTAAAACAGTTCGAACGAGCATGGAACGAGAATTTGGAGACTGTTTAAAAAGTTTTGGTTTTGTGTCCTGTGAAAATGAGCCATGTCTATATTAAATGAAAAAAATATGAAATGATCTTAGTAGCAGTATACGTGGAGACATCATCATTGCTTGCAAGGACGAAACAAATTCTTCAAATAAAGGTGCAGAACGACATTTTCGTGGAAATAGATCAAGAAAATGATACTTGCTCCATAAAATTAAGTCAAGTTCAGTAGATAAAGGATCTCCTGGAGAAGTATGGAATGACTGAATCCAAATCTTCTTCCCTACCATTAACTCAAGTAAAATGTATCGAGAACTGCCAGAAAGCAAATCACCATGAATATCAATCAATAACACTACTCAACAAAATGAAAAAAATTTCATGTACTCCGGATGCGATAATTTTTTCTGTGTAGATAACCTTGACATGAGCTCGAAAAACGCAATAAATTTTTTTTTTTCGTTTGGTTTTTGTTTTATTTTTTTTTTTTAATTTTAAAATTTTTTTTTGGTTAATTTGTTTCGTCCGGCATAACTCGGGAACCACTAGCCCGATTTAATTGAATTAAATTTTAAAAAATTTAAAATTACAATTCCCTTAATCTGTTCATATATTGTTTTCCTATACAAGCAAAAGTTTCCAAGTTAAAAATTAATATATAAAGGAAAAAACTTATTTTTTGCCTAAAGATTTAAATTTTTTTTTTAAAAATCCATAAAAAATCCAAAATGAAAAAAAATGTCAAATCTTATTACTTTTACGTAAAGTCACATAACCTATGAGCAAAATGAGACAAAGATCATGAAAATCGATGCACGCGTTTCGCTTTTATTCGCAATTGAGTAAAGGTATGAATTTCAAAAATTTGCTCGACATATGCACAACTTTGTCTATGGTAAGGTTTTTTCTTTTTTATTACAAAAAAAATTAAAATTTGTTGGGTGACAAAAATATATGACTTTAAATTAAAAAACAATTCGATATATGTACAAGAAATTATCCTAAGGATATCAACATTAATTAATTATAAAAAAGTTTTAAAAAAATATCTAAACACAAAAATAAAAACCTTCAAATTAAAAATAATTATGTGCTTTTGTCTTTCTTTTATATTGTTGTGGGTCTGTTTCTCTTATCAGGAACCAGATATAGTCCCCCATCATAGCTTCGTTCCAAAATCCTTGGTATCGGTGCTCAATTTCTTTCATTTGCTGATGAAAACGCTCACCATGCTCGTCACTCACATCGCCCAGGTTGTCCGGAAAGAAGTCCAAGTGCGAGTGTAGAAAATGTATCTTAAGCGACATATTTGCTCTAATTTTTTATAATTTTGGAGTAGTTGTTCGACGATCTCTCTGTAATTTGAGCTTTTGTTGTTTCCAAGAAATCCGGAAACAATTTGCCGAAATGAGTTCCAAGCTGCAGCTTCATTTGGTGATAAAATGTGCTCAAACTGTTGGTCTTGCAACAACTTTTTAATTTGCGGACCGTCGAAAACGCCTTCCTTAATCTTTGCCGATGAAAGGTGAGGAAAAATGGTTTTTAAATAGGCGAACGCTTCGCCATCTTTGTTGATAGCTTTCACGAAGTTTTTTATGAGTCCGAGCTTTATGTGAAGAGGTGGGAGAAAAACATTTTCCTTTTTTATGAGTGGTGTATATTTCACGTTGTCGCTGCCGGGGATGAAGTTAACTCTTTCTGTCCAACTCCTCCTGGTGTAATGATGTTGACGATCGCGGCTGTCCCAAAGGCAGAGAAAACAACAGTACTTTGTGAATCCACCTTGTAATCCACAAAGGATACCGATAACCTTAAGGTCTGCACAAACTTTCCAATCGTGCCTCTCATAGTTAAGGCACTTTAGTAGATTGTCCATGACTTCGTATGTTTCCTTGGTGTCAACGGCATGAGCAATTGGAATCGAAGGTTTCTTGTTGCCGTTGTGCAGTAAAATTGCTTTAAGGCTCTGCTTGTTGCTGTCGATGAAAAGACGCCACTCTCCTGGATCGTAAGAGTACCCGAGTTCACCGATGCATGCAACACTGCATCTTCCTTGGAGAGTTTCAATTCTCTAACCCAATCGTTCAGTTCTGCTTGGGAACATAAGCGTTGACCTCCATGCAATGTATATGTTGACTCGCATTCTGATGTGGTTTCTACTGTCTCCGGATCTGATGTTGGATGTATCGCCTCATTATTAGATGCCCATCTTGAAACGGACGGTTGCGGGTCCACTGGTTCTTCGGAAAATGGCACTGGAAAATTCACTGTTGAAACAGCAGCGTAAGTCCATCGTATATTTTTTCCCACGCCTGTTTTTTTGCTAAGACAGAAGAAGCAATCTGTTACATGGCAAAGCGGAGCTCTCCAAAGCATTGGCATGATGATTCTCGGCTGTCGTCTGAAAGAATTTCAATAATAAGTTATATATGTTCTTGAATTTCGTAATCTACACTTACCTTGAGTCAGCTAGCTGTACGTAGCACCTTGGACATAGAGCACTTGGTGTCCACCGCTCATCTATGTTTGAGACCTTTAAATTGAAGCTCTCTTCAAATGAATCTCTCAATTTAGGTGAAAAACAACGCTTGTTTTTTTCAGAAACGTATTCTCCGCACATGTAACAAAAATTACTTGGATTGGTATTGCATTCAAATCCTCGCGAACGTTTGCTCATTTTAACTATCGCTTTCGTCGACACTTGTTGAATGAGTAAAATCGATCAATGAAGACCTATTTATACTGTGTATTGTTTAGCATTTTACTGACAGGTACTTATAAATGGGTGTATATTTTTTTACGGTGGCTACATACCTGTTTCACCCTGTGTGAGTCTTAAATTTTCCGAATAATGACCACCCTTAAATGTGGGTTGCATTTCTGTAAAAAAATCATACAGGTAGCCAACGGAAAACCCAAATAATTAAAAAAGTCCCCTTTCCTTTTTTCCTTTTAATTGTTCACGCACATTTATTAGCGTTTATTACTTTGCTTACGCAATCATAAAAATTAAATAACCCTTTGTTTATTCCGTTTTGTTAATTCTGAGAATCAAAAAAAAAGAAAAAACCTTACCATAGACAAAGTTGTGCATATGTCGAGCAAATTTTTTAAATTCATACCTTTACTCAATCTATATATAAAGGGTGATTTTTTAAGAGCTTGATAACTTTTTTTTTAAAAAAAACGCATAAAATTTGCAAAATCTCATCGGTTCTTTATTTGAAACGTTAGATTGGTCCATGACATTTACTTTTTGAAGATAATTTCATTTAAATGTTGACCGCGGCTGCGTCTTAGGTGGTCCATCCGCTTAGTCCAATTTTGGCATTTCCACGTTTTTGAGTAACAGAGACCCAATTGGTGCGAACGGCGACGAATCGAAAATTGGTGGTCATCATTAACACTGGCCGATACAGCTGCGATATTTTCTTCAGTTCGCACTCTACGTAAGCGTGTTGGTGGTTTAATGTCCAACAATGTAAATTTGGTGCGAAATTTAGTCACAATAGCCCGAATAGCCGCTTCAGTGGGTCGATTAAACTGACCATAAAATGGAAGCGCGCAATGAACTTTCTTAACAGAGCACGCATTTTGATAATAAAATTCAATAATTTGCAAGCGTTGTTCGTTTGTAAGACGATTCATGATGAAATGTCAAAGCATACTGAGCATCTTTCTCTTTGACACCATGTCTGAAATCCCACGTGATCTGTCAAATACTAATGCATGAAAATCCTAACCTCAAAAAAATCACTCTATATAAAAGAGTTGCGTTACTGACTGACTGACTGACTGACTGACTGACTGACTTATCATTGACCAGCCCCCAGACCAAACGGCTGAAGCCAGGGTCATGAAATTTTCAGGGTAGTTCCCAAATATGACGTAGACGTCGACTAAGAAAGGGTTTTACGAAATTCGTACTTTTAGGGGATAAAATGGCCCAAAAAGGGATAAACATCGAACCTTCGTCCTGACTAAACGGCAGTAGCTATAAACATGAAATTCGGTGAGTTCCTTGCAATGACCATGCAGACGAGCTACAAATAGGGATTTTTTCGAAATTCGTACATTTAAGGGACGACCGGGACAAAAAGGGATAAAAATGGTACCAACTAAAGTATTACAGCTAGAAACGTGAAATTTGGTATGTAAATTCCTCTGACCATATAGAAACGAAGTAAAATTGGATTTTTCGAAATTTGTACTTATAAGGGACGAGCGGGACAAAAAGGGATAAAAATGGTACCAACTAAAGTATTACAGCTAGAAACGTGAAATTTGGTATGTAAATTCCTCTGACCATATAGAAACGAAGTAAAATTGGATTTTTCGAAATTTGTACTTTTAAGGGACGAGCGGGACAAAAAGGGATAAAAATGGTACCAACTAAAGTATTACAGCTAGAAACGTGAAATTTGGTATGTAAATTCCTCTGACCATATAGAAACGAAGTAAAATTGGATTTTTCGAAATTTGTACTTATAAGGGACGAGCGGGACAAAAAGGGATAAAAATGGTACCAACTAAAGTATTACAGCTAGAAACGTGAAATTTGGTATGTAAATTCCTCTGACCATATAAAAACGAAGTAAAATTGGATTTTTCGAAATTTGTACTTATAAGGGACGAGCGGGACAAAAAGGGATAAAAATGGTACCAACTAAAGTATTACAGCTAGAAACGTGAAATTTGGTATGTAAATTCCTCTGACCATATAGAAACGAAGTAAAATTGGATTTTTCGAAATTTGTACTTATAAGGGACGAGCGGGACAAAAAGGGATAAAAATGGTACCAACTAAAGTATTACAACTAGAATCGTGAAATTTGGTATATAAATTCCTCTGACCATATAGAAACGAAGTAAAATTGGATTTTTAGAAATTTGTACTTTTAAGGGACGAGCGGGACAAAAAGGGATAAAAATGGTACCAACTAAAGTATTACAGCTAGAAACGTGAAATTTGGTATGTAAATTCCTCTGACCATATAGAAACGAAGTAAAATTGGATTTTTCGAAATTTGTACTTTTAAGGGACGAGCGGGACAAAAAGGGATAAAAATAGTACCAACTAAAGTATTGCAGCTAGAAACGTGAAATTTGGTATGTAAATTCCTCTGGCCATATAGAAACGAAGTAAAATGGGATTTTTCGAAATTTGTACTTTTAAGGGACGAGCGGGACAAAAAAGGATAAAAATGGTACCAACTAAAGTATTACAGCTAGAAACGTGAAATTTGATATATAAATTCCTCTGACCATATAGAAACGAAGTAAAATTGGATTTTTCGAAATTTGTACTTTTAAAGGACGAGCGGGACAAAAAGGGATAAAAATGGTACCAACTAAAGTATTACAGCTAGAAACGTGAAATTTGGTATGTAAATTCCTCTGACCATATAGAAACGAAGTAAAATTGGATTTTTCGAAATTTGTACTTTAAAGGGGCGAGCGGGATAAAAAGGGATAAAAATGGTACCAACTAAAGAATTACAGCTAGGATCGTGTAATTTGGTATGTACATTTCTCTGCCCATATAAAAACGAAGTAAAATTGGATTTTTCGAAATTTGTACTTTTCAGGGGCGAGCGGTACAAAAAGGGTACCGACTAAAGTATTACAGCTAGAATCGTGAAATTCGGTATGTAAATTCCTCTGACCATATAGAAACGAAGTAAAATTGGATTTCTCCAAATTTGTAGTTTTAAGTGGCGACCGGGACAAAAAGGGATAAAACTGGTACCAATTTTACTATTACAGCTAGAATCGTGAAATTTACTGTGTAAATTCCACTGATCATATAGCAGCGCAGTAGTTTGATTTTTCGAAATTTGTACTTCTAAGGGGTGCGCGGGACGAAAAGGGATAAAAATGCTGTACAATCCTGTGTTACCAAATAAAGTATATATTTTTAGGGGAAGCAAAAACATATTTTACCTATAGTGATTTTTCAAAATGTGTACTTTTTGTACTTAAAGTTATAAACTGGCTGACTGAATCTAGGAACATGAGATCGAGGATATAAATGGTTGTAATATTTTGTTCAAAACTTGGTAGAAAATTATTAAAATTATACATACAAGGTAGTTCAGCTAAAATAGTCAAGCACATTCCTTTGACTGTGTGTGAGTGCTACCTAATAGGAGCTTTCCAAATTACTATTTTAGATTTATCTATATCCACCAAAATAAAATTAAATAAATACTATCCAAAAACAGAGACGGATAAAATTAACGAATAACTTGCTTTTTCGCGTGCGAAGCAGCGGGTACTGCTAGTTGCGAATAAAAGCGAAACGCGAGCATCGATTTTCATGATCTTTGTCTCATTTTGCTCATAGGTTATGTGACTTTACGTAAAAGTAATAAGATTTGAAATTTTTTTTCATTTTGGATTTTTTATGGATTTTAAAAAAAAAATTTAAATCTTTAGGCAAAAAATAAGTTTTTTCCTTTATATATTCATTTTTAACTTGGAAACTGTTGATTGTATAGGAAATATGCCTATACAATCAACAGTTAAAAAAAAAAAATAAAACAAAAACCAAACGAAAAAAAAATTTGTTATTGCGTTTTTCGAGCTCATGTCAAGGTTATCTACACAGAAAAAATTATCGCATCCCGAGTACATTTTGACTGTTGACTAGTGTAATTGGTGCATTGACATATATCAATTACAATTCGACCGGATATTCAGCACTCAGTGAACAAACTCTTACAGAGAAATGCAGACCCACATATGAAACGTCTAGTTGCTGTGGAGAATATACTCCGATATCTGACAGGAACAACAAATTATAAATTTACATTTAATGGTGGTTCTAAGCGTGTATTAGATCAAGATGCATACAAATTGGCACAGAATCCCGTTTTCACAATCGCAAATTCCACCATTACGAGAAGTCCAATAAAAAACTCTTTCTAAACATGTACATTTTGTAAATTTAATGGGAATATCTTGAAATATTTATTAATTTTGTAAAAGAACATCCATGTTGAGGTGTTTTGGAAATTTCTCCCTACTTGATTTGCCTATTTTACAACATGAATATTTTCAATCTAGTTTGTTTTTTATTATTTTTCTAATCGTAGTGAGTATTGAGTTGTAATTTCCAATAATACGGAAATATTTTTTAAGTCAATAAAAACTATTCAAACTAACATTGTAATAATAGTGTCCTGGGCAAAGGTCAGGTCTTATTAACCAGTACAAATATTAAAAGCGACATATCTGTGGAATTGGATTGACAAATCCAATGTCTTTATCTGTACCATTTGTCTTCAAAATATACGTACAAGTATTTTGATATGTGTATATACTCTCTAATTGAGAGATTATATTCAAGAGAAGATATTTCGCTCTATGTATGTAAACTTGAAGAAATGGGAGTGAAGAAACCGAACAGAGGTAATAGGGTTAAAAAGTTCAAATTTCACTCAAAACATTTTCACTCAAAACATGTCAAAATGTTGGACTCAGTCTCGATAATTATGAAGTGTAAGTCAAATTTATGGTTATCGCGTCCAAAGAAGTAACACAAAATAATTTTCTTTTTTGAAAATTAGTTTTGAAACAATCAGACGGCGACCAAATAAAAAATATTTTTTTTTACTTTGAGTAAAAAATAACTTTTTATTAACGTTTTTGTTATCGCAGCTTGTTATTGCGGTTTAAGAAAAACAGCACTAATATTTGCATTGCCCATAGGTTTGTTGTTATTTTACTGTTTTAGCCAGTTTTGATAAGAAAACAAAATATATTGTTTTTCTTATTTTAATTATTTGCTTTAACATTTAAACATGGCTGCAAAATCAACACTCCCTGTTACCGCTCGCTGTTGCGCCGATGAAACACCCAACGACCGAAATTTCTTGTCTTATATAAAGTCTTTTTGGCATCCCTATTTGCAACTTACTATGGTCGCGACATGTCCATACCACTGTGTATCAGTCTATGTTCGTCGGATCTGTTTTCAATTTAATTACTCTTTGTTAATACGGGCGAATGTTTCAAGTAACTTCAGTTATCTAGCTTGTTTGCCTATGCCTTTAAAACAGATGAAGGTAATGCACTACTTAACTATCGCCGCGAAATGTTATTCTTCGGCATAAATATAAATTGTGTGTACTTTCAACATTTCATTTGGAATAATTAAAATTGTCCCAATGCAAACCTTCAAATAAACACGCAATCTCTGCTATATCACCTGGCCATATGAACAACATCGTCCAGCTGTTGTGCACAATGAATAATAATGGTTGAAAATTTACATAAACGCTAACCCAGCACGACAATGGAATACATATTCCGAATATGTGTGAATTTGCAATATTGTGACCAGTAGATAATTGCTTAAATCAATACATACACAGATGGCTGACTCGCTGTCACAAGTTATGGCTAATGGTCACTCAAACGCAAACTGACTTCTAAGCTCCACAATATGACATGCACTTTAATTGATGTATGTACATTAGGCTGGGATGATGAATATTAAATGGAAAATTACGCTGCGACGTAGCATCCATTTATGAGAAATTAGTTTGGATCAGTTATCAAAGATCTGCACTGTAAAACGAATGTACACACCAAATTCCATTATTGTAGCATTATCCGTGTTGTTGGTACCTTTTTATCCCCTTTTTCTGTTTACACTTTAAAAGTACGAATTTCGAAAATTTCGCTCATTTTGCGTTTCTAAGCATTTTGAGGGAAGTAGACACCGAATTTTTGTACCGAATTTCAAGATTCTAGGCCCAAGCGTTTGGTCAATGCGGTGGTACCATTTTTATCCCTTTTTACAATATTTTACCCCTTAAAAGGACGAATTTCCAAAAATCCCACCTAATCACACCTCTACACCGTAAGTGAAACCTACACACCAAATTTCATGATTCTAGCTCTAGCTGTTTGGTCTGAGGAGTGATCAGTCAGTCACTCAATCACATATCTCTTTTATAAAGAGTGATTTTTTTGAGGTTAGGATTTTCATGCATTAGTATTTGACAGATCACGTGGGATTTCAGACATGGTGTCAAAGAGAAAGATGCTCAGTATGCTTTGACATTTCATCATGAATCGTCTTACAAACGAACAACGCTTGCAAATTATTGAATTTTATTATCAAAATGCGTGCTCTGTTAAGAAAGTTCATTGCGCGCTTCCATTTTATGGTCAGTTTAATCGACCCACTGAAGCGGCAATTCGGGCTATTGTGACTAAATTTCGCACCAAATTTACATTGTTGGACATTAAACCACCAACACGCTTACGTAGAGTGCGAACTGAAGAAAGTATCGCAGCTGTATCGGCCAGTGTTAATGATGACCACCAATTTTCGATTCGTCGCCGTTCGCACCAATTGGGTCTCTGTTACTCAAAAACGTGGAAATGCCAAAATTGGACTAAGCGGATGGACCACCTAAGACGCAGCCGCGGTCAACATTTAAATGAAATTATCTTCAAAAAGTAAATGTCATGGACCAATCTAACGTTTCAAATAAAGAACCGATGAGATTTTGCAAATTTTATGCGTTTTTTTTAAAAAAAAGTTATCAAGCTCTTAAAAAATCACCCTTTATATATGGGCCATTCAATGACAAATCGGACAGTTCAAAAAATATTGTTGATTTTCTCAATTTTTTACATTTTTAGTACCCACTAAAAAGGATCCCCCTGGTATACTTTGAGTTTTTTCTGATTACTTGTTAAAAATATATATCTTTTTTAAAAAACGTTAAATTGTAGTTCTGTTTTCAGTATTTTGCTCATAACATGGTCCGAATTGGATATTCTTTTTTAATATTTTTGTTTTTTGAATTACTTTTCAGAAAAAATACTTAAAATATTCACAATGTTTTTATATACAAAATATAAAAATTACTATGTTTTTTAATTTTATGAAAATTTGGAAACACGAAAAAAAAAAATTAAAAACAAGTATGAAAACGTCAGTCGGTTAAACCGACTTATACATACTCACACAGAACATGTGTATGGAAGGACTTAAAGTTAGCTTAGCGTCGGTGTATGTTTGTGGGATGTACTAGAAGTTTGTGCCAATTGGACCCAGCTTCCGCATTTGTTAATAATTGTAAAAACATGATCAAAATCAAAAGTCATAATGGATTTCAGGCACTGGCAAATGAGTTATAAAGCATTTAATTGTACCTAGGATAGAGACAATTGTGTGAGAGGTACAAGAACAGCACGGCTAAACCGTAAATAATTTTTTGGTTTAAAGTGATTATAAAAACATTTTCAAATATCAAATTGCAATGATTTCGTCTACCCGTACGGTTTGTGTGGGAGGTACCAGAAGGGGTGTGGCAATGTCGGCCATATTCCGTGCGAATGTAACATATATAATAACATTGCCAAATATCAAATTTCACAGTATTCCGATCATACGTATAGAAGTTATAACAGCTTTATTTTTATGTAGTTTAGGGAGATTTGTGTGGGAGGTACTGAAGGGGCGTGTCAAAAACCGTCATATTTAGTACACTTAAGTGATTCCATAAACATTATCAAATACAATGTTTGGGCAAAATATTATCATTTACAAAGTTTGAATCGATTCCTTAACTCCTATCGATAGTTATCGTGTACACCAGTCAGACGGACGGACATGGCTTTAGTCAAATTTAACGAATATGGTAAATAATCCATTTTTCCGGCAGATATAGTAAAGTAAATATAACATGATCTGAAAAAATTGATCAAGATCCAATGACAAATACATAGCATACAACGGTAATAGGATGAATCAGACGGACATTTGAAGGGAGCCTATAACAACACTTGGGGCCTGTGCCAAAATATAGTTCTCCTTCACGGTTGGTATTCCTATTTGAAATATATTTTGATCTGCTAAATTTGATCAAGATCCGACGTAATATGTAGATTCTAGAGCTGTAATACAGTAGAATGAGGACCGTTTGGGTTATACCAAAGTATGGACACATATATTTGACTTTCGTAGTAAATATTATTAGTTGAAATATAATAAAATCTACAAAATTTGAACAACTTCCGATGTAAAATGTGGGTCATAGAGGTAATAATTAAAATGGGGGCCCATTTGTAAGGGCGCTACATTAAAAAGCTGGCATTTATAGATGACTTTCAAAGTAGGTATTCTTTATTGAAATATAACATGAGTAATCAGAAAAAACTCAAAGGGGTGTTTTTAGTGGGTACTAAAAAGTGTAAAAAAATGGAGGAAATCAAAAATATATTTTTGTTTAACTGTCCGATTGGTCGTGGAATGCCCCATATAGATACATAAAGAGGTACCTTCGCCCAGAGATACAAGCCGACTAAATTTGGTAATTGTCGACTTATGTTATTGATATTGATATTTTTCAGTGCTGTGTTGCATATTTGTTTTTCTAAACGTGACATCTTAGGTGTTGCCGCCGCTTATCTACATGCTAATTTAATTGAAATAACTAAGACGTTTTATTGAGTGAAATTTAAAACCATTTAATTACAATAGGGAGTATCCCTTTTAATTTCATTTACAAATTCCCAATATTTATACATACATATGCCTGAAATTTGCATATACATACATATATACGTATTTCTATGTATTCCCTTGTTTCCCCGTGCACTTGCAGTTTTTGTTGTTTTGGATCTCTCAAAGAGGAATAATGGTCTTTGTTTATGTATCACGCAGCAACCACTATCGAAAATAAATTTTGTAAATTTAGTCGGTTCAAAGGCACGGGCAAACACAAAATTGTTTTAAAGTACTCTTAGAAAGTTTGTAGTTTTATTTCAAACCCGGCTCACTATACCGTGGCCTAACATTAGGAAATTTACCAACGTTTACTCCTTATTCTTACTCTGACTCTTCGATAAAAAATATTAAGCTAGCTGCAATAAGCTTTGAAAGAAATATTTCGACGATATGAGGATTAAAACACGGTTAAGATCTACCATGAACTAAGATCGATTTTCAATTTTGGCCATTTTAAATATTTAAATAGTGAAATTGTTTGTAACTGCAGACTATATTCTTAAAATTTTTAGAAGGACTTTCTAGTTAATATTTAATATTCTTATTTTTTTTCCATTTCGGTATTTCTTATGTTCCTTATAAAAGACTGAAAACGAAGTATTTATAATTATATTAATGTATCCTATAAAAGAGGTAATAATTCTTATTTCAATGAATTAACATTTTACTTCTCATGGTCATTTTCTCATAAAATTAACAAATATTTTTTTCTATTCTATGCAGTCAGGGGAATGTATACAGCAAATTCCATGATTCTAGCTTTGGCCGTTTTTATGCTTTTTTACCATTTTACCCCCTTAAAACTGCAACTTTCGAAAATATCTTTGTTTTACGTGAGTAATTAGAGGGATGAACACACCGAATTTCATCATTATAGATGTTTCCGTTTAGTGGGTACCATTTTATCACTCTGCTCCCATTGTATCCCTTGAAAGTACGAATTTGTATCCCTTTTTACACCCTTAAAGTACGAATTTCGAAAAGTTCTTTTATTTTACGTGTCTACGCAATCAGAGCAGCCGTTAGGTTGGTACAATTTTTATCCCTCTATTCCCAGTTTATCCCTTAAAAGTACGAATCTGGAAAAACTACTTTTATTATATGATTTAAAAAAAAACACTGATAAACATTCCTAATGTTTATACTTCTCATAAAACATCTTTTTGATTATATGTAAAAAAATAATGACAACAATAGGTCTGATCATTTCTTTTTCCAGATATAGACTGATGTCGTAACAGGATTTCCGTCAAAATGTCACGCCCGTTACAATTTAAATATCCTATATTTCCTCTTTTCATAAAGAGATATCAGTAACGTATACTTTAGAAGAAAGTATATGAACTACTCTTTTGATAAGCAAAAGTGAATAAAGACATGCAATGGAAGAACATTTCCGAATTCAAGAAAATAAGTAAAACCTCAAGATTTTCTTCAAAGCTATGGTCACACCCGTTACGCTCTAGTTTGTTGTATATCTCCAATATTTAAAAAGCTAAGATATATCTATGTTTGCAATAATATTCCGATTAACCTGACGTTTTCAATTGGCAGTATAGTAAAAATCTCAGTCAATGAATATGGGAGATATTTAAACATATTTAAGCAAAAGTGTCACACCCGTTCCAATGGAATCACCCATATGTGTCTACTCAATTAGAGGAATGTACACACCGATTTTCATGTTTCTAGCTGCTGTCGTTTAAAGGTACCTTTTTAATCCCGTTTTGCCCCATTTTGTAGACGGTGAACAAATAAGTTCCCTCTGGACCGATTTCGTCCACTTTCAATCCCAACCGATACACAACTATAAGACATATTTATGTCAAATTTGGACTTCCTAGCTCATTTCGTTTAGATTCTAGCGTGCTTCCAACAGACGGACGGACATGGCTAGAAATTTATCACGATCAAGGGTACCAGGTCGATATTTCAAGGTGTTACAAACGGAATGACAAAGTTAGTATACCCCCATTCTGGAGGTGGAGGATATAAAAATATTCATTCATTACTATGGTATAATTATTATATAATTATCAGTGGAATTAGATAATATGCAAAAAATTAATTAACATTAATCAATTGTGATATTTGAAATTATTTAAAAAGTAATTAATTGGACACAGGAAAATATATGAAATTTTTTATTACCATCATATTTACAACTTAAGGGTAGTTGTATATAAGTCTGTGTGAACAATATACCCTTAAAAATACGGACTGAAATATAATGATCATTGGTTTGAAAACAACACATTGATAAATTTTCCACCAGAATGTAAATGACTTTTGTGTCTTGGAATGAAATGTTCATTACCAGTTAGCTTCCAAAGTTTCTCACCTTTACACACCATTGCCGACATTCAACATATAAATGAAGAAGGAGAATTATGCAGGGCAAAAATTGCAAATAGGATCAGTAACTATAAAAGAAACATAAAGCACACAAACAAAGATAAATTCATTTTAACCATCTTATCAAAAACCAAGAAATTCCTTAAACAACACGACGCACTGTGGTCATTATTTTGAGATAGCAGCCAAAACTCCTTTTGGTTTTTGTTCTCCGATTTTAAAGTTATTAGACTCATATGAAAGTAGACAGTAGTAAACCTCGGGTGCCAAAAAATTAGAACTCTATTTTAACTATTTCACTGAGAACAGGGTGGTCCAAAATGGGCTTTTTCAGAATTTAGTAATTATGATATTTTTAGTTAATTTTTAAAGTTGAAATGATCATAACTTTTTTGTTTTTCAAGATTTTTGGACGAAATAAATTTTGTGTTGTAACTTAACTTATTTCCTATCACTGGTAGAAAAAATTGAAGCTCTACTGTTTTAAGAACAATTTAAATATTTTTTTTAAAAAAGGTCTAATTTATCGGAAATTTCCTACTTCATAGAGCACAACTCCTGTGAGTCAAGCTGAGTCAAAACACAAATTTACTATTTTGTAGTCCTAACCCTCCCCTACATTCCTATATATACATGTCCATGCATCGGGACTGCACTTTTTGAGCTACAGCAATTTTTCTGACCCAAGGTAAGATATTCGGTACAAATGCACGTCATATTTTTTGAGAAGTTATTTGTATGTGAAAGTGGCTATTATGCATATATTTTGATGAAATTTTGTACAAGAGTTCTTATTGACCCAAAAAATAATTCTGTTGAAATTAGGAGAATTTGGCCCATATTTGGACCTAGTCCACATAGAAGGGTGTATCAAAATTTTGACAAAAATGACAATAGAATCTGACAACATTCGCTTTGCTTACAAACCAAATAGAACATTAAATTCAATTTTTACCAACATTAACGACAGAACACAACGAAGAGAACATTAGAAACGAGAATGAAAGAACATAAAATGGACATCACAAAAATGAAAGAGACAACAGCACTGTCACAACTTAGTGCTATCCAGTGCACGAAAACAAACGAAACGATTGACGTACATATCATCCAAAGTCATTATTATTCATTATTGTTTAAACAATGGCTAAATTCAGTTATAGTGTTCTATCTGATATATATTTTGAACGGAAAGATGAAAACGACATTTTTTTTACATATAATGAATAATCCATTCTTCAAAATATCCGACAAACAAGAAATTAAAATTCATAAGTTAAAAATAAAAAACTTTTTAAATACTTTAAGAAAACGGTACAATCAATGTTCAAGAAACAAGAAATTGTTTTACTCACGCAACCAAGAATGGCTAAGAAATAAACTTATTTTTGAAAAGCCATCAGTAACTACCACGGAAACTGGAAAAGGTGGTCGACCAGCAAAGCCAATTGATAATTGTAGTGAAAGATCACGAAGACGCAAGCTTAAACATATCAATGAAGAAGTTTCTTGTAGCATCATAAAGGATTCATTTCTGCATCAAATTCAACCATCGAAAACTAAAAAGAGTAAAATTGCTATCATTGAAAAAATAGTGGAAGCAAGCCCCAGACGCACAAAAAGGATTTTAGAAAGTATGCCGACACCAACTGAAGAAAATAAATTTACTCCAGAAGAAGCATTTGCACTATTTTTGGATTTGAAAATGACTAAAAACCAATATACAGAATTGCGGAAGCGAACCAATGAAAAAAATTGTGGAATTTTTCCATCATATCGAGATTTAGTTTCTGCCAAAAAAGATAGCTTATCTTCACCAACTGCTATTAGTGTAACTTCAAGTTCAGCAGAAATAAAATTGCAGGATCTTCTTGAACACACTGCAGAACGATTATTAAAGACATTTGATGCTGACTATTTAAAGAAGTTTAAAAATTGCAGCATGACTTTAATTTCTAAATGGGGATGTGATGGGTCCTCTGGCCAGAAACAATACAAACAATGTAATGCGGAAAATTCATCAGATGCCAATTTATTCATGATTTCTTTCGTTCCATTACGTTTAACAAAAACTTATATTGGTTCAGAGCCGTCAACTAGTAGAGCTGCTGAGATAGATGTATGGAAGAATGAAATTCCCTCGTCAAGAAAATTTTGTAGACCAATAAAGTTTGCTTACAAAAAAGAAACTAAAGATGTCATAACTAAAGAAGTTGGCAAAATAAGAGATGAAATTAAAGAACTTCAACCAGTGATATTTGAATTTAATGACCAATGCATCGAAGTTAACTTTAAAATGTCACTTACAATGATCGATGGAAAAGTTGCACAAGCTTTAACCAAAACAAAGTCTTCGTCAAGCTGCACCATATGCCAAAAAACATCAAGTCAATTGAGCCAACCACCAACACAAGACGATAGTTTTAGTGAAGCATATGAATTTGGAATGTCACCTCTTTATGCGAGAATTCATTTTATGGAGCATATTCTTAAATTGGGATACGATTTGGAATTTGGCCCGTTAGGCAAAACAGTGAGAAACAACAAAGAAAATTTGGAAAAAAGAAAGAAAAAAAAGATATTCAAGAAAAATACCGTGAGATAGGCCTTATAATTGACCAGCCAAAGCAAGGAGAAGGAAATTCTAATGATGGAAACACAGCAAGGAGATTTTTTTCCGATCCAGAAACTGCAGCTTCTATAACTGGAGTAGATTTTGATTTAATACGACGATTCCAAATCATATTAGAAGTTATAGCATGTAGCAAAAAGATAGATGCAAAAAAATTTGGTCAGTATGCTAATGAGACAGCAACCCTTTATAACCAAAAATATTCTTGGAGACATATGCCAACCACAGTTCACAAAATTTTGTTCCATGGGGAACAAATAATTCAGCACAATATGCTTCCAATTGGAGATCTCTCAGAAGAAGCGCAAGAAAAAAGGAACAAAGACTACAGATTCTTTCGCGAGCACAATACAAGAAAAATTTCCAGATATTGTACTAATGAAGATCTTATTAATATTTTGTTGTGCACATCAGACCCATATATGTCCAGTATTCGACAAAAATTGAAATCAACCTCATTAGAGTTAGATGAAGAAGCTAAACAACTACTGCAAAATGAAAATCAAAGCTATTTGGAAGAAATTTTTACTAATATTGTTTAATTAACACTAGTTTAAAGATTATAATTTGTTTCTAATTTTAGTATAAATTTTTATTAATACATTTAAATAAAATATATGTGCACTTTAAATCAATAGTAAAAGTTTACTTAAAATTTTATCGATGTTGTGTTCTGTATATAATATATCCAAATGGTATTGATATTGTTGGGAATTTCAGTGTTATTTTTCAGTTTAATCCTCACAAGAATTAGCTTTCTTCCACAAAAACCAACCTTTGGCCCCTGTGAATATTGAGACTAAATAAATGTCAGGGGCCAAATGTTGGCATTTTCTGACCAAAATTAAGTTTAGGAATAATAAATAAGTATTGGTTGTAAAATACGATTGAAGAAAATAAGAAATTATAAAAAATATACATATTTAAAATGTCAAAATATTCAACTTTTACATGGAAACTCAACAAAAAATTAAAATGCATTTTTAACTCCACATTACTTACGTTCCTATCAGGCGATTTTTATGTTTGAACACGCAAATTGAAGCTTAAAGTCCCTCCTATTGAACAAAACAAATTGCGTAAAAAAATACCAATCCGGCCAAAAGTTATACAGTTTTGACCGCTATCTCGCGAAATTGACCACTGTGCGACGACATCATCATAATTCAGGCTAATAAAGACAACAAAACTGTTGCAATGTATAAACAAGAATACAGAGAAAACAAGTAAGAAGGCGTTAAGTTCGGCCGGGCCGAATCTTATATACCCTCCACCACGGAGTGCATTCCACAGTATTACCAGTAGATTAAAGAATGTCGAGGGAATGCGAATTGCAAATATCAAGTAAATACAAGCTAATATGTTCAAAAAACATGCTGAAATACTCTAAATATTAGGGGTATTTTCAGTACTTGTGAGGGAAAAATTTTTCCCTCTGGACCGATTTCGTCCACTTTCAATCCCAAGCGATCTACAACCATAAGACACATTTAGGAAAAATTTGAACCTTCTAGCTCATTTCGTTCGGCCGCTATCGTGCTTTCAACAGACAGACGGACAGACGGACAGACGGACATGGCTATATCGTCTTAGAATTTTACCACGACCCAGAATATATATACTTTATGGGGTCTCCGATAAATATTTCAAGGTGTTACAAACGGAATGACAAAGTGAATATACCCCCATCCTGGAGGTGGAGGGTATAAAAAACTACTTCACGACAAAAGTACTTACAAAACATTGCGAAACGATCCAACTATTAAACTACAAAGAACAAACAATTCAATAATCTTGAACTTTCATAAAAACAATTGTATTGACAGCACCACGTATATATGGACTACATAAGACAAGATCCATAACATAAACACGCCACTAAGACCAATAGTCTCATCCATGAACGTACCCTGTTATCACATTTAACTTCCAAAACACTAAACGTCAAAAACTCTCTCTATCTTAAACAGAACCTCAAAAACATTTATCTAGATAATAATGAAATTTTAGTATCTTTCGTTGTGATTTCATTATTCACAAATATGTACACACACCTATAAAACTGATTATGAAGAATAGGGAGATTATAAAAAAGAACACAGAAATTCCACGTAGTACTTTTCACCAAATACTAAAATTCTGCCCAATGGATAACAATTATTTTATATATGAAAAAATATATACAGCCAAATATTTGGTATGCCAATGGGCAACCCACTCTCTCCGACAATAGCAGATATAGTTTTAGACAATCTACTTGAACCTACCATAAAACAATTAAAATCGCAAAATATTAATATAAAATACATAGCCAAATATGTACATGATATAATATCAATAATTAAAAAGGACGATGCATATGCGATCTTGACAAAATTAAACCAATACCATCCCAAAATTCAATTAACGGTAGAGACTGAGACATTGTCGTCAACTACAATATAAATATATGTGACAAAACAAATTTTCAAAAAAATATTTTGTGTTGACAAGAATGAACGAACACAAAGCAAACATAGAGAGAAAGAAAACAAAAACTGATCATAGACAAAGAGAGAAAGAAAAGAATGACGATTGAAAGCCTACGCATACAACAAAAAATTGACAGAACGATGAACTTGAAAGACGACACAAATAACATAACAAGTGTCAGTTACAGCTTCGCATTTTGTAAACTCATCTGTGATATTAATTTTAAGTTATGTTTATGTTGTTTTGTACGTTTAAATATTTTTATGTGTTTAAATGTATTGATAAATCAATGTAACGTAATTAAATTAATATCCATGTAAGTTTATAGTATTTCTTGTTTCTTGAGAATTGTTTAATAAATTGTTTTTTTTTATTTAAATAGACGAAACCCCTGAAGAAGTCAACAAAAAATTGACGAAACGTCGGGTGAAAACGAAATAAATTAATTTTTATTTTGAAAAAGGAACATAGGTCTAATTAGCTTAGCCCTTTCCGTGGATTTGACAACTCATATAGTTGCTACTTAGCGGCGACTGACGAACGATTCATTTATAATTTTCATATTGCGTTTCTTCTATTCTCTTCACAAAGCTTTCTATCAGTAATACTCTCAAAAATTTTTAGAACAAAGCTAGTAGTTTTAGTGTGGCGAAAACCCCATAACAAAAATCTTGTATACGAGTTTTTAGCTATAGCTAATTTACTATAGATTTACAACTCGATATAAATAAATAAGATAACCAGAAGTACTTTATAAAATATTTTTACGAGTCTTTGGAGACGTTACGTCAAAAATATTTATTGTGATTCAAAATTCTTACGTTTGGTAGCTTATTTGTTTTTGTCTTATATATTGAACACTAGCTTTTTGTACCCGGCGTTGCACGGGTTTTCGTCTTCCTTATGTATATAACTTTGTATGCTCGCAATTTTTGTTTTGTATATTTTTACTTCTGTAAATTAGTTTAAATTAATACTTATTTATTTAAATTCATAAGTTACATTTTTAAAATGTAAAAACTTCATGAAAATTTAAATAATGGAAGGGTCTGTCGGAAGTCTCCAGATAGTAAAATAAGAGTTCCACATAATGGTTGTGTATTTGATCTAAAATCTTGAAGTGTCCGATTAAGCGCTTGTAGGGATTTCTTATGTGCCATGGTGCAGTCATCCCACACAATCAGCTTGTATGTTTTCAGCATTTTCGGCATGCCTGAACTTTTGCAATATTACAGGTTGGAGAATCAACAAATTCCAAAATACATGGTAATTTCAACGCTGAATGTGCCGTTCGTCCTCCATCCAATAATGTAGCAGCAATACCGGGGAAGCAATATCTAAAGCTATCCCATTTTGAGTGCGGATGTGCGCTAATACCAAAGTGATGAGAAAGCTTATAACTGTGCCTCCTGGTGCAACGAGAAAAAAGGCCGCCGCTGTCATTTGTTACTGCAGTTATAATTTTATCAAAGGCCACAATTTGCAATTAATAGAGTTTTTTTGTTGCGACAAACAAACGCAAGTCTTCAACATTGAATTGCCGTTCTCTTAGCAAATCCCAATCAATAATGTCAACGATAGAACGTTCAGGCACCATCAATCCAAGTTGATTAAGAGTTTTGTTGCTGATGGCTAGGAATATGTCTTAAATTTTTATCAGCGTATCGTTGAAAATGTTAATCGCAAATGATATAGAATCGTAACGGTCCGATAATGTTGCAAAATGTCCTCACTCGTACCCTGTTTGAATTTTTCCCACATGTCTTTTGGATTACATTAATGTGGTCCCCCAGTTTCTGACACGCCTCTCTCAACTGCTCTTAAATTTTAAACTGAAGTGGGTCCTCTCACGTTAACTTATAACATTCCCAAATAATAACATTCTACGTTGTTTGGGTGTACGGTATAAACACGGCCCAATGCATATGAAGCGTAAACAATTTGATACCAATCTACTGGAACACCTTGTTTGGTTCGAGTATGAGGAAACGCGCCAGTTGTTCATACCATGACCTCTTATATTCAAGAACCAAACCCTTACCTGAACGTAGCGGCAGAAAAAAATCGTGTTACTTTATAGTCCCTTTTTGTAGCATGACCTTTTTATAGTCAAGGGTCATCCTCTGTTCGTTACAAAAAAATATTGAAGTGAATCAATGTATTTTGGTATAGTTTTAAAATATAGTGTTTGTGATGCCCATTTGTCGTGCCTTCCCCTATTATAGCCAGAAAACGTCCCCTTTCCACAGGCTAGATACAGTAAAATTTTCAAGAGAATCCGTTATTCGTTACCTTTTTCGTATAATGACCCAGTATATCCTGGAACCATCCCTTGCCCAGAAGTTAGCTGCAGTAAAATTATCGACCGAATCCATCCATCGTTATGCCTGTTGTGATAGTTTTAAAATATTTTTTGTGTGGGAGGTACCACCCCCTTTGTCCTATCGTGACCTAGACTATCCAGGAACCATCCTCAGTGCAAAAGATAGATACAGTAAAATTTTCAGGCGAATCAGTCCACCGGTTTGGAGTCCTATACGCAACATACAGACATACAGACACACATTGATTTTTATATATATAGATTGATTTTAAAAAGTCTATATCTAAATATAAACTTCCCACAAAAATTAATATTTTTCCCATCATCAGAGGGACGACATTACCATATATACAAATATTCATGATTTTGCTTTCCATAAAATTAATTCGACACGGAAAGGGTTAATAAAATAATGAAGTAGCAATAAATTGTCTATACCATTTACACCAACATACACATATATATAATTTAGCTGTAAAAAGAAAATAATGAAGTAACTGTATTATTGAAATTGAAGGCCGGCGTAAGTAAAGAGTGATTTTTTTGAGGTTAGGATTTTCATGCATTAGTATTTGACAGATCACGTGGGATTTCAGACATGGTGTCAAAGAGAAAGATGCTCAGTATGCTTTGACATTTCATCATGAATCGTCTTACAAACGAACAACGCTTGCAAATTATTGAATTTTATTATCAAAATGCGTGCTCTGTTAAGAAAGTTCATTGCGCGCTTCCATTTTATGGTCAGTTTAATCGACCCACTGAAGCGGCTATTCGGGCTATTGTGACTAAATTTCGCACCAAATTTACATTGTTGGACATTAAACCACCAACACGCTTACGTAGAGTGCGAACTGAAGAAAATATCGCAGCTGTATCGGCCAGTGTTAATGATGACCACCAATTTTCGATTCGTCGCCGTTCGCACCAATTGGGTCTCTGTTACTCAAAAACGTGGAAATGCCAAAATTGGACTAAGCGGATGGACCACCTAAGACGCAGCCGCGGTCAACATTTAAATGAAATTATCTTCAAAAAGTAAATGTCATGGACCAATCTAACGTTTCAAATAAAGAACCGATGAGATTTTGCAAATTTTATGCGTTTTTAAAAAAAAAAAGTTATCAAGCTCTTAAAAAATCACCCTTTAGTTGAAAAAATATATTTAACATTTTGTGATTACTTGTCTTGTCAGTTTTCTTAAGTGTTGTATTTTTGTGATTCGTAGTGAGCATAACCAATAAATGTCAGGACCAAAAGTTATATGTAGATGGGAGGTGATAGCGGGCGTGGTCCGACCGGCCCAATATTATTTTTATTTTTTAAGTATGTTATGTCTGTGCAAAATTAACTTATAATGCCCTATTCCACGAACAGATGTAGAGTATGAAATGTAGGCATATTTTTTTAATTAAGAGGTTTTTTGAAACATAAACATTTTAAAGCAGACAACCAATTTAAAGATGTATAAGTCTATTTCTAATTTTATTGGTTGGATTGTTAGTAAATCGTAAATTATCAGTTCCCTTTCCTGTAGCTTCGAAAACATAAATTTATATTTTGAGGCAGTAATATATCAATTTTTAATACATAGTTGTTACTTTAGATTGTATATATTTTTAATTTTTTATAATATTATATATATTTAATTTATTATTAAAATTGTGTATAACACGATTTCTCCACAGATATTAGCATATCAAGACTTTTTTCATAAAGATATCAAAAAATTTGAAATTGAATTATCTCAAAAATATTATTGTTATTGTAGCCTTTTATTCTGTTATATTCAGTTTATATTGAATTACGTTAGAAGATTTATATCGCCTAGCTGACACATATCTAAATAAAAGTGATATTTTTAAAATTATTTTATACCTTTTACAATTTAATTGTGAAAAAGTGGTGAAAAAATATGCGAGAAATAGGTAAAACTGGCTGCTGAATTCCCGCGATAATCCCGTTCAAATTTCCCGGGACACGGGAAACTGAAAATATGCAAATTCCCGGTATTTTTCCCGCGGGAAATCCCGGGATGCAAACCCTAATACTAGCACATGGTACCAAATTCCAATGCTCGTCGAATACGAAAAGTCCACATAGCAATTGAAAACTCTTAAAAAGCATTTTCCTTAAGTTTCAAATAAAAATAATACTTAATGCTACAACATTCATCCAAAGATATAAGTATCATTGTTTCTGAATTAACAGCAGATCATTTACCAGCGTAGCACTAAAATAATGATTCTATTAAAATTTTCCTATTGGACAGGAATTCTCGAAAAAACTCTACTTTCTTTCATTTAATGCTGAACATTTTTTAAATCAATTTGGAAAAAACATTATCTGGAATGCATTCCAAAATATGGATGGGCGGCACAGTGGGACGTATGTAACTTACGAAATTAGTTTCACATACTTTTTTCCAAGTGTTATTAACAATTCCTTCAATTCCGTCTTTAGCCTTTTCCAACATGTTTTGTTTTCTGAATTAACAGCAGATCATTTACCAGCGTAGCACTAAAATAATGATTCTATTAAAATTTCCCGATTGGACAGGAATTCTCGAAAAAACTCTACTTTCTTTCATTTAATGCTGAACATTTTTTAAATCAATTTGGAAAAAAACATTATCTGGAATGCATTCCAAAATATGGATTGGCGGCACATACTTTTTTCCAAGTGTTATTTACAATTCATTCAATTCCGTCTTTAGCCTTTTCCAACATGTTTTGTTTTCTTAGCTTTTGTTCTATAATCTTGGGTTTCAATTTGAAATGTTTTCATTGACTGAAAATCAAAAGCTTGAGGCAGGTAATTTCAAAATTGAAAGAATTTCTTAGCTGCAAGCATATGTTGCACACGTGTACAAAAAATTAAATCAAAAATATGGTTCCTTCTGATAAAGCTTTTGATTGCCACGTATATATTTATTTTACATATTCGGCCCGTGCACATACTTAAATACAACCTAATTGATCCATTTAATATGTGTGTAGTAATATATAAAAAGTGAAATCAAACATTAGCCATGTTTTTTTCATTTTACGAAGTTTCCATGAAAGTAGCTGACAGAATATTGAAATTGAAATGTAAACTGGGAATATTTATACAGATAAATTACAACAAGTAAAACGCGTTAAGTTCGGCCGGGCCGAACCATTCATGCCCTACACAACGGAGTGTATTACGCAGTATTACCGGCAGATTAGAGGCTGCCGACTTCACCTAAAAGAAGACCACTGAATAACGGTCTCTGAATACGCCGTCGTCAATTCAACATTTTTACATGCAATTTTGTTAGCTACTTATCATGAGCTAGTATGCAAAAGGATTTGTAATTGTCTGCGATGGTGGGAGCCAGGACCCAGATGGCCTCAAGATACGAAAAATTGACACCCAACAGCAAGTGTCGGTTCTCAAATAAAAAAAATGACCTAATGTTTGTAATTATGAGTAAAAATCTGCTAAACTTTCTCCGGATCTACAGTCGTGGCTAAGCATGTTTTTTCGAGAAAATTATATAAACTCTAAAACTTCCTCTCTCCATATAAGAGGTGCTCAAGAAATTATTTTTTATTACTGATCCTGCTATGTCGATACACGTGGTCATTGCCGAAGAGACTGCTGAGGCTCCTATAAAAACTACAGAGAATTTCACAGTAGAGCGCATTCGGAAGGCAAAACTGGAAGTCTTCGATCGCGAATAGAAATTAATTCATAAATGTCACTTCCTCCAGCAGTAATTGACCTTCTAGGAATGTTTGAAATACATGGACAAAATCTTGAGATATATGATGAAGAACTACATTTTAAAAATTCCGATCTTGATAACTTCGAACTAAAAGATGATTATTTTCTTTAAATCAATAAATGTACATAAAATATAAAAATATATATATATATAAATTTGTATGCACGTAATAGGTCCTGAAAACCATATAGTTTTATTTCATATTTGAAAGACTTGCACATGCAAGGGACAAGGTCCTGTGGCTCCAATAGGTCATGAATCAAATATTACATAATTTTTGCACAATTTCCATTCGTTTGTGTACCCACACTTATACATATGTTTCCGGGTCCATTTTAGGCGCACTAGGGCCTAATCGATTCACACCTATACTTTTCTCATTTGAATTCTTTGTGTAATTTCCTTTATTTTGACTACCCATACCCATGTAGATGGGTGGCCCACCGCGCAACCGTTTGTTTAAATACTCCAATTTCGATTTCCAAGATGTTGCAAATGGAATGACCCATCTTAAGGTGGAGGGTATAATGACATAATGCCATAATGGTTAGACCTATGACTCCATGAGACAGCAAGAGTGGTTGTTTAGAATAATATTTGAAGCATTTAGATACGATCGAGAAATACCTCTTGGTTTTCTATTCGAGAGTTTTCTAAACACATTGAAGTGATTTTATATAAGTTCATTAATATAAACACATTAGCTTAATTTAAGGAATAAAATTGTCTAAATGGATTTTCTCCTTACGAAAGATTCCTTCATTATTTTCTATCTTTAAACATTGGAAATTTTCTTCCACAAAAGTGTATTTTCAAATAAATTTATTGTCACAAAATCACTTCCAATTAAAATAGAAATCACGCTAATATCCGGAATAGTTGAGGGTTAGAAAAACATTCAAAACATAAAGAAAACAGACAAAGAAATACTTTTATATATTAACTAATATGGTACTAGGATTCTTACAAAAGTATTTGTAAGTAAAACACGCCTATTGTGTGTACCTACTTAGTTATGCGCACATGTTACACGATACATACATACATGTATACATGTGACAAAGTGTGTCACTTTCCGAAAAAAATGCTGTATCACCAAAAAAAAAAACTAAAAGCCAAAAAGAAATAGAGAAAAGTGAATAAATTTCCATTTTAAGGAAACGAGGAAATATTTTTATTTAAATGCATATTTTGTTGACTTTAAATAAATGAACACATTTAGGATGTTTTTCTGAATCGGTAAGGATATCGTAACTCGTATGAGTGTACTGTCATAAAGTACCACGAGAATTCTTAAATATTTTTAAAAACAAATATGGTTTCGAACTATGCAGATAAATGAGTCGTTTGTAACTCCAAGAAATAATTGATAGATATAGCCCTCATACAAATGTCGCTCCCGATTTGACTTTTTCCGCCCTATAAAGCACATACAGTACCCGATTTTCTTCAAATTTTGCATAACACCTTATAATCTAACTAGAAATACCTGTGATGAAAGCGGGTTAGATCGGTTCAGATTTAGACATAGCCCCCATACAAACGTCGCTCCCGATTTGACTTTTTCCACTCTAAAAACCACATATTGTACCCGATTTTCTTTAAACTTGGCACAACTTCTTATAATCCAACTAAAATCACCTATGGTAAAAGTGGGTAAGATCGGTTCAGATTTAGATATAGCCCCAATACAAACGTTGCTCCCGAACGTTTAACCGATTTTGGCCAATCTTTACATATTATATTTCACCAATAAACATAGATGGTGAAAGCGGGTCACATCATTCCAGGTTTCAATATACCACCATACAAATGTCCTTTCCGATTTAACATTTTTTTCAAACACATACATTTACATGATTCAAAAAACCTTCCCAGTTATATAGTCGGCCCCGGCCGACTTTAGCCTTTCCTTACTTGTTATCCCTCTATTACCATTTTACCCCCTTAAAAGTACAATTAAAAAAATTTTATTTTAAAGGCGATTGCCAAATATCAAGACATATTCCAAAAATTTGATTAATACTCGAAATATTGGGGTATTTCCTGTCCTTATTAGAGGATTTTTTCCCTCTTGACCGATTTCACCCACTTTCAATCCCAACCTATCTACAACTATTGGGTTTATCCTGGGAAAATTAGGACGTCATCGTCTTAGAATTTTGTGACGATCAAGTGTGTATACATTATACTGTCACAGGTCGATATATCAAGGTGTTACAAACGGAATGACAAAGTTGAGCTTAATCTTTTCAGCACGTGTTAACTTTAAAGTACTGTACAATTTTAGTATCTTGTCATATTTGAAAAAATTGCTTCATGTTAAACAATAAAATTTTAAATCACATTTAAAAAATGTATAACGGTGTTTGAAAAAGTCTTTTTTTAGTATTTTTTTTAATTTTCGTGATCTGTAACTAGATGATCCTATGATATTCCATTGTTCTACCATATATGAAATGCAGACATCCCTAACCTTACAAAATAATAGCTGTTGTATGGGGACAACATTTATTCAAAATTCCAAATGATTTCGAAAGTGCACTGATTCAACGGGTGGTACGCCAGTACGTCGGAGGGCCGACTACATGATACCCACAACTTTCTACCCCATTACAATTCAATACGTCTGATGTTGGGGCGATTTCTCTAGAGCGGAAAAACTAAAATCGAGAGCAAAATTTGTATGGAACCTATATCTAAATCTGAACCGGTCTGACCCACTTTCACCATAGATGCTTGAATTATAAGGTGCCGTGGCAAAGTAGAAGAAAATCGGTTAAAAAATCTGGTTTCTAGAGGGGGAAAAGTCAAATCCAGAACGAAATTTGTATGATATATATAAATCTGAACTAATCTGACTCACGTTCACCGTAAATATTTCTAGTTGAAATATATAATACGTTTTGCCAAATCTGAAGAAAATAGGGTAAACTGTGATCTCTAAAGCGAAAAAAGTGAAATCGACAGCGAAATTTGCAGGAGATGTTTCTAGTTGAATTTTAATGTACTGGGCCAAATTTGAAGCAAATCGAGTAAAATGTATGGTTTCTAGAGTGGAAGAAGTCAAATCGGAAGCGACATTTGTCGGGGCCGTATTCAAATCTGAACCGATTTACTTCAATTTTTTTTTTTGGGGGATCGGACAATAATTGCGACACGTACTTTGATTACAAGAATAGATGGACGGACGGACAGATAAACAAACATAATTAACGGTGGGTCTAACTCGTGTCCATTTGTAACACAGTACGCAAGTGGAGGGATTAATTAATCTTTGGTTTGTTCAGAGCGTCGGCCAAAAATATTTCGGTTTTATCGCTGCCACTTTTACAAATTTAGTCCTGTTCTTAATGCATTTTTTGTAAAATCCGCAAGAACTTCCGCAATAATTTTTGGTCAGATTTGCAATTTAAAAGAAATACATCTTTTTTAAATTTTTGATTCTCAATGTGTAAAATTTGAAGCAAACGCTACATAGTAAGGCTGTTTTTCTTTAAGACTGGATAACTAAGCTGCGATAACAAAAATCTGAATAAAATGTTAACATTTCACTGAAAATAAAAAAAATCTTTTTTGAAATTGTCGCCAAAAGCAATATCAATGTGTGTGTGAAAAAAATTTAAAAAAATAATTTTGTGTTAAAAATTTTTGACTTAGCCTGGATAATTATCCAGTGTTGCTGTATGCTGATGGGTTTTCAACACGATACAGCTTTTTCCCAAAAACTTCGCTGGGCGGACATACAGTGCCCAGCACCACAGCGTGATCATAACTTGATGGTTAATATAACATTAGCTTTAGTTTCACATTAATTTTTTTATAATTATAAAACATTGTAATTGTGATCACAAAACATGTCTCAGGCTAGTATTGTAATATTTTAAAGACTTTTCATTTTTTTTTCAATTTTTTCTGGAAATATATTATAATTTATAATAACGAAAAAAACATTTACCCGGAGTCGACCATTTTTATTCGGCTCTGACTCCGACTCTTATACTCCGGCTCCGACTCCACAGCCCTGATTTTAGATTAGGTTAAAAGATATGCAAAAGTGGCTGTTACTCCATTCGGAGACCCCATGGTCTACTTTGAATTGAATTTGTATACTATTTTCCATAAGGTAATTTTTTATTAATATATTTTACTGTTTTTAAAAGAACAATGCAGTACAATAAAGTAAAAACAAGTAAAAACGGCGATAAGTTCGGTCAGGTCGACCTTTATATACCCTCCACCATGGTAGAAGTGCAGTAATATTTCAGAAAAATATATATTTTTTTAATATAGCCAAAAACAACTACAAATATTGAAAAAACAATTTTATAAATAAATATAATATTTTTATTATTTCAGACCACGATTTTAAGGCAATGCTACCAAAACGTTTACATATCGAAATAATACTTCAAGTCAATTAAAAAAATAAATATTCTTATATTTACATTTTCAAAAAAGCTTATATATTATATTTCCACTCTATTTTAATACCAAAAGTACAAATTTTGAAATTCCATTATCTCACGTACATAGTGCAAAATAACCTAAAGTAAAAATTACGAATTTGAAAAAATCTTTTAGTTTGCGTGTATATGCAGTCACAGGAATTTATACCACGAATTCCATAATTCTAGCTGCGGCTATTTGGTTGTTACCATTTTGATCCCCTTTTTCCTATTTTATCCCCTTAAGAGTACGACTTTCTAAAATCTATTTATTTTGGGTGTCTATGCAATTAGAGGGATGTCTGCATCCCGAATTTCAACATTCTAGCTGTAGTCGTTTAGTTGGTACTGTTTTTATCCCTATGTACCCATTATATTTCCTGTGGAAGTACGAATTTGGAAAAACCATTTATTTTTTGTGTCTACGTAGTCAGGGGAATGTATACACCGAATTTCATGACTCTAGCTGTGGTCATTTGGTGGGTACTATTTTTATCCCCTTTTTCCATTTTAACCCCAAAAAGTACGAATTTCGAAAAATACATCTATTTTATGTGTCTAAGCTATCAGGGGAATGTATACACCGAATTTAATTTTTCTAAGTGCAGCCGTTTGGTTGGTACCATTTTTATCCCTCTATTCCCATTTTATCCCTTAAAAGTACGAATTTGGAAAAAAATTATTTTATATTATGTCTCTACTCAGTTAGAGGAATGTACACCGTGTCAGAGATACAAGCCGACCGATTTTAAGCCGACAAGCCGCCGCCGCCGCATGGATCTGCACGAGCCGCGCCGCCGCCGATTTCGTCGGCTCAAATCGACTTCAACACGCCGCCGATTTCATCGACTCATATCAACCACGCCGCCGAGATTTAACGGAGTTCTAACTCAGTCAAATCTTACTACCAAATACTACTGTGAAATATATTGACCTTTCTTTGAATTTAGTATCCCACATATGATGACGTCTATAGAAAGTTGAATGATTGTATTTTGATTTGAAAGTCGCATTTATAAAGTCAATTCCAGTACGTGTGGCCATGTGTTCCTATAAATAACAATAAGGCTGTTTTTCTTTAAGACTGGATAACTAAGCTGTGATAAGAAAAAACTAAATAAAAAGTTAAAATTTAACTCAAAATATTTTTTTTTAAACTTATCACCAACAGCAATACCAATGTGTGTATAAAAACAAATTTTAACAAAAATATTTTATGTTAAAAATATTTGACTTAGCATGGATACTTATCCAGTGTAGGTCCAATTTATGGTTATCGACCATAAGTCCTAAAAAGTCAACAGAAAATATTTTTTTTGAAAATTAGTTTTTATACAAATATTTATATTGTTGTTGCCGACAATTAATTTTTTATTTTGGGTAAAAAATTAAATTTTTATTAACGTTGTTTGTATGTATTGTTGGTCTGTTATGTTGTATGTGTTGTCATTTATTTTGGTTTAATACCAAAGGTTGTGTTGAAGTCTTCAGCAGAACCCAAAATTAGCAAAAAGGCAAAGTGAGACCTTTATTGTTGCAGCTAAAAGTTGACTGCGCAGTTTCGATGGGCGCTACCCCATCTCATCAGAACTTTCGCACGTTTTGTTATCGCAGCAGTTTTTGTTATCGCAGCTTCTTATCCCGGCTTAAAGAAAAACAGCCTTATTAAACAACAGCTTCTCTATTGTTCTTCTTTAGTGTGTCAAAGTAGGTATAGTATTATCATTCATTGGAAAGATTATGATATTCAAGATGTCTGGTCACGAAAAGCTGTAATTGCAAAAATATTTATTAAATTCATCCATATTATAAATTTTGAGAATTGATTCCCACTTCCAATAAATAATTGTATGGGATAATAATATTAAATTATGGGAACATTGGCTAATATTAACGAATATTGAACTATAATATATATATATATATATATATATATATATATAATACAATACAAATTATTCCTTCCCAAAATTGTCAAATAAATAGGGGTGATCGATTGACAGAACGAGCTGACAAATCAGCCGAAAGCCGCCGCCGCCGACCCATTTTGAACAGCGCCGCCGCCGCCGATAATTATGGTTCGGCTTTTAACTCTGCACCGTGTTTCTAGCTGTTGTCGTTTAATAGGTACCCTTTCTAATCCTTTTTGACCCATTTCACCCCCTACGAATAAAAATCGCTTTATGGATCACGTTTTTGTTATAGGGGGCATACCCAATATCAAGTAAGTACTAGCAGACATATTGAAAAAATGTGCTTAAATACTCTAAAATATTAGGGAATATTATGGGTATTTTTAGTCCTTGTGAGGGAAAAAATTTTCCATTTTGGGCCGATTTCGCCCAGTTTCAATCCAAATCGATCTACGACTATAAGAGGCATTTATAGAAAATTTGGACGTCCTAGCTCCTTTCGTTTAGATGATAGCGTGCTTTCAACAGACGGACAGGTGGACGGACATAGCTAGATCGTCTTAGAATTTTATGACGATCAAGAATATATACTTTATAGGTCCTCAGGTCGATATCTCAAGGTGTTACAAGCGGAATGACAAAGTTAGTATACCCCCATCCTGGAGGTGGAGGGTATAATAAGTACGTAAAGGAATAGAGCTAATATTGTGGAATATAAAACTAAATACTCAATCGAAAAAAGGATATATACGCCACAGTGTTCGAGGTAAACTATATATAAATTGAACTGGCTTCAATAAAAAGAAAATATTTATTATCATTATCATTAGAAAATTGTAAATAAAACTTCAATGAATCGAATTTTATTTATTCATTATTCTAAATATTCGGCTTTGGCTAAGCTGCCTTTTTGCAGAAGGTCGGTTACCGGTTTCTGTCCGAAACCGATAAATCGATCGAACTCTATCCTAACCCCTTAAATAAAACTTATACTTTTTCCTTATAAGTTATAACATGTATTAGTTTACTCAGCAAAATTTTCCTCAGATTTAGTAACTACTTACATGGTTATTATTTCCCTTGAGGAATATTTGTTTTCAAAAGAAAAGAAAGAACAGAAAAGATGATATTTTACTAAAATCAAGTTCGAAACATGTCCTATTTTCAAGAAAAAGTTTGTACTTTATATGAGGACAATTTTTACAGTAAACCCCACACACATATATGTAGTTATGAGCTAATAACATAACAAACGTATTTTTATCTATTTTATAATTTTATTAGTCAAGAATAAAAATAGTTCATAGGGTCTCAGATCGACGTTTTAAAGTGTCAGAAATGGAACGACAAACTTAGTAAACCCCCATCCGATATTTGATGGTATAAAAAGTATGGCAATACAGTCTATAACTCCCTGTGATTTCGCATCCAGCGGAAATTGTTGTACGATGAATTGATTTCAAATATACATCATTAAAAATTTAAACCGGGTCAAAAAAAGTGAAAATTCACTTAAAGTTTATTAGAAATTCTTCAACATTACCTCTAAAATCGTACATGTATGTATGTATGCATAAAATTCAGTGTAAGGTATGAATGTGTGTGCGTTCTTGCGTTTCTGGATTTGTGTGTGGTTTCAGATTATCGTTTATGCTTTTTTGTTTACTTTAGAGCTTAAATGTAAAGTCATGTTTGCTCTGCAAACACAAATTGCTCCACAATCTTCAAAGTCAAGAATTAAATATATTTTCCAATTAATAGCACACAAATACCTTTCAGTAAACTTCCCAATTCACTTTACGATAATTGAAAAATATGTATGTATGTAATGTAATAATAAACAGGAAATATATGGCACAATAAATGCTAAGTCTTATCCAAATGGAAGTGGATGTAGAATATGTTCTTTAAACAATGTCTTGCGAAATATCAAATTTATAAAACATAAATGTCAGTTGCTCATCATGATACACCGAATACTAAAGAGTGGATATTTCTTGGCTAATCGAAGTCGAAGATTGAACAATTTAGTTTGTTTGGGCATTTTGGACTCCTCCAGCACATTAATTTTGATCGAAACTATTAAAGGCCGGACTATATCCAAAATTGGACTTGTGTTCTTAGTCTGTAAAATGTACTATATTAATTTTATAGGTTAGTCCATCTTCATAGGAGAGTACAGGGTTGCCCATATTCGACGGACCCATCTGGCAACGCCATAACTTTTGACAGAGATGTCAGAACGCTTAATGACATACCGCGTTTGAAGCGTCAGTCCAAGCAGATTTTTACAATGCAACAATATACGCCACGCGAGCGCTCTGAAATAGTTGAAATTTACATTCAACAGAACAAGTCAATTGTGAAAACTCAACGTGCTTTTAAAATATTAAAAAATGTGAGAAGTGTGCCTTCTAAGAACACCATTAAGCGTTTATACAAAAAATGTTCGACTGGTGAGGCTCTTTCTAATCCGAAGAGGCCAAATAAAAGTCGAGAATATCGCTGCCGTACGAGCCAGTGTTGAGAGGTCCCCAAGAACATCCCAAAAACGCCGTTCTCAGCAGTTGGGCATGGCTCGGTCCACTTTACAACGGATTATTCGCGTTGATTTGCATTTGTTCCCGTACAAAATTCAATTGACGCAAAGATTGTTGCCTGTGGACAAGCCTCGTCGATTGGAATGGGCCCAAAGAGTCATCGAAATGGCCGAAGATGACGAGCAATTTTGGAACAAAATTATCATGTCCGATGAAGCCCATTTCACATTGAATGGGACCGTAAATAAGCAAAATTGCCGTATTTACGCCACTGAAAATCCTCAGGAGATTCAAGAAGTGCCTCTTCATGACGAAAAAGTCACAGTTTGGTGCGGCGTTAGTGCGAAAACGGTCATTGGGCCGTTTTTCTTCCAAAATGAAATTGGCCATGCTGTTACCATCAACCAGGAGCGTTATCGCGACATGATGACCAATTTTGTGATGCCAATTATTCGTCGAAAGCGTATGAGGCAGTTCTGGTTTCAACAAGACGGCGCTCCACCGCACACAAGTCGCATAACAATCGATTTTCTGAAGAATTTGTTTCCGGGCCGTTTGATGCCACCTGACTTCTTCTTGTGGGGATATTTGAAGTCCAAGGTTTACGTTAACAAGCCAAGGACCGTAGAAGAGCTCAAGGACAACATTCGTGAAGAAATAGCCGCTATTCCGGCCGAAATGTTGGCGAAAACGATGGAAAATGCTGCAAAAAGGGCACAATACGCCATCAACGCCAGAGGCGGCCATTTGAGAGATATCATATTCAAAAATTGATGTAAACAAATCTACTTGGAACAAATTAAATGATTAAGATTGCCAACCGCCAAATTTTTATTTTTTTCTTTGATTTTTAAAAAAAAACATGGGTCCGTCGAATATGGGCAACCCTGTACTTAAAATGAATGAATGACAATAATATTATTAAATTATTAATTTTTTATATAAAAACAATCCCAATGTATAATCCCAAAATATAATGAATGAACTGTGACTTTGATTTAAACAGTTAATATTTTTTTCTTATTATTATTATTATATTTTATAATTTACCAATCGCTCTTGATAATAATTAAATGATGAAACTTGCTAATCTATGGTTTTGTTTATTTAATTATATGAGGAACGTTTTGCTTGTTCTACGAGAAATTAAGAACTCTATTAATATCACAACAGGGGTAAATATCTGATTTTTTCATTAGGCAGATTTTATATTTTTGTAGTTCCCGCTCCGTTGCGTCAATTTGTGTTTCCAACTGGCGACTGTGCACGACGATATAATCTTCGTTGCTTTCGTGTAAGATTCAGGCGATTTTTTTCGGAAGTCTTTAATATGTGTAAAGAACACATAACATTATTCTTTTGTTCTCATTACATTTTTATTTATTTAATCGTTTAAATTGAAAAGTATTTTTAGGGTTTGATTTGCCATTTCATATATTTTTATAAAAATTGAAGTAAATAATAAAACTAATAAACTCAATTACAAACTTTGTAAATCTGCTTAAATGATTGGTGATAATTAATAAATATACAAACGTTTTAGTAATTAAAATTGTATGTTTGATTGTTTTAAAATTGTTTCAATCGAAAACGTGAACACCGTTGGTAAAAATGAAATTTCGTTTCCGCAGTTCACTTTATGTACTTCTATTGTACAGATCAAGATCCAGATGCAGCTAGAATCACAAAATTCGGCGTAAACATTTATCTGACTGTGCTGATGCATAACATTAAGGATTTTTTTCAAATTTTTATTTTTAGGGTGGACGGGGCTTACCAATCACATGACTGCGGCTAGAATAAAAAATGGTGTATACGACGCACATTGGTTCAGAATCAAATTCCGTAGCTCAAAATTCTATAACCCAACAAAACAAACTACAACTACTTCCGTAGGAAGCACATTTTAATCGCATCTCAAAATCCAAATGTTCATTTTAACTGCTTTTGAGGAAGTTCTTTTAAGCGACTTCCAAAAAAGTCGATAATATGTTAATATTCCGTAACATTTTACGAATAGCACTTTCACAAGTGAATGAGAAGAGGTAAGGTGTCCGCCTTGCACCCAGAAGGTCCCGGGTTCGAATCGTGGCTCGGGAAATATATATAAATATAAATAAAAAATGTTTAATTTTGCATAATTCTAACAATTTAAAATTTTGTGCTTAAAAATATAAATTTATTGCTTATACATACAAACAACAACAATACACACGAGGTACTGTGTAGACGGGACATACCGTACAACAACAACCTTTGCATTGTTGCGAGCGATGCGAGCACATGCATAACATTGAATTGGCAAAGTGAGATTTTTAGTGTGTCGACTTAGTTCGGTGGAATATTTTGTTTATCAGCGCTTCTCATTTGTCGTATGTGACCGCTGGTACTAACATGAACCTTGATTTAAGTCAAAGACATACATTCGTTGCGAAAGTTCTGACGAGATGGGGTAGCGCCCATCGAATAAAGGTCTCACTTTGCCTTTTTGCTAATTTTGGGTTTTGCTGAAGACTTCAGCACAACCTTTGGTCTTAAACCAAAATAACTGACAACACATACAACATAACAGACCAAAACAATACATACAAACAACAATATTTATCATTTTATAATATTAATATGGATATTATTTGTTGAATAAATGTTACTAAAATATCCTAAATTCGACATAAACGGTTTAAATCGGTAAAATATATAAATATGTTTCCAAACAAAGCATACAGAAAAAATATAACAACAGTACTTTCTTCCTTGAAGTCGGAGTTCTACTGTAGATTGTAGAACATTACAAGGTTGTTGCTTTCATCAAAAAGCGTCCTAATTTTTACTTGATTATCTCCTGAAAACATAATTTTTTACTGTGGTATGAAAAACAAAATTTAGCTTTTAAGTTTTTGTATTATCAGCCATTATTAAAACTTCATATGCTAAAATGAAGAATAAAAGTTTATCTGCTATTGTACGATTTTCTGTTATTTTCTTCGCCTTACGATGGGGCACCTTGAAATATTCAACGGAGACCCCATAAAGAATATATTCTTGGTCGTGGTAAAATTCTAAGACGATATAGCCTAGTCCGTCTGTCTGTTAGGATAGGCTAGCTTGGCTAGGACGTTTCGTTTGGGATTGAAAGATAATTTAGGCAATTTTTGGAAATTTCTGATTTATATGCATTTAAAATTTATTTCCTCTTGTATCATGAATTCACCAGAAATTATGGAAACGATTTAGCGGGTGGAATGGGACAAAATGGTACCAATAATACGACAACAGCTATAAACAGGAAATTTGGAATGTAGATCCCCCTAATTGAGTAGACACATAAAATAGAGGGATTTTTCAAAATTCGATTTTTAAGGGACACAAGTGGAAAATAGGGATAAAAATGGTATAACTCAAACCGCTGAAGTTGAAATCATAAAAATTAGGTGTATGCATTTATCTGACTGTGTAGACGCGAAACATAAAGGATTTTTTTCGAAATTTGTCCTTTTTGGCGGAAAATATGTCAAATTCGTACTTTAAGGGTAAAAATAAAAAAGATTAAAACTGGTACCAGGCAAACGGCTGCACCTAGAATCATAAAATTAGATGTGTACATTCCAAAGTGATCGCGAAATATAACGGTTCTTACACATTTGTACTTTACATATTAAAATGGTACAGTCACTTGTTCTGTATTTGAATCCAGAAATTTCAAATGTGAAATGGGCCCTGAGGGAAAATATTTCTCCCTAATGACGACTGACAATTATCCTAATATTTAGGACACATTTTTTGCAGCAGTCTGCATCATGATCACGTTTTGATTACAATTGAAGTATTATCTATATATATAAAAGAGTTGCGTGATTGAGTGACTGACTGATCACTCCCCAGACCAAACGGCTAGAGCTAGTACTTTTAAGGGGTAAAAAGGGATAAAAATGGTACCAACGCAATGACCAAATGACTGGGCCTAGAATCTTGAAATTTGGTTTGGATATTCCTCTTGCGGCATGAAGACATCCCAAAATGTGACATTTTAAAAATTCGTACTTTTGGGGGGTTAAATGGTACAAAAAGGGACAAAAATGGTACCTACAACATTGTTGAAGCTCGAATCATGAAATTTGGTATGTACATTTCTCTTACAGCGAAGAGATCAGATTTGAAGGGAGTTTTTCGTAATTCGTACTTTTAAGGGGTAAAGAGGGATAAAAACTGTAACACCACAAGGACGAAACGCTCCAAAGAAAATATTTTTCAAAATTCGTACTTTTAAGGGGTGAAATCGGGTAAAAAGGGATAAAAATAGTACCACCGCAATGACCAAACGGTTTGGCCTAGAAATTTGGTATGGGCATTTTTCGAAATTTGTACTTTTAAGGGACTAAATGGGATAAAAATTGTACCACCACCCTGACCAAACGGCAGGGCCTAGAATCTTGAAATTTGGAACGGGCATTACTTTTATAGCAATAATGCGACCAAGAAAATATTTTTAAATTCGTACTTTTTGTGGGTGATATCGGGCAAAATGGGATAAAAATGCTACCAATCAAACGGATGGAGCTGGAATAATAAAATTCGGTGTGTACATACCTCAAAATCCTTAGAAACGCAAAATGACCGAATTTTTTTGAATTCGTATTTTTAATAGGTAATCGCGGAAAAGGGATTAAAAAGGTACCAACAACACGGATGACGCTACAATAATGAAATTCGGTATGTATATTCGTTTTGCAGCACACATCACTGATAAGAAGGCATTTTTCAAAATTTGTAATTTTAAGGGATTAAATGGGATAAAAGTTGTACCACAGCCCAGACCAAACAACTGGGCCTAGAATCATGAAATTCGGAACTGACATTACTTTTACAGCACGAATGCGACTAAGAAAATATTTTTCAAAATTCATACTTTTTGTGAGAGAAATTGGGTAGAAAGGGAAACAAAATGGTACCAAATTAAACAGACGGAGCTGGAATCATGAAATTCGGAGTGTACATCCCTGAAAATGCAAATTGAAGTAATTTTTCGAAATTCGTACTTTTGTACTTGTGAAATTGGGTAAAAACGGATAACAGCGCTACCAATCATGAAATTCGGTTTGTACATGCATAGAAACACAAAATTAATATTTTTTTTTGAAATTCGTACCTTTTGATATTCCTATGGTACCAATAACACGACTGAAACTAGAATCGTGAAATACGGTGTGTATATTCCTCTGACGTCTGTAGACGCGAAACATTAACTGATTTTCAATATTTATACTTTTAAGTTGAACTTGGAAAAAAGCGTTTAAAATGTATACTGCAATACGATTGGATTGTCTCAAATGTATACTTTATAGGGGGAAGCGGATCAAAAGTGGTGCAAAAGGTACCAACAAAAATTGGGGATTTGGGATACAGATAGTACCAACCAAAGTTTTCAGCTAGAATATGAAAAGAAATTCGGTGCGTACATTTCTCCGAGTACATAAATTATTTTTTCGAAATTTGTATGTTTAAGGGCACAAGCGGCACAGAAAGAGTTATGTGTGAACATTATAGTCATTATCCCCGGCAAAATAAAAGATAGATACAAAATGTTTGTTCCATTTATAAGTTCAGATTTCAAGTCACGCACCTGTATAGAAGTTATGGATTTAATTTTGACTTGGATAGGGACTACAAAGGACGCGGAAAAGCATACATATTTTGTATGTTTAAAGTGATTATAAAAACATTTTAAAATCTGGAATTGCAACTAATTTAAACCATACGTATGGAAGTTATATCAGTTTTATGTCAATTTGCGTGGAAAATATAGAAGTTATATTAGGTTTAATTTGACGTACGGGTCGGGTCGTTTGTTTTTGAATATGGACTATACGTGTGTGGGTACCATAAGATGTATATCAATTTCCCCCATTTCCGAATTTAAACTAAGTTCGGGGAAAATAGTACTATGTGCAGAGTTTGAATAAATTCATTAAGTCCCTTCCAGAGTCATCGTGTATACCAGCGAGCCAGGAAGACGTGAAAGGAACTTGGGACATACTTATGGCTTTAAATATATCATACCGATATATACCGATACAAACTACTGTCAATACCATACCATTTTTCCGCGTACGAAGTAGCGGGTATTTGCTAGTATTTATATATAGTAGTTCACTATTAATATTATAGTACTGAAGCAACACATTTTATTTTAAACCGTGCGCATACTTACCTTATAGTAATGTGCACAGTAATATCACAATTTTCCTAATATGGTACTTCACTTCTATGTAACGTCGACAGTCTCTAATCTGCGGTAATACTGTGAAATGTACTCCGCGGTGGAGGGTATTGAGGATTCGACCCGGCCGAACCTACGGATTCTTACTTGTGTTATTTTCAATTGTTTCCAACTTCAAAGTAATTGAATATAAATTAATGTTAATATATAATTTCTCCAAAATCACTACTATGTTTTTTCAAATACAATAGAATTCAAAATTAAATCGCATGTATTATATATAGGGTTTGGGGTCCGGGAATTTCCGAATCGTTTCGGAAAATTTTACCGTCCAAATTTTTTCGGGAATTCCCGGGAAAATTTTTTTAATTTAACGGGAATACGGGAAATATTAAAAAAATATTTTATTGATTATTTTGAGCACTAATTTAGATTTATTATATAAATTGGAATTTTTTATATATTTCATATATTTACATTACTGACAATAATTTTGAGTATTTGCTATCTGGTTAAACCCGTGCTATCTGGTTAAACATTAAATTTCTTGTTTTCCTAGAAGAATCGACAAAGTAAAAGGTGAACATCTTCTTAATAACAATTTACTTTACATATGAAACCAGTAAGAAATTGTTAAAAATAGGGATTTTCACTTGGAAACTTTCAAGAGAAATCTAATAGGAATAAAAATATATCCTACGGTATTTTGAAATGACCTTTTGTAGGAACTAATGACTGGATTATTTCAATGTTTTTATTTTTTATGAATTTATTTTATTAATTTTTTATATTGCTTCTACAGTTTAGAATATTTTCCCCTGTTTCTGTAAAATGTTTCGTCTTCTAAATTAATTACGTCGCCTTCATTTCTAACGATTAGTCTAAAATAAAATATTTGTAAAATGAAAAATATCCTGTATATTTTAACAAAAACATTCGTTTAATTTGTAATGTGTCAGCATTTTAACCCGAATGGTGCTAGCGTGACCATATGGTCACACACAAAAGACCTTCACCACAGCTTTTGGTGTGGACCACTGATAACATGAAAGTTTCTCAAAATTCGAAAAAAATAATTACAGCACTATTCGGTAAATTCCATACAAAAATTAAGCTAGTAAGCCCAATAATAATCAGGGATAACATTCATATTCAAATTTATCAAAAAAATAGGAAAACCTTGAAATAGTTTACACGGAGGTGTATGGTGAGCGTTAATAGGTTAAAAAAGCACACCAGTTAAATGTTGACATTTGCAACCATACCTAAAACAAATTATTTTTTCCCGGGAATTCCCGTGATTCCCCGGTTTGAAAAGTTTCAAATGAAGGTCCGAGAAACCCCAAAACCTAATTATATACTACATTTGCCATGTTACATTTGTAACGTCTGTGTTCGCTGCTCGAAGCTCATGTGTTTCGAACTCACAACCTTAGGAAGAAGAGTACGTAATTTCATTAAATATACAAATTTCAATTATGTATGATGATGTTATTCCATATTTTTTAGTCAAATGTCTTGAATAACGTTACTAAGGAGGGAGGTCAAAAAATATCTTTTGATTTATTATATTACACTATGGGACAATATGACAAAAATTGCATGGGTTCTTCGTTTTTCATTGCCTGGTCGAGTTTACGTTTACGAGAACTTCACATTTTTGAAGGATATAATTATTCAACAATTTATTGTAATTTCTCTATTAGGATATGTATAGTAGGCTGCGTCGCGGTCCATATGTATTAGGATATGTATAGTAGACTGGATCGCGGTCCATACAAATGGAAAAACAATTTGCAGTTACCCCATAATTTGCAGTTACCCCCCTGAAATCAAGTGTTTTCCAGTGTATTTTTTTGTCCAAGTTTTCTGACACGTTTCTGGAAATATCAGAAAAATTATAGTAAGTTGTCGACGCGAACTCGTCCAGAAAATGAAAAATTGAGTTTTCCATGGCCCAAAATTGTTGTCGCACGGTGTTATACATTTTTCTCATATCAGTTTCCTGAATATTTTCAGCTATTTCACAAAATCGTTTTTAAAATTATTTTCACCTTGGCAATCCACCAAACAAAACATGGGCCTATGCCACCCACTTTCTTGTTGAAATCTAGAGCAAAACCGATTATAGAGTCTGATTTGTCCTAAATCTTTTTTCACTGAACCAACACTCTGAATTACAGGGTTTGTCCAATTATATATTATTTTTTATATTTTATTCGATGATTAAAGTATTGTTGTTATCTTTTTCGGTATCTTATTTGGAAATACGAAGGAGTGACTTAAGTCTCCAAGTATGTTTGGACCAAATCCGTTTCACGACTTTTTAAGCTGTTTGAGTCATGTCCGTCTGTCTGGCTGGCTGGTGTACACGTTACCGCTCGAAAGGAGTTAAAGAATCGACTCAAACTTTGCACATGGTAATAAAGGGTGATTTTTTAAGAGCTTGATAACTTTTTTTTAAAAAAAACGCATAAAATTTGCAAAATCTCATCGGTTCTTTATTTGAAACGTTAGATTGGTCCATGACATTTACTTTTTGAAGATAATTTCATTTAAATGTTGACCGCGGCTGCGTCTTAGGTGGTCCATTCGGAAAGTCCAATTTTGGGCAACTTTTTCGAGCATTTCGGCCGGAATAGCCCGAATTTCTTCGGAAATGTTGTCTTCCAAAGCTGGAATAGTTGCTGGCTTATTTCTGTAGACTTTAGACTTGACGTAGCCCCACAAAAAATAGTCTAAAGGCGTCAAATCGCATGATCTTGGTGGCCAATTTACCGGTCCATTTCTTGAGATGAATTGTTCTCCGAAGTTTTCCCTCAAAATGGCCATAGAATCGCGAGCTGTGTGGCATGTAGCGCCATCTTGTTGAAACCACATGTCAACCAAGTTCAGTTCTTCCATTTTGGGCAAAAAAAAGTTGGATATCATTTCACGGTAGCGCTCACCATTCACAGTTACGTTACGATTCGCATCATCTTTGAAGAAGTACGGTCCAATGATGCCACCAGCCCATAAACCGCACCAAACTGTGACTTTTTCTGGATGCATTGGTAGCTCTTGCAATGCTTCTGGCTGATATTCACTCCAAAATCGACAATTCTGCCTATTTACGTACCCATTGAGCCAAACATGAGCTTCGTCGCTGAACACAATTTCTTTCTTTCTGAACTTTCTTAACAGAGCACGCATTTTGATAATAAAATTCAATGATTTGCAAGCGTTGCTCGTTAGTAAGTCTATTCATGATGAAATGTCAAAGCATACTGAGCATCTTTCTCTTTGACACCATGTCTGAAATCCCACGTGATCTGTCAAATACTAATGCATGAAAATCCTAACCTCAAAAAAATCACTCTTTATTATTCCCAAACTTAGTTTAAGTTCGAAGATGGGCGAAATTTCCACTCCCCTTCTGGGACCTCCCACACAAATGGTCCATATTCCTGTGTTAAATAAAAACCAATGAAACTTCCACAAGAATAGTCGGAATTAGCTATATTATTGTGCATGATAAAGTTTTTATAAGCACTTTGAGCGTGCAAGATATGGCTTCATTTGCATTATGACTTCATATTTGATCATGATTTTACAATTATTTACGAATGTGGAAGCTGGGTCCAATTGCCACAAACTTGTAAAAAAAATAAACAAAAAACTGAACTGCTCGCTGACTGCCTTGACTTGGAACGATGTATTGTGTATAAAATCACAATACATGCCGGTCTTAATTTTGCGTCGCATCATGTGGAACTATCTGCGTTCTGCTTGTAAAGAGTGATTTTTTTGAGGTTAGGATTTTCATGCATTAGTATTTGACAGATCACGTGGGATTTCAGACATGGTGTCAAAGAGAAAGATGCTCAGTATGCTTTGACATTTCATCATGAATAGACTTACTAACGAGCAACGCTTGCAAATCATTGAATTTTATTACCAAAATCAGTGTTCGGTTCGAAATGTGTTTCGCGCTTTACGTCCGATTTATGGTCTACATAATCGACCAAGTGAGCAAACAATTAATGCGATTGTGACCAAGTTTCGCACTCAGTTTACTTTATTGGACATTAAACCAACCACACGAATGCGTACAGTGCGTACAGAAGAGAATATTGCGTCTGTTTCTGAGAGTGTTGCTGAAGACCGTGAAATGTCGATTCGTCGCCGTTCGCAGCAATTGGGTTTGTGTTATTCGACCACATGGAAGATTTTACGCAAAGATCTTGGTGTAAAACCGTATAAAATACAGCTCGTGCAAGAACTGAAGCCAAACGATCTGCCACAACGTCGAATTTTCAGTGAATGGGCCCTAGAAAAGTTGGCAGAAAATCCGCTTTTTTATCGACAATTTTTGTTCAGCGATGAGGCTCATTTCTGGTTGAATGGGTACGTAAATAAACAAAATTGCCGCATTTGGAGTGAAGAGCAACCAGAAGCCGTTCAAGAACTGCCCATGCATCCCGAAAAATGCACTGTTTGGTGTGGTTTGTACGCTGGTGGAATCATTGGACCGTATTTTTGCAAAGATGCTGTTGGACGCAACGTTACGGTGAATGGCGATCGCTATCGTTCGATGCTAACAAACTTTTTGTTGCCAAAAATGGAAGAACTGAACTTGGTTGACATGTGGTTTCAACAAGATGGCGCTACATGCCACACAGCTCGCGATTCTATGGCCATTTTGAGGGAAAACTTCGGAGAACAATTCATCTCAAGAAATGGACCGGTAAGTTGGCCACCAAGATCATGCGATTTGACGCCTTTAGACTATTTTTTGTGGGGCTACGTCAAGTCTAAAGTCTACAGAAATAAGCCAGCAACTATTCCAGCTTTGGAAGACAACATTTCCGAAGAAATTCGGGCTATTCCGGCCGAAATGCTCGAAAAAGTTGCCCAAAATTGGACTTTCCGAATGGACCACCTAAGACGCAGCCGCGGTCAACATTTAAATGAAATTATCTTCAAAAAGTAAATGTCATGGACCAATCTAACGTTTCAAATAAAGAACCGATGAGATTTTGCAAATTTTATGCGTTTTTTTTTAAAAAAAAGTTATCAAGCTCTTAAAAAATCACCCTTTATATCGATGCAGTCTAAGGTAGCTACAAATGTATATTATTTATAAAAATCCAATTAAAACTAGTTTAATTGTCGACATAAATATTCCAATGTCCTTAAAAACAATATAACCCCCCAAAAAACGAGACATACCGACATAACAATGAATCAACAAGCACAAAGTAGTATGTATGTATGTCGGTAAATATATATACAGTACCAGATTTGAGAATATATTTATATGGATTTCCTTTTATACAGATTCATGAAGCAAACGATGCTCAAACTCATATATCAATATGAACATATAATATGCATTCAATATAAAATTCTCGTTTGAAAAGGAACATTAGGGAGCCTTGCGAACATAAATCGCCAATCCCTGTGCACGTGATGAAAATGATAAAAGATTTTTTAAACCGAGTCTCGAATCATGAGAACCCTTTAATTCAGAACGTATTTAACGAAGAAGTAGCATCCAGCTGGCATAATACACGCTAGCATCCGAACGAAACGAGCTAGGATGTTCAAATTTTCCCTAAATGTGTCTTATGGTTGCAGATCGGTTGGGATTGAAAGTGGGCGACATCGGCCCAGAGGGAAAACATTTTCCCTCACAAGGACTAAAAATACCCCTAATATTTAGAGTATTTCAGCATGCTTTTTGAATATGTCTGCTTGTATTTACTTCATATTTGCAATGCACATTTCCCTTATAGCATAAAAGCGCGCCATTCTTATTCGTAGGGGGTAAAATGGTGCAAAAAGGGACAAAAAATGGTACATATCAAACGACAACAGCTAGAAACACGAAATTCGGTGTGTATATTCCTCTAATTGAGTAGATACATAATATAAAAGTATTTTTTCCAAATTCGTACTTTTAATGGGTAAAATGGGAATAGAGAGATAAAAATGGTACCAACCAAACGGCTGCATCTATAATAATGAAATTCGGTGTATAATTCCTCTGATTGCGTAGACATGTAAAATAAGCGGATTTTTCGAAATTCGTACTTTTTGGGATTAAAATGAGATAAGGGGATAAAAATAGTACCAACCAAATGACCGCAGCTTAAGTCATGAAATTCGGAGTATACATTCCTCAGACTGTTTAGACACGAATAATAAAAGGTTTTTTTCCAAATTCATAGTTTCAAGGGATATAATGGGTACAGAGGGCTAAAAATAGTACCAACTAAACTGCTACAGCTAGAACGACGAGATTCGGTTCGTACATCTCTCTAATTGCGTAGACACGTAAAATAAAGATATTTTAGAAAATCGTACTCTTAAAGGGGTAAAATAGGAAAAGAGGATTAAAAATGGTACCAACCAAATGGCCGCAGCTAGAATCATGCAATTTGCATGGACACCCAAAATTAAAAGATTTTTCAAAATTTGTACTTTTTACTTTTAAGGCAAAAATTGGTTGAATTATGAAGTTAGGATATTTTGCACTATGTACATCAGATAATGGATTTTAAAAATTAGTACTTTTGGAATTAAAATGGAATGGAAATACAACAAACTGTAGCACCCACTATAAATATTTATGGTATTTAAGCTTTTTTGAAAACATAAATATATAATATTTATTTTTTAAATTGATTTGAAGTATTGTGTTGATATATATAGTGTAAACGTATTGGTAGCCTTGCCTTATAAGCGTGGTTTGAAATAATACAAATATTATATTTATTTGTAAAATTATTTTTTCAATCTTTTTATTTGTTTTGGTTTGGCTATATTAAAAAACAAGTAAGGAAAGGCTAATGCCGGGCGGGGCCGACTATATGATACACTCCACTTCTGGTTTCTGGGGCGGAAAAAGTCCATCCGGTAGCAAAATTTGTATGGGAACTGAACTGTAAATCTGAACCGATCTGACCCAATTTCACCATGGGTGTTTCTAGTTGAAATATAAGATATTTTGAAAGATTTGAAAAAGAACTGTTAAAATATGTGTTTTATAGATCAGAAAAAGTCAAATCGGCAGCGAAATTTTAATGGGAGCTATATATAAATCTGCACCGATCTGACCTATTTTCACCATAGGTGTTCCTAGTTTAAATATAAGATGTTTTGCCAAATCTGAAGACAATCTGATACAATATGTGGTTTCTAGAGCGGATAAAGTCAAATCGGGAGCGAAATTTCTATGGGAGCTATATATAAATCTGAACCGATGTGACCTACATTCACCATGGTTGTTTCTAGTGGAAATATAAGATGTTTTGCCAAATCTGAAGACAATCTGATAAAATATGTGGTTTCTAGAGCGGGAGCGAAATTTGTATGGGGGCTATATCTAAATCTGAACCGATTTAATCCATTTTCAACACAGATGTTTCTAGTAGAATTATAAGGTAATGCAAGGTAATTTAAAGCAAATCAAGAGAAATATGTGGTCTCTAGAGCGAAAAAAGTAAAATCGGGAGAGAAATTTGTATGGGAGCTATATATAAATCTGAACCGATCTAACACATTTTTACCACAGGTGTTTCTAGTTACAATATAAGATGTTTTGCCAATTTTAAAGAAAATCTGTTGTAATATGTGGTATCTAGAGTGAAAAGAGTCAAATCGGGAGTGAAATTCGTATGGGGACTATATCTAAATCTGAACCGATTTTCTTCAAATTAAATAGCGTTCGTCCTTATCCCGAAAAACATCGTTGTGCAAAGGTTCATTTGGTTCTGTCTACAATTGCGACCTGTATCGTGATTACAAGAATAGATGGACGGATGGACAGACAGACAGACAGACGGACATTGCTAAATCGACTCAGAAAGTGATTCTAAGACGATCGGTATAATTAACAATGGGTCTATCTCGTTTCCTTTTGGGTGTTACAAACAAATGCACAAAGACATAATACTCTCGTGGAGTGTATAATTACAATTAGAACTAAACTTGAAAAAGTGTAATTATGAAACTTCAATGCAAACCGGTTCCCGCTTCATATGTAAACATCATGCATTAAGGACCCTACTGTGAAAGTAAACCAACCAACATCACACTTCACATCACATGAGTTCATATTATTATCTCATATTTCCTCATACCAAGTACATCTTTACTCAATATCAATCTGATCTATAACTATTTAAACCAGTAAGGAAAGGCTAAAGTCGGGCGGGGCCGACTCTATGATACACTCCACTTTCAATCCGAATACAATTCAATTCGGTGAAAAAGTGAAAACGGGAAGGTTTTTTGTATCCTGTAAATGTATGTGTTTGACAAAAAATTTTATATCGGAAAGGACATTTGTATGAGGATATATTGAAACCTGGAACGAAATAGGTGAAATATAAAATGTATAGTTTGGCCAAAATCGGTTAAACTTATGGGAGCAACATTTGAATTTGGGCTATATTTAAATCTGAACCGATCTTACACACTTTCACCATAGTTTTGTTTAGTTAGATTATAAGATGTTGTGCGAAATTTGAAGAAAATCGAGCACAATATGTGGCTTTTAAAGCGGCAAAAGTCAAATCGGGAGCGACATTTGTATGGGGGCTATATCTAAATCTGAACCGATCTTACCCAATTTCTGCATAGTGTTTCTAGTTGGATTATAAGATGTTGTCCCAAATTTAAAGAAAAGCGGGTACAATATATGGTTTTTAGAGCGCAAAATTCAAATCGGGAGCGACATGTGTATGGGGCCTATATCTAAATCTTAACCGATCTAGCCCGCTTTAGCCACAGGTGTTTCTAGTTAGATTATAAGATGTTGTGCGAAATTTAAAGAAAATCGATTAGAATATGTGGCATTTAAAGCGGAAAAAGTCACATCGGGACCGACATTTATATGGGGGCTATATCTAAATCTGAACCGATCTTACCCAATTTCTGCATAGGTGTTTCTAGTAAGATTATAAGATGTTGTGCCAAATTTAAAGAAAATCGAGTACAATATGTGGTTTCTACAGAGGAAAATGTCAAATCGGGAACGACATTTGTATGGGGGCTATATCTAAATCTGAACCGATTTGACCTATTTTCACCATAGATGTTCTTAGTTTAAATATAAGAGGTTTTGCCAAATCTGAAGACAATCTGATACAATATGTGGTTTCTAGAGCGGAAAAAGTCAAATCGGGAGCGAAATTTGTATGGGAGCTATATATAAATCTGAACCGATCTGACCGATATTCACCATGGGTGTTTCTAGTGGAAATATAAGATGTTTTACCAAATTTGAAGACAATCTGATACATTATGTGGTTTCTAGAGCGGAAAAAGTCAAATCGGGAGCGAAATTTGTATGGGAGCTATATATAAATCTGAACCGATCTGTCCGATATTCACCATGGGAGTTTCTAGTGGGAATATAAGATGTTTTACCAAATCTGAAGACAATCTGATACAATATGTGGTTTCTAGAGCGGAAAAAGTCAAATCGGGAGCGAAATTTGTATGGGAGCTATATATAAATCTGAACCGATCTGACCGATATTCACCATGGGTGTTTCTAGTGGAAATATAAGATGTTTTACCAAATCTGAAGACAATCTGATACATTATGTGTTCTCTAGAGCGGAAAAAGTCAAATCGGGAGAGAAATTTGTATGGGAGCTATATATAAATCTGAACCGATCTAACACATTTTTACCACAGGTGTTTCTAGTTACAATATAAGATGTTTTGCCATTTTTAAAGAAAATCTGTTGTAATATGTGGTATCTAGAGTGAAAAGAGTCAAATCGGGAGTGAAATTCGTATGGGGGCTATATCTAAATCTGAACCGATTTTCTTCAAATTAAATAGCGTTCGTCCTTATCCCGAAAAACATCGTTGTGCAAAGTTGCATTTGGTTCTGTCTACAATTGCGACCTGTATCGTGATTACAAGAATAGATGGACGGACGGACAGACAGACAGACAGACAGACGGACATTGCTAAATCGACTCAGAAAGTGATTCTAAGACGATCGGTATAATTAACAATGGGTCTATCTCGTTTCCTTTTGGGTGTTACAAACAAATGCACAAAGACATAATACTCTCGTGGAGTGTATAATTACAATTAGAACTAAAATTGAAAAAGTGTAATTATGAAACTTCAGTGCAAACCAGTTCCCGCTTCATATGTAAACATCACGCATTAAGGACCCTACTGTGAAAGTAAACCAACCAACATCACACTTCACATCACATGAGTTCATATTATTATCTCATATTTCCTCATACCAAGTACATCTTTACTCAATATCAATCTGATCTATAACTATTTAAAAAATAATTTGTGCAGACAACAGGACGACTATTAATTTTTAATAGTTTATCTCCTGATGATTATTGACGAAATTAAATAACGCTCGTCCTTATCCCGAAGAACTTCGTTGTGCAAAGTTTCATTTGATTCTGACTACAATTGCGATCTGCACTTTGATTACAATAATAGATGGACGGACGGACATTGCTAAATCGACCGATCTCGTTTCATTTTGGGTGTTACAAACAAATGCAAATAGATATAATACCCTAGTGGAGGGTATAACAACACCACCAGTTTTTTTCATGGCCTCGTTTTTCGCCTTCTACAAATCAGATATTTTAAAGAGTTGGTTTATTTTACCAAGTTTCAAAGAAATCGGAAATGGTGACGTAAAAGGTGTTCGGTTCGACATAGAATTATCGATAGCTAAAATATATCACTACCGCGTAGCCTATAACTTCCAAAAGTTAATAGACCAAGGAACCTAATGAGTGCAACAAATGGAAAATAAAAGTACGGGAAAATGCAAACTCTTGTTGTAAATTATGCTCTTCACGATTAAATAGCAAAATTACGCGCCAACTTATACAAGAAAATGCATCCATGTTTTTCGAAAATCGGTCTTTTTCGACAAAAAAATTTAATATTTTTGTAAATTTTTATTTTCGCGTGAGATATGCCTAAAATGATTTATAAAGGGTTTTTTTTATTGAGGTATAGAACTTCGAATTGAAATAAAACACAAGAAAATCGTTTTAATGTCCATCAATTTGGCTTTATTGGAAGGATAATTTTATGCCATTAATGTTTAAATAATCCAATGGTGTCAAATCACACGATCTTGGTGGCCAATTGACAGGTCCATTCCGCGAAATTATGCGCTCATCGAAGGTTTCCTTCAATAATTCCAATTGCTGTGCACGGTGGCGAATCGATTCATTCGGGTCCTCTTCAACACTTTGCTCTACAGCGGCAATTGTTTCTTCGGTGCGCACTGTTCGACGTCTCTGCGGATGCGTATTATCACATAGAGTAAACGTAGTGCGAAAACGATCCATGGTTAACCGAATTAATTGCTCTGATGGACGATTATGTCGACCATAAAATGGTGAACTTCGCGAACTGAACCATTACTTTCGAAATAAATTTGCACGATTTGCAAGCGTTGTTCTTTTGTCAACCTGTTCATGATGAAATGGCAAACCAAACTAAATATTAATCACTTGACAGCTGACAAAATGGCAGCCAGTTAAAAAAGTGATGCCAACTTAAAGTTCTATACCCCAATAAAAAACACCCTTTAGGTATGATATTTCATATGTAGTACTCTTAAATCGATTATAAACCCATTTTCAAAGTTAAACTAAGTTTGGGAATAGTATTACAATATGCCACGTATGTATTACCATACATCGTGGACACCAGCCAGCCAGACGGACGGACATGGCTGAAACAACTTAAAAAGTCGTGAAACGGATTTGATCCAAACATACTTGGGGTCTTAAGTTACTCCTTTAATGCGTTGCACTTTTTTCTGTACCAAATGATATATACCCTCCTACCTCGTATAGTGAGGGTATAATTAAGTAAGTGTGACAAAAGTTTCCTTATTTCAAAGCCAGAAGAAACCTTTTTTTGGATCTAGTAAAAACTTCCTACAATTGAGTATATTCATAATTCCGCGGAAGAAAATTTACTTGCTTTTAAGAAAAAAATAGTAAAGATATTTTTTGTACGAAAAAATCCATTTAGGAAGTTTTTACTTAAAACTATGTTTATTACTTCAAATAGAGATAATGTGTGTACTAAAACTAATGCCGAGTTCTTCATACATTCAAGTCTTAATGAAATTATATAAAAGCAAGTAAGGAAAGACTAAAGTCAGACGGAGCCGATAATATGATACCCTCCACTTTGTACCACATTAAAATTCAATTCGGTAAGTGAAAAGTGAAATTGGGGAGAATTTTTGTATGGGTCATAATCATGGACCATTGTAACCCACTCTCATAATGTATGTTTCAAGGTAAAATGCAACGCGTTCTGCCAAATTATATAAAAGTATTCTGTAAATGTTGTGTGTTTGTCAAAAATGATAAATCGGAAAGAACATTTGTTTTCACCATGTATGTTTATAGGTTCAATATTAATTATTAATTATAGGTTAAATATAATATGTAAAATTTGGCCAAAATCGGTTAAACATTTCGGAGAAATAAAAAAAAAATATTTTTTTGTGATACAGTTGGTTTCAATTCCATCCTATTTAAATACAAAAAGTACAAATTTTACAGGGCAAGATAACCAAACTTCATGATTCAAACAATTTTTAAAAGTTTATTTTGCGTGTCTATGCAGTCAGAGGAATGTATACACCGAATTCCATGATTCTAGCTGCGGCCATTTGGTTGGTACCATTGTTATCCCTTTTTTCCCATTTTACCCCTTAAGAGAACGACTTTCCAAAATCTCTTTATTTTACGTGTCAACGCAATTAGAGGGATGTCCGAATTGGGAAAAATCTTTTTATTTTGCGTGTCTATGCAGTCAGAGGAATGTATACACCGAATTCCATGATTCTAGCTGTTGCCGTTTAGTTGGTACCATTTTTATCCCTTTTCCCATTTTACTCCCTTAAAAGTACGACTTTCTAGAATCTCTTTATTTTATGTTTCTACGGAATTAGAGGGATGTAAAAACCGAATTTCACATTTCCATTTTTATCCCTCTGTTCCCATTGTATCCCTTGAAAGAACGAATTTGGAAGATCCATTTATTTTTCGTGTCTATGGAGTCAGAGGAATGTATACTCCGAATTTCATAACTTTAGCTGCGGTCATTTGGTTGGTATAATTTGTATCCCCTTTTTATAGCCTCCACCTCCAGGATGGGGGTATACAAACTTTGTCATTCCGTTTGTAACACCTTGAAATATCTACCTGAGACCCTTAGGGCTTATATTCATAAGTGGCTATGAACAAAAACACAACATTTCAGGAGAGCGAAAAAACTGATTTTCTCATTAATTTTAAGAGTAATTATGAATCATTCTTCTACAATTTAATCTAAAGAGGATTACTAATTGCTACGATTAAAAAGTTTTCGAAATTTCCTATTATTCGTGGTTTTATGGTTCATAGCCACTTTTGCATGTTTAAAATTGCAAATTGAATGTTGAAATAAGCACATAGCCATTAATGCCCAAATATATAAATAAGATTTATTGTAAACTTGATAACGTTTTTCTTGAAATCTTGGCAATATTGTGAAGAAAACGTATTTTCTCTTATGTACACAGCGAATATAAAGATTCTAGCTTCATCCGTCAGATTGGTACACTTTTTAATCCTTTTTCCAATTTTTTACAAAAAGTGGATATTGCGGTAGTGCACGGTAAACAATATAATACAAATTGGATATTTTTGGAAAAATGGCATTTTCGCGGCAAATATAATAAAATGATTTTCACACATGACATTTTTGATTTATGATTTTCTCGTGATCTAGCCTACGAATCTCTTTATTTGACTTGTCTACGCAATTAGAGGGATGTACACACCGAATTTCATTATTCTAGCTGTAGTAGTTTAGTTGGTACTACTTTTATCCCTCTGTAGCCATTATATCCCTTTTATATATATCCCTTTTATTTTTCGTGTCTACTCAGTCAGAGGAATGTATACTCCAAATTTCATGACTATAGCTGCGGTCATTTGGTTTGTACTATTTTTATCCCCTTTTTCCATTTTATCCCTTATAAGTACGAATTTCGAAAAATCTGTTTATTTTACGTATCTACGCAATCAGAGGAATGTGTACACCGAATTCTAGGTGCAGCCGTTTGATTGGTACCATTTTTATACCCTCCACCTCCAGAATGGGGTATACTAACTTTTTCATTCCATTTGTAACACCTTCACATCTCCTACAGACCCGGTTTGATCAAATTTTTGCACGATTTTTCCGAAAAAATCACGAAGTGCACGATATGCCTTTTGATTTGAACGCCTCTTTTCATAATAAGCCTGAATAATTTTAACGCGTTGCTCTATTGTGTATCTCTCCATGGTTCAAATTGGGTTAGTCTGAAATTGAGAAATGTCAAATGAAATGCAGAAAAAAACTTGACGTTTAGTTGTGGTTCACATTCAACATCGATCGGTCCATACAATTTAACCTCCCTACAAGCAGACATGTTGAAAAAACATCTAAATAAACATCTAAAATATTAGGGGTTATTATGGGTATTTTTAGTCAATGTGACGGAAAAAACCCCTCTGGACCGACTTCGCCCAGTTACAATCCCAACAGATCTAGCTACTTTGGTTTAGATGCTAGCGTGCTTTCAACAGACGGATGGACATGGCTAGATCGTCTTAGAATTTTACGAATATCAAGAATATATATACTTTATAGGGTATCAGGTCGATATTACAAGGTGTTACAAACGGAATGACAAAGTTAGTGTACCCCATCCTGGAGGGTATAAAAAGACTATTGAGTACAAATTTTGTAGAACGAAAATTATCCTCGAATTGAGTATAAAGTATAGTATTAAGAAACTAATATTAAGTAAATATTTTCTTGATTTGACAAAAATTGTTCATCAGTTTGAGGAGGAAATACTTTTATACTTGATAAGAGAAATGATTGCTTTAGCGCTATACGAAGTTCGATTTTCCTCATTTTTAGTACATATTTACTTAATCAATGGCATACTTTTTTCTAAGGGTACGATTTTGAAAAATCGAAAATAAAACAATAAGGTCCACCTTAATATATATACTGTGCAGCACAAATAAGAAAAGTGACTCAAAAAATGCCACTCGTAGTGTTTTACATATATATTCAGAATACACCTTATACCTATGATATGGTACCACTTTTACATGATGATCTTAGAACATGCGAACAAGTGAAACCTCGTCAGAGCATTTAAAATGCGGGTTCAGTGAAAAAAACACATGCGAAATATTCGTTACTGAGTAAGACCAGCATTAATATAAAGTGATTGTTCTTCGCTTGTATTGCACCCACTTGTAATTACACAGACTGCACAAAAAATGGATAAAATCGATTTAAAACGTAATATTTCGACGTTTCAATATTGCAGCAAAACTATTCGACTATAAAGATTAGATTAAGCGCGAATAAATTGACGATATAGCCATGTCCGACTGTCTATTTAAAATTTCGTTAATGATGAGTTTTTCCTTCAGGGTAGACTTCATGCTCAACGTTAATAAATTGTCCTTCCAGTTCAGTGTACATTTTGGACCAGCATTATTTTTCGACATTTATTTCTTCATAACTTATTTTTGTACCGTTAATCCAGTTCTAAAAGTTTACAATATTTTAAGTCACCGTCTTAAACAATGCAAATATCTGCTTTGTCCTTAAAAATTATTACCCTACAAAAATGAGGACATGGATAACACCAGCTATGTGTTTAAAGGCAAAGCGGAATATTTCTGCGCTTTGACGAGAAAAAAAAAACGAAATGAAGCTCGTTATCATTGCAATAAAATCCATGGGTGCAACCATGTTTGTGTTTAAAAAACTACGGACATGTGAAATATGACAAGGCAGTAGCTCAGTTTGTGTTGACTGGATTCATAAAAGCTGACACTTCCCACCACTTCAGATAAACCTTTATGTAAAAGTAATGTTCGGGCGGAGGGAGGATGTCACCCTGCAGAAATCCAAGGAAAGGAATCTGCTATCACTCGCTGACCCAAACAGACACCCACATGGAAATTTAATTGTGCCTGTCTCAGAATGAGCGACCATTGGTAGAGGCGTACTTCAGAAAACTTGGGTGACACATTTGTCACGGGGCAGACCTATTTTAGGAACAACTGTATGCAACACTTACTTATTGTGGACTGATTATTGGTGGAGCTATATTCCCACGCAAAGATATATAAAAACATACATGGACATCACTCGGTGGTAACGCACGAAACCCAATTGATCACATTTTCGCGAGTAGAAGATGGCGATGTTTCCTGTGCGATTTACAGAGGAAAAGGGAAGTTGATATTGAGTCAGACCACAAGACAAACTAGACATGCCTTCGTAGAAAAAAGTTCAGCAGCCAAGCTAAAAATCTAAGAAGTCAGAGAACAAATAAAATGAATGTACATTGAAGGAATAGTCAATAACGAAAAGCAATAGTAGTCAAATCAAACAGCAGAAGAACAATATGGCCAATATGCCAAAATCGTCTAGCGTCTAGAAGCGACAAACGCTCCTATGTAGAATTCGTGGCAGATTACCTCGGAAATGTAGCAAGTTCAAACAACTCCAGGGAACTACACTAGGTATTCAATAGGCTCACAAATAAAAACCCTACGTAATTCTACTTACATATACAAAGGAACAAACCAAAAGGAGAATGAAATATTTCAAAGATTTAACTAATAGCAATGAAACTGAAATCGGACCACCATTTTTTCACTGAACCAACACTGAGGGGATGTCCCCTATAAATGCAGTGCATTGCGTTGGCCGATAAGGTACTGGAAGGAGGAACGAGAGAGTAGTGTCTGTTGAAATCTGCTTTGGATTTCTGCATATCATAATTAGCAGGAAATATATCTGCCGGAAGTCGATATACGGATAGTACGGGCGAAGAACGAATTCACTCGGTAATGTGCGAACAAGAACAAAACAGGTCAATAGCAAGTGAAATGGATGAAGTTTAGGGTGAGCGATAGATGCTAATGTATTCTAAGTTCCATAGGTTTTGACGAGCGAAGATGCGTTTGAAAGGTATTTTCTTATGGATTTATAAAAATGAATTCAATTCAAAGAATATTTTTTATGCCAACCCGTTAAATCATTCACATATTATTTTGTAAATCAAATTGCCAAAATGTCACAAATTTTGGTTTCAGATCACATTTGCATCACAATATATTGTAGGGTGAATGTTTTTAACGCACAACATGGTCAGAAGGAAGTGTTGTTAGGACATGTACAATGGCAATGTTTCACACTGCCTCCACCACCCATCAATGCCTGAACATATTTTAATGGCTGTTGTAGCAACATCAACATATGACAAGACCACATGCACTTTGGGAAATATTGGATAATGTTGCAGAATCGTAACAAAAAACGCAGTGTCACCAATAAACGACACGAACAACAATAAAGATAAAATCAGACAACTGCAGTGTTGCTAAAAGTGGCGATTTATCATCATTTTGGCGATTTTATACTCAAATACTGGAAATGACATTTTGACAACGTCTTAAAACGACTATTATTATTATTAACAGAACTGATTGTTTATTTGTATATCCATTGGGGGAGAATTGAAGAACAATATAAAAAGTTCACTGTGGATAACACCAGGCCCGTGCGCAGGATTTTCCCCTGGGGGGTTTTCATCTACAATTACACTACTCAACAAAATGAAAAAAATTCATGTACTCCGGATGCGATAATTTTTTCTGTGTAGATAACCTTGACATGAGCTCGAAAAACGCAATAAAATTTTTTTTTTCGTTTGGTTTTTTTTTATTTTTTTTTTTTTTTTAATTTAAAAAATTTTTTTTTTGGTTAATTTGTTTCGTCCGGCATAACTCGGGAACCACTAGCCCGATTTAATTGAATTAAATTTTAAAAAAATTAAAATTACAATTCCCTTAATCTGTTCATATATTGTTTTCCTATACAAGCAACAGTTTCCAAGTTAAAAATGAATATATAAAGGAAAAAACTTATTTTTTGCCTAAAGATTTAATTTTTTTTTTTAAATCCATAAAAAATCCAAAAAGAAAAAAAATGTCAAATCTTATTACTTTTACGTAAAGTCATATAACCTATGAGCAAAATGAGACAAAGATCATGAAAATCGATGCACGCGTTTCGCTTTTATTCGCAATTGAGTAAAGGTATGAATTTCAAAAATTTCAAAAATTTTTTTTTGGTTAATTTGTTTCGTCCGGCATAACTCGGGAACCACTAGCCCGATTTAATTGAATTAAATTTTAAAAAATTTTAAATTACAATTCCCTTAATCTGTTCATATATTGTTTTCCTATACAAGCAACAGTTTCCAAGTTAAAAATGAATATATAAAGGAAAAAACTTATTTTTTGCCTAAAGATTTAATTTTTTTTTTTTTTAAATCCATAAAAAATCCAAAAAGAAAAAAAATGTCAAATCTTATTACTTTTACGTAAAGTCACATAACCTATGAGCAAAAAGAGACAAAGATCATGAAAATCGATGCACGCGTTTCGCTTTTATTCGCAATTGAGTAAAGGTATGAATTTCAAAAATTTTTTTTGGTTAATTTGTTTCGTCCGGCATAACTCGGGAACCACTAGCCCGATTTAATTGAATTAAATTTTAAAAAATTTTAAATTACAATTCCCTTAATCTGTTCATATATTGTTTTCCTATACAAGCAACAGTTTCCAAGTTAAAAATGAATATATAAAGGAAAAAACTTATTTTTTGCCTAAAGATTTAATTTTTTTTTTAAATCCATAAAAAATCCAAAAAGAAAAAAATGTCAAATCTTATTACTTTTACGTAAAGTCACATAACCTATGAGCAAAATGAGACAAAGATCATGAAAATCGATGCACGCGTTTCGCTTTTATTCGCAATTGAGTAAAGGTATGAATTTCAAAAATTTGCTCGACATATGCACAACTTTGTCTATGGTAAGGTTTTTTCTTTTTTATTACAAAAAAAATTAAAATTTTTGGGTGACAAAAATATATGACTTTAAATTAAAAAACAATTCGATATATGTACAAGAAATTATCCTAAGGATATCAACATTAATTAATTATAAAAAAGTTTAAAAAAAATATCTAAACACAAAAATAAAAACCTTCAAATTAAAAATAATTATGTGCTTTTGTCTTTCTTTTATATTGTTGTGGGTCTGTTTCTCTTATCAGGAAACAGATATAGTCCCTAATTTTTTTATAATTTTGGAGTAGTTGTTCGACGATCTCTCTGTAATTTGAGCTTTTGTTGTTTCCAAGAAATCCGGAAACAATTTGCCGAAATGAGTTCCAAGCTGCAGCTTCATTTGTTGATAAAATGTGCTCAAACTGTTGGTCTTGCAACAACTTTTTAATTTGCGGACCGTCGAAAACGCCTTCCTTAATCTTTGCCGATGAAAGGTGAGGAAAAATGGTTTTTAAATAGGCGAACGCTTCGCCATCTTTGTTGATAGCTTTCACGAAGTTTTTTATGAGTCCGAGCTTTATGTGAAGAGGTGGGAGAAAAACATTTTCCTTTTTTATGAGTGGTGTATATTTCACGTTGTCGCTGCCGGGGATGAAGTTAACTCTTTCTGTCCAACTCCTCCTGGTGTAATGATGTTGACGATCGCGGCTGTCCCAAAGGCAGAGAAAGCAACAGTACTTTGTGAATCCACCTTGTAATCCACAAAGGATACCGATAACCTTAAGGTCGGCACAAACTTTCCAATCGTGCCTCTCATAGTTAAGGCACTTTAGTAGATTGTCCATGACTTCGTATGTTTCCTTGGTGTCAACGGCATGAGCAATTGGAATCGAAGGTTTCTCGTTGCCGTTGTGCAGTAAAATTGCTTTAAGGCTCTGCTTGTTGCTGTCGATGAAAAGACGCCACTCTCCTGGATCGTAAGAGTACCCGAGTTCACCAAATAATCCGGGAATGTCCTTACAAAAACAGATGTTGTCTTTTTTTGTGTAGTACCTTGCGTATGGTTCATGACGCTTCCTGTAGATTGTTGTCACCACACCAGGAGCCAAGAAACCGAACTGTTGCATGCGCGATGCATGCAACTCTGCATCTTCCTTGGAGAGTTTCAATTCTCTAACATAAGCGTTGACCTCCATGCAATGTATATGTTGACTCGCATTCTGATGTGGTTTCTACTGTCTCCGGATCTGATGTTGGATGTATCGCCTCATTATTAGATGCCCATCTTGAAACGGACGGTTGCGGGTCCACTGGTTCTTCGGAAAATGGCACTGGAAAATTCACTGTTGAAACAGCAGCGTAAGTCCATCGTATATTTTTTCCCACGCCTGTTTTTTTGCTAAGACAGAAGTAGCAATCTGTTACATGGCAAAGCGGAGCTCTCCAAAGCATTGGCATGATGATTCTCGGCTGTCGTCTGAAAGAATTTCAATAATAAGTTATATATGTTCTTGAATTTCGTAATCTACACTTACCTTGAGTCAGCTAGCTGTACTTAGCACCTTGGACATAGAGCACTTGGTGTCCACCGCTCATCTATGTTTGAGACCTTTAAATTGAAGCTCTCTTCAAATGAATCTCTCAATTTAGGTGAAAAACAACGCTTGTTTTTTTCAGAAACGTATTCTCCGCACATGTAATAAAAATTACTTGGATTGGTATTGCATTCAAATCCTCGCGAACGTTTGCTCATTTTAACTATCGCGTTCGTCGACACTTGTTGAATGAGTAAAATCGATCAATGAAGACCTATTTATACTGTGTATTGTTTAGTATTTTACTGACAGGTACTTATAAATGGGTGTATATTTTTTTACGGTGGCTACATACCTGTTTCACCATGTGTGAGTCTTAAATTTTCCGAATAATGACCACCCTTAAATGTGGGTTGCATTTCTGTAAAAAAATCATACAGGTAGCCAACGGAAAACCCAAATAATTAAAAAAGTCCCCTTTCCTTTTTTCCTTTTAATTGTTCACGCACATTTATTAGCGTTTATTACTTTGCTTACGCAATCATAAAAATTAAATAACCCTTTGTTTATTCCGTTTTGTTAATTCTGAGAATCAAAAAAAAAAAGAAAAAACCTTACCATAGACAAAGTTGTGCATATGTCGAGCAAATTTTTGAAATTCATACCTTTACTCAATTGCGAATAAAAGCGAAACGCGTGCATCGATTTTCATGATCTTTGTCTCATTTTGCTCATAGGTTATATGACTTTACGTAAAAGTAATAAGATTTGACATTTTTTTTCTTTTTGGATTTTTTATGGATTTTTAAAAAAAAAATTTTAAATTTTTAGGCAAAAAATAAGTTTTTTCCTTTATATATTCATTTTTAACTTGGAAACTGTTGCTTGTATAGGAAAACAATATGTGAACAGATTAAGGGAATTGTAATTTTAAATTTTTTAAAATTTAATTCAATTAAATCGGGCTAGTGGTTCCCGAGTTATGCCGGACGAAACAAATTAACCAAAAAAAATTTTTAAAATTTAAAAAAAAAAAAAAATAAAAAAAAACCAAACGAAAAAAAAATTTTTTATTGCGTTTTTCGAGCTCATGTCAAGGTTATCTACACAGAAAAAATTATCGCATCCCGAGTACATTTTGACTGTTGACTAGTGTTATAACAAGTAAGAAGGCGTTAAGTTCGGCCGAGCCGAATCTTATATACCCTCCACCACGGAGTGCATTCCACAGTATTACCAGCATATTAAAGGATGTCGACTTTACATAGAAGTACAGTACCACCTTACGAAAATTGTGATATTTTTATGCACATTATTATATTTGTTTACTATTTCAAACTATATATGTATACTTATGTCCACTGTTTAAAATCGACTACTATATAAATAAAATGATGAAATTGTGAAAGTGAACATGCCTAAATATTAGGCGATTGTCAGTCGCCATTAGAAAGAAGCATTTTCAGATACAGACAAAGTGATAAGAAAAGTAGAAATTTTGAAGATATCCCCATTCGCCCCATTCTCCGCCCAAATGTACAAATTTCGAAAAAAAAACCTTTTTTGAGTCTTCATAGTCAGAATGTATACTCCGAATTTCATGATTTCAACTTCAACGGCTTGGTAGGTCCCATTTTTATCCCTCTTTTTAATTATATCCCTTAAAAGTACGAATTTCGAAAAATCCTACTATTTCATGATTTTAGCTGTTGTCGTATCATTGGTACCATATTTTATCCCTTTTTGTACCATTTAGCCTCTAAAAGTTTTATTTTTTTGTGGTGCTTCCAAACTACAAGAGGAATGTCCGCAACAAATTTTAACTGTATGAAAATCAGAAATTTAATTAATAAGCCAAGGCTACCAATATTTGTATACTATGTATATAATGGATTTAGTACTTCAATTCATAGAGTAAATATAAGGGAGCAATCATAAATACCCTAAATATTGGGGTATTTACAGCTACAGTCGTTTGGTTGGTTGTATTTCCATCCTATTTTAATTTCAAAAGTATAAATTTTGAAAATACATTATCTCTCACGTACGCAGTATAAGACAACTTCATGATTCTACCATTTTTTTGTCGTAAAAGCGACAAAATAAAGTACGAATTTAGAAAAAAAATGTTTTACGTGGCTATGCACTCAGAGGAATGTATATACCCAATTCCATGATACTATCTGCGGCCATTTTGCTGGTACCATTTTTATCCCTTTTTCCAACTTTGCCCCCTCAAGAGCACAACTATCTAAAATCTTTTTATTTTACGTATCTACACAATTAGAGGGATGTACACTAGGGCGTACCTCAAAAAAAAAGTTCGCCGTACACCTTCGAATATGAAGTATTATTGAAAGGTAGTTTCAAAAAAAAAATTTTTATTTTTTTATGCCGAACGTAGGGGTCGCGCTTTTACATTTTTCTATATAACTTGTATTTATAAACGGATTTTAAAGTGTGATACATCGATGTTTTTGTCTCGACGAGGCCGATTTTTTTGTCTTTGAAGTCATTGAGCTCAAGCACCCCCTTCTGGTACTTACCCATCATTTCTCAGTTGCTACTACCCTAATGTACCACTCTAATAATCGAAAATTAAAGCTCGCATAAAATCATGAATCATGTTTGAGCTCAATGACTTCAAAGACAAAAAAATCGGACAAAAACATCGATGTATCACACTTTAAAATCCGTTTATAAATGCAGAAGTTATATAGAAAAATGTAAAAGCGCGACCCCTACGTTCGGCATAAAAAAATAAAAAAAATTTTTTTGAAACTACCTTTCAATAATACTTCATATTCGAAGGTGTACGGCGAACTTTTTTTTTTTTACTTGTAACCTGGTACGCTCTAATGTACACACTGAATTTCATCATTCTAGCTGTATTCGTTTAGTTGGTACTATTTTTATCCCCTGTAGCCATTGTATCCCTTGAAAGTACGAATTTGGAAAAAGCGTTTTATTTTTCGTGTCTATGCAGTCAGAGGAATGTATACTCCGAATTTCTTGATTCTAGCTGCTGTCATTTAGGTACTATTTTTATCCCCTTTTTCCATTTGAACCCCAAAAAGTACGAAATTTGTAAAGTTCTTTTATTTTACGTGTCTACGCGATCAGAGGAATGTATATATTGAATTTCATTATTCTAGGTGCAGCCGTTAGGTTGGAACTATTTTTATCCCTCTATCCCCATTTAACCCCTTAAAAGTACGAATTTAGAAAAAATACTTTTATATTATGTATCTACTCAATTAGAGGAATGTACACGCCAAATTTCGTGTTTCTATTTGTAGTCGTTTGATAGGTACCATTTTTATCCCTTTTTGTCCCATTTCGCCCCCTACAAAAAAAAATCACTCTACAGTGCCCTTTTATGCTATAAAGGTAATGCGCATTGCAAATATCAAGTAAATACAAGCTAATATGTTCAAAAAACATGCTGAAATACTCTAAATATTAGGGGTATTTTCAGTCCTTGTGAGGGAAAAATTTTTCCCTCTGGGCCGATTTCGTCCACTTTCAATCCCAACCGATCTACAACCATAAGATACAATTAGGAAAAATTTGAACCTCCTAGCTAATTTCGTTCGGTCGCTATCGTGATTTCAACAGACAGACAGACAGACAGACAGACAGACAGACGGACATGGCTATATCGTCTTAGAATTTTACCACGACCCAGAATATATATACTTTATGGGGTCTCCGATGAATATTTCAAGGTGTTACAAACGGAATGACAAAGTGAATATACCCCCATCCTGGAGGTGGAGGGTATAAAAAAGTTAACCCTATAATGAGTTAAAATTAACGAAAATTTTGGAAACCAAGTACATTTTAACTAAATATAAGTAGAATTTTGCTGAAACTTTCCTAAATCTAAGTAAATTTTTCCTAAAACCAAGTAAATTTTTCCTAAAACCAAGTAATTTTTTACTAAATTTAAGCAAAAATTTCTTAAAACTAAGTAAATGTTTATTCAAATCAAGTAAATATTTCCTCAAACTGAGGACAATTTTGCAGATTTTTTTCCTCAAAACGAGTTAATTTTTAATTAAACTGAGGAAAATTTTATTTTATACAAGAAAAGAAGGTGAAATTAAAATAAGTTCAATTTAACTAAAACAATCAAACAAATAGTTTTGCTTCAGAGTATGCAAAACTGATACAAAAAATGACAACATGAAATATTTCTCAATAGTTTCATGATACCTCTGCCATAAGGAGTTGAGCTATTACTCCATGATTGTTGCGAAGGCAAGATAGGCGCCTTCGTAGTGGTTGTTTAGAATAATTCTTAAAGTATTTAAGAAATAAGTCTCTGCAAACGAACGAGAATTGCTTCTTAGATTAATATTCAAGAATTTTTTTAACAATTTCAACTGTTTTTTATAAGTTCATTAATACTTAAATGTATGAAAAACTCGGCATAAATTTCAGTAAACATTTTAACTTCATTTCATTTAACATCATATTTTTAAGTTAAATTTTCCTAAATGGATTTTTTCCACACAAAAAATTTCAGATTTTTTTCCCACTGAAAACCTTGAAGATATTCGTCCACATTAGTTTGAATTTTCTCAATTGTAAGAATTTTTTATTAGATCCATGAAATATTTGTAAGTAAATCTACTACCCTTTTTCTAGTAAATGAACTGTTTACTATGGCTTTGAAAGAAGGAAACTTTACTAATACTTAGTTAATTTTCCAACTTTTTAGGAAATTTTTACTGGAGCGTTTGGAAACCACTCATATTTTATTGTCAGGATCTTCGAGAAATATGTTGATAGATTCGTCCGACAGACATTGTCGGCAAAATTGCATTTCAGTAATCCATCTATCAGTACACTCAAAGGAATATGTCAGTAAAAGAAAGCAGAAAGTCTACTGAAAGAGCAGATTTTCTGCTGTTAAAAAAGAGACAGCCGATTTGTATCTGCTGATATGGTAAACAGTTGTTTGCTGTGTTTAGCAATACGCATATTGTCCCAAGCTAATATAAAAGAAAATTCGAACTAAACTCGCTTATTTTTTATTTTAATTAACAACAGCCAATTTTAGTAGCCTGCACACTCTTTAGCAGGGTGAATGGTGATGTAAGATTGCAGAAAACTGCTGTTATGCCAAAAAACAGCTGTAATAGCAGAAAAGTGTCCAGGGCCGTGCGCAGGGGGGGGGGGTTTTGGGGGTTCAACCCCCCCCCAGAGAGATTTCGAACATATAATTTTTAAAACCTTCTAGACTTTGTGAAGCAATAAAATGTAGAATTTTTATGGTATTTTTTAAAATAACTCGTCTGACTTGGTAATTTTGCAGCAAAATCATGAAAACACGAAAACTACATAAAACAAGTAAAAACGGCGTTAAGTTCGGCCGGGCCGAACTTTATATACCCTCCACCATGGATTGCATTCCACAGAGGTTGTCGGTTTTCGTAGAAGTGCAGTAATATTACAAGAAAATATAATTTTTTTAATATAGGCAAACCAAAACAAATACAAATATTGAAAAAATAATTTTATAAATAAATATAATATTTTAATTATTTCAAACCATTATTTATTTCAAATCAAAAAATAAATATTCTTATATTTATATTTTCAAAAAGCTTAAATACCATAAATATTGGTAGATAGTGGGAGCTACAGTTGCTTGTATTTTCATTCTATGAAAAAGTACAAAAAAATCCATTATCAGACGCAAAATAACCTAACTTCATTATTCAACCAATTTTTGCCATAATAGAAAAGGTACAAATTTGGAACAAAAAAATTTTTATTTTGCGTGTCTATGCAGGCAGAGAAATGTATACACCGAATTTCATAATTCCAGCTGCGACCATGTGGTTGGTACCATTTTTACCCCCTTGACGTTTCTACGCAATTAGAATTTCATCATTCTAGCTGTAGTCATTTAGTTGGTACTATTTGTGTCCCTCTGTACCATTGTATCCCTTGAAAGTACGAATTTCGAAAAATTCGTTTATTTTCCGATTCCTACTCAATCAGAGGAATGTATACTCCGAATTGCATGACTCTAGCTGCGGTAATATGGTTGGTACTATTTGTATCCCCTTTTTCAATTTTAACTCCAAAATGTACGAATTTCGACAAATTCGTCTATTTCCGTGTCTACGCAGTCAGAGGAATGTATACTCAGAATTTCATGACTCTATTATTTTTTTATTTTTTTTTCCCTTTTTTTCATTTTAACCCCAAAAACTACGAATTTCGAAAAACCTGTTTATTTTAAGTGTCTACGCAATCAGAGGAATGCATACACCGAATTTCATTATTCCAGGTGTAGCCGTTTGGTTGGTACCATTTTTATCCCTCCGTACCCATTGTATCCCTTGAAAGTACGAATTTGGAAACAACCTTTTATTTTTCATGTCTACGCAGTCAAAGGAATGTATACTTCGAATTTCATGACTCTAGCTGCGGTCATTTGGTTGGTACTATTTTTATCCCCTTTTTCTATTTTGTCCCCAAAAAGTACGAATTTCGAAAAATCCGTTTATTTTCCGTGTATACACAGTCATGTCTACGAAGTCAAAGGAATGTATACTTCGAATTTCATGACTCTAGCTGCGGTCATTTGGTTGGTACTATTTTTATCCCCTTTTTCTATTTTGTCCCCAAAAAGTACGAATTTTGAAAAATCTGCGTATTTTACTTGTCTATGCAATCAGAGGAATGTATACACCGAATTTCATTATTCTAGGTACAGCCGTTAGGTTGGTACCATATTTATCCCTCTTTTCCCATTTTACCCCTTAAAAGTACGAATTTGAAAAAAATACTTTTATATCATGTATCTACTCAATTAGAGGAATGTACACACCGAATTTCGAGTTTCTAGCTGTTGTCGTTTAATATGTACCATTTTTATCCCTTTTTTGCCCCATTTCACCCCCTACCAATAAGAATCACTTTATGGTGCAGTTTTTTGCTATAAGGGTAATACGCATACCAAATATCAAGCAAATATAAACAGACATATTAAAAAAACATGCTTAAATACGCTAAAATACAAGGGATTATTATGGGTATTTTTAGTCCTTGTGAGGGAAAAATTTTTCCCTTTGGGCCGATTTCGCCCCATTTCAATCCCAACCGATCTACGACTATAAGACGCATTTATGGAAAATTTGGACTTCCTAGCTCCTTTCGTTTAGATGCTAGCTGCTTTCAACAGACGGACAGACGGACAGACGGACGGACGGACGGACGGACGGACATGGCTAGATCGTCTTAGAATTTTATGACGATCAAGAATATATATACTTTATAGGGTCTCAGGTCAATATTTCAAGGTGTTACAAACGGAATGACAAAGTTAGTATACCCCCATCCTGGAGGTGGAGGGTATAAAAACGTGGGCACTTTCTTGAATTTCGGACAAAGGTTACGAAAAATACAAACAGACTAAACGAATTGTGCCAATTTCAAGATTGTGTAATGCTAATTTCGCTTATGGACACCAAATTGTTCGGATAGTTTTCATTTTTATTAACCGATACTACTTCTTGACATTCGACCAGAGCTATATCTTATGAACTTTTAATTGTGTACTGCAATAAAAGTTTGAAAATTTAATAACAAAATCGTTTAGTAATTTAAAAAAGAGTAGATAAGAATCACTATGATATCATAATGAAATCTAAAATATTCTTAATAAAAGAAAGTAATTAGCTTGATGCTTGTAGAGCGCTAAGATGTAACATTTGCGATTGGACATTTTTATGGAACTGTATCTAAATCTGAACCGATGTGTCCTATTTTCATCACAGATGCAACAACAACGGTTTCTGTTACTTCCAATGTTTTGGGAGTTTGCAATTATAATACAAATCCATTTCGACAAACGAAGAAAATTGGTTGATATACATAAACTTATTTCTCTTTGTTCATTTACAACAACTGATGACATGTTTACCGTAAACAAACTAATTTTTCCCACAAAAGAAACTCAAAAACGATGTTCACGTGTCTAAAATTTCGATTCTACGAAATGCATTTTTTTCTGCGTATAGGTCTCTATTTTAAAATCTACTTTAAAGTAGCGAAACAATAAGAAATGAGTTTTAACTTACTAAAATTTTTGTTATATTTATCACTTATGTCAAATATTTTTCAGAGTTAGTATTTTTTGTACATGTGTAACAAGTATTATTCAAAAGAGAAACAACAAATTCATTAATTTGGATCTACGTAGGAAGACGAAACTGTAAAATACCAATTATTTGTTTGGATTTAAAATTTCTAGTTGTTTCTTCTTGCATTTCATAGAATACAAAAAAACTGTATTTGTTATTCGAATTTATACATATTTAAGATTATAAAAATGAAGAAACATTTCCAAATATTTTTTATTTAATCGGAATATGCGTATAACGATTTTGAGTAAACATCCTGTTACTCATGTCCTATATAAATTAAAAACACCAAAACTCTTTAGACATCCTATTTAGACCCATACTTTGTCAAAAAGCATATCCAATTTTCTGCATTTATTATAGAAAAAATGCGGGACTGAAGGGTTTATCGCCAATGAATTTGATCGTTTTTTGTGTAATATTTCTTCAAAATATATATCGAGAGCTAATATTCAAAAGTGGCTATGAACCATTTTCTCGAAAATGAGTTTTTGATGCCAAACTATTCTTAGATTTTGATGTCATCTGTCAATAAAATAGTTCAACAATGGAGCGGCATAAAACCGAAGGTTATAATTCGCTACAAGGATTTTGTTTAAAATATTTTTCTAGATTTAAGGCATGTCGTACTATCAAATTCCATCATTTCGCGTTAATAGCATTTTGATTCCCCAGTTATCAGACTAAAATAGGAAAAATGGTGGCTGTAAAGACAAAAATTATGAAAAATATATTTAAAAACCGGCGTAACTTTTTATTATATTGAGAATACCAAAATATTTCATTGGCATGTGATTGCTGACTTCATGGGGAATATTTGTGTATGAAAAGTTTCAGAATGATGAATGAAGAAAGTTAAAATATAAGGAATTGCAATTGCGAATTTTGGATTTTTCATCAGTTGCAGCGATCTTCGCAACTGGCGACATATATGTTACAAGCGAAATTGGTTCTTAATACATAAACAAAAATTCAGTCAGATCCGTTGGCTAGAACGCGAGAAAATCATAAAACAAAAAATATCCAATTTGTATTTTTTGTTTACCATGCCCTACCGCAATATGCACTTTTTGTAAGTGCATATTGCGGTAAACAGCAGATACAAATCTGCTGTCTCTTTTTTAACAGCAGGAAATCTGATCTTTCAGTGGACTTTCTGCTTTCTTTTACTGACATATGCCTTTGAGTGACGATGTCTGTCGGACGAATGTATCAAAATATTTCTCGAAGATCCTGACAATAAAATATGAGTGGTTTCCAAACGCTCCAGTAAAAATTTCTTAAAAAGTTGGAAAATTAACTAAGTATGAGTAAAGTTTCCTTCTTTCAAAGCCATAGTAAATAGTTCATTTGCTAGAAAAAGGGTAGTAGATTTACTTAAAAACATTTCTTTGGATCTAATAAAAAATTCTTATAATTGAGTAAATTCAAACTTATGTGAAAGAATATTTCCAAGGTTTTAAGTGATAAAAAATCTGAAATTTTTTGTATGGAAAAAATTCCATTTAGGAAATTTTAACTTAAAAATGTGTTTTTTCCTAAAAATGAAGTTAAAATGTTTACTGAAATTTATGCCGAGTTCTTCATACGTTTAAGTAATAATGAACATAAAAAACATTTGAAATTGTTTAAAAAATTCTTAAATATTAATCTAAGAAGCAATTCTCATTCGTTTGCAGACTTATTTCTTAAATACTTTCTGAATTATTCTAAACAACCACTGCAAGGCGCCTATCTTGCCTTCGCAACAATAATGGCGTAATAGCTCAACTCCTTATGGCAGAGGTATCATGCAACTTTTGAGAAATATTTCAAGTTGACATTTTTTGTATCAGTTTTGCATACTCTGAAGCAAAACTATTTGTATGATTTTTATACCCTCCACCTCCAGGATGGGGGTATACTAACTTTGTCATTCCGTTTGTAACACCTTGAAATATTGACCTGAGACCCTATAAAGTATATATATTCTTGATCGTCATAAAATTCTAAGACGATCTAGCCATGTCCGTCCGTCCGTCCGTCTGTCCATCTGTCCGTCTGTTGAAAGCACGCTAGCATCTAAACGAAAGGAGCTAGGAAGTCCAAATTTTCCATAAATGCGTCTTATAGTCGTAGATCGGTTGGGATTGAAATGGGGCGAAATCGGCCCAAAAGGAAAAATTTTTCCCTCACAAGGACTAAAAATACCCATAATAATCCCTTGTATTTTAGCGTATTTAAGCATGTTTTTTTAATATGTCTGTTTATATTTGCTTGATATTTGGTATGCGTATTACCCTTATAGCAAAAAACTGCACCATAAAGTGATTCTTATTGGTAGGGGGTGAAATGGGGCAAAAAAGGGATAAAAATGGTACATATTAAACGACAACAGCTAGAAACTCGAAATTCGGTGTGTACATTCCTCTAATTGAGTAGATACATGATATAAAAGTATTTTTTTCAAATTCGTACTTTTAAGGGGTAAAATGGGAAAAGAGGGATAAATATGGTACCAACCTAACGGCTGTACCTAGAATAATGAAATTCGGTGTATACATTCCTCTGATTGCATAGACAAGTAAAATACGCAGATTTTTCAAAATTCGTACTTTTTGGGGTTAATATGAAAAAAGGGGATAAAAATAGTACCAATCAAATGACCGCAGCTAGAGTCATGAAATTCGGAGTATACATTCCTCTGACTGTGTACACACGGAAAATAAACTGATTTTGCGAAATTCGTACTTTTTGGGGACAAAATAGAAAAAGGGGATAAAAATAGTACCAACCAAATGACCGCAGCTAGAGTCATGAAATTCGAAGTATACATTCCTTTGACTTCGTAGACATGACTGTGTATACACGGAAAATAAACGGATTTTTCGAAATTCGTACTTTTTGGGGACAAAATAGAAAAAGGGGATAAAAATAGTACCAACCAAATGACCGCAGCTAGAGTCATGAAATTCGAAGTATACATTCCTTTGACTGCGTAGACATGAAAAATAAAAGGTTGTTTCCAAATTCGTACTTTCAAGGGATACAATGGGTACGGAGGGATAAAAATGGTACCAACCAAACGGCTACACCTGGAATAATGAAATTCGGTGTATGCATTCCTCTGATTGCGTAGACACTTAAAATAAACAGGTTTTTCGAAATTCGTAGTTTTTGGGGTTAAAATGAAAAAAAGGGAAAAAAAAATAAAAAAATAATAGAGTCATGAAATTCTGAGTATACATTCCTCTGACTGCGTAGACACGGAAATAGACGAATTTGTCGAAATTCGTACATTTTGGAGTTAAAATTGAAAAAGGGGATACAAATAGTACCAACCATATTACCGCAGCTAGAGTCATGCAATTCGGAGTATACATTCCTCTGATTGAGTAGGAATCGGAAAATAAACGAATTTTTCGAAATTCGTACTTTCAAGGGATACAATGGTACAGAGGGACACAAATAGTACCAACTAAATGACTACAGCTAGAATGATGAAATTCTAATTGCGTAGAAACCTCAAGGGGGTAAAAATGGTACCAACCACATGGTCGCAGCTGGAATTATGAAATTCGGTGTATACATTTCTCTGCCTGCATAGACACGCAAAATAAAAATTTGTTTGTTCCAAATTTGTACCTTTTCTATTATGGCAAAAATTGGTTGAATAATGAAGTTAGGTTATTTTGCGTCTGATAATGGATTTTTTTGTACTTTTTCATAGAATGAAAATACAAGCAACTGTAGCTCCCACTATCTACCAATATTTATGGTATTTAAGCTTTTTGAAAATATAAATATAAGAATATTTATTTTTTGATTTGAAATAAATAATGGTTTGAAATAATTAAAATATTATATTTATTTATAAAATTATTTTTTCAATATTTGTATTTGTTTTGGTTTGCCTATATTAAAAAAATTATATTTTCTTGTAATATTACTGCACTTCTACGAAAACCGACAACCTCTGTGGAATGCAATCCATGGTGGAGGGTATATAAAGTTCGGCCCGGCCGAACTTAACGCCGTTTTTACTTGTTTTAGTTAAAATGAACTTATTTTAATTTCACTTTTTTTCCTTGTATAAAATAAAATTTTCCTCAGCTTAAGTAAAAATTTACTCGTTTTGAGGGAAAAAATCAGCAAAATTGTCCTTAGTTTGAGTAAATATTTACTTGATTTGAGTAAACATTTACTTAGTTTTAGGAAATTTTCAGCAAAATTTTACTAAGATTTAGTAAAAATTTACTTAGGTTTAGGAAAATTTTGCTTAAATTTAGTAAAAAATTACTTGGTTTTAGGAAAAATTTACTTAGATTTAGGAAAATTTCAGCAAAATTTTACTAAGATTTAGTAAAAATTTACTTAGTTTTAGGAAAATTTCAGCAAAATTCTACTTATATTTAGTAAAAATGTACTTGGTTTCCTAAATTTTAGTTAATTTTAACTCATTATAGGGTTAACTTTTTTATGAGTGTAGGTGAAAACCCCCCCCCAGCGGAAAATCCTGCGCACGGGCCTGAAAGTGTCTGCTGATAGGCAGCAGACAATCGCTGCTTTTATTAACAGACTTGTTCTCGAAGTGTAGAACTTTTTTTTAAATATTTGCTTGAAATTACATACATATCGAGGGCTTATATTCATAAGTGGCTATGAACAAAAACATAAATTTTCAGGAGAGCGAAAAAACTGATTTTCTCCTTAATTTGAAGAGAAATTATTAATCGTTATTCTACAGTTTAATCTAAAAAGGATCACTAATTGCAACGATTAAAAAGTTTTCGAAATTTCCTATTATTCGCGGTTTCATGGTTCATAGCCACTTTTGTATGCTTAAAATTGAGCACTATGAATGTTGAAATAAGAATAAGATTTATTGTAAACTCCATAACTTTATTCATGAAATCTTGGCAATGTTGTATAGAAAACGCATGTAATGTACACAGCGAATTTAAAGATTCCTGCTTCATCCGTCAGATTGGTCGCGTGTAACATATATGTAGCCGATGAAAAATCCAAAATTCGCCGTTGCAATTCCTTATATTTTAACTTTCTTCATTCATAATTCTGAAAGTTTTCATACACAAATATTCCAAATGAACTCAGCCGGTTTTTCTAAATACACATTTCACAATTTTTAACTTCACAACAACCATTTTTCCTATTTTAGCCTGATAACTGGGGAATCAAAATGCTATTAACGCGAAATGATGGAATTATGGCATATCCCTAATTCTAGATAAATGTTTTAAACAAAATCGTTGTAGCGAATTATAACCTTCGGTTTTATGCTGCTGCATTGTTGAACTATTTTATTTCTATTATTTTTATGTTCATAGCCACTTATGCAGTCAACAACTAACGTTCGAGGGGATAGCCAAATCAAAAGAAAATTAAAAAAATGGCGTTAGAAAAAAATCTTTTCCAAATGTATATGACAGATGACATCCAAATCTGAGAATAGTTTGGCATCAAAAACTCATTTTCGAGAAAATGGTTCATAGCCACTTTTGAATATAAGCCCTCGATATATATTTTGAAGAAATATTACACAAAAAACGATCAAATTCCTCGGCGATAAACCCTTCAGTCCCGCATTTTTCTATGGTAAATGCAGAAAATTGGATATGCTTTTTGACAAAGTATGGGTCTAAATAGGATGTTTAAAGAGTTTTGGGGTTTTTAATTTATATAGGACATGAGTAACAGGATGTTTACTCAAAATCTTTATACGCATATTCCAATTAAATAAAAAATATTTGGAAATGTTTCTTCATTTTTATAATCTATTTATAATGTATAAATTCGAATAACAAATACAGTTTTTTTGTATTCGATGAAATGCAAGAAGAAACAACTAGAAATTTAATTCCAAAAAAACAAATAATTGGTATAATAATAATTGGAGTTTCGTTTGCCTACGTAGATCCGAGTTACTGAATTTGTTGTTTCTCTTTTGAATAATACTTGTTACATATGTACAAAAAATAATAACTCTGAAAAATATTTGACATAAGTGATAAATATAACAAAAATTTTAGTAAGTTAAAACTCATTTCTTATAGTTTCGCAAATTTAAAGTAGATTTTAAAATAGAGACCTATACGCAGAAAAAAATGCATTTCGTAGAAACGAAATTTTAATCACGTGAACATCGTTTTTGAGTTTCTTTTGTGGGAAAAATTAGTTTGTTTGCGGTAAACATGTCATCAGTTGTTGTAAATGAACAAAGAGAAATAAGTTTATGTATATCATACAGTTTTCTTCATTTGTCGAAATGGATATGTATTATAATTGCAAACTCCAAAAACATTGGAAGTAACACAAACCGTTGTTGTTGCATCTGTGATGCAAATAGGACACATCGGTTCAGATTTAGATACAGATACAAATATCCAATCGCAAATGTTACATCTTAGCGCTCTACAAGCATCAAGCAAATTATTTGCTTTTATTAAGAATATTTTAGATTTCATTATGAATCAATCTACACTTTTTTAAAATTACTAAACGATTTTGTTATTAAATTTCCAAACATTTATTGCGGTACACAATTAAAAGTTTATAAGATATAGCTCTAGTCGAATGTCGAGAAGTGGTATCGATTAATAACAAGTAAGGAAAGGCTAAAGTCGGGCGGGGCCGACTCTATGATACACTCCACTTTCTATCCGAATACAATTCAATTCGATGAAAAATTGAAAACGGGAAGGTTTTTTGTATCCTGTAAATGTATGTGTTTGACAAAAAATGTTAAATCGGAAAGAACATTTGTATGAGGATATATTGAAACCTGGAACGAAATAGGTGAAATATAAAGTGTATAGTTTGGTCAAAATCAAAATTGGCTATATCTAAATCTGAACCGATCTAGCCCGCTTTAGCCACAGGTGTTTCTAGTTAGATTATAAGATGTTGTGCCAAATTTAAAGAAAATCGAGCACAATATGTGGCTTTTAAAGCGGCAAAAGTCAAATCGGGAGCGACATTTGTATGGGGGCTATATCTAAATCTGAACTGATCTTACCCAATTTCAGCATAGGTGTTTCAAGCAAGATTGTAAGATGTTGTGCAAAATTTAAAGAAAATCGAGCAAAATATGTGGCTTTTAAAGCGGCAAAAGTCAAATCGGGAGCAACATTTATATGGGGGTTAAATCTAAATCTGAACCGATATTACCCAATTTCAGCATAGGTGTTTCTAGTAAGATTATAAGATGTTGTGCCAAATTTAAAGAACATCGAGTACAATATGTGGCTTTTAAAGCGGCAAAAGTCAAATCGGGAGCGACATTTGTATGGGGGCTATATCTTAATCTGAACCGATCTTACCCACTTTCACCATAGATGTTTCTAGTTCGATTATAAGATGATGTGCAAATTTTAAAGAAAATCGGGTACAATAAGTGGTTTCTAGAGCGGAAAAAGTCAAATCGGGAGCGATATTTGTATGGGGGCTATATCTAAATCTGAACCGATCTTACCCACTTTCAGCATAAGTGTTTCTAGTTCGATTATAAAATGTTGTGTCAATTTTAAAGAAAATCGGGTACAATATGTGGTTTCTAGAGCGGAAAAAGTCAAATCGGGAGCGAAATTTGTATGGGAGCTATATATAAATCTGAACCGATCTAACACAATTTTACCACAGGTGTTTCTAGTTGAAATATAAGATGTTTTGCCAATTTAAAAAAAAAATCTGTTGTAATATGTGGTATCTAGAGTGAAAAGAGTCAAATCGGGATTGAAATTAGTATGGGAGCTATATCTAAATCTGAACCGATTTTCTTCAAATTAAATAGCGTTCGTCCTTGTCCCGAAAAACTTCATTGTGCGAGGTTTCATTTAGTTATGTCTACAATTGCGACCTGTATCGTGATTACAAGAATAGATGGACGGACATTTGCTAAATCGACTCAAAAAGTGATTGTAAGTCGATCGGTATAATTAACAATGGGTCTATCTCGTTTCCTTTACGGTGTTACAAACAAATGCACAAAGACATAATACTCTCGTGGAGTGTATAAAAATGAAAATTTTCCGAACGATTTGGTGTCCATTAGCGAAATTAGCACTACACAATCTTGAAATTGGCACAATTCGTTTAGTTTGTTTGTATTTTTCATAACCTTTGTCCGAAATTCAAGTAAGTGTCCACGATTTTTTATGTAAATTTCGTGTTTTCATGATTTTACTGCAAAATTACCATTTCATACGAGTTATTTTAAAAAGACCTTAAAAATTATGTATTTTATTGCTTCAGAAAGTCTAGAAGGTTTTAAAAAGTATATGTTCGAAACCTCTCTGGGGGAGGGTGCAGTAGAAAATTATGCGAATTATGATATATTGCCCACGTCCTATAACTCTACTATAAACTAACTTCCTAATGAGCCGTCTTACGTATGTCCTTTTTCAGTACTGCCTTATGCAAATTGTGATATTTAGTACAAAGTAATATACCATGATAGTCCTCGACTATATTAGGTCAGATTTTTACAATTCTTCAAAGTTAACTTTTGGGTTGTACAAGGAAGCTCAAAGGGGTTTTAAAATTGAAAATTCGTGAAATTCAGTGTATAGGCTTTGATTTTAAATGGGTAAAGTTGATATAGAGGGATACAGAAAAAATACCCCTAATATTTAGGGCGTTTAAGCACATTATTTGAATACTATATATTATATTGGTATGCAGGGATATCACACCGTCGAAATATTTTGATAGCCTCTCCCTACAAGCGGGAGCTATCTTAAATTTGCATAACAATATCAAAATTTTCATAACATTGCACAGCACTTCTATGCAAATTATCAACGTCCTCCAATCTGCCGGTAATACTGTGGGATTCACTCCATGGGGGAGGGTATATAAGATTCGCCGCGGCCGAACTTAACGACTTTTAGCTTGTTTTATCTCAATATGTTAATAATAACATAACTTCTTGTTTACATTGTGGGAGCCGATCGGAAAGTTGATGAAATTTTACTTTTATATATTGTTTGTACAATCTATTGTTTAAGATAGATAAATCAGGTTAATATTGTTACTATGTAATATGTTATTTTGGCCTGAATGACTTTTATATTACAAAACTGAATGAATAAGTAAATAGATAATTTTAAGTGTATTCATTTTCATTCCCACGAGTGTGGGGGAGATGTTTGCTAGTCAATCAAAAATATATGCGATGCGTAAGCAGTAAGCCTCTCGTTAATTCGTTCCGTCCGTACGTCCTAGGGTCTACGCAGTCAGACGAGTATAAACACCGTATTTCAAGATTCTAGTTAAAACCGCCTAATTTAATCCCTTTTAGGTCTCGAAGATATGAATGTAAAAATATGTCTTTATTTTCCGTGTTTACGCTGTCAGATAAACGTACACACTGAATTTCACTATTCTAACTGCAGCCGTTTGGTTTGTACTATTTTATCCCCTTTCGCCCCATTTCCCGCCTAAAAGTACAAATTTCGAAAAAATACTTTTTGTTTCACGTCTGCACATTCAGATGAATTCATATTCGGTATCTCCCTATTTTACGTGCCTACGCGAATTTCATGTTTCTAGCTGTTGTCGTTTCATTGGTACCTTTTTGTCCAATTTCTAAATTTTTGCCCCGCTAATTTTTATACCGTCCACCACCAGGATGGAAATTATTACATTTTGGGGTTAAAATGGAAAAACGGGATAAAAATAGTACCAACTAAATGACCGCAGCTAGAGGCATGCAATTCGGAATATACATTCCTCTGACTGCGTACACGAAAAATAAAAGTATTTTTCCAAATTCGTACTTTCAAGGGATGCAATGAGTACAGAGGGATAAAAATAGTACCAACTAAACGGTGTGTACATCCCCCTTATTGCGTAGACACGTAAAATAAAAAAATTTAGAATTATAAAATAAAAATTTTAGAACTATGTGAGATAATGGATTTTAAAAATTTGTACTTTTGGAATTAAAATAGAATGGAAATACAGCCAACTGTAGCACCCACTATCTACCAATATTTATGGTATTTAAGCTTATATATATAATATTTATGTTTTGAATTGGCTTTGTTCGCGCCATATGCGAACGTGTTTTGCATATGGTCGATTTGGCTGAGGAAATATCGGTGCCATGGTGCATCGAACCTTAAAGTTCGAAGTACGTCGTACGCGTAGGTGGGCGCTGACGGCGGCAGCCTGGCTAACTCTGAGGAGTGAATCTTTTTTTCTCCTTTTTCTGCTTGCCGGCATATTCCTGATCATTTCGTCAGCCAATTCGTTTGATTTTTTTCCTTGTAAACGTGTAAATTATCTTAAATCTAAGTCAACTAGTGAATAAAAGTGTGTACAACAAATAAAGTGCGTGTTTTCCTTCCTGAAAATTAAATAAAATAAAGTAAAACAACAGAAACAACACAAAAAAAATCTACTTAAAAAAGGTTAACTAGCCAAAGGCACGAGGGCCAGTCAACAAGTTGCGTTGATTTTGCAACAAGTAAAAAAGGTGTGTGTGTGCGTCGAACCGTGTCCTACAGGCGATTACGTTCCCAATTGAGTGCGTCCGGAGTGCCGTCACATGCCGGAAAATATTCACCCGCAAGAAAGCAGGTAAACATTTGGTCCATTCTCCCCATAAAATATATGTATATAGTATATAGTGTATATAACAGACATATTAGCTTTTTGAACATAAGCGTTTGGCGGCAATAAGGAATTGGTTGTCTCTTTTTCTCACAAGAGAAAAAATCGCCAACCATGCGAAATAATTACTTTTTGATATTTTGCATAAAAACTTTGAGAGATTGAATTGGAATTTTTCTCAATTGGATTTTTTATGGAAATATTTGGAGAATTGGCTGTCCTTTTTCTCAACTGAATTTTCAGTCAAGAATTAACTGTGAATGTGCTGTTGTTGTTTTCATGAAATGTGTGTTCCAATTAAAGTTGCGTGGTTTGTGTAATCTCAACGTTGGCCCTTTGGTTTTTGGACATTAGGATGGCACACGGATTTTTGTGAAATATTTTGTTTTAAAATCGTGATCTATTCTAATTAAAATTGTTGCTGCTTTTTAAATTTATTGGGAAAGAAGTACGAAGTGCTTAATATTATTGGAAAAGGTAATATTTTGATAGACTTTTTCGGGATTTACTTTACGATTTGCTGAAATTAAGAGACAAATATATCAACGTCGGCTAAATTCAACGAAGAAGTTGACGATTTGAGAATCGGCTGAAGAAGGAAGATTTTTCAACTTATACTAAAGAAGCTATAGAATGTGAGAGAAATTAACTGGAAATGCTTTGGGTTAAATACAAGACGATTTATGAGGACACAATGCTCCTCAGCTACATCTGAAAAGAAACAAGTAAAAACGGCGTTAAGTTCGGCCGGGCCGAACTTTATATACCCTCCACCATGGATTGCATTCCACAGAGGTTGTCGGTTTTCGTAGAAGTGCAGTAATATTACAGGAAAATATAATTTTTTTAATATAGCCAAACCAAAACAAATACAAATATTGAAAAGTTAATTTTATAAATAAATATAATATTTTAATTATTTCAAACCACGCTTATAAGGTAATGCTACCAATACGTCAATTCAAAAAATAAATATTCTTATATTTATATTTTCAAAAATATTTTCAAATCCATAAATATTGGTAGATAGTGGGTGCTACAGTTGGTTGTATTTCCATTCTATTTGAATTCCAAAAGTACAAATTTTGAAAATCAATTATCAGACGTACATAGTGCAAAATAACCTACTTCACGATTCAACCAATTTTTGTCGTAAAAGAAAAAGTACGAATTTGGAAAAAACTTTTTATTTTGCGTGTCTATCCAGTCAGAGGAATGTATACACCGAATTCCATGATTCCAGCTGCGCCCATTTGGTTGGTACCATTTTTACCCCCTTGACGTTTCCACGCAATTAGAATTTTATCTTTCTAGCTGTGGTCGTTTAGTTGGTACCATTTTTATCCCTCTGTACCATTGTATCCCTTGAAAGTACTAATTTCGAAAAATTCGTCTATTTTCCGTGTCTACGCAGTCAGAGGAATGTATACTCCGAATTTCATGACTCTAGCTGCGGTCATTTGATTGGTACTATTTTTATCCCCTTTTTTCATTTTAACCCCAAAATGTACGAATTTCGAAAAATCAGTTTATTTTCCGTGTCTACACACTCAGAGGAATGTATGCTCCGAATTTCATTATTCTAGGTACAGACGTTTGGTTGGTACCATTTTTATCCCTCTATTCCTATTTTACTCCTTAAAAGTACGAATTTGGAAAAAATACTTTTATATTATGTATCTACTCAATTAGAGGAATGTACACACCGAATTTCGTGTTTCTAGTTTTTGTACCATTTTTATCCCTTTTTTTGCCCCATTTCACCCCTGCAAATAATAATCACTTTATGGTGCACGTTTTTGCTATAAGGGGAATGCGCATACCAAATATCAAGCAAATATAAACAGACATATTCAAAAAAAACATGCTTAAATACGCTAAAATATTAGGGATTATTATGGGTATTTTTAGTCCTTGTGAGGGAAAAATTTTTCCCTTTGGGCCAAACGATCTACGACTATAAGACGCATTTATGGAAAATTTGAAGTTCTAGCTCCTTTCGTTTAGATGCTAGCGTGCTTTCAACAGACGGAAGGACGGACGGACATGGCTAGATCGTCTTAGAATTTTATGACGATCAAGAATATATATACTTTATAGGGTCTTAGGTCGATATTTCAAGGTGTTACAAACGGAATGACAAAGTTAGTATACCCCCATCCTGGAGGTGGAGGGTATAAAAAGTGTATACAAAGCACAACCAGACGCATAAAGTGTACATTAGGTGCATTAATTTGATATTTAATGCAAGGCCAGCAGTTTCTGATAGTGTTTCTAAGGCTACAGTTTCCAAATCAGACTTTTCAGTTCATGTTCCTCCTTGTGACACTGGGATATTTCGGGGCGATTAAGTTTCGTGGCCCACTTTCAGATATTTGTTTACTGCGATTTTTATAAATAATTCAAGGCTCAGTGCTGTTGAGGAATTATTTTATTTATTTCAAAAGACATACGGTGAAGCTAGAGAAATCAATCGAAACGTAGCTGCGGAGAATTTTGAAATAGCCTGGTCAAATCTAAAAAATCAGTATGAAAATAAGCGTGTTTTAGTAAATAGTCAGTTGCGACTGTTACTCAATATGGCTCCTTGTCAAAGAGATTCATTTCAAGAAATAAAAAGACTTCAAAGGGACATAATAATTGTTTCGTGGGATCCCATATTCGTGCTTCTGTGTTCATCCAAGTTGTCAGAACAGACTTTAGGTCTTTGGGAGCAGTCGGTGAAGAACAAGACCGAACTTCCGAAATGGAGTGAACTCAATGGTTTTTTAACAGATAGATTCCATGCGCTAGAAAGTGTTTCAGAAATTCTTACTACGGGTAATAAGTGGTCCAACGAAACGCAAAATATATCAAAGAAAACTCATCAAACTAGTACATAAATTAAAGTGCCGTGGCACTTTATTCCGGCAGGAGCTCCTCATATGGGAGGCCGGAGTCAAGAGTTTTAAAAGTCATTTCAAACAAGTAAGGAAAGGCTAAAGTCGGGCGGGGCCGACTATATAATACCCTACACCACTCCCTCGTATGTATCTCGCTTTGATTACTAAACCCACGTATTTCATGGAAGCAATTTTATGTAGTTCATAAAAATTATACCGTTACTATAAATTCATCTTTAGTCATATTTAACGTATATTGTACAGACAAATACAAATTATACAGTAGTGATAGGATGAATCGGACCGACATTTCAAAAGGGGGCCGATAACAACATTTTGGGCCTGGTCCAAAACATGGGCCTATATATTTCTCATTCACGGTAGGTATTCCTAGTTGAAAAATATCATGATCTGCAAAATTTGATGAAGATACGATGTAAGATGTAGTTTCTAGAGCTGTAATAGATCAGATTGGGCCCCATTTGGGTTATACCAAAGTATGAACATATGGGCATCTCCCAAACAAGTAAGGAAAGGCTAAAGACGGACGGACTTTCTATCACATTACAATTCAATTCGGTAAAAAATTGAAATCGGGAAGGATTTTTGCATCCTGTAAATGTATGTGTTTGACAAAAAATGTTAAATCGGAAAGGACATTTGTATGGGGGTATACATACAAATAAATGACTTAGTTGTCATAAAGCAAGAACCTGTTTGCCCGACCGAATAGCGCTTAGGCCGCATTGTGAAGGTCTTCCGTGGCTCGGACGATCGTGTTCGCGTAGCAAAGCTTAAACCTCAAAACGGTTTAATTACCAGACCTATCCATAAAATGACAGAAGAACCATTTCTCGTGATCCATAAAGCTTACTATGTTTTCTCCCCGTTTTCGCCACACTTCCCCCTACTTCTCCATTACCAAATCTCTAATTTACTAATGTCTTCGTTATTGCAGGATCCTAAATCAAAATGGCTGAAGCCCATTTTTTTATTGGACCAGTTTGGCTCAAATATCACAGTGCGCATAAGTATACATTATAGTTGGAAATAGTAACACCAGTCAACAGTCAAAATGTACTCGGGATGCGATAATTTTTTCTGTGTAGATAACCTTGACATGAGCTCGAAAAACGCAATAAAATTTTTTTTTTCGTTTGGTTTTTGTTTTATTTTTTTTTTTTAATTTTAAAATTTTTTTTTTGGTTAATTTGTTTCGTCCGGCATAACTCGGGAACCACTAGCCCGATTTAATTGAATTAAATTTTAAAAAATTTAAAATTACAATTCCCTTAATCTGTTCATATATTGTTTTCCTATACAAGCAACAGTTTCCAAGTTAAAAATGAATATATAAAGGAAAAAACTTATTTTTTGCCTAAAGATTTAAAATTTTTTTTTTAAAAAGTCCATAAAAAATCCAAAATGAAAAAAAAATGTCAAATCTTATTACTTTTACGTAAAGTCACATAACCTATGAGCAAAATGAGACAAAGATCATGAAAATCGATGCACGCATTTCGCTTTTATTCGCAATTGAGTAAAGGTATGAATTTCAAAAATTTGCTCGACATATGCACAACTTTGTCTATGGTAAGGTTTTTTTTTTTTTTTTTGATTCTCAGAATTAACAAAACGGAATAAACAAAGGGTTATTTAATTTTTATGATTGCGTAAGCAAAGCAATAAACGCTAATAAATGTGCGTGAACAATTAAAAGGAAAAAAGGAAAGGGGACTTTTTTAATTATTTGGGTTTTCCGTTGGCTATCTGTATGATTTTTTACAGAAATGCAACCCACATTTAAGGGTGGTCATTATTCGGAAAATTTAAGACTCACACATGGTGAAACAGGTATGTAGCCACCGTAAAAAAATATACACCCATTTATAAGTACCTGTCAGTAAAATACTAAACAATACACAGTATAAATAGGTCTTCATTGATCGATTTTACTCATTCAACAAGTGTCGACGAACGCGATAGTTAAAATGAGCAAACGTTCGCGAGGATTTGAATGCAATACCAATCCAAGTAATTTTTGTTACATGTGCGGAGAATACGTTTCTGAAAAAAACAAGCGTTGTTTTTCACCTAAATTGAGAGATTCATTTGAAGAGAGCTTCAATTTAAAGGTCTATGTCCAAGGTGCTACGTACAGCTAGCTGACTCAAGGTAAGTGTAGATTACGAAATTCAAGAACATATATAACTTATTATTGAAATTCTTTCAGACGACAGCCGAGAATCATCATGCCAATGCTTTGGAGAGCTCCGCTTTGCCATGTAACAGATTGCTACTTCTGTCTTAGCAAAAAAACAGGCGTGGGAAAAAATATACGATGGACTTACGCTGCTGTTTCAACAGTGAATTTTCCAGTGCCATTTTCCGAAGAACCAGTGGACCCGCAACCGTCCGTTTCAAGATGGGCATCTAATAATGAGGCGATACATCCAACATCAGATCCGGAGACAGTAGAAACCACATCAGAATGCGAGTCAACATATACATTGCATGGAGGTCAACGCTTATGTTCCCAAGCAGAACTGAACGATTGGGTTAGAGAATTGAAACTCTCCAAGGAAGATGCAGAGTTGCATGCATCGCGCATGCAACAGTTCGGTTTCTTGGCTCCTGGTGTGGTGACAACAATCTACAGGAAGCGTCATGAACCATAAGCAAGGTACTACACAAAAAAAGACAACATCTGTTTTTGTAAGGACATTCCCGGATTATTTGGTGAACTCGGGTACTCTTACGATCCAGGAGAGTGGCGTCTTTTCATCGACAGCAACAAGCAGAGCCTTAAAGCAATTTTACTGCACAACGGCAACGAGAAACCTTCGATTCCAATTGCTCATGCCGTTGACACCAAGGAAACATACGAAGTCATGGACAATCTACTAAAGTGCCTTAACTATGAGAGGCACGATTGGAAAGTTTGTGCCGACCTTAAGGTTATCGGTATCCTTTGTGGATTACAAGGTGGATTCACAAAGTACTGTTGCTTTCTCTGCCTTTGGGACAGCCGCGATCGTCAACATCATTACACCAGGAGGAGTTGGACAGAAAGAGTTAACTTCATCCCCGGCAGCGACAACGTGAAATATACACCACTCATAAAAAAGGAAAATGTTTTTCTCCCACCTCTTCACATAAAGCTCGGACTCATAAAAAACTTCGTGAAAGCTATCAACAAAGATGGCGAAGCGTTCGCCTATTTAAAAACCATTTTTCCTCACCTTTCATCGGCAAAGATTAAGGAAGGCGTTTTCGACGGTCCGCAAATTAAAAAGTTGTTGCAAGACCAACAGTTTGAACACATTTTATCACCAAATGAAGCTGCAGCTTGGAACTCATTTCGGCAAATTGTTTCCGGATTTCTTGGAAACAACAAAAGCTCAAATTACAGAGAGATCGTCGAACTACTACTCCAAAATTATAAAAAAATTCGAGCAAATATGTGGCTTAAGATACATTTTCTACACTCGCACTTGGACTTCTTTCCGGACAACCTGGGCGATGTGAGTGACGAGCATGGTGAGCGTTTTCATCAGCAAATGAAAGAAATTGAGCACCGATACCAAGGATTTTGGAACGAAGCTATGATGGGGGACTATATCTGGTTCCTGGTAAGAGAAACAGACCCACAACAATATAAAAGAAAGACAAAGGCACATAATTATTTTTAATTTGAAGGTTTTTATTTTTGTGTTTAGATATTTTTTTTTAAACTTTTTTATAATTAATTAATGTTGATATCCTTAGGATAATTTCTTGTACATATATCGAATTGTTTTTTAATTTAAAGTCATATATTTTTGTCACCCAACAAATTTTAATTTTTTTGTAATAAAAAAGAAAAAACCTTACCATAGACAAAGTTGTGCATATGTCGAGCAAATTTTTGAAATTCATACCTTTACTCAATTGCGAATAAAAGCGAAACGCGTGCAAAACGTATTCTCCGCACATGTAACAAAAATTACTTGGATTGGTATTGCATTCAAATCCTCGCGAACGTTTGCTCATTTTAACTATCGCGTTCGTCGACACTTGTTGAATGAGTAAAATCGATCAATGAAGACCTATTTATACTGTGTATTGTTTAGTATTTTACTGACAGGTACTTATAAATGGGTGTATATTTTTTTACGGTGGCTACATACCTGTTTCACCATGTGTGAGTCTTAAATTTTCCGAATAATGACCACCCTTAAATGTGGGTTGCATTTCTGTAAAAAAATCATACAGGTAGCCAACGGAAAACCCAAATAATTAAAAAAGTCCCCTTTCCTTTTTTCCTTTTAATTGTTCACGCACATTTATTAGCGTTTATTACTTTGCTTACGCAATCATAAAAATTAAATAACCCTTTGTTTATTCCGTTTTGTTAATTCTGAGAATCAAAAAAAAAAAAAAAACCTTACCATAGACAAAGTTGTGCATATGTCGAGCAAATTTTTGAAATTCATACCTTTACTCAATTGCGAATAAAAGCGAAACGCGTGCATCGATTTTCATGATCTTTGTCTCATTTTGCTCATAGGTTATGTGACTTTACGTAAAAGTAATAAGATTTGACATTTTTTTTCATTTTGGATTTTTTATGGATTTAAAAAAAAAATTAAATCTTTAGGCAAAAAATAAGTTTTTTCCTTTATATATTCATTTTTAACTTGGAAACTGTTGCTTGTATAGGATATGAACAGATTAAGGGAATTGTAATTTTAAATTTTTTAAAATTTAATTCAATTAAATCGGGCTAGTGGTTCCCGAGTTATGCCGGACGAAACAAATTAACCAAAAAAAAATTTTTAAAATTTAAAAAAAAAAAAAAACAAAAACCAAACGAAAAAAAAATTTTTTATTGCGTTTTTCGAGCTCATGTCAAGGTTATCTACACAGAAAAAATTATCGCATCCGGAGTACATGAAATTTTTTTCATTTTGTTGAGTAGTGTAATCAAATATAGTAATGTGTATAAACATATCACAATTTTCGTAATATGGTTCTGTACTTCTATGTCGACATCCTTTAATCTGCTGGTAATACTGTGGTATGCACTCCGTGGTGGAGGGTATATAAGATTCGGCCCGGCCGAACTTAACGCCTTCTTACTTGTTTCTTCTTCTTCTTTTTCTGCTTGCCGGCATATTACCGATCATTTCGTCAGCCAATTCATTTGATTTTTTCCTTCTGAAACAAAACGTGTAAATTGTCTTAAATCTAAGTCCACTAGTGAATAAAAGTGTGTAAAACAAATAAAGTGTGTGTTTTCTTCCTGAAAATTAAATTAAATAAAGTAAAACAACAGAAACAACACAAAATAATAGTGTAACGTATTGGTAGTCTTGCCTTGTAAGCGTGGTTAAAATAAATTATATTATTAAATATAAAATTATTTTTTCAATATTTGTATTTGTTTTGGCTTGGTTATATTAAAAAAATATATTTTTCTGTAATATTGCTGCACTTCTACGAAATTCGACAGCCTCTGTGGAATGCAATCCATGGTGGAGGGTATATAAAGTTAGACCCGGCCGAACTTAACGCCATTTTTACTTGTTTTATTTAATTGTTGGTGCTTTCAAGCTACGAGTGGAATATACGCAACACATTTCAGGTTCATATAAAGAAGAAAATTTGCTTTAATAGTCTTTATATTAGGGGGTCATTGTTAGGGATTTTTTTCCTTCTGGGCCGATTTCGCCCACTTTCAATCCAAAGCGACCTGTAACCATACATTATACATTTACAAAAAAAATGAACCACGTAGCTCATGTCGTTCGGAGTTCGAAGTGCTGAAAAGTTTCTGGTTTCTGCAGATTGCAAAATGCACGTATTTAAACTTTGTTCTTTATATATTGTAAGTGCAATCCTCGTCTGTCTCAATATCAATAGCGTAGTTGGAGTACATTCCGGGAGCCTAAGGATGCGTTTCAGAAATAACAGTTTTAGTTTATCCACTTCTTTAAAGAAGCTATATAACTCTGGATCGATCTAGAAACCGCCAGAAATAGTTTCCACTTCATTTGTGTAGCTATGTCCCTTTTCGTGACAAAATTGATCCATGTAGCGTTAATGGATTTTTTTTTGCTTACGTGGTTCTGCTTTCAACATGTTTGCAAAACTCATCTTTGGGGTTAACAAAACCCCAAGGTAATTGTACTCACTTAAAATTTCGATGTTTCGCCTTTTAAAAAACCAAAATTCTTGATCGGACAGCCTTCCTCCGTTTCTAAAGACCATAATTTTTTATTTACTCATGTTTACTTCCAGGTTCCATAAATCGCTGTAATGTTCCAAGTTTATGCCAATTCTTTGTAAGATCTTTATTTCTTCTGCTATAATAACAATATCATCAGCGTATAGTAATATACTTATATTTCTTCGATGTATATATGGACCACCTTCCAAATATTCATGTAAATCATTGACATTGAGTGCAAAAAGAAGAGGAGATAACAAACATCATTGTTTGACTCCAGTTATTGTACTAAAATACTCGGATAGCTCCTTACCATTCCAGACCGCAGATTGCGTGTTTTGGTAAATGCTTTCTATTAGTTTCGTGAACTTAAGTGCTTTTCTAGATACCTTATCGAAATCTGCTTTAAAGTCTACGAAGAATGTGTACACTTTATTCTTCTCTGATAGCTTAATATTCACAATTGATGCCAGATTGCACATATTGTCTGCTGTCGAATATTACTTTCTAAAGCCTGCTTGATATTATACCAAAACCTTTCTCTCTTCAGCCCACTTAAGAAGTCTATCATTTAAAATTCCTGTTAGAATCTTGGCAGAGGTGTTCATAAATGATATTCCTCTATAATTAGGTTCGGTTACAACACCATATAATCCAACTAGAAACATCTATGGTGGGTAAGATCGGTTCAGATTTAGATATAGCCCCATACCAATGTTGCTTCCGATTTGTCCTTTTCTAATCTAGAAACCACATATTGTACCCGATTTTCTATAAATTTGGTACAACATCTTATAATCCAACTAAAAGCACTTGAGGTGAAAATTCTTTCAGATTTAGATATCGCCGCCATACAGATGACGCTCCCGATATCAGATTTAGATATATCCCCCATACAAATGTTGATTCCAAACGTTTAACCGATTTTGGGCAAACTTTACATATTATATTTCACATACAAACATACATGGTCACATCGTTCCAGGTTTTAATATACCCCCATACAAATTCCCTTTCCGATTTAATTTTTTTCAAACACATACATACATTTATAGAATACTTTTAAATAATTTGGAAGAACGCATTCCCTACAAACATTTGGGTGATATATCAGCAAGAAGATATTGCGGCAATATCTTCCAATTATCATTTTGAAGAAATTCATCAAAATATTTTTTTTCATATCACCTTCGTATCATTTTGAGGAAATATTGACAATATTGATTTTGTTGTCATATTTCGTATGTATGTATATTTCGGAAATAATAAAAGAAAATCTCTTTTTTTTTGGAAATTTGTGTATCTTTTCACATTTTATTGGTGCATTGCAAAATGAATAGCAAGGTATAAGTAAACGGAAAGCTGCAAGTTGAAGTTCTAAATGAAAAGCCATCTCGTAAGTTGATTATTGCTACACATCTTTTGGGTATATTTTATCAGACATTCACATTTTTTGCATTTCATAGAGACAATGTTTTCAAAACTAATTGGAGGAGTAACATGCAGTTTTGATAAGACATGCTCTCAAAAAGCTTTTGACTGACCCAATTTACTTTGATGGGAACCAAGGAGAAGCTATCGATTCAAAATTATAACTTCATTTATGCAATTAAAGGTATGTAAGCGGAATTTTATTAAAATAGCTTTTACATATGTATGCATTTCATTTTCAGATATGTATATGTTTTCGTTCTTTCCTAAACCCAAGTCCATTTGATTAACCAGAAACATTTTTTACGTGCGAAAGGCCGAAATAACAAAGAACATAAGGCGAAAACAGCAGGGGTTATAAGCGTACTATTGGTATTATATTTCTCTATTGTCCCTCTATTTAATTTGTAACTCTTTGTTGTTTGTCTTTATTCATCACTTCTTGTAATTATTAATTTTGAAATATGAAACATATAGAAAATTGCATTTTTGTCTTCTAGGTGGTTATCTGGCGATATCCCGTTTATATCTTCCGGGTGATATTATGGCGATATCATACAGATTTCTTCCGGGTGATAATCTGGCAATATCGCCGATTTATCATCCGGATGTATTGCCTTGGCGTATCGCCCTGGCCGCACAAACTTCTCTATGTGAAGTAACTTCCGCAATACGAATATGATTGTTGCCGCAATGTTATTTTTCTTCTATGCGATACGATTTCGAATTGTTTTCGTATTACTTAGCTTGTTGGGTTATATCTTACAAAAATCCATCCCGATTTCACTTTTTATCGAATAGAATTACAATGGGGTAGAACGTGAGGGTACAATATAGTCGGCTCTGTCCGACGTTAGCCTTTCCTTACTTGTTTTGTACAGTATTTATCGCTTATATGCATTCCCAAATGGGAAATGCATATATAAAAACTCGGTTATATTCATCATCGCTGCATATATAAAAACTCGGTTAGATGCATAATCTGTGCATATATAAAACCCCGGTTAGATAGATCAGAGGTGCATTGCTCCATGAATATATATATTTATATACATACATATATGTTACAATATTTTGTTTCAAGCATGATTTGTCTAAATTCAATTTTATTGAAGGAAATTCATAAGAATATGTTAAAAATAGAAATACTTTAATTCGTTTGGTTTTTAGGACATACATAGTTTAAAATAAAAATTGTTAAAAAATAAGAGATATCATTAGAAATGGAAAAATGTACGCACAAACTGTGCGATGGATCATTTTTTTAAATAATCAAAGAAATTGGAGCGGCATATATCCGATTTTCTTTTCGTGGGATTGCTTTAAATTCCCCAAATTCCTGATGCATAAAAACGAGAAATGCATATAAACGAATGCTTATAAGCAAAAAATGTCCTTGTATTTTAAATGACAAAGTGAAATTGCACAAGTTTGGATGCATATAAGCGGGAAATGCTTATAAGCGACGTGCATATAAGCGTATTGTATTTCAAAAGTAATGAAATTTATTTTTTTAAACATACAAAACTTACTAATAGTATAAAATTGATCAAAACTACAAAACCAAATATATCGGATCTGAACTCCGCTTTTAAGGACATTATTTACAATGAAAATACGTAAACAGATGGGTACAAATATTTAAATAAATTTGTCGACTCTGGCGACTCTCTCTCGATTCCACAGTAAGGTTTACTTTATTCCAATTACAAGTTTTGTATTACCATTGCTAGATGCTTTATGTTATGTCCGTTAGTTATGGAGGCTATATCAAAACATGGACAGGTGTTTTCGTTTGTATTGTCTGCATGTACTATCTAAATTTCGGACACAAAACAAACTATTAAACTAGAAAATGAGAAAAAAAGAAATACTTGCACAGGAAACTTTACATCTGCGAAGCTGATAAATTGTCGATGAATTCGCGAAGAAAACTGTTCAATGTGTCTTCGCTTTTACCGAATGTCAGCTTATTTTTTTGCTCTATCCTTTCGAAATATTCTTATTTATCACTAGGAGCAGGAACCATCCCTCAATGAAGAATATAAAGAAAATGTATAAAATAACTGCTAATGCAACTTATTTTTAAGGGCCTGTATTTCCAATACTATACTTCCGAATATTTAAATAATGTATTAAATTTGGAATTAAAAATTATTTTTTCATTCCTATATTTAAAACCATAAATATACATCACAAAAATTAATAATTTTCCACAAATTCCCATTATAAACCAAGCCCTATCAGACACACGTGTGTCCTGACCAGAACTAAGAAGCCCACGTAACAATCAATTCCAGAATATCTCTCGTATACAAATAAAACCACATTCATAGTCACACGTACATTTGGCCACTCAAACGTACCATTTCGTTTCAGGACAACAATACAGCCTTTTGACTTCCGCTATCAATTTGCCGAATTTATCGAACAACAACAAAACGAACAGTCAAATGTCTTTGTTCGCATTTGGGGCGCCATTAAAATATTAAAGCATGGAATGTCTGGCGCATTGTGATTCGCATTGATTGATTGAGTGATCATGGGTGACCGACGTTAAAACACAATCATCATCCATTTTATCAAAAAAAAAGAAATAATAATAACAAAAGACATGGCTGAACGTTGGCACAGAAATCAGGCAAAACATGGCTGTTAAACGCAATTGTTCAATATCATTAACGAAGACCTTTTACATTTAGATTTGTAGATGTATATGTAGGTGTCTTGCGTCGGTCTGTCTGTATATTTGTCAATGGCAACGAACTTATTACTTATGTCATTATAAGCGTTTCGAGGACTAAAATGGACAACAAAAATATTTGGAAACCTTACATTGCCGCACAGTTTAATTGAGTGGACAAAGAGAAATGGAGCAAACGTACAATAAAACAAATCCTTATGGAATGCCAAAGTATGCTGGAATTCCTTTGGAATATTTTAAGTACTATTTATTTTTCGTATATAAGGGGCTTATGTCCACGAACAACAGAGGGGAACTCAATACGTTCCGTATCCGATGCGGGAGCAGTTCGAATTGACTTCTTGCAATGTTTACTTAAAGGTTTATGTTACTTTTCTCAGCTCCACTTCGGAGAAAAGAGCGCGCATAAATTTTGATATTCCATTTCTGCCACCTTGAAATATTTATTCATCTGCGCCGTAATAATATAATTTTATATTCCCAACCATTGAAAATCGCATTGTGTTCAAAATACTTAAATACTTGAAATGTTTTTCGAGTTGCCAGGTGGTTCCAATTTTTAATTTTTGATAATTAAAAGATGTTGGCAACAAACTGTCATTTATACTTTTGAAAATACGTTTCATCAAAAATTGTTTTTTTCTTTCCACAAAATTGGTATATCATAATCTATATATATATATAAATCAAACCGGTGAGCCGATTCGCTTGAAAATTTTACTGTATCTAACTTCTGCACATAGGATAGTTCCAGGATATACTAGGTCATGATAGGACAAAGGGTGGTGGTACCTCCCACACAAATAATATTTTAAAACTATCAAAAATCCAGCCCATCCCTAAAAAAGGTGAAGCTAACAATCCTGCTAACTATCGACCGATCGCGATTTGCTCAGCGCTTTCGAAGGTTATGGAGAGTATGGTTAACCACCATCTTGTGAGGTATTTAGAAACTAATGACTTACTTAATGATATGGCTTCCGTAGGAATCGATCTACGGGAGACCTGATGACACTGCTATCCGAAAAATGGAATCGATCTATTTACAAGCTTGGTGAGAGTAAGGTCGTTGCTCTAGATATCTCCAAGGCCTTTGATAGAGTTTGGCACGGCGCACTCATATCAAAGCTTATCGCTTTTGGTGTTGGTAGTGACTTCTCTCGATTCATATCGAGCTTCCTCAGAGATCGCACTATACGTGTTGTTGTAGATGGGTTCTCATCCGACGAGCATAGGTTAACCGCAGGAGTACCACAGGGCTCTGTCCTTTCCCCCTCCCTTTTTCTTATTTTCTTCGACGACCTCTTGGATCGGACTGTGAATCCAATATACTCATTCGCGGATGACAGCAACCTCTGTCATTCATACTCATTCGATCATAGACCAAGTCGTCAAGAAATTGAGGATAAAAGGCGATTGATGGATGAGTCACTTAGCCAGGATTTGCTGGCCATTTCTGAATGGGGTCGAGAGAATAGATTTTAATGCACGTAAGACCCAGTGCTCCTTGTTGTCTCACAAGCGATTCATCGATCCAACGGTGTCGTCGATTTTAATGAACGGTGTAGATATTGAGCAATCAGATGATCTAGTTGTTCTTGGCATAAAAATACAATGTGATGTTCGTTGGACAAAACATGTATTTGATGTGTCGAAAGATGCCTTCAAATGTTTAGGCTTTTTAAAAAGATGTAAGAAATATTTCACACCCTCTGATCTTCTCAATATCTACACTATCTACATCAGACCAAAGATGGAATACAACTCCCATATATGGTCGGGTGCTCCAGCTTCATCACTGGAGCTACTTGACCGTGTCCAGAGGAGGGCGATGGTGTTGATAGGTGATGGTAGGATATCCAATTCTATTGTCTCCCTTGAACACCGTCGTAATGTTGGTTGTGTGTCATTGTTCTATCGATACTTTCATGGTGTTTGTTCTTTGGAAATTCGTGATCTTATACCGGCCGTGAGAACGTTCGGTAGAGATACGCGACTCTCCAGGAATGCTCACCCATTTGTTGTCGATTGGACAACCGACCGCACTACACATTACAGAATAAATTCGTTCTTCGCCCGTACTATCCGTATGTGGAATCGACTTCCGGCAAATATCTTTCCCTCCAATTACGACATTCAGAGATTCAAAACATATGTCAAGAGACACTACTCGCTCTTTCCTCCTTCCAATACCTTATCTTCCTTCTACCAACGCAATGCACTGCATTTATAGGGGACATCCCCTGAGTGTTGGTTCAGTGGAAAAAAAAACATGATCTGCAAAATTTGATCAACTTCTGATGTAAAATGTGGGTTCTATTACTATGTGGGTTGGGTTACTATTGTGGTCTACACCAAAAAGTGGATATTTTTATTTATTTTATCTGATCCGATTTCCACAGCATTAAATAGCAACCGTCTTTGGCCCAAAAAAGTTACTTATGCCAAATTTCATGGCAATCGGACGACAATTTCCAAACAAGCTTCAGATGGACGGAAAGACAGAAAAACATCGTAAAAATGACTCAGCTGTTTATTCTAAGCCGATCGGTGTTCTTAAAGGTGGGTCTAGCTTGCTTATTTCTTGATGTTACAAACATTTGACGTAAACTAGATTATAATACCCTATTTCACGAAATGGTGTAGGGTATAATTACATGCCCTAAAAAATCAGCATTCAAATTGGAGATGAGTGTAACTAACACTTTTACGAAAACATTGTAATTTATTTTTTTGAACAATACAAACATGAACTGCAATTAATTGATTGCAAATCTTAATCAAGAAGTTTTTTTCTGCAATTTATGCCACATTGGTTGGAATAAAACAAGTAAGGAAAGGCTATGTCGGGCGGGGCGGACTATATAATACCCTACACCACTCCCTGCGTATATACCTCGTTTTGATTACTAAACTCAGGTGTTTTATGGGAGCAATTTTATGTAGTTCATATAAATTTATAATAATTCATCTTTGTTAAATTTATCGAATATGGTAAATGATATGGTAATTGATCCAATTTTCCGGCAGATATCCCGAGTAAAGTAAATATAACATGCTCAAGATCCAATGACAAATACAGATTATACAGCGGTAATAGAATGACTTTTGAAGGGGCCTATAAAAACATTTGGGGCCTGTGGAAAAACATGGGCCTATCTAGTTCTCATTCAGGGTAGGTATTCCCAGTTGATATATATCGTGATCTGCAAAATTTGATCAAGATCCGATGTATAACCCTTTTGGTTATACCACTGTATGGACCCATATATTTCACTTTTATAGTATGTTTTCTTAGTTGAAATATAATATAATCTGCAAAATTTTAAAATCTTCCGATGTAAAGTGTGGGTCCTAGAGGGGTAATTATAAAAATGGGGGCCATTTGCAAAGGCGCTACATTAAAAAGTGGATTAATATATAACACTTCCAAAGTAGATATTCTTTATTAAAACATGACATGATCTGCAAAATTTTATCAAGATCCACTGTAAGATGTGGGTTCTAGAGCGATAATAGTATAAACTGGGGGGTGATTTGTATGGGAGCTATATCAAAATATTGATCTGTATAGCTGGCTTTCAAAATAGGTGTTTCTAGTCTAAATATAACATTGTGTGGGAAATTTGACCAAGATCCGATGTAAAATGTGAATTTTAGAGTAATAATATTGTAAATCGGTGGCACATTTGTATGGGGGCTATATCAATACATTGACCCATGTGGTCCACTTTCACGTTAGCTGTTTCTAGTTAAAATATAACACTATCCTGACAATGTTGTGATCCCATGTAAAATGTGTATTCTAGAGCAGTAATAGTGTAAATTATAGGCATATCTGTATGGAGGCTATATCTAAATCTGAACCGATTTCCTCCAAATTCAATACCAATCGTCCTTCGCAAGAAAAAATAACTTCTGCCAAATTTCATGACAATTGGACAGCAATTGCGACCTGTAGAGGGCGAAAAAGCTTAGATGGTCAGCAGACGGAGGGACGCACAGACATCGTTAAATCGATTCAGCTGGTGATTCTAAGCCGATCCGTATACTTAAAGTGCAAAACTAACTTATAATACCCTTGTCCACGAAATGGTATAGGGTATAAACACCGGGTTTAAAAAAAAAATTGTATGTAAAGTTTTGTTATTGTAAGTTAGATTTTTGTGTGGTTTTGATATTGCCCACATAGAAATGTACCGATTTACAACATTACTGCTCTAAAATGTACATTTAACATCGGATCTTGATAAAATTTTCCACAAAATGTTATATTTAGACTATAAACACCTATTTCGAAAGCCAGCTATATACAGGGTGGCTGATGAAAGCCGCTACCAAAAAAAAATTGAATAACTTTTTTTCTATTTAATGAATCTGGTTAATTTTTTTTTATTTTGCGGATTGACTTTTACATTTAACAAAAATGGATAACTGGGACACTGAAACAAGAATTTGGATTGTCCGCCGCTATCACGCACTGGAGTCCTTAGTTTCGGTTCAAAGAGAGTATAGGCGCACGGTTGGCGGCAATCCTCCGAGCAGATGGACCATAATGAGACTTGTAAACAATTTTGCCGAGCATGGGACAGTCAACAGAAGACCTTACCATCGAAACCCTTCAGTTCGAACGAAGGAAACAATCGCTGCTGTAGCTGCTGCCATACAAAACAATCCACGTGTTTCGACAAGAAGCTTATCTGCTCAAATGGGTATAAGCAGACAGTCATTACAGTCAATTATGCACAAAGATTTGGAGTTATTCCCATATAAAATTCAAATGGCCAACAAACTGAACGCTGCAGACTTGCCGATTCGCTTGGAATTTTGCCAGAAGATGCTTCAAATGGTGGAAGAGGATGAAAACATGTTGAACTGTCTTTTCATGTCTGACGAGGTCCATTTCGATTTAAACGGCAACATAAGCAAACAAAATTGTCGAATATGGAGTGCTTCCAACCCACAGATACTCCATGAGACGGAATTGCATCCACTTCGTGTCACAGTGTGGTGTGCAGTTTCATCACGCTGCATTGTCGGGCCCTACATCTTCGAAGAAAACGGTCACACCGTTACAGTTACTGGAGACCGTTACTTGAGCATGTTGAGAGAGTTTTTCTATCCAGAATTACGCCGAATGAGAATTTCTTTCAACTCTGTGTGGTTTCAGCAAGATGGTGCAGCTCCTCACATAGCCCAACCTGTTATGACAGAATTGCGACGAAAATTTTCCAAAAAGCTGATATCCAGAAACTCCACATTCCGTTGGCCACCCAGGTCGCCTGACCTTACTGCACCTGACTTTTTCTTGTGGGGTTATTGCAAACAGGAAGTCTACAAAGCAAAACCAACAAATTTGAATGAACTAAGGCAATCCATTCGAGAAACAATTGCGGCTATTCCTGTCTCAACTCTCCAAGCTGTAATGAACAACTTTTTGGTAAGATGCCGCATATGCATCAACGAGCAGGGGGAGCATTTAAATTCCATTATTTTTAAAACTAATTAAGCTATATTAATAAAATTAAATGAGCTTTAACATGAATAAAAGAAAAATGAATTCCATACACTGAGAAAAAAATTATTTGAGTTTCTTAATGTAGCAAAATTCATCAGCCACCCTGTAGGTCAATGTTTCGGTATAACTTTCATACAAATTAGGGTTTGCGTATTTTTATTTCCCGGGATATGGGAATTATTTTTTCAATTTCCCGGGATCCCGGGACAGCAGGGAAATCGTCAACATATTGTTTACCATGAGCTAAATTTCACATTTTATTCAAGTAAAATAAATATTTATTACACAATAAATCTGTTCAAGAATTCATATAATAAAGTACAATGTGGATCAATTGAAAAAACTTTTCAAGTTTCAAAATTAATTAAATGTATGTACATATGCAAGCAATACATTAATGACATCATCAGATATTTCTTATTTATTGGAAAATGTGGACGCGACGGAGAACGTCAACAGATTTAGGCTTAATAGTCAGTAGATCATTAAATAAAATGTTTAAGTTGCCTGTTCTATGTCCTGTCGTGTTAAAAACTTTAAATTCTTTTTTTAGACAGCTATCTTGACTTATTTAATACATTGTTGTTACTTGCGTTTTTTAGCATTGTTTACAATGCCTGTCATATTGACAGGCAAAACCAAAAAAGTGGATTTTGGTGCATGTCCGAACGCAGCTTAAAAAGATAAAACTGCAATATTCGACATAACTAATTAAAATATGAGCTAAATTATTGTACAATACTTTTAATTTTATTGTGGAAATAATGGAAAAATATGCCAAGATACGGGATACGGGAAATGAAAAATATGCGAATTCCCGGGAATTTTCCCGCGGGAAATCCCGGTATGCAAATCCTAATACAAATCGGCCCCCAGTTTACACTATTATCGCTCTAGAACCCACATCTTACATTGGATCTTGATAAAAATTTTGCACATCATGTTATATTTCAATAAAGAATTCATACTTTGAATGTGATATATAATGGCCCACTTTTAATGTAGCGCCCTTACAAATGGGCCTCCATTTTTATTATTACCCTTCTAGGACCCACAATTTACATTGGAAATTTATCAATTTTTACAGATTATATTATATTTCAACTAAGAATACATACTATGAAAGTCACATATATGGGTCAATATTTTGGTATAACCCCCATAAAAATTGGGCCCTCATTCTACTCTATTACAGCTCTAGAAACAACATCTTACATCGGATCTTCATCAAATTTTGCAGAGCATGATATATTTCAGCTAGGAATACCTACCGTGAACTATATAGAACTATATATGCCCATCTTTTGGCACAGGCCCCAAGTGTTGTAATTGGCCAACATAAAATGTCCCTCCGATTTATCCGTTGTATACAAATACGGATTTGTCATTGGATCTTGATCATTTTTTCCAGATCATGTTATATTTACTTTACTCTGAATATCTGCCGGAAAATTGGATCATAAATTTGACTAAAGATGAATTTATAGTATACTGTATAATTTATATGAACTAGATAAAATTGCTCCCTGCACTCAGAAAAAAGTGAACCCTAAAGAGAGTTTAAAGGAGCCAATATCTAGGAAATTTGAACTTGAACTAGTACATGCTTTGAACATGATTCTAGTTCAATTTTCCTCAAACCAAGTAAATATTTATTCAAACAGAGTAATGTAATACATTCGAATTTCAGCTATTCGTTATTTCTTCTTACGAAGGAAATCTTTGTTTTGGTAATGGAAAGTAGGAGAACCACAAATTTTACTTAAACTGGTGAATATTTTACTTGATATAAGGAAAAAATTGAACTTAAAATAAGTAAAATTTAACTAACAAAAATAATTCAAACAAATTATTTTGATTCAGTGTATGCACAACTAATACAAAAAATGACAACATGAAATATTTCTCAAAAGTTTGCTGATACCTCTTCATAAACAGTTGAGATATTACTCAATGATTGTTGCGAATGCAAGATAGGCGCCTTCGCAGTGGTTGTTTAGAATAATACTTTAATAAATAAGTCTCTGCAAACGAACGAGAATTGCTGCTTAGATTAATATTCAATAATTTTCTAAACAATTACATGCGATTTTTTATGAACTTCGTTAATACTTAAATGTATGAAGAACTTGACATAAATTCCATTAAACATATTAACTTATTTTTAAGAAAAAATACTTTTTATACCCTCCACCTCCAGGATGGGGGTATATTCACTTTGTCATTCCGTTTGTAACACCTTGAAATATTCATCGGAGACCCCATAAAGTATATATATTCTGGGTCGTGGTAAAATTCTAAGACGATATAGCCATGTCCGTCTGTCCGTCTGTCCGTCTGTCTGTCTGTCTGTCTGTCTGTCTGTCTGTCTGTCTGTCTGTCTGTCTGTTGAAATCACGATAGCGACCGAACGAAATTAGCTAGGAGGTTCAAATTTTTCCTAATTGTATCTTATGGTTGTAGATCGGTTGGGATTGAAAGTGGACGAAATCGGCCCAGAGGGAAAAATTTTTCCCTCACAAGGACTGAAAATACCCCTAATATTTAGAGTATTTCAGCATGTTTTTTGAACATATTAGCTTGTATTTACTTGATATTTGCAATGCGCATTCCCTTTATAGCATAGAAGGGCACCATAGAGTGATTTTTATTTTTGGGGGGCGAAATGGGACAAAAAGGGATAAAAATGGTACCTATCAAACGACAACAGATAGAAACACGAAATTTGGCGTGAACATTCCTCTAATAGAGTAGATAAATAATATAAAAGTATTTTTTCTAAATTCGTACTTTTAAGGGGTTAAATGGGGCTAAAGGGATAAAAATAGTACCAACCTACCGGCTGCACCTAGAATAGTGAAATTCGATATATACATTCCTCTGATTGCGTAGACACGTAAAATAAAAGAACTTTCCAAAATTCGTACTTTTTGGGGTTCAAATGGAAAAAGGGGATAAAAATTTTACCTACCAAATGACAGCAGCTAGAATCATGAAATTCGGAGTATACATTCCTCTGACTGTGTAGACACGAAAAATAAAACGTTTTTTCCATATTCGTACTTTCAAGGGATACAATGGGTACAGGGGATAAAAATAGTACCAACTAAACGAATACAGCTACAATTATGAAATTCAGTGTGTACAACCCTCTAATTGTGTAGATACGTAAAATAAAGAGATTTTAGATAGTCGTACTCTTGAGGGGGCAAAATTGGAAAAAGGGGATTAAAATGGTACCAATAAAATGACCGCTGATAGAATCATGGAATTCGGTGTATACATTCCTCTGACTGCATAGCCACGTAAAATATTTTTTTTTCAAGTTCGTACTTTATGTTGTTGCCTTTACGACAAAAAATGGTAGAATCATGAAGTTGTCTTATACTGCGTACGTGAGAGATAAGGTATTTTCAAAATTTATACTTTTGAAATTAAAATAGGATGGAAATACAACCAACCAAACGACTGTAGCTGAAAATACGCTCTCTATCCCCCAATATTTAGGGTATTTATGATTGCTCCCTTATATTTACTTTATGAATTGAAGTATTATATCCATTATATATATACATAGTATATAAATATTGGTAGCCTTGACTGATTAATTAAATTTCTGATTTTCATACATTTGGAATTTTTTGCGGACATTCCTCTTGTAGCTTGGTAGCAACACAAAAAAAGTTTTAGCTGGCGAAATGTGACATAAATGGATAAAATATGGTACCAATGATACGACAACAGCTAGAATCATGGAATTCGGTGTGTACATCCCTCTAATTGCATAGACACGTAAAATTAAGGGAGTTTTTCGAAATTTGTACATTTAAGGGGTATAATTAAAAAGAGGCATACAAATGGGACCTACCAAACCGCTGAAGTTGAAATCATGAAATTCGGTGTATACATTCTGACTATGAAGACTCGAAAACGGGGTTTTTCGAAATTTGTACATTTGGGCGGAGAATGGGGTGAATGGGGATATCTTTAAAATTTATACTTTTCTTATCACTTTGTCTGTATCTGAAAATGCTTCTTTCTAATGGTGACTGACAATCGCCTAATATTTAGTCATGTTCACTTTCACAATTTCAGCATTTTATTTATATATAGTAGTTGATTTTAAACAGTGCGCATAAGTATACATTATAGTTTGAAATAGTAAACAAATATATTAATGTGCATACAAATATCACAATTTTCGTAATATGGTACTGTGCTTCTATGTAAAGTCGACATCCTTTAATCTGCTGGTAGTACTGTGGAATGCACTCCGTGGTGGAGGGTATATAAGGTTCGGCCCGGCCGAACTTAACGCCTTCTTACTTGTTTTAGTTAAAATTTCCTAAATGGATTTTTTTCATACAAAAAATTTCTTAATATTTTTCTATCTTAAAACCTTGGAAGTTTTATTCCACACAACTATAAATTTTCTCAACTGTAATTTTTTATTAGTTTCAATGAAATGTTTTTAAGTAAAATTTCTACCCTATTTCTAGTAAATGAACTATTTGCTATGAATATTCATTCAACTGAACTATTTGAATGAATATTCATACTGAATACTTAGTTAATTTTCCTACTTTTAAGGAAAGTTTTACTAAACTGGAGTAAAATTGTTGAACTAAATTGGAGTATGGATTTTACTCAAATTTAGTAATGCTATTTTTCTGATTGTGGCTTTAGTAATCAAAGCGTGATATATACGCAGGGAGTGGTGTAGTGTATTATATAGTCAGCCCGCCGGACTTTAGTCGTTCCTTACTTGTTTTCTTTACATTAGGTCATATATGTTCGAAAATTTTTTGTAAAATGTACACTTGGTGCTTGCCTGAATTAACCTCCGTTTTTGGGTTCCAGTATCCCACTGCGCCTAGCTGTTGGCCCTTATGTGGCTCATTCAGGAAGGCCAAGTTTCAAGCCGTATCTTGTTGTGGTTCGCATAATGTTGTCTGGCAAAGCGTTCGACATTTCTGGTTCGTTCGCAAAAACCAGTGACTTCACGTAACACGAGATAAAATAATATATCTGCTTTAAACCGCTCGATCACATGACTGATCAACTTCAATGAAGTTTTGCATTTATGGATAAGAATAAAAGAAAGTACATTGTACGGTTTTTTAACATTTTATTGTCAAAATTCCATTTTATAAGCCAATCGCTATTTTGTCACATAATTTTGATTAACCCTAGATTACGGGACGCACTATATGTGGAACACGAACACGCCTGCCGCTTATATAACAAAATAGTTTAGTTTACATTAATTTTTGGAATGGGAAATGTTCAAAGGTCTTCCGATTTCAATGAAAATATGGTATTGCAATACCTTATCTTAGACGGATTTTTTAATTTAAAAACTAAGGCAACCCTGTAACATTGAAATTTTGATGTTTGAAATGTATTGCAGGAGAATTAAAAGAAAAATTAAAGAAAAATGTTGATAAAAATTTTCTGTTGCAAACGTCCACTTTTGCACTGCACATGCTAACAATGATAAATATGACCCAGAAAACTCGAATCGTCGTTAAAAATTGTCTACCTGTCATAGTTTCGCCAGATGAGACTGTTCGACTAGTCGAACAATGGCCGATTGTATATACATACACATGTGCTACAGAGTATTCTTACAAAATATCACTGTACCAAATACAAATATTAAATAAAAGTACATCATTATCTCTCATTGTTGTTACTTATGTTGTTATTATTAATTTATTTTAATTATTAATTTATTTAAAATTTTGTTTATGCGTGACAAAACATACGTCCAAGTGCAAATGAACTTGACACTTAGAACACATTCTTTGAATGGGGTTTTACATCGCCTGACTTGTTTTCAGGATGACTAATAACTTTGTGATGACCGGATAAACGAGGAAGCGGACGAACCAGAAACCATTTATCTGTAGTGGTACAATCATAATCAGATTCAGAAACCATATCAACATAAGCTGGTTCATCTGTTTCATATGGTGTTAGTAACAAATTCGATGCAAAGTCCACCCGAAATGTCAACTGCGAAATTTTAGGTCCACCGAGCTTCTTATTTACAAGGCATTTCAGCTTCCAAGCATTTACTATTGATGATGATAACGCGAGAGAAATAGAACGTGAATACATTGCATATTGACTAAGCTGAGTTTACTCTATCGGCCACTGTTCGATTACTCGAACAGTCAAATGTTGACGAAGATACAATAAATATTTATGTTAGATTCATTTATTTATTATATTGGACAATAACTATTTATAATATGTCTAAATATGTACTTACAAAATGTGTCTATTTTAAAGGTATTTTTGGACCCCCCTAAAGTCTAAGTAGACGATGGAGGAACACTGCAACAATTACTTCTTAAAAGCCATTATTTACATATAAATATGTTCATCTTCACTGAAAATCATCGCGTTGAAAGTAGGCAAAAGGTGCTGTTCGACTAATCGAACACCGGCCGAAAATGGGTCAATCGGGTGCATGTTTTTGCTGTAACAAATAATGAGAATCCTTCAATCAATAATATTTAGTGGTGTATTTTTTCAATAATTGCAATAATGTCAATTTTTTTAAGAAAAACCATTTTATTTTATAGCACAAACAAAAAAAGTAAATGCATTTCTATGTAATACTGTTATTGTAAAGTATTTTTATAAATTATACTATAAATTAATTATTTATATACTTATAAATTAAGTATTTTTTAATTCATTATACAAAATATTATGGAAACAAAACAAAAAGATATTATATAACTACTAATAAAATTGATAAAAAAATCTGTAATATACTTATTTATTTGTTCTTAAAAACAGAATTACATTTGCGAACTCCTCTTTCATTGAGGCACGAACATCAATTTCTAAAAGTTTTAGGGCGGAAAATAATATCTCTACGCTCACTTGAGCTGGTCGCATTGCAGCTGCTACTAATGTCACATGACTAATAATTTCCGGGCAATATCCAACTACTTGGTAGAAATCCTTTTTGTCTTTTCTATCAAAATTGTTTTCTCGATAAAAGTTTTGTTTTTGTATTTCAACGGGATCATTTCCCAACCTTTTAGCCTGCTCCAAACTATCAAAGTTGATTCGTGAGATGTATCGCACAATTGAGAACCATCTGGACTAAAAGTTTTTTTGTATTCATTCTGCCAGTTGATATAATCTTTGCCGTGCCACTAAAACTTGATCATGGTTTAATAAAATTCTATTTAAAGGGTCGACACATATTCCCGTCAATAGAATAGAATTCTTCCTTATTTCCGTTTCTCTTCTAGCCATTGAAGAAAAATATCGTTGGCAAATCCATTTTCAAATTTCTCCAATTTAAATATTAGTTTCTCCCATTCCCTGTAGAAACCACCTGTACCCCTGTAACTTTTGTGAGAACTTCTCGCATCGAGAAAGTTTGAAACAAAAAATTCAACTGTTTCTCGATATGTGAGTAAAAACTATATCTGTAAATCAATGTGAAAAACGACAATGTATTATTAGAACTTTCCAGTCACATGTCATAAAAAAGTAAACAAAGAAAAGAAGAAACTTCAAGTAAACAATCAACAAATAATAAGTAGACAATATACGTATATATTCCTTTTACAAAATAATAAATAAATAACAACGTTTATAGATTTTCTGTGTTGGTTTTTCTATTTTTTGGTTTACAAATGTGTGAAATACTCTTTCTCGCAATGTTTTCAAATGTGAGTATATTTGACAGTTCGAAGTTGAAACTTCTCGACTGAATATTTTACAGAAACAGTTTTTCTCACATTTTTGCAGTAATGTGAGAAAAAACATATGGTGACAGAAATTTCTCACAAATCAAAGTTACAGACACAGTTGCATGCGAGAAACAATTTTTTGTGTCAAATTACAACGGTTCTGTTTCATTTCATCATGCGAGAAATATCTCGATGGGAGTGTTACAGAACATGGGTACTGGTGTCAAAGTCTCGCTTTGAAATTTTTGGGTTACAATATAAGGACCCTGTAAATCCTTTTCGAGAACAATGGCTTGATCCCAATATTTATCTGCTAATGAGAGGTCATTATTGTCCAAGTAGTTTACGTAACTGTTTATTTCAGTTAGACGTTTGATCATTAAATACGTACTTCCCCAACGAGTCGCTTGATCTGTAATAGTACCTTTGCCGGCACATCTCTTTAAAATTGCATTAATAAATGAATACCACATTAACTTTACTTTTATTTTAATTTCATTTATAAAACATTTTAATTATAAAACATTCTAATTGTGTTCACAGAGCATGTCTCAGTCTAATGTTTTATTATTTATAATAACGAAAATGTCCCCGATACAAATGTCCCTCCAAATTGGCGTTCTAGAAGTCACAAATTTATAATAGTTTTAATCAATTTGACACAGTGCGTTAGAATTTATCAATGGTTAACTCTTGTGAATGAAGGCCCACCTTTTGATAAATGATCCAAATAAACGCATTCCATTTAACTGACATTTTAAAACATGTAGTGTTAATGGTATCATATAATAGGCCCACCGACTTTTCCTTACCTGCTTTAAATTCTGTATGATTTCAAACATTTTCACTCTTTGCGACGAAAAAATTCTTTAATAGGAAACGCAAGGAACAAATACTGATTGAAACGTCCAACAGCAGCAGTAAAAAGATAAATTTCTAATCAACATAAAATGATGTACATAAGGTACATACCCCCTACACAACCAAATGTTGTCATACAAACATATACATACCTGTAAACAAAGTCATTCTGGCCGTTGGCCACAAAAGGATATACACTCCAAGAGTTTTTTATCAGCAACCAGCCACCAATCATTAACACTCGTGCATAACTAACCCTCAACTCGGCCACAACAATCCAACAACAGAAAAAAGTGGAAACACCTGATATTCTTAATTACTCTGGTTGGAGCAACTGCATGGAGTCTGCCCTAGTCCAGAGGACATTACGCAATGAACATAAACATTAAACAATCGAAGCTATACCCAAGTACGGTTAGGTGAGCCACAACATCCCACGCTTGAATTCATCCAAATACAGACTTACAGGAAACAAGGGCACACAGTATCATTTCCGCCATTGTTGCCGGGATTGCAGATTGACGAAAATTCATTGGAGGGTGAGATTAGAAGGGTTGTACAGATAATTAATTCCAGTGTGCTGTGGCGGATAAAGGAAAGGTATTATGAGTTGAGTTAATTAGAGATTAATCTTCAATTTACGAAGAATTTCTCATTATTATTTTATTACATTCTAACAAGAACACAAAAGAATGGCGAAAGTACTGAGGAGAGTCTTGCAAATGTTTAATATACTGACATGAATAATGTCATAATTTAATAAAACTTAAAACCAAAAATATGGCATGTTTTATAAGGATATAGAAATGAACAAGTCAAAAGACGCTCGCTAGAGTGAAAACACGCATTATTTGTATGTATAAAAGTGGGTTATTATATGAAATATTCAAATTTTAATTAATATTACTCTGAATCTGAAAAACAAAATTTCACTCTAAATCCATATTTTTGGCATAAATAGGAATGAATGTATTTACAAAATTGAATAATTGCACACCTGTTAGACAACAACAGTGTACGGTTCACTTTAATAACACAGTGCAACAGTGGCTCTGCAATTCAAGCACCACTATGACGGTTCGTTAGTGTATCCAAAATGATGAAGATTGCCTAAAGGCAATTGCGCCCTGGCGCGCTCCCCCCACCCACTTTTGTTATCTTATGGTCTTTTGTTTGTCATAACTCGAGAACGGCTGCCCCGATTTAGGTGAAATAAATGTTGAAAAATTAAGAATTTAATCTATTCCTATGCTCTTTCTCGATATTTTAAACAGTTTCGCAGATATAAATAAATGTATAAAAAAAAATCCCTAAAAAATTTAAATTTTTTGTTTTTAAAAATCATAAAAAATTCAAAACGGAAAAATATGTCAAGGCTTATTACCATATAGAAAAGGAATGCCCGCAAACTCTTGTTTTATTTCGAAATGTATTTACACATAAATATGGAAAAGTAGTGACTATAATTAAAATAAAATGTTCTAGCTATTTTACCTATATTAATTATGTTTTAATGAGTTGAGCAATTATTTGATGATTAACTCTTCAGGCGTTTACTCGATTAATTGGAAATTCTTATCTTTCGAATAAACAATTAATCGAATATCTTAGAAATCGGAACAATTGGATACCCTAGTTATGATACTCTTTCCAGAGACAGAAAAATAATGTAGTGTGTGTAGGTAACGTATACTTACTGGTTATTGAGGGTAATATCACTCATACGCAATGTAGTCAGACTGAACATTTACAGAAACAGTCCCGCAATTTTTTATACCCTACACCACTTCGTGGTCTATGGTATTATAAGTTAGTTTCGCGCCACATGTTTGTAACACCAAGAAATAATCGAGCTAGACCCACCTTTAAGTATACCGATCGGCTTAGAATCACCAGCTGAGTCGATTTAACGATGTCTGTCTGTCCGTCCGTCCGTCCGTCTGCTGACCATCTAAGCTTGTTCGCACTCTACAGGTCGCAATTGTTGTCCGATTGTCATGAAACTTGGCGGAAGTTATTTTTTCTGGCCAAGGACGGTATTGAACTTGGAGAAAATCGGTTCAGATTTAGATATAGCCCCCATACAAATGTCGCTTCCGATTTGACATTTTCCGCTCTAAAAATCACTTCTTGTACCCGATTTTCTTTAAATTTGGCACAACATCTTATAATCCAACTAGAAACACCTATGCAAAAATTGGGTAAGAGCGGTTCAGATTTAGATATAGCCCCATACAAATGTCGCTCCCGATTTGGCATTTTCCGCTCTAGAAACGACATATTGTACCCGATTTTCTTTAAATTTGGCAGAACATCTTATAATCGAACTAGAAACACGTATGCAAAAATTGGGTAAGATCGGTTGAGATTTAGATATAGCCCCCATACAAATATCGCTCCCGATTTGACATTTTCCGCTCTAGAAACGACATATTGTACCCGATTTTCTTTAAATTTGGCAGAACATCTTATAATCCAACTAGAAACACGTATGAAAAAATTGGGTAAGATCGGTTCAGATTTAGATGTAGTCCCCATACATATGTCGCTCCCGATTTGACATTTTCCGCTCTAGAAACTACATATTGTACCCGATTTTCTTTAAATTTGGCAGAACATCTTATAATCCATCTAGAAACACGTATGCAAAAATTGGGTAAGATCGGTTCAGATTTAGATATAGTCCCCATACAAATGTCGCTCCCGATTTGACATTTTCCGCTCTAGAAACGACATATTGTACCCCATTTTCTTTAAATTTGGCAGAACATCTTATAATCCAACTAGAAACACGTATGCAGAAATTGGGTAAGATCGGTTCAGATTTAGATATAGCCGCCATACAAATGTCGCTACCGATTTGACTTTTTCCGCTCTAAAATTCACATATTGTACCCGTTTTCTTTAAAATTGGCACAACATCTTATAATCCAACTAAAAAACCTATGGTGAAAGTGGGTAAGATCGGTTCAGATTTAGATATAGCCCTCATATATTTCAACTAAGAAGATATATTATGAAAGTCAAATATATGGGTCCATATTTTGGTATAACCCCCGTACAAATTGGGCCCCAATTCCACTCTATTACATCTCTAGTACCCACATCGTGCATTAGATCTCGATATAATTTTGCATATCAAGTCATATTTCAACTAAGAATACCTACTTTGAAAGGTATCTATATGGAACCTCTTTTTAATGTAGAGCACTTACAAATGGCCCCATTGTAATTTTTACCCCTCAAGAACGCAAATTTTACATCGGATTTTTTTTTTTCAAACTTTGGAATAACCCATTCTATTCTAATACAGCTCTACAAACTACGTCTTACAGCGGATCATTATATATTTCAATTATGAATACCTACAGTGAATGAGAAATATATAGGCCCATGTTTTGAGCCGGTGTTGTTACAGGCCTCCTTTCAAATGTCGGTCCGATTTATCCTATTACTACTGTATAATTTGTATTTGTCTGCCGGAAAATTGGATCAATTATTTACCATATTCGTTTAATATGACTAAAGATGAATTTATAGTACACTGTATAATTTATATGAACTACATAAAATAATAAAAGCGATGTATATATGCATGGAGTGGTGTAGGGTATTATATAGTCGGCCCCGCCCGACTTTAGCCTTTCCTTACTTGTTTTTTCATAAATTTATTTATATCTGCGAAACTGTTTAAAATATCGAGAAAGAACATAGGAATAGATTAAATGAATTATAATTCTTAATTTTTCAACATTTATTTCACCTAAATCGGGACAGCCGTTCTCGAGTTGTGACAAACAAAACACCATAAGATAACAAAAGTGAGTGGGGGGAGGTGGGCGTCCCGCGAAAACGGGTACCTCAGGAAAAAAATCCTTTAGGCAATCGTCATCATTTTGGATACACTAACGAACCGTCATAGTGGTGCTTGAATTGCAGAGATTAAACTGCAATTTGTCGCACTGTGTAATGAGTTGATCTCCATACGAATGGATTACAACAACTTATTCAAAATAGTCGTCTACAAATGTATCACACAAATATGCGGAACTCCATGACATACAAAATATATTTTGTGTTCAGTTTAAAAAAGTAGTTCTCAATCTTTAAACAATTTTTCTCTTAAATACTACACAATAGCATGTGGATCAAAATAGGATTAAGCGACTGGGGCCCCAACATCATTCATTCCATCGTCGCCTAAATATTCTCAGATCAGAACATTTAAGCTACAGAGTAGGCTCTATATTATTACTTGTTAACAATCTGAATAAAGAATTTAGGGCTGTTTTTCTATAACTAAGTTGCGATAACAACAGCACTCACCACAAAAATTTAGAAAATTAGTTTTCAAAATCTGAAGTTCTATGAAATTTAACTTACCAATAACTACTTATTTAAACCATTATAAGAAAGTAATTATTTCATACTTCAAAATAATTCAGGACTTAACGAGCTGACATTACTAGTAATGCTAAAAATAATGAGGTGTCATTACCAAGTTTTTGCTTGGTGTCTTTCGAAATTCGATCAAATTTTTGTGCATTAACCATAAAACTATGAACTGGGTTCTACAAACTGGACAAAATGGAATTTGGAAGTGTTGAAATTATGGCTTCTATTTTTTCGATTTTTTTTTTGTGAATTTTTTGTTGATTAATTGCTTTTAAATCGTGTGTTAATAAACTACTGAAAAATTAACATTCTGTAGATTTTGCACTGAAATTCTGGTTAATTTTGCAAAAAAAAATCGAAAAAAGTAGAAGCCATAATTTCAACACTTCCAAATTCCATTTTGTCCAGTTTGTAGAACAAACTCAGCAAAAACTTGGTAATGACACCTCATTATTATTGGCATTACCTAGTAATGCGAACCCATTACGCCCTGCATTATTTTGAAGTATGAAATAATAACCTCCTTATAATGGTTTAAAAAATACCTCTTAGTAACAAGTATACATTGAGTTGTGTGTAGCTTTGTCTTCCAGTCATTTCGATGCTGCCGCGACCGTCGCTCGAAGATTGAACGGATCTGATATATTCGATTGGTGAAGCAAATTTAGTTGATTCATGTCAATCGAAGCGTGCACATGTTACGTGGAATATGGATTGTTTCTTTGCAGAATCATAAAGTTAACTTGTTGAACTATATTAGAATTTAAAAAAAATGTTTTATTTTATTGTTAAACAAGTAAGGAAAGGCTAAAGTCGGGCGGGGCCGACTATATGATACCACTGTCTATCCGAATACAATTCAACTCGGTAAAAAAGTTGGTGTTTCCAGGTGAAATATGAGCTATTTTGAAAGATTTGAAGAAGATCTATTAAAATATGTGGTTTATAGAGTGGAAAAGGGAAATCGGGAATGAAATTTGTGTGGGACCTATATATAAATCTGAACCGATCTGGCCCATTTGCGTCATGTCTGTTTATAGAACATATATAAGATATTTTACAATATTTGGAGAAGATCTGTTAAAATATGTGGTTTCTAGAGCGGAAAAGGAAAGGGAGCGAAATGTGTATGGGAGCTATATATAAATCTGAACCGATCTGACAACAACCATGGTGAATATAGACCATGGTTGTTTCTAGTGGAAATATAAGATGTTTTGCCAAATCTGAACACAATATGTTGTTTCTAGAGCGGAAAAAGTCAAATCGGGAGCGAAATTTGTATGGGGCTATATCTAAATCGGAACCGATTTAATCCATTTTCAACACAGATGTTTCTAGTAGATTTATAAGGTAATGTAAGGTAATTTGAAGCAACTCAAGTGGAATATGTGGTCTCTAGAGCAGAAAAATTCAAATCGGGAGCGAAATTTGTATGGGAGCTATATAAAAATCTGAACCGATCTAACACATTTTCCCACAGGTGTTTCTAGTTGAAATATAAGATGTTTTGCCAATTTTAAAGAAAATCTGTTGAAATATGTGGTATCTAGAGTGAAAAGAGTCAAATAGGGAGTTATATTCGTATTGGGGCTATATCTAAATCTGAACCGATTTTCTTCAAATTAAATAGCATTCGTCGTTGTACCGAAAAGCTTCGTTGTGCAAAGTTTCATATGGTTCTGTCTACAATTGCGACCTCTATCGTGATTACAAGAATAGATGGACAGACGGACGGACATTGTTAAATCGGCTAAAAAGTGATTCTAAGTCGATCGGTATAATTAACTATGGGTCAATCGCGTTTCCTTTTGGGTGTTACAAACAAATGCACAAAGACATAATACTCGCCTGGAGTGTATAAACATTAAATATGTAGTTTATAGGGGCTATATCGAAACATTGGCCGATGTGATCCATTCTCATAATAAATGAAGTAAATTGGTAGGCAGAAAATCTGACTAAAATCGGTTACAATATTTGTCTGCTATAGCGATCGGAAGTTTAATCGGGAGGGACATTTGCATCAATGTGGTGAGCAATAATAGTGTATAAATAGTATTATAATACAACAACAATAAGAATAATGGAAAATACATTTCCCATTCTTCTTATTATTCTGTTCCTTTTGTTACGACAACTTTACTTTTTACAACTGTACTGTCGTTGTTCATCATACAAATTTTGAAATATAATGAAGTTGCAACAACTGGAAGTTGCAAGAAATGTTTTGCTGTGTGTGTGTTCAAACAACCAACCACAACACACAACAATGTCAACCAAAATACTTACCAACAAATACTTATATATTAACTTTTTGTAAGCGTGTGTGGAAGTACTTATTTTTCAACTTTTTGTAAGCGTGTGTGAAAGTACTTTTTTATTTACAAGTAAGGAAAGGCCAAAGTCGGGCGGGGCCGACAATATGATACACTCCACTTTCTGGCCGAATACAATTCAATACGGTATAAAAGTGAAAATTGGAAGAATTTTTGTGTGTTTCCTAATCATATGCTACTATGACCTGACCCAATTTGTCAAATCGAGAAAAATATGAATATGAATGAAGTGACCCACTTACACTATAGGTTCTTCCAGTTCAAATATAAGGTGTTATGCTCAATTTGAAGAAATTCGGTGAAAATACGTGGTTTCTGAGGCGGAAAAAATCAAGCCGGGAGCGAAATTTGTATGGGAGCTATATATAAATCTGAACCGATCTGACTCATTTTCACCTTTGGCATTTCTAGTGGAAAAATAAGATATTTGCCAAATTTGAAGAAAATCTGTTCAAATATGTGGTATCTAGAGTCAAAAGAGTCATATCGGGAGTGAAATTCGTATGGGGGCTATATCTAAATCTGAGCAGATTTTCTTCAAATTTAATAGCGTTCGTCCTTGTCCCGAAAAATTTCGTTGTACAAAGTTTAGTTTGGTTCTAGCCACAATTGCGACCTGAACTTTGATTACAAGAATAGATGGACAGACGGACGGACGGACGGACATTGTAAATTGGTTCAAAAAGTGATTCTAAGTCGATCGGTATAAATTACAATGGGTCTATCTAGCTTCCTTTTGGGTGTTACAAACAAATGCACAAAGACGTAATACTCTCGTGGAGTGTATAAAAATAATTAGAAACGGATTCAAAAATAATTAGTGAAGACGTTTGGTTTAGCATTATGTCCATCATTACTTGGTAACCACAGACGGAGCCAAATCCATCGCACCATCACAAGTCTGATCTCAGGCTTGCCTTAACAGTAATGTCGGTGCTTACTCATTGGCAGCGGTATACTGCTCATTGAATGTATGTATGTACGTCAGTAAGTAAACTTGACTTATATATTGTAAGAAGTATTAAAGTAGAGAATAGAAAGGATTTACTGTGATGCTGTAAACAACTCCGCGAACATATGTGTGGGCTTTCCATAATCAATATGAATATTGCTCACCACGTTGATGCAAATGTCCCTCCCGATTAAACTTCCGATCGCTATAACAGACAAATATTATAACCGATTTTAGTCAGATTTTCTGCCTACCAATTTATTTCATTTATTATGAGAATGGATCACACCTGTCAATGTTTCTATATAGCCCCTATAAACTACATATTTAATGTTTATACATTCCACGAGTATTATGTCTTTGTGCATTTGTTTGTAACACCCAAAAGGAAACGAGTTAGACCCATCGTTTATTATACAGATCGACTCAGAATAACTTTCTGGGTCGATTTGGCAATGTCCGTCTGTCCATCTATTGTTGTAATCAAATTACAGGTCGCAATTTGTGGATCAAGGACGAACGCTAACTAATTTGAGGCAAATCGGTTCAGATTTAGATATAGCTCCCATACAAATGTAGCACCCGATTTGACATTTTCTGCTATAGAAACCACATATTGTACCCGATTTTCTTCAAATTTGGCTTAACACCTTATAATCAAACTTGTATTGTTTATATTTTTTAGTTAGACTTTTGCAAGTTGCGAGATTAATAATTTTAGAATAATGGTAGAAAACTGACAAAGATGGTTGATGCTGTCGTTGCGTTTCTATTGATACAAGAAGAAAGTTCTGAAAAGATAAAACGAACAAGTAAGGAAAGGCTAAAGTCGGGCAGGGCCGACTCTATGATACACTCCACTTTCTATCCGAATACAATTCAATTCGGTGATAAAGTGAAAACAGGAAGGTTTTTTGTATCCTGTAAATGTATGTGTTTGACAAAAAATGTTACATCGGAAAGGACATTTGTATGAGGATATAATGAAACCTGGAACGAAATATGTGAAATATAAAATGTATAGTTTGGCCAAAATCGGTTAAAGTTTTGGGAGCAACATTTGTAGTTGGGCTATATTTAATCTGAACCGCTCTTACCCACTTTCAAAGTTTCATTTGGTTCTGTTTACAATTGCGACCTGTATCGTGATTACAAGAATAGATGGACAGACAGACGGACATTGCTAAATCGATTCAAAAAGTGATTCTAAGTCGATCGGTATAATTAACAATGGGTCTATCTCGTTTCCTTTTGCGTGTTACAAACAAATGCACAAAGACATAATACTCCCGTGGAGTGTATAAAAATACTGATGGATCACAGGAATCCATAGGATTTTCCAGAGTCGATGTAAGTATAAACAGCGAGTTCGGCCGGAAAGTTGTTGCATTGTGTTAATACAAATAAATGATTTGCAAATTCATTGGGCAATAGCGTTTAAAGAAAGATGTCTTTTATGTGTTGTTGGACATTGTTTATGTGCACTTGCCCCCGTTCAGTATTTCCGGCGAGATTCAATTGACTGCGACGTTGCGATTTTTGGCGGAAGACGAACTATGGACTCCTCTGTTTGCGTCAGTTGGTACTGAGTAAATGGTCCGCCGCCGGTAGCATGGGCTTCAACCTTATTGTGGCCAAGTTTTCTTTCATTTCACTTTTCCATTCCGTCCATATCTGTGTATACAAATATAACGTATAAATATAAAGTATTTTTAAACATCTTGAAGATACATACAAATCAGGATGTTTAAAAATGGCGGACCAGCGCCGTTTAGAGCATCAGCCAGTTGCCGCCAAAGAGAATCCACCACAACCTTATCACGCTTGATGTAGCCTTTCGTTAGATCTGTATTATTTTCCATGAATTCTGCGTTGTATTCCTGTGTTTTCCCCTAATTCGTTTAAGAAAAGTATTACATTTTTATACACTCCACCTCCAGTATGGGGGTATATTCACTTTTTCATTCCGTTTGTAACACCTTAAAATATTCATCGGAGACCCCATAAAGTATATATATTCTGGGTCGTGGTAAAATTATAAGACGATATAGCCATGTCCGTCTGTCTGTCTGTTGAAAGCACGATAGCGGCCGAACGAAATGAGCTAGGGGGTTAAAATTTTTCCTAAATGTGTCTTATGGTTGTAGATCGGTTGGGATTGAAAGTGGGCGAAATCGGTCTAGAGGGAAAAAATTTTCCCTCACAAGGACTGAAAATACCCCTAATATTTAGAGTATTTCAGCATGTTTTTTGAACATATTGGCTTGTATTTACTTGATATTTGCAATTCTCATTCCCTTTATAGCATAAAAGGGCACCATAGAGTGATTTTTATTTGTAGGGGGCGAAATGGGACGAAAAGGGATACAAACGACAACAGATAGAAACACGAAATTTGGCGTGTACATTAGAGCGTACCAGGTTACAAGTAAAAAAAAAAAAGTTCGCCGTACACCTTCGAATATGAAGTATTATTGAAAGGTAGTTTCAAAAAAATTTTTTTTATTTTTTTATGCCGAACGTAGGGGTCGCGCTTTTACATTTTTCTATATAACTTCTGCATTTATAAACGGATTTTAAAGTGTGATACATCGATGTTTTTGTCCGATTTTTTTGTCTTTGAAGTCATTGAGCTCAAACATGATTCATGATTTTATGCGAGCTTTAATTTTCGATTATTAGAGTGGTACATTAGGGTAGTAGCAACTGAGAAATGATGGGTAAGTACCAGAAGGGGGTGCTTGAGCTCAATGACTTCAAAGACAAAAAAATCGGCCTCGTCGAGACAAAAACATCGATGTATCACACTTTAAAATCCGTTTATAAATACAAGTTATATAGAAAAATGTAAAAGCGCGACCCCTACGTTCGGCATAAAAAAATAAAAATTTTTTTTTTGAAACTACCTTTCAATAATACTTCATATTCGAAGGTGTACGGCGAACTTTTTTTTTGAGGTACGCCCTAGTGTACATACCTCTAATAGAGTAGATACATAATATACAAGTATTATTTTCTAAATTTGTACTTTCAAGGGGTTAAATGGGGATAGAGGGATAAAAATAGTACCAACCAAACGGCTGCACCTAGAATAATGAAATTCGTTGAATATATTCCTCTGCTTGCGTAGACACATAAAATAAAGGAAATTTTCGAAATTCGTACTTTTATGGTGTAAAATGGCAAAAGGGGATACAAATTGTACCAAACAAATGGATGCAGCTAGAACCATGAAATTCGCGGTATACATTTCTCTGACTGAGTAAAAAAAAACGTTTTTCCAAATTCGTACTTACAAGGGATTCAATGGGAGCAGAGGGATAAAAATGGTACCACCTAAAAGGCTACAGCTAGAATGATGAAATTTTCGAAAGTCGTACTTTTAAGGAGTAAAATGCGATAAAGGTGATAAAAATGGTACCAACAAAATGGCCGCAGATAGTATCATGGAATTGGGTATATACATTCCTCTGAGTGCATAGCCACGTAAAATATTTTTTTTTTAAATTTGTACTTTATGTTGTTGCTTTTACGACAAAAATGGTAGAATCATGAAGTTGTCTCATACTGCGTACGTGAGAGATAAGGTATTTTCAAAATATATACTTTTGAAATTAAAATAGGTTGGAAATACAACCAACCAAACCACTGTAGCTGAAAGTACACTCTCTGTCTCCCAATATTTAGGGTATTTATGATTGCTGCCTTATATTTACTTTATGAATTAAAGTATTATTTCCATTCTATATATACATAGCATAAAAATATTGGTAGCCTTGGTTTATTAATTAAATTTCAGATTTTCAAACATTTGAAATTTGTTGTGGACATTCCTCTTGTAGCTTGGAAGCACCACAAAGAAAATAAATGTTTTAGCGGGCGAAATGGGATAAAATATGGTACCAATGATACGACAACAGCTAGAATCATGAACTTCGGTGTGTACATCCCTCTAATTGCATAAACACGTAAAATAGAGGGATTTTTCGAAATTCGTACCTAACGCCAAAAAACAAAACAAAACTGCAAATCTGTCACCTATTAGGGGCTCGGTTTAGTTCTGACAAAAAATTGATAAATCTGATTCTGTGACACCAAATTCTGACAACATTTCTGATTCGAAAATCATATCGATTTCTGTGACACCAAAATTGATTTTTTCTTAGTTTCAATTCTGATTCTGCAACAACCCTAACCTATGGTTAAAGTGGGTAAGATCGGTTCAATAGCCTAAATACAAATGTTGCTCTCAAATGTTTAACCGATTTTGGCCAAACTATACATATAACATTTCACCTATTTCGTTCCAGGTTTCAATATACAAATATAAATGTCCTTTCAGATCTAACATTTTTTGTCAAATACATACATTTACAAGGTACAAAATTCCTTCTTATTTTCACTTTTTTACCGAATTGAATTGTATTCGGATAGAAAGCGGAGTGTATTATATAGTTGGCCCCGCCCGACTTTAGCCCTTCCATACTTGTTTTGTTCAAACGTTGTGTTATATTTTCGCTGAAATTTTTTACAGGTTTGGCAATAAAATATTTTAATGGGATTGAGAATGGGGGTATCATATAGACTGCTAACTCTAACTAAAACTCATAAATACATTTCCAAATAAGTACTTTATCTGATTTACATTTTTCTCCACAGAAACCACTGTGTCATATTGAAAGCTCGCCTTCGTTGGATAATAGCAAACGGCGTATGACCTCTTTTAGGTAAATACCGAAAGATCGTTCCTTAAAATAGTATAGTAACATTATATAAAACGCTTTATTTATCTACTGTTACCATTGTTCTTATAAGAGGAGGAACTTGTTCACTTTTATTGCCAACCTGTTTTAATATTCAAGCGTACATACATATATTGTCGTAACTATGACATTCAAAATATAGCACAAACTTATGCGAGGACGTGGCAGGTTCTTTCGAGGACATTTTCGCAAAATATTCATATTAATATCAAAATGAAGTTATGCACACAATATAAATTCACTACATTTTCCAAAGGAAAAAAGTTCGTATAAATATTTATTAAAAACCGTTGAGAACCAAGAAAATGCTTTACAAACTGCGAAACAAATTTAATGGAAAACTTTCGAAAATTAAATAAAATGATTACACAATACTAGTGATAGTCTTTTGTCGATGTACGTTGGAGGCATGTGTCAACATTAATGTCCTAAAAAGTACAAGTGTATGGCGATAATTGAAATAAAACTGTTGTACGGCATGTAGCCGTAGACCTAAGTTAGATCCAGTGGACCATCCCTGCCGTATTGAAGTAGTACTACTATTTTGTATAAACATTAATATATGGAAAGTATCAACAAAAATGCAGTATTGTTCCAGTATTATACTAGTACTTCTCTTACAATTAATCTATACAACCTAATATATTTTATGCAGAGCTATAAATTTTTATATGGAAATATTGCCTCGCAAGAATATATCAACTTTTATGCATCTATTTTTATACTTTACACCACTTCGTGGAATAGGGTATTATAAGTTATAAATGTTTGTAACACCTAGAAATAATCGATCGGCTTAGAATCACCAGCTGAATCTATTTATCCATCTAAAGCTTGTTCGAACTCTATAGTTCGCAATTGTGGTACGATTGCCATAAAATTAGAGGTAATTTTTTTCGCCCAACGACGATCGGTATTGAATTTGGAGGAAATCAGTTCAGATATAGAGTCCATACAAATATACCTCCAATTTACCTTATTACTGCTCTAGAATTCACATTTTACGTTGGATCTTGATAAAATTTTCACAATCATGTTATATTCGAACTAGGAACAGTTGACGTGAAAGTGGACTACATGTTTTGATATAACCTAACCATACAAATGTACCTCCAATTTACACTATTATCGGATCTTGATCAAATTGGATTGGATCTTGATAATATTTTGTAGATCATGTTATATTTCAACTAAGAATATCTACTTTGAAAGTGATCTATGTGCGTCCACTTTTTAATGTAGCGCCCTAACAAATGGGCCCCAATTGGGGTATCCAACTATTCGGACTTTTATGATATTCTATTAATCGTTTATTTTAAAACAAAGAATTTACAATTAATCGAGAGTTATTCAATTAACCGATTAATCGAACAATTCCACTGCAATAAAAGATAATTAATAAGAGTGATTTTATTTAAAAATTGTAGTTTCAAATTCGAAATTCAAAAGGAGTTGATAAAAATCTTGATTTCTTGTCAAAATAAAGAACCTTTCCTTAATTGAGCATAATATCAGAAACAATTCTTTGACTTTTTAGAATGTGGATCATATGATTTGTATCAGAACTGACTTTATTATCACGATGTTAACCTCAATTTTGTTTGCTATTATCACTATTCTATGAATTTACTATTCTTTAAATTTTAAATAATTCCGAAGCTATTGGCCAGTTTCATTTATTATTTATTTATATTTTATTTTTTAAATGATTTCAGATAAATCGCTCCCGAGTTATTTAATTATTTGTGGAGCATAATTGTGGAGCACATTTGAATAAAACAGAAATTATTTAGGAAATTATTGTCATTTCTTTTTATATGATAATATTGCTATGGCTCAATTATGTATGGAACCGCGACCTTGGCTGCATATTTTCGATGACGCTGAGGCATAATTGGGACTTTATGCGGTTAATGTGCCGCATTATCTCATCCTTTAGCTCTTGAATTGATGCGGGCTTATCGACGTACGCCTTTTCTTTCAAATAACCCCAAAGAAAGAAGTCTAACGGTGTCAAATCACATGATCTTGGCGGCCAATTGACATCGCCACCACGTGAGATAACACGGCCATTGAATTTGTCGCGCAAAAGAGCCATTGTTTCGTTAGCTGTGTGGCAAGTGACACCGGCCTGTTGAAACCACATATCGTCCACATCCATATCTTCCAATTCGTGCCATAAAAGGTCGTTATCATCTCACGATAGCGAATATCATTCATAGTAACTGTCTTACCGGTCTCATTTCGGAAAAAATACGGCACGATGATGCCGCCAGCCCATAAACCGCACAAAACAGTCACTCTTTGTGGGTGCATTATTTTCGACAATCACTCTTGGATTATCATTCGCCCAAATGCGGAAATTCATTCTCATAATAAGCCTGAATAAATTTAACGCGTTGCTCGATCGTGTATCTTTCCATGGTTCAAATTGAGTTAGTCTGAAATCGAGAAATGTCAAATGAAATGCAGAAATAAACTTGACGTTTAGGTGTGGTTCACATTCAACATCGGCCCTTACAATTTAACCACCCTTTATTTCAAAAATCGAAAAAATACTGTTTATTGGATTTTATATTTGGTATTTCATAGTTTTTTACCCAAATGGAGCAAACAAATCAATTTATCATACAAAGCTTACGACGAATTCATTAGTGATTAATCGATTATTTGGGACAATTTATTCGAATTATTCGTTATTGGAAAATCATGATTTTATCATTATTCGAACAAGTATTTGACAAAAATTATTCGATTAATTGAATAAAATTTAATTATCGGATCTTGGTCAAATTTTCCAGATCATGTTATATTTACTCTCGGAATACATACCGGAAAAATGCCCCGCCAAATTTCGCCTTAAAGGCTTCATGTTACATCGGATATGGACCAAATTTTCCAGATCATGGATTATTTCACATAGGATGAAGAGGATCATGGGTAGCTGTTTTGATATACGCATCCTATACGATTTTATACGTATTTTCTACATCATGTTACATTTTAGTTAGGACCATTTGCATAACGCAGATATTTTCACCGCTTATTATCAATTTCTGTTTTGTTTACATAACTTTCTAGACTCAGCTTATTACATCCGATCTTGATGAAAATAATCTTTATATTCTTCGCTAGGCGCTGTTACAATGAGATAGGATCCCACCGATTTTGTTTGTGTATATATATATACACTGAAAGTATTTTCCTTCATATTATTTATGAAGCAATTTCATAAAAGGTTTTTCATTATTAAATTATGTCTTTGTGCATTTGTTTGTAACTCCCAAAACAAATCGAAATAGACCCATTAAAAAATAGGTTCAAATTTGGATATAGCCCCCATACGAATTTCACTACCGATTTGACTCTTTTCACTCACAGATTTTCTTCCAAATTGACAAAACATCTTATATTTCAACTGGAAACACCTGTGGTTAAAATGTGATAAATCGGTTTAGATTTATATATACCTCCCATACAAATTTCGCTCCCAATTTGACTTTTTCCGCTCTATAAAACACAGATATTAACAAATCTTCTTGAAATCTTGCAAAATATCTTATATTTCAACTAGAAACACCCATAGTGAAAATGGGTCAGATCGTTTCAGATTTATTTATAGCTTTTTTACCGAATTGAATTGTATTCGAATAGAAATTGGTATGATAGTCGGCCCCGCCCGACTTTAGCCTTTCCTTACTTGTTTCTTAATATGTATGAAAAATGCATAAATATAATGAAATGTTTCATACAATTTTTCATAAACATTTCATATTTCATAAAACAAAATTATTAAATTAGTGAAACTTAGTTTCATAAGATCAAAGAAAGATTTCATAGTATTAAAGGAACAACTCTTAAAGATTACGAAATATGTCATAACCAATAAAATATTTGTGTTCATAATATAATTTCATTGTTTTTATTAAATGTTTCATAAAACGACAACTATATTTTAAGTGTATCGACTTTATTTGGTTGAATGAGAATTGCTAGTCATTTGTCCTCTGTTAAATCTGACATAAGTATTTACCCTGATTTATTTCAAAGATTAATTATTGCGAAGACTATCGCAATGATGGTGTGTGTTGATTGGTTACTCAACAAATCAGACCTTTTTGCTTTTTTGTGTATATTGGAAACATCAGTATAAATTATTAATATTTATGAAACTTTTTCGTAAAATTAATGAAGTTTGTTCATGAAATCTATGAAAATTGTAATAAATCATATTATGAAAAATAATGAAGTTGTATGACAAAAGTTCATCGAATGAAGAACTGCATTTCATAGTTTCTAAGAAATGTTTCATAAATTCTATGACACTTTTCATTGATTTGTGCTTTATGAAACATGTTTCATACATTTTATGAAGTGTTTCTTTGACGACTTTTTAATGAAAAAATTCACTGAGGTTAAGACAAAATCACAAATAATTCTTTCAGTGCAAATCAGTAAGATAATATTTGCCATATTCGTTAAATTTGACTAAAGATGCATTTATAATTTATATGAACTACATAAAATCGCCCACATAAAACACCTTGGCTTTGTAATCAAAACCAGGTATATACACAGGGAGTGGAGTAGGGTATCATATAGTCGCCCGTCCGACTTTAGCCTTTCCTTACTTGTTTTTATTTAAAAATCACATTGTACCGACATACGAAAAGTGAGTTGTGGTTCTCAGTCGTATAGGAGAATGATTTACTTAAACAGTACCCGAAGCGTTGAAGTTGGCCAGAAATCATGATACGTAAATAAATTCACAATTTATTTAAAATAGATGCAAAAAGGTCTTGAGCCAGAACCATATCCCAGTTCAGGTCAAATTTAAATTTTCGTCGAAGGCATAGTTACAAGCCGTCCCATAATTATCGGCGGCGCTACCCAAAATGGGTCGACGGCGGCGGCTTTCTGATTTACCGGCTTATTCTGTCATTCAATCACACAATTACAAAATTTATTTGCCAATTTTGGGAAAAGGGTAGTAACAATTTGTATTGGATTTTAATACGTTTTCATTTATTTTGGCAAGTAGTGTAATATTCGTTAGTATTAGCCAATTTTCCCATAATTTAATATTATTATTACATACAATTATTCTTTGAGAGTGGGAATACATTCTCAAATATTTATAAAATGGATGAATTTAATATTTTTTGCAATTACAGATTTTCATGTGGGGATTTTTTGACCAGACATCAAGGGCGTAGCAATAGATTTCTGCTGGGGAGGGCAATAGCCTCCCACAGCTTTTGAATTCAGAAGAACAAACAAAATTTTTGTTAATTTTATGAGAAAATGACCATGACAAGTAAAATGTTAATTCATTGAAATAAGAATTATTACCTCGTTTATAGGATACATTAATATAATTATAAATACTTCGTTTTCAGTCTTTCATAAGGAACATAAGAAATACCGAAATGGAATAAAAAATATTTTAGAATATTAAATATTAACTAGAAAGTCCTTCTAAAAACTTTAAGAATATAATCTGCAGTTACAAACAATTTCACTATTTAAATATTTAAGATGGCCAAAATTGATAATCGATCTTAGTTCATGGTTGATCTTAACCATGTTTTAATCCTCATATCATCGAAATATTTCTTTCAAAGCTTATTGCATCTTGCTTAATATTTTTTATCGTAGAGTCAGAGTAAGAATAAAGAGTAAACGTTGGTAAATTTCTTAATGTTAGGGCACGGTATAGTGAGCCGGGTTTGAAATAAAACTACAAAATTTCTAAGAGCACTTTAAAACAATTTTGTGTTTGCCCGTGCCTTTGAACCGACTACATTTACAAAAGTTATTTTCGATAGTGGTTGCTGGTGATATTGTCTACGTGATACATAAACAAGGACCAATATTCCTCTTCGAGAGATCCAAAACAACAAAAACTGCAAGTGCACGGGGAAACAAGGGAATATATAGAAATACGTATATATGTATGTACTAGCAGTACCCGCTGCTTCGCACGCGAAAAAGCCAGTTATTTGTTAATTTTATCCGTCTTTGTTTTTGGATAGTATTTATTTAATTTTCTTTTGGTGGAAATAGATAAATCTAAAATAGTAATTTGGAAACCTCCTATTAGCTAGCACTCACACACAGTCAAAGGAATGTGCTTGTCGATATACACTATTTTAGCTGAACTACTTCGTATGTATAATTTCCACCAAGTTTTGAATAAAATATTACAACCATTTATATCCTCGATCTCATGTTTCTAGATTCAGCCAGCCAGTTTATAACATTTAGCACTTCTTTCCCAAAAAGTACACATTTTGAAAAATCACTATAGGTAAAATGTGTTTTTGCTTCACCTAAAAATATGTACTTTATTTGGTAACACATTTATTCCTTGTTGTGCCGTATCCCCCCTTTTAAGTACAAATTTTGAAATATCCATTTATGTTCCGCGCTTACGTAATTAAATGATTGAACGCCATTTTTATCCCTTTTCGTCCCGCGCACCCCTTAAAAGTACAAATTTCGAAAAATCAAACTACTGCGCTTCTATATGGTCAGAGAAATTTACACACTAAATTTCACGACTATAGCTGAAATATTTTAGTTGGTACTATTTTTATACCGCTCATTGTTTATAAGTACAGAATTAGAAAAATTCGTTAAGATTTGCGATTCTCGTTGTCAGAGGAATTTACACACCACATTTCACGACTATAGCTCCAATACTTTAGTAGGTACTACTTTTATCCCTTGTTGCTCACCCCTATAAGAAAATGTCAAAAAATCCTTTAGATTGCGCTTTACACACAGTTTACACTCCAAATTTCCCGACTATAGCTGCAATTCTTAAATTGGACCCCTTTTTGTCCTGCCTACCCCCTAAAAAGTACAAATTTCTAACAATTCAATTATACTGCGCTTCTACATGGTCAGAGGAATTTACATATCAAATTTCACGATTCTAGCTGTAATACTTTAGTTGGTACCATTTTTATCCCATTTTGTCCTCTCACCCCCTAAAAAAACAAATTTCGAAAAAATCTATTTTTACTCCGTTTCTATATGGTGAGAGGAATTTACATACCACATTTCACGATTCTATCTGCAATACTTTAGTTAGTCCCATTTTTATCCCTTTTTGTCCCGCTTGCCCCTTAAAAGTACAAATTTCGAAAAATCCAATTTTACTCCGTTTCCATATGGTCAGAGGAATTTACATACCAAATTTCACGATTCTAGCTGTAATACTTTAGTTGGTACCATTTTTATCCCTTCTTGTCCCGCTTGCCCTTTAAAAGTACAAATTTCGAAAAATCCAATTTTACTTCGTTTCTATATGGTCAGAGGAATTTACATACCAAATTTCACGATTCTAGCTGTAATACTTTAGTTGGTACCATTTTTATCCCTTTTTGTCCCGCTTGCCCCTTAAAAGTACAAATTTCGAAAAATCCAATTTTACTTCGTTTCTATATGGTCAGAGGAATTTACATACCACATTTCACGATTCTAGCTGTAATACTTTAGTTGGTACCATTTTTATCCCTTTTTGTCCCGCTTGCCCCTTAAAAGTAAAAGTTTCGAAAAAATCTATTTTTACTTCGTTTCTATATGGTGAGAGGAATTTACATACCACATTTCACGATTCTATCTGTAATACTTTAGTTGGTACCATTTTATCCCGCTCTTCCCTTAAAAGTACAAATGTCGAAAAATCCAATTTTACTTCGTTTCTGTATCGTCAGAGGAATTTACATACCAAATTTCACGATTCTAGCTGTAATACTTTAGTTGGTACCATTTTTATCCCTTTTTGTCCCGCTTGCCCCTTAAAAGTACAAATTTCCAACAATTCAATTATACTGCGCTTCTACATGGTCAGAGGAATTTACATACCAAATTTCACGATTCTAGCTGTAATACTTTAGTTGGTACCATTTTTATCCCTTTTTGTCCCTCTCGCCCCCTAAAAATACAAATTTCGAAAAAATCTATTTTTACTTCGTTTCTATATGGTGAGAGGAATTTACATACCAAATTTCACGTTTCTAGCTGTAATAATTTAGTTGGTACCATTTTTATCCCTTTTTGTCCCTCTCGCCCCCTAAAAATACAAATTTCGAAAAAATCTATTTTTACTTCGTTTCTATATGGTGAGAGGAATTTACATACCAAATTTCACGTTTCTATCTGTAATACTTTAGTTGGTACCATTTTTATCCCGCTCTTCTCTTAAAAGTACAAATGTCGAAAAATCCAATTTTACTTCGTTTCTGTATCGTCAGAGGAATTTACATACCAAATTTCACGTTTCTAGCTGTAATACTTTAGTTGGTACCATTTTTATCCCTTTTTGTCCCGCTCACCCCTTATAAGTACAAATTTCGAAAAATCCAATTTTAATGCGCTTCTACATGGTCAGAGGAATTTACATACCAAATTTCACGTTTCTAGCTGTAATACTTTAGGTAGTACCATTTTTATCCCTTTTTGTCCCGCTCTTCTCTTAAAAGTACAAATTTAGAAAAAATCAAATTCTACTTCGTTTCTATATGATCAGAGGAATTTACATACCAAATTTCACGATTCTAGCTGTAATACTTTAGTTGGTACCATTTTTATCCCGCTCGCCCCTTAAAAGTACAAATTTCGAAAAATCCAATTTTACTTCGTTTCTATATGGTCAGAGGAATTTACATACCAAAATTCACGTTTCTAGCTGTAATACTTTAGTTGGTACTTTTTTATCCCTTTTTGTCCCGCTCGTCCCTTAAAAGTACAAATTTCGAAAAATCGAATTTTACTTCGTTTCTATATGGTCAGAGGAATTTACATACCAAATTTCACGTTTCTAGCTGTAATACTTTAGTTGGTACCATTTTTATCCCTTTTTGTCCCGCTCGTCCCTTAAAAGTACAAATTTCGAAAAAATCCAATTTTACTTCGTTTCTAAATGGTCAGAGGAATTTACATACCAAATTTCACGATTCTAGCTGTAATACTTTAGTTGGTACCATTTTTATCCCTTTTTGTCCCGCTCGGCCCTTAGAAGTACAAATATCGAAAAATCCCTATTTGTAGCTCGTCTGCATGGTCATTGCAAGGAACTCACCGAATTTCATGTTTATAGCTACTGCCGTTTAGTCAGGACGAAGGTTCGATGTTTATCCCTTTTTGGGCCATTTTATCCCCTAAAAGTACGAATTTCGTAAAACCCTTTCTTAGTCGACGTCTACGTCATATTTGGGAACTACCCTGAAAATTTCATGACCCTAGCTTCAGCCGTTTGGCCTGGGGGCTGGTCAATGATAAGTCAGTCAGTCAGTCAGTAACGCAACTCTTTTATATATATAGATATGCAAATATAAGGCATATGTATATATAAATATTGGGAATTTGTAAATGAAATTAAAAGGGATACTCCCTAATGTAATTAAATGGTTTTAAATTTCACTCAATAAAACGTCTTAATTATTTCAATTAAATTAGCATGTAGATAAGCGGCGGCAACACCTAAGATGTCACATTTAGAAAAACAAATATGCAACACAGCACTGAAAAATATCAATGCTGATTTTATGTTTGAACATAAGTCGACAATTACCAAATTTAGTCGGCTTGTATCTCTGGGCGAAGGTACCTCTTTATGTATCTATATGGGGCATTCCACGACCAATCGGACAGTTAAACAAAAATATATTTTTGATTTCCTCAATTTTTTTACATTTTTTAGTACCCACTAAAAACACTCCTTTGAGTTTTTTCTGATTACTCATGATATATTTCAATAAAGAATACCTACTTTGAAAGTCATCTATAAATGCCAGCTTTTTAACATAGCGCCCTTACAAATGGGCCCCCATTTTAATTATTACCTCTATGATCCACATTTTACATCGGAAGTTGTTCAAATTTTGTAGATTTTATTATATTTCAACTAATAATATTTACTACGAAAGTCAAATATATGTGTCTATACTTTGGTATAACCCAAATGGTCCCCATTCTACTGTATTACAGCTCTAGAAACTACATATTACGTCGGATCTTGATCAAATTTAGCAGATCAAAATATATTTCAAATAGGAATACCAACCGTGAAGGAGAACTATATTTTGGCACAGGCCCAGGTGTTGTTATAGGCTCCCTTCAAATGTCCGTCTGATTCATCCTATTACCGTTGTATGATATGTATTTGTCATTGGATCTTGATCATTTTTTTCAGATCATGTTATATTTACTTTACTATATCTGCCGGAAAATTGGATTATTTACCATATCCGTTAAATTTGACTAAAGATGAATTTAAAGATGTATAATTAATTTGAACTACATAAAGTTGCTCCAATGAAACACCTTGGTTTAATAATTAAAGCGAGGTATATACGCTGCGAGTTGTGTAGGGTATTATATAGTCGGCCGCGCCTGGCATTAGCCTTTCCTTACTTGTTTTATTTAAACATCTATTGAGGGTTGGTTGAAAGTGAGCTTATAAAAATTACTATGTTTATACCCTCACTCTACAGAGTAGGAGGGTATATATCATTCGGGACAGAAAAAAAGTGTAACGCATTGAAGGAGTGACTTAAGACTCTAAGTATGTTTGGACCAAATCCGTTTCACAACATTTTGATGATGTTTGAGCCATGTCCGTCCGTCTGGCTTGTATACACGATAACTCTCGATAGGAGTTAAGGAATCGCTTCAAACTTTGTAAATGATAATATTTTGCCCAAACATTGTATTTGATAATGTTTATGGAATCACTTTAAGTGTACTAGATATGACGGGTTTTGACACGCCCCTTCCAGTACCTCCAACACAAATCTCCCTAAACTACATAAAATTAAAGCTGTTATAACTTCTATACGTATGATCGGAATACTGTGAAATTTGATATTTGGCAATGCTTTTATAGATGTTACATTCGCACGGAATATCGCCGATATTGCCACACCCCTTCTGGTACCTCCCACACAAAGTTACATAAGCTTTAGTTAAAACAAAACCGATATAACAACCGTACGGGTAGACGAAATCATTGCAATTTGATATTTGAAAATGTTTTTATAATCACTTTAAAACAAAAAATTATTTATGGTTTAGCCGTGCCCGTTCTTGTACCCCTAACACAATTGTCTCTATCCTAGGTACAATTAAATGCTTTATAACTCATTTGCAGTATTTTTCCAAATTCGTACTTTTTTACTTTTACGTCAAAAATTGTTAGAATCATGAAGTTAGGTTATCTTGTATTGTGTACGTGGGAGAATATGCATTATTAAAATTTGTACTTTTGGAATTAAACTAGGATGGAAATACAACCAACCAAATGATTGTAGCTGTATTTTTATCTTTTCTTATATGACAGTTATAGGGTTTTTGTACAGTTAATTTAAAAAATTAATTTAAAAAAATATTATATTATTATCAAATGGATTTGAGACCTCGAAAACGGGGCAGTATACACAAAAAAATATATTATATTATTAAATTTTGTATAAAATATACGATTGAAAACAATGATTGTAGCTGAAAATGCTTCCACTATCCCCCAATATTTATTGTATATTTACTTTTTGAATTGACTTGAAGTATTATTTCGATATATATAGTACAAACATATTGGTAGCTTTGGCTTATTAGCATGGTATAAAATAAATACAAATTTATATTTATTTGTAAAACTATTTTTTCCATTTTCCTGTAATGCTACTGGGTACGAATTTTCGATGTTAAAACCTATTATCGAATATATTCAGTTCTATAACAGCCACAATGCTGAACTTTCGTGTAAGTGCATCTAGCATAAACCTGCGTACTTGTGCCAAAAATGGGCGGTATTGGAAATGTGGGTATCTCACATACAAAGTTAAAACCTATTATCGAATATTGTGATTTCTATAACACCTAGAGTGCTGAAAATTTGTGTTAGTAGATCCAGTGTAAATAGTTGTGCAAAGTGGGCGGAAAGTGGCCGTGACCCTTCGCATACGAAATTAAAACCTGTTTTTGAGTATATTCTACACCGAGATTACTATATTGTTGTGTGAGTTAATTTAGTTGTAACCTGCTTAGACAATATACAAATGGGCGGGATTTGAAAGATGGGGAATATTTTATTTGAATTTTGTAAAATTACACGGTTTCTTTCGATTTTTACCAAAATAGTAAAGAAAAGTTACAAAAAATAAATATTCATTCGTCAAAAGCCGACTTAAATCAAGAAAATGGAAATTATATAAATATTTTAGTTTTTGTGTTGTCTGATTAGTGAACAATTTGATTGACTTTCTATATGTTTTGAATTTAGTACATTTGAATTCCAGCTATTCGATTAAGTAAGTTCTTCTTACGTAGGAAGTTTATAGAGGGTGATTCTTTAAAAGCTACAGGAAAGTTAAAAAAAACACATAAAATTCAGAAAAATTCATGAAATCTTTATTGGTCCAATTTTGGCACGTTGGCAATTTTCCACGTTGTTGAGTACCAGAGGCGCAATTGCTGCGAACGGCGACGAATCGATAATTGATGGTCATCATTAACACTGGCCGTACAGCTGCGATATTTTCTTCAGTTCGCACTTTACGTAAGCGTGTTGGTGGTTTAATGTCCAACAATGTAAATTTGGTGCGAAATTTAGTCACAATAGCCCGAATAGCCGCTTCAGTAGGTCGATTAAACTGACCATAAAATGGAAGCGTGCGATGAACTTTCTTAACAGAGCACGCATTTTGATAATAAAATTCAATAATTTGCAAGCGTTGTTCGTTTGTAAGACGATTCATGGTTAAATTATAGACCAAACTGAAGATGTTTGACAGTGAAAAAAAACACGAAACGTGCGTCAGCTGTTTAAACCAGTGTTGCCAAAAAGATAATAGCTAAAAAAAACCCGTTAGTTTTGGTTATGGAAAGGAGGAGAATCACACCCAAAATAAAATCAATTTGATTTTTGACAATTCTTCCTTTTTTCGCCGTAAACTAAATTTCTGATCTTCAATATTCTCCATGGAACATATCCATTTTTTTAGTATCTCAGGGAAGTACCTGGTACATATATTAATACCTGGTACATATATTACCGATCACGATCAAAACAATATGAAACCTGATTTTAAATTCCGTCTGTTTTTCTGCCTAGCGAAGCGGCCGGGGGTTCAGCTAGTACATTATATTTATAATTGAATCTACGAATTTGGTAACTGGATCTGATCTTAATTTTTTCTGTGTAGTCAAGTGTCTTATTTTTTAGCATGTAGGCCAATCGCACACGGTCATATATTCGTAAAAGGCATCATAGCTTAGTAGACGACGCTTAAACAAGTGTTCCTTCACAAGTATAATTTTATTATTATTCTGCTCATTGTGTTTCAGGCGCTGTTGATAAATTAACATGCTAATATACATATGCCTTTATTCAGTCAAAGTATATTCGCAACAACAGAACAGCTATTAGCAATAATAATATAACATTATCATTGGTCGCATCACGAGGTATTATGGTTTTGTGTAGTTGTTATGTAACACACGTATTTCACCGAACGACTTGGAATCACTTTCTGTGTCTGGCTGTCCATCTATTCTTGCAATCGAAGTCGCTATTGTTGGCCGATACCTATCTTTACCAAGCATTTGTTCGGCTTAAAGACGAACGTTATTGAATTTGAAACAATATACGCCATAATTCACCCACAAACATCATTCATGAAAGTAGGCCACATCGGTCAATGTTTCGATATAGCCCCCATACATATGTATATCCTGCTAGATCCCACTTTGTCTATATATTTTACCAGATGCATCCGATATGTCACACAGTGGAATATTTGCCTACAAGCTGCGACAAGAATTAAAAGGAATGGCGCTAGAACATTGAAATTTCGCACACATTCCATGTACACATTGTCAGATAAGATAAAAAAGTTTTTGTTTACATCCGCCACAACAATAAGTTACATAAAACGTAAAATAATCAGATATTTCTTATTTTAATGTATAAGTAAGACAAATAATTACCAGTGAGTTCATCTGAGTCCACAATTAAATGAGAATAGCAATGCCACACCCAACGCCCATATGCAACCTTTTGTGTTTACGATTTCGAATTCTCCGATAAAACTCCTAGTATATTTTAATCGATGGTAACAACCTCTTATAACTTAATAAATAACTAAGGCTTAGTAATAATATCAGCTCAACATTTGCAAAAATTGGAAGATATCTTGCCAATTTTAATCCAATATCTTGTCTAAAAACTTATCGACTGATTGGAACGTGTGTACTTTGCAATTAGAGTGATCAAACCCGAGACCGAAAACCGGGTCGACCGGGTTTTTTTATCTGAGACCGACCATCGGGTTTTTTAAAGTCGCGGTTTTTGGAAAACCGGGAAACCCGTGTTTTTTATGTCGGCCTCAGCCGGTTTTACATATTGCAAAAATGTCTCTGTTTCGGTACTGATTTGTTTATAATATGCCACTTTTTATATTATCACAAACATCACATAACGTTTTTTTATTAGGGACCGCAAATTAACTAAACAAATTCGTCCTAGATTTCACATATATTTCTTATGGGCAGAAGAAAAATCGACACCGTTGACCATTTGCCTCTGCGGATGTCGATCGGTCATACATATAAGAATATATATGATTATTTTTAGAGGTGTTTTCAGGAGCGTTTAGCACATAGACGGCTTGGCCCAAGGACGAAACATTTTGCTGATCATCATTAAATAAACCAGTATTCATTTCTGGGGGTGACCGCAGCAATCGCGATCCAGCTATACGTATTCGTCCTTGTAGGTAATATGAGACTGATGAACTTTGCGAATATAAGAGAAAAGTCCTTATATTTCAAAGAGTCCAAGAATACGCATAATCCTTGAAGTTAATGCCAAACTTATGATTTATTTTTATATATTTTAGCTTATTTTCTACAAAATATCAAAATCGCCTCAGATAAAAGTTACAGAAATTGCTGCTTTTATTCACTTGTAGTTGCATTGTTCTTATATCCTTCTTAAAGCGTGAACGCTCTTTTTGCAAAATTCATGAAAAGGGCTAGTGCCAACTGAACGACAACTGTCATGAAATTCAATGGGTATGTCCCTCTGATTGCGTAGCCACAGAACATTTTATGATCTGTATTTTAATGAATCGGGTGATTCATCGCGAGGTTTGCTTTATAATGTAAAATGGAACATATAAATTTGAAAGTGAACTCAAAATCAATTTATGGCATTTACTGTTTGAAAATGATATCATGTAAATATTGGCCACGTCTACGTGTGCGGTGGTCCATTCGGAGGGTCCAATTTTGGGCGACTCGTTCGAGCTAGAGGTCGAGTTCCTTACGTAAAATACGAATACGACAACTCAAGCTGCGGAGAACTACGACGAATGCATTCCCTCTCACAGAACGATATTTTTCGTAATACAGCTGAACAATTTGGAGAAGCTGTTGTGGTGTGAGTCCTTCCATAATGACTTGTCAAACGATACTGAACAAAACTGGCAAAGCAGTTTGATATGAGTCATACGTGATCTATAAAAAATGTCTATTTCCCCATTAATCACCCGATACTTCGTACAATAATTTGATAGATATGACCGACTACTACTGAGAAAATATACTTATGTAAATGTCCTATTAGTGGACGTAATAGTACTTCTATTTCATTAATGTTACATAAAAATGTATTGAAAATAGGCGTATCTACCTTTCATCATTATTATGGTACTACATAAATTTATGACATATTATAAAGCTAAATTTACATCAAATTACTCACGTGAAAACACAATTGGTTTACAAGGGTTTACTTACAGTGATGTTTTAAATACCCATGTTGGTTGTAAAAAACCTCGGAGGAGGGTATTATATAGTCGGCCTGGCCTAGCATAGCCTTTCCTTACATATTTTATAATACATAGGAGAAAAGGCAACTGTTTTGATAACAAAGTAAAAATAAACAAAAAGTAAAAGTTGTCAAAAATCTGTCATTGTGTCGCAACATTTGCATTGTTCGCCAAGTTTTCTCGTTGCGTGGCCTTCACTCAATGTATGTGTATACGAAAATAAGAATTATAAGTATGCATATCCTTAATGTATATTTAATATGTATGTATATCTTCTAATATGCCCGCATGTGGTTTTTTATGACAGACGATATACATACATGGGTGACATTCACATTTGCCAAATTGTTGTGTTAAAATACAAAACTGTTACATTGGGTTTTCACGATAATCTCTGTTTATCAGAAACTTGTCTTAAGAACCTTCATTCACACATGTTGCCGCATATACACATATATATTTATGTGAATACATTAACATTCTAATGTGAATGATAGAAAATAAAATAATAATAATTATTTTATATGACAAAAGTAGCAGATGCTCAGAGAACGTTTGATGTTTTGATGTAGTCGTTAATGATGGCACAAAAAACGCTTCTGTTGCATGATTCAAACTGAAACCGAAAAGCCGACCGAATGAAATTTAAACTTCAACCGCTAATTTATCCGTAGTCGTATATAGATTGGCTGGGATTGCAACTGGGCCAAATTCGTACAAAGGGAACATTTTTCCTCACAAAGTCTGAAAATACCCATAAAAATCCCTAATATTTAGAGTATTTAAACATGGAGCTAGGAGTCAAAATTGTACATAAATACGTCGTAGATCGGTTGGGATTGAAACTGGGCGACATCGGCCCAAAGGGAAAAATCGTTTTCTCACAAGGACAAGGAAGTATTATTTCGAAATATATAGTGTAAAGGTATTGGTAGACTTGCCTTGTAAGCGTGGTTTGAAATAATAAAAATATTATATTTATTTATAAAATTATTTTTTCAATATTAGTATTTGGTTTGGCTATATTAAAAAAATATATTTTCCTGTAATATTACTGCACTTCTACGAAAATCGACATCCTCTGTGGAATGCAATCTATGGTGGAGGGTATGTTAAATTCGGTCCGGTGGAACTTAATGCCGTTTTTACTTGATATTGGGTATGCGCATTCCCTCTTTAAAAAAAGAGCACCATAAAGTTATACTTATTCGTTTTTTATCCCTCTTTTCCAACTGTAAAATTTGGAAAATTAGATACGTAAAAAAAATTTACGTATCTATGCAATTAGAGTTATGCGCATTCCAAACTTCATGTGTCTAGCATTTTTATCCCCTTTTGGCCCATTTCGCCCGCTAAATCGTTTATTTATTTTCTGATGCTTTCACGCTACAAGTGGAACATTTGTTCCCAAGTGCATATAAAGCTTAAATAATCTATATAATGGGGGTTATTTTCGGTCCTAATTAGGGAAATTTTTTCCCTCTGGTCCGATTTCGCCCACTTTCAATCACAACCGTTCTATAAGCATTTTATGAAAAAGTTGAACCTCCTAGATCATTTCGTTCGGAAGCTAGCGTGCATTCAACAAACAGGCATGGCTAATCGTCTTAGAATTTTACCAGAATACAGATTATATCGAGGGCTTATATTCTGATTTGGCTATACACTCACACGTTATTTTGTGATTGCTAAAGTGGTTATGAACATAAGAATAAAGTAAATTAAATAGTTCAAAAATGAAGCGACATACAACCGAAGGTTGTAATTCTCTACAATGATTTTGTTTAAAGCGTTTTTCCAGATTTAGGGTACATCGCACAATAAAATTTCATCATTTCGCCGTTAATAGCATTTTGCTATCCAAGATATCAGGCTAAAAAATTAGCCGTAAAGTCAAAAATTGTGAAAAGTATCGTTAGTAAAACCCGCCGTAACATTTTATCATATTGAGAATACCAAAATATATTTTTGGCATATGATTACTGACTTCATCGGGAATATTTGTGTCAGAAGAGTTTCAGAATTCTGGATAGAGAAAGTTAAAATATAAGCAATTGCAACCGCGAATTTTGGATTTTTTCAACAGTTGCAGCGATTTTCGCGACTGATTTCATATATGTTACAAGGGACATTGGTTCTTAATACACAAACAAAAATTCAGTCGGATCCGTTGGCTATATCGCGAGAAAATCATGAAAAAAATGTTATGTGTGAAAATCATTTTAGCCGAAAATGAAAATTTTCCAAAAATATCCAATTCATATCTTTTTTACCGTGCCCTACCGTAATATCCACTTTTTCTAAAAAAATGAAAAAAGGGATAAAAATGGTACCAATCTAACGGATGAATGGAATCTTTAAATTCGGCGTATACATACCAGAAAATGTATTTTCTACACAATACAACATTACATAAAACATTAAATAAAAGCGTTAACGAGTTTACAATAAATCTTATTTATTTATTTGGACATTAATTGCTATGTGCTTATTTCAACTTTCATAGACATACAAAAGTGGCTATGAACCATAAAACCGCAAATAAAAGGACATTTTGTAAACTTTTTGATCGTAACAATTAGTAATCCTCTTTAGATTAAAATGTAGAAGAATGATTAATAATTGCTCTTAAAATTAAGGAGAAAATCAGTTTTTTCGCTCTCCTGAATGTTGTGTTTTTGTTCGTAGTTTTGAATATAAGCCCTTGATATTTACTTCATGAGGTATCCGTTGAATATTTCAAGGAGTTACAAATGGAATGACAAATTGAATATACCCCCATCCTATGGTATTAAAGTACTTCTAAATTCTTGTGGAAATTCAAATATTTTATGATTATTCATGATTTGTTCTAAGACATGTGTAAAATATTTTTTAAAGAAGCATATTTCATGAGAGTTACCGAAAAATCAGAGTCATGTGAAAATAGGTTTGTTCGGCTTGACGTGGACTTACTCATGAATGAATTATAGATGGGAGCATCACGAACATTTTTTCGTTCTTCACGTTCACGTAACAAATTCGACATAGAAAATAATATTTGCATGAACCCTCTTTCGAATTTATCTTAAATTATTAGTTCTAAAGTAGTATACAAAAGTACACTGTCTGATAAATCGTTAAAGTTTAACGAAAAATAAGTTAACAAAATTCTGACACTATGATATAAAATCAAAGTTGAAAACAAAGCACAGCTCAAGATAAGACATACATTAACCAACACTCTGGGATATCCTTTATAAAAGCAGTACATTGCGTTTGCGGAGGTGATGCTAGTGTTTTAAATAATAGAAATAATAATATTTAGAAATTATAGAATCAGAATTTTTTCGTAAAAATTTTTATTTAATTTCGCTCCAATCATTATGGAGCACAAATATTCATCGTTACTTTAGCTTTAATTATAGAATAATTAATTGAAAAAAATCGGATCAGTTCAGAGTCTTTTTTGAAGGAAGTATAAGTTTAGTAAACTATGATAAATATATGTATATGAGTAATTCCTTTTCAAGCGGTATGGGTTTTCACCTCGATAGCTGCGATTGTTCTGAAAGTTTGTGTATATATTCTTCTTATAAAAATATTGTATACGCATATTTGGATAAAAATTTGAAAATTTTTTTCACGAGTTATGACCAATTTAACAGTGACCAATTTACTACTCTTCAAAATAAATACTTTACCGATTTTAATATGTTATACCTTGCTTTGAAGGTAATTCCAATTACTTTTAAAAAATTGACGTGGTGTGTTACAGCAGGGTTTTAATTCTTTTATTTTGATTTTCGAAATGATTACACTAATCCATTTTGTTGAAATTTTGAAGTAGTGTGCTTAGGTCTATTTGTAAGCGACTGTGTGAGTTTGAAAGTGGTGAAATGATGGCTTCTATTTTTTTACGATTTTTTTTTACAAAATCAACCAGAATTACAGTGCAAAATCATCAAAATTATAATTTTTTCATTAGTTCATAAACACAAGATATAAAAACAATGAAATATCTAGATGATTCCTGATGTCTAACATTTCTTATTGTATAGAAGTAGTATCTGGCACTACTGCTGATTGCTTTGGTAGGCTTGAAAGACTCTTTAATTTGGTAGTTCGATTTGTTTTTAGGTTGAATCGTCATGATCATATTTCAGAACATGCAATTCAGTTTTTGGGAATGCCGTTCAACTTATTTGTTAAACAACGTATTCTCATTTACTTTTACAAAATTATTATCTCTGGTTCTCCAGAGTTTCTTTATCATAAGTTTATATTTTCTAGGTCAACTCGTAACCCACAACTTATTCTGCCTCGTTTTTCGTCTTCAGTTTTTGATCGGTCGTTCATTGTTCGTGTATCCAGAATTTGGAACAAGCTCCCTATTCATTTGCGTAGCTTTTCATTCCCTCCTCATGTCTTCATACAGAGATATATAGAGTATGTTCTTCATCATTCCTAGTTCATTTATATATGCTTAAGCAGTATATTAATCATGTTGTTTGTATGCATTGTTGATATGGGCGTTTACCATTATCTTTTTTTAATCTGTAGAACAATATCTTTGTTGTTGGCTGGGGAGCCATTTATTACATTTTTCTATATATATTTAGTTACTTTCTAAGTTATTTTTGTACTTTTATAATATTAGCTTTAAAATAGTTATACTTTTTGTTATTTATTTTTGAATTGTTATATTTAGTGCGCAATATAAACAGTTGGCCTTATTGGCTTTTGTATTGTGATGTTGAAATAAATGAATTGAAATATCCAAGAAAAAATAGGTTATGGAAAAATTTATTTTTATATCCTACACCACTTCGTGGACTAGGGTATTATAAGTTAGTTTTTATACCCTACACCACTTCATGGACTAGGGTATTATAAGTTAGTTTTCCGCCGAATGTTTGTAACACCAATAAATAATCTACCCACCTTCAAGTATACGGATCGGCTTAGAATCACCAGCTGCATCGATTTACCGATGTCTGTCTGTCCGTATGCTGTCCATCTAAGCTTTTTCGCACTCTACAGGTCGCAATTGCTGCCCGATTATCATGAAATTTGACAGAAGTTACTATTTTGGCCAAGGACGATCGGTATTGAATTTGGAGGAAATCGGTTCAGATTTAGATATAGTCTCCATACAAATGTCGCTCCCGATTTGACTTTTTCTGCTCTAGAAACCACATATTGTACCAGATTTTCTTTAAAATTGACACAACATTTTATAATCGAACTAGAAACACTTATGCTGAAAGTGGGTAAGATCGGTTCAGATTTAGATATAGCCCCCATACAAATATCACTTCCGATTTCACTTTTTCCGCTCTAGAAACCACATATTGTACCTGATTTTCTTTAAAATTTGCACATCATCTTATAATCGAACTAGAAACATCTATGATGAAAGTGGGTAAGATCAGTTCAGATTTAGATATAGCCCCCTTAGAAATGTCGCTCCCGATTTGACTTTTTCCGCTCTAGAAACCACATATTGTACCTGATTTTCTTTAAAATTTGCGCAACATCTTATAATGGAACTAGAAACATCTATGGTGAAAGTGGGTAAGATCGGTTCAGATTTAGATATAGCCCCCTTACAAATGTTGCTCCCGATTTGACTTTTTCCGCTCTAGAAACCACTTATTGTACCCGATTTTCTTTAAAATCGTCACAACATTTTCTAATGGAACTAGAAACACCTATGCTGAATGAGGGTAAGATCGGTTCAGATTTAGATATAGCCCCAATACAAATGTGGCTCCCTGATGTTTAACCGATTTTGGCCAAACTTTACATATTATATTTCACCAATAAACATACACATCATTCAGGGTTTCAAAATACCCCATACAAATGTCATTTTCAATTTAACATTTTTTGTCAAACACACACATTTACATGATTCAAAAATCCTATCCGATTTCACTTTTTACCGAATTGAATTGTAATGAGGTAGAAAGTGGGGTGTATCATATTGTCGGCTTCGTCCGTCTTCATCTTCATCAAAGTTTGCAGACCATTATATGTTTCAACTAGGAATACCTACCGTGTATGAGAAATATATAGGCGCATGTTTTGGCACAGGCCTCAAGTGCTGTTATAGGCCCCTTCAAATGTCCGTCCGATTCATCCCATTTACGCTGTATAATCTGTATTTGTCATTGGATCTTGATCAATTTTTCCAGATCATGTTATATTTACTTTACTCGGTACATCTGCTGGCAAATTAGATCAATTACTTTATTATTTACCATATTCATCCATACCATATTACCAGCAGATTAAGGGATGTCGACTTTACATAGAAGCACAGTACCATATTACGAAAATTGTGATATTTTTATGCACATTACTATATTTGTTTACTATTTCAAACTATAATGTATACTTATGCGCACTGTTTAAAATCGACTACTATATATAAATAAAATGCTGTAATTGTGAAAATGAACATGCCTAAATATTAGGCGATTGTCAGTCGCCATTAGGAAGAAGCATTTTCAGATACAGACAAAGTGATAAGAAAAGTATAAATTTTAAAGATATCCCCATTCGCCCCATCCTCCGCCCAAATGTACAAATTTCGAAAAAAATCCATTTTTTCGAGTCTTCATAGTCAGAATGTGTACACCAAATTTCACGATTTCAACTTCAGCGGTTTGGTAGGTCCCATTTGTATCCCTCTTTTTCAATTATATCCCTTAAAAGTACGAATTTCAAAAAATCCCTCTATTTTACGTGTCTATGTTATTAGAGGGATGTACACACCGAATTTCATGATTCTAGCTGTCGTATCATTGGTACCATATCTATATATATAAAAATGAATCTGTGTTTGTATGTTTGTTTGTTCTTTATAGCAGCCTAAACTACTGAACCGAATTCACAAATTTTCACAGTATGTTCATGCTGAACCGGTGGTGAAAATAGGCTAGATAATTTTTTGATATTACCAGTGGGCGTGGCACCTCCCACACAAATTAGGGATTTATTCGTTTTTTATAAATTAGCATATTCGAAATACTATTGGAGCTAGAGTCTTGAATTTTTGTGAAAGTTCACTAATTATTAGTCTGCATAGTTGTGCGAAAAATGGGCGGTATTGGAAAAGTGGGCGTGGCACCTCCCATACGAAGTTAAAACCTATTCTTGAATATTGTCAGTTCTATGACACCTAGAGTGCTGAAATTTTGTGTAAGTGCATCTAGCATCAATGTGCATAGTTGTGCCAAAAATGGGCGGTATTGGAAAAGTGGGCGTGGCACCTCCCATACGAAGTTAAAACCTATTATTGAATATTGTCAGTTCTATGACACCTAGAGTGCTGAAATTTTGTGTAAGTGCATCTAGCATCAATGTGCATAGTTGTGCCAAAAATGGGCGGTATTGGAAAAGTGGGCGTGGCACCTCCCATACGAAGTTAAACCTATTATTGAATATTGTCAGTTCTATGACACCTGGAGTGCTGAAATTTTGTGTAAGTGCATCTAGCGTCAATGTGCATAGTTTTGCCAAAAAGGTGCGGTATTGGAAAAGTGGGCGTGGCACCTCTCATACGAAGTTAAAACTTATTTTCGAATATATTCCGTTCTATGACAGATGTAATACTGAAATTTTGTCTGAGTGCATCCAGAATCAATATGCGTAGTTGTGCCCAAAATGGGCGGTATTGAAAAAGTGGGCGTGGTACCTCCCATACAATGTTAAAACCTATTATTGAATATTGTCAGTTCTATGACACCTAGAGTGCTGAAATTTTGTGTAAGTGCATCTAGCATCAATGTGCATAGTTGTGCCAAAAATGGGCGGTATTGGAAAAGTGGGAGTGGCACCTCCCATACGATGTTAAAACCTATTATTGAATATTGTCAGTTCTATGACACCTAGAGTGCTGAAATTTTGTGTAAGTGCATCTAGCATCAATGTGCATAGTTGTGCCATAAATGGGCGGTATTGGAAAAGTGGGCGTGGCACCTCCCATACGATGTTAAAAACTATTATTGGATATTGTCAGTTCTATGACATGCTGAAATTTTGTGTAAGAGCATCTAGCGCCAATGTGCATAGTTGTGCCAAAAATGCGCGGTATTGGAAAAGTAGGCGTGGCACCTCCCATACGAAGTTAAAACCTATTATTGAATATTGTCAGTTCTATGACACCTAGAGTGCTGAAATTTTGTGTAAGTGCATCTAGCATCAATGTGCATAGTTGTGCCATAAATGGGCGGTATTGGAAAAATGGGCGTGGCACCTCCCATACGGTGTTAAAAACTATTATTGGATATTGTCAGTTCTATGACATGCTGAAATTTTGTGTAAGAGCATCCAGCGCCAATGTGCATAGTTGTGCCAAAAATGCGCGGTATTGGAAAAGTAGGCGTGGCACCTCCCATACGAAGTTAAAACCTATTATTGAATATTGTCAGTTCTATGACACCTAGAGTGCTGAAATTTTGTGTAAGTGCATCTAGCATCAATGTGAATAGTTGTGCCAAAAAGGGCGGTATTGGAAAAGTGGGCGTGGCACCTCCCATACGAAGTTAAAACCTATTATTGAATATTGTCAGTTCTATGACACCTAGAGTGCTGAAATATTGTGTAAGTGCATCTAGCATCAATTCGCATAGTTTTGCCAAAAATGGGCGGTATTGGAAAAGTGGGCGTGGCACCTCCCATACGAAGTTAAAACCTATTATTGAATATTGTCAGTTCTATGACACCTAGAGTGCTGAAATTTTGTGTAAGTGCATCTAGCATCAATTCGCATAGTTGTGCCAAAAATGGGCGGTATTGGAAAAGTGGGCGTGGCACCTCCCATACGAAGTTAAAACCTATTATTGAATATTGTCAGTTCTATGACACCTAGAGTGCTGAAATTTTGTGTAAGTGCATCTAGCATCAATGTGCATAGTTGTGCCAAAAATGGGCGGTATTGGAAAAGTGGGCGTAGCACCTCCCATACGAAGTTAAAACCTATTATTGAATATTGTCAGTTCTATGACACCTAGAGTGCTGAAATTTTGTGTAAGTGCATCTAGCATCAATGTGCATAGTTGTGCCAAAAATGGGCGGTATTGGAAAAGTGGGCGTAGCACCTCCCATACGAAGTTAAAACCTATTATTGAATATTGTCAGTTCTATGACACCTAGAGTGCTGAAATTTTGTGTAAGTGCATCTAGCATCAATGTGAATAGTTGTGCCAAAAATGGGCGGCATTGGAAAAGTGGGCGTGGCACCTCCCATACGAAGTTAAAACCTATTATTGAATATTGTCAGTTCTATGACACCTAGAGTGCTGAAATTTTGTGTAAGTGCATCTAGCATCAATGTGCATAGTTGTGCCAAAAATGGGCGGTATTGGAAAAGTGGGCGTGGCACCTCCCATACGAAGTTAAACCTATTATTGAATATTGTCAGTTCTATGACACCTAGAGTGCTGAAATTTTGTGTAAGTGCATCTAGCATCAATGTGCATAGTTGTGCCAAAAATGGGCGGTATTGGAAAAGTGGGCATAGCACCTCCCATACGAAGTTAAAACCTATTATTGAATGTTGTCAGTTCTATGACACCTAGCGTGCTGAAATTTTGTGTAAGTGCATCTAGCATCAATGTGCATAGTTGTGCCAAAAATGGGCGGTATTGGAAAAGTGGGCGTGGCACCTCCCATACGAAGTTAAAACCTATTATTGAATATTGTCAGTTCTATGACACCTAGAGTGCTGTAATTTTGTGTAAGTGCGTCCAGCATCAATGTGCGTAGTTCTGCCAAAAATGGGCGGTATTGGAATAGTGGGCGTACCACATCCCATACGAAGTTAAAACATATTATCGAATAGTGTCAGTTCTATGACACGTATAGTGCTCAAATTTTGTGTAAGTGCATCTAGCATCAATGTGCGTAGTTGCGTCTAAAATGGGCGGTAATGCAAAAGTGGGCGTGGCACCCCCCATATTAAGTTAAAACCAAAATTACACCTATTGTGCTGTAATTTTGTGTAAGTGCATCTAGCATCAATGTGCGTAACTGTGCCCAAAAAATGGGCGATATTGGAAAAAAGGGCGTGGTACTTTCCATACGAAGTTAAAGCCTATTATCGAATATATTCAGTTCAATGACAGCTACAATACTTAACTTTTGTGTGAGTGCATCTAGCATAAACCTGCGTAGGCGCATTTTTGATTCGAATTTTGTAAAATTACACGTTTTCTGTGGATTTTCTTAGCACAACAGTAAAGAAAGGTTATAAAAAGAAAAATATTCATTCGCCAACAGCCAACTTAAGTCAAGAAAACGGAAATTATATTAATTTTTTAGTTTTTGTGTTGTTTGATTAGTGAACAATTTGATTGATTTTCTATGTGTTTTGAATGTAATGTAATTTCATCTTACGAATGAAGTTTTTTGTTTAGGTAATGGAAAGGAGGAGAATCACACTTAACAAAAAATCAATTTGATTTTGACATTTTTTCAACTATTCGCCGTAAACTAACGTTCTCCATGGAACATATCCATTTCTTTATTGTCTCAGGGAAGAACTTTGATTATAATTGGTACATATATTACCGATCAGGACAACAATTAATAAGAAAGCAGAGTTTAATTTTACCGTTTGTTTTTTTTTTGCCTGGCGAAGCGGGCGGGGGTTCAGCTAGTGTTATTATATATTTGTCCCATTTCGCCCGCTAAAACTTTTATTTTCTTTGTGGGGCTTCCAAGCTAGAAGGGTAATGTCCCCAACAAATTTTAACTGTATGAAAATCAGAAATTTAATTAATAATCCAAGGCTACCTATATTTGTATACTATGTATATATATAATGGAAATAACACTTCAATTAATAAAGTAAATATAAAACAGCAATCATAAATACCCTAAATATTGGGGGATAGAGAATGTATTTTCAGCTACAGTCGTTTGGTTAGTTGTATTTCCATCCTATTTTAATTTCAAAAGTATAAGTTTTGAAAATACCTTATCTCTCACGTACGCAGTATAAGACAACTTCATGATTCTACCATTTTTTATCGTAAAAGCAACAAAATAAAGTACGAATTTGGAAAATTCGTACTTTAATTTAGCTATGCAGTTGGAGGAATTTATACTCCGAATTCCATGATTCTATCAGCGGCCATTTTGTTGGTACCATTTTTATCCCCTTTTTTGCATTTTACCCCTTAAAAGTACGACTTTCGAAAATATATGTATTTAACGTGTCTATCCAATTAGAGGAATGTACACACCGAATTTTATCATTCTAGCTGTAGCCTTTTAGTTGGTGTCATTTTTATCCCTCTCCTCCCTTTGAACGAATTTGGAAAAACCTTTTTATTCCCTTTTTCCATTTTACACCCTAAAAGTACGAATTTCGAAAAATTCTTTTATTTTATGTGTCTACTCAATCAGAGGAATATATACACCGAATTCTGAGTGCAGCCGTTTGGTTGGTACTATTTTTATCCCTCTATCCCCATTTAACCCCTTTAATGTACGAATTAAAAAAATACTTTTATATAATGTATCTACTCTATTAGAGGAATGTACACGCCAAATTTCGTATTTCTATCTGTTGTCGTTTGATAGGTACCATTTTTATCCCTTTTTGTCCCATTTCGGCCCCTACAAATAAAAATCACTCTATGGTGCCCTTTTATGCTATAAAGGGAATGCGCATAGCAAATATCGACTAAATACAAGTTAATATGTTCAAAAAACAGGCTGAAATACTCTAAATATTAGGGGTATTTTCAGTCCTTGTGAGGGAAAAATTTTTATGGGGTCTCCGATGAATATTTCAAGGTGTTACAAACGGAATGACAAAGTGAATATACCCCCATCCTGGAGGTGGAGGGTATAAAAAATATATTTTTCCATAAACTATACTTTTCCAAAAATATGTATACAATATTTTTATGAGAATAATACATACACAAACTTTAAAAACAATCGCAGCCATCGAGGTCAAAAACCGTACCGCTTGACTTATATATTTAAAAATAATAAATAACGGAGACCTCAAATTCGAACAAAACATTTTTACATTTTACATTTACTTTACATTTTGGGACTTCATAACGAATATTTAATTTGACATCCTTCTCTTCGTACGCTTAAACATGATCTGTTGGCGCTCAGGTATTTGTGTTACAACCTATATATACAAGGTAAACAATGTAATTGAAAATAGCCAACACATCCACTTAATATAAGATACAAATATTCTTGTTATATTTTTACTAGTAAAGATTGTAACTGAGTAGGTACGTTAATGCAATAGGTCATACTCTTGCGAAAGGAAATAACCATCGCTTCGTATGTATAGCTTTGCATTTGTTGGCAGTAACTGCAAATTCGTTGTTCGTTAAATTAAATATAATTATAAATATCGTTTCTTTTTCGCTTCGTTTGCTTTTAAATTCTCTAGTTGCCACTACTGGACCTAAAAATTGAGTTGCGATACGCACACCGTTGTTAGGTGCCGTAATCAATCAGAAATGGATTTAAATTTTTTATTAGATACATCTGTTTTCATTCCAGCTTATGATGCGAAACTAGATATTCGGTCGTATGTGTGCATGTTACATTAGATTTTTAGCTTTCCTCATCTGATGATGTGTTGCTGAGTTGTAGACGCATAAAGAATTCACAAAGCTAGCATCACAAGCACGACCAACAGCGTTATAATTTATGGCTTGTGTTAAGCAGGAACATCAGGCATCTCGTCAGCCAACCCTAACAAGCCCACAATGCGAAAAACAAATAAAGCTAATGGCTGTTTGGCCAAAATGCGTGTTCTGGGTAAGTATCAACAATAAACCGGCATTTGGAGATAAAATAACTACAACCCCAATAAGACAGACACAGCAAATGGAAGTACATATACTTATAACAGACATGTATAAGTATATGCATTAGGGTGAGTCTTATAGTGATTTTTGTGTTTGGCCTACAGGGAATTTTGTTAGGACTATGTAGATTTTGTATAAACAATGTTTTATTTTTTATACCTCCACTGGGGTATTATGTCTTTGTGCATTTATTTGTAACACCCAAAAGGAAAAGACGCATCGTTTATTACACAAATCGGCTAAGAATCACTTTCGAAGTCGGTCCAAAGGAAAATTGGCACATGCAAGTTTTGCGGGCCAAAGACGAACGCCATCTAATATTAAGTTACTCGGTTCAGATTTTTTCATACAAATGTCGCTCCCAATTTACCACTCTAAAACCACACATTTTTCTCGATTTTCTTTAAATTTAGCACAGTACCCTATAATTCACTTAGAAACATCTATATTAAAAGTGGGTCAGATCGGTTCAGGTTTATATATAGCCTCCATGTACTCAATGTAACCGATTTTGATCACGTCACGGTTTTCATCTGGAAACATTTTTTGTGCAAGTGGGTTTCATCGTCAATGATATAGGACACATGCCAAAACTCTCACCGAATTGAATTGTAATGGCGTAGAAGTGGAGGGTATCAAATAGTCGGCCCGGTCGACATTAGCCTTTCCTTACTTGTTTAGTTAATGGTTTGATAGTACTTTAATACCATCCTCATTCAAGTGGTGTAGTAATAGTCTATTTCAAAATTATTTGGCATTCGATCATTTTTTTATTGACTTACGAAGTCTACAAAATATGAGCAATATTGTACCATACATAGTGGAACCTATTTGAGCCAAAAATAGCTGGGAGCAAAAAACAAGATTATAAAGGAGATGGCTTTTATTAATTACCTTTACTGTATGATTGTAGATTACTATGAAATTAGGTATATAGGCATATGATCCGCAACGGGACTTGTTAAAGCTGTGTATTTTGCAGAGATAATTTAAATGATCGCTTATTATAAAATTCATAAAAAACGAAAATCAAAAAGGGTGCAGCATACGTCTTTTTGGCAAATGGGGGTCGATATAGCTCCTTACCAATTTCACTTCATAATATCATCACTCGTAATCTCACATTCTGATTTATTACTTATCTCTACTAGGCTCATTTTAAAAAAATATCACTTCAAAATCTTAGTTTTAAGCCTTTCTATGAGAAGCTATATATACCCTTAAACACTAAAAGCTTCGACTTCCTTATTATTATAAATGGCATTCTATTATAATACTACTGGAACGTTTAGCGTCTTGTTGGGATTAAACAACATAAAACTAAATTAATGAATAATAATATATGCGAAGTATAAATGTGATACTTATTTTTCATAAAAGGTCGAAGATTTTATTATATAAAATAATGAAGAAATTTATGGAACAAATTCCATTTAGGAAATTTCAATTTAACATTTAAAAATAAGTTATTATAATAATATATGTACTTAAATTTATGTCAAGTTTTTCATGCATTCAGGCATTAATGAACCTTTAAAAAACTTTGCTTAGAAAATTCTTGAATAGTAGTGTAAAAAACAATTCTGGTTCATTTGCTTAAATTTTAGTCAAGTTCTTCATACATTCAACTATTAATGAACATGTAACAAGTCTACTTGTTAGACTTGTTACATGTTAGACTTCAGACGGCTAAGTCGACATATATATATACCCTCACTCTCAGAGGATATATATATGGAAATTATAAAGAATTAAATTTTACGTAGGACGTTATGCTGTCGAGGTTCGTTTCACATGGAACCAGCTTCTACATTTATAAAACAATTATAAGACATGATCAAATATCAAGTCATAGTGGACTTCGTGCACCAGTATAGAAGTTATGAAGGATTTAATTTTACCTAGGATATAGACAATTGTGTAGGAGGGCCAAAAAGGGGCGTGGCTAAAGCGTATATTTATTAAAATTTTTTAGATGTAAAGTGATTATAAAAACATTTTCAAATGGCAAATTGCAAATGATTTTTACTACTCGTATGTATGTTATGTCGGTTTTGTTGTCGCCAAAGTTTATGCCACTTTGTGTGGGATATACCAGAAGGGGTGTCGCAATATCACCCATATTCCATATGAATGCAACTTCTATAAAAACATTGCCAAATATAAAATTTCACAGTGTTCTGATCATATGTATAGAAGTTATAACAGCTTTAATTTTACGTAGTTTCGGGTGATTTGTGTGGGAGGTACTGGAAGGGGGCGTAGCAAACCCCGCCATATTTAATACACTTGAAGTGATTATAAAAACATTAAAAAAATATAGCTGATTCCTGATATCCGTGTGGAAGTTACATTAGTTTTAATGTAACATGGGAATATGGAATATGGTCCCAAATGACATATACCCTCCTACTCTGTAGAGTGTGGGTATAAAAAAATCTGATTCGTTTGCCTAGACTTCCTTCTTATAGATTTCAAGTGTTATTCTAACCAATCACTACGATGGCTTCTGTCAAGCCTTTACAACAATCATGGAGTGATAGCTCAACTCTTTATGGAGGAATTATCATGAAAACTTTGGAAATACTTTCAAGGGAAATAATTGGAATAAATATGGTACCAACCAAACCGCTGAATTTGGAATCATGAAATTCAGTGTATGCTATCTAGACGCGAAACGTAAAAGGATTTTTCGAAAACTGTACTTTTAGGCGGGGGAGAGGGTAAACAAGTAAAAAGGCGTTAAGTTCGGCCGCGCCGGGAATGCACTCCTCCACCACGGAGTGCATTCCACAGTATCACTGGCAGATTTGAGGCTGTAAACTTTACATATGTAGAAGTGCATATTAGAAAAATTGTGGTATTTTTTATATACATCACAATATGTGTTTACTATTTCTACTTATGCACACTGTTTTAAACAAATAGTGATGCTTCATTATTATAATATTAATAGTCCTACACTGAAAGAATTATCTTCTTATTACTTATGATTTTGTCTTAACCTCAGTGAAATTTTTCATTAAAAAGTCGCCAAAGAAACACTTCATAAAATGAATGAAATATGTTTCAATTTATGTAACATTTCTTAGAAACTATGAAATACAGTTCTTCATTCGATGAACTTTTGTCATACAAGTTCATTATTTTTCATAATATGATTTATGGACATTTTCGTATAAAGAAACTTCTTTAATTTTATGAAAAAGTTTCATAAATATTAATAATTTATACTAAAGATTCCAATATAAAGCAAAACAAGTAAGAAGGCGTTAAGTTCGGCCGGGCCGAATCTTATATACCCTCCACCACGGAGTGCATTCCACAGTATTACCAGTAGATTAAAGAATGTCGAGGGAATGCGAATTGCAAATATCAAGTAAATACAAGCTAATATGTTCAAAAAACATGCTGAAATACTCTAAATATTAGGGGTATTTTCAGTACTTGTGAGGGAAAAATTTTTCCCTCTGGACCGATTTAGTCCACTTTCAATCCCAAGCGATCTACAACCATAAGACACATTTAGGAAAAATTTGAACCTTCTAGCTCATTTCGTTCGGCCGCTATCGTGCTTTCAACAGACAGACGGACATGGCTATATCGTCTTAGAATTTTACCACGACCCAGAATATATACTTTATGGGGTCTCCGATAAATATTTCAAGGTGTTACAAACGGAATGACAAAGTGAATATACCCCCATCCTGGAGGTGGAGGGTATAAAAAAGTTCTGACTTGTTGAATAACCAATTAAGACACACCACCATTGCGAGAGTTTTTGCAATAAGTATGTCTTTGACCTAAATCTAGGCACATACTTATGTCAGAGTTAACAGAAGACAAATGAGAATTGCTAGCATTCAAGCGCATAAAGTCGATACACCAAAAAAGTAGTTGTAAGTTATGAAACATTTCATAAAAACAATGAAATCCTTCATTATATTTATGAAGACATTTCATAATACAAATATTTTATTGGTTATGACATATTTCATAATCTTTAAGAATTGTTTCTTTAATCTTTATTGTTTCTGAAATCTTTCTTTGATCTAAGCTTCAATATTTTAATAATATCGTTTTATGAAATATGAAATATTTATGAAAAATTGTATGATACATTTCACTTTATTTATGAATTGTTCGTAAATATTAAGAAAAAAATCACTAAACTTATGGAAACACTTTTATGAAATCGCTTCATAAATAATATGAACAAAAATTCAGAGTAGAGGGCTTCTAATGTTATAATAATGAAACATCATAATTTATTAAAAGAAGTGCCTATAAGTACGCCATATACTTCGAATAGTAAACAAATATCGTAATGTGCATAAATCACAATTTTCCTAATATGGCACTGCACTTGTATATAAACCCGACAGCCTCTAATATGTCCAGAGGCTGTCGGCCGAACTTAACTCCTTTTACTGTTCCGATTGTATTTGAAATGTACATAAATAGGAACCACCCTAATGTACATATAAATATAGCACATCAACATACATATGTACATGTTTGCACACGAAGTGTAATCTTAACTTGGCTTCATTACTTCTTATCATAAGGTTTCACAAAAAGATTTTTTGGTTGTCACCAATCAACTTCGCAGATAAATTCTCTAACGAATGTCTTCCTTGCGAATGTGTTTCTTTTGTGCAGAAAATCCTTCAAACGTGATCATGGAATGCGATGTTAAAGGTGCTTCTGTTATTGTCTCTGAAGAGCTTTCCAGGCATGAGTACCACGAAATTAAAACATTTCCCATTCTAATAAACATAATATTGTAAACCGCACATTAAATTCTTGCCTTCGCCACCCGTGACGAGTGCGTAACGTGACGTTCTACGCACATTTGTTAGCATTTCCATATAAATTTAAATAATAAATGAAAAATTTAAATACCTATGTATGCACATATGTATATATAAATGTTTGTATCACTTTCCCACATTAGAAAATTGCAAAGACATTTCATTCAAGTTTTCTTTCGTTTTCCCAGTTGTTGCTTTTCAAAGACCTTTTAGGGAAATAACAACGTTACTGCCAGACCGCGTGCGCAAATTTGGATACATTCATGACGCACAGTGTTTTTGTAGTAACTCTTCACAAATGAACTTATACCATGATATCGCGATTTGTAGGTTACCAAGTACAGGCCAGTAAACTGTGCTCTCGTGCTGACTTGAAGCAGTTACATTTTCTTTTTATACCCTCCACATAAGGAGGGGGTATATTCATTTTGTCATTCCGTTTGTAACACCTTGAAATATTCATCGGAGACCCCACGAAGTATTAATATTCTGGGTCATGGTAAAATTCTACGCCGATATATCCATGTCCGTCTGTCTGTTGGAAGCACGCTAGCTGCCGAACGAAGTGTCTTATGGTTGTAGATCGGTTGGAATTAAAAGAGGGCGAAATCGGCCCAGAGGGAAACTGTTTTCCTAAAAAAAGGTCTGAAAATACCCCTTAATATTTATAAAGGGTGTTTTTTATTGGGGTATAGAACTTTAAGTTGGCATCACTTTTTTATCTGGCGGCCATTTTGTCAGCTGTCAAGTGATTAATATTTAGTTTGGTTTGCCATTTCATCATGAACAGGTTGACAAAAGAACAACTCTTGCAAATCGTGCAAATTTACTTCGAAAGTAATGGTTCAGTTCGCGAAGTTCACCGCAAGCTCCGTCCATTTAGCGCACGTCACAATCGAATTATTGAAGGAAACATTCGATGAGCGCATAATTTCGCGGAATGGACCTGTCAATTGGCCACCAAGATCGTGTGATTTGACACCATTGGATTATTTTCTTTGGGGATATGTGAAGTCGCTCGTCTACGCCAACAAACCAGAAACGTTAGGGGACTTGGAAGCCAACATTCGTGGTGTTGGTTGAAAATTGGACCTGTAGAATTGGCTATATTCGAGCCAGCCGCAGCGGCCACATGCCCGAAATCATATTTAAACATTAATGGCATAAAATTATCCTTCCAATAAAGCCAAATTGATGGACATTAAAACGATTTTCTTGTGTTTTATTTCAATTCGAAGTTCTATACCTCAATAAAAAACACCCTTTACTATCTAAGCATTTTTTAATTTCTGCTATCTAGCACTTGCATTTTTTTGCTACAAGAGCACCAAAAAGTAAATAAAAGTTTTAGCGGACGAAATGCGGCAAAAAGGGATAACAAGTGTACCAATGATACGACAACAGCTAGAATCATGATTTTCAATGATTTTCAAACGGGTACAGCTACAGCTATTGTAGCGGATGTAGCTAGAATCATGAAATTAGTCTGACTTCGTAGACGCGGAATATAGGAAGATTTTTTCCAAATCCGTAAAGGTGAAAAAAAGAATAAAGCTGGTATCAAACAAACGGCTGTAGTTAAAACCGTGAAATTAGATGTGAACATTCTACTGTGAACGCGAAACATGTTGGATCTTCAATATTAGTACTTTTTCTATCAAAATGGTACGGACATTTGGGCTGTAGCTGGAATCAGGACACTGCAAATTGGAATATCGCCCCTTAGAAAAATTGTTTCGACCTTATAACGACTTATAATGCACCTGCTATTTGGGGCATACTTTTGAAGATTGCTGCCTCATGTTCACTTTTTGATAACTCTTGAAGTTTTATATTTTTATATAGTAGACGGCTAAATAACGAAGTATCATAATTTATTTAAAAATGTGCGCATAAGCATGCATTATCGAAATTGTAAACAAATATTGTAATGTGCATAAAATATATCACAATTTATTTAATAAATTGTTAGTGCACTTCTATGTAAAGTTGACAGCCTCTTATCTGCCGGTAATACTGTGGAATGCACTCCGTGGTGAAGGGTATATAAGATACGGCCCGGCCCAACTTAACGCATTTTGAGTTATTTTAAATTGAATTAGTGGAATTTAATTCTTTAATTTGTTGTTCATGATATAAATTGAACACTTTTAATACCCTCCACCTTTGTCATTCCGTTTGCAACAACTTGAAATATTCATCGGAGACCCCTGAAGTATTAATATTCTGGGTCGTGGTAAAATTCTCTTCCTTTTAAGTCTCTATTTCCATGGCAGTCGTATAAAGTGAATATCGTACTTATTTTCAATTTCCTAAAGATATACGCCATAGTTTGGAACTATTTTTAAATTTAGTTCCATTGAGTTCATTCAATGTTTAGTCCAACATGGAGTCCTAGCCACTCAGCAACCTATACAAAAAATTAATCAACTTTCGGACTGATAGGCGCTGCGGTCTGTCGCACACTCTGCCCACCAGATTTACAGCAACAATTCTCGGTGTAATACGTGCACGGCCATGTCTATGTAAAATGGCAGGTTCTTTCCTTAGTCTGAAATTCTATCCACTCAATCATTCCTAGCTGGGAAGTGTGTATGCTATAGTTCTTATCGAAGAGAACATTGCTATGTGACAGCGATTAACATAGAGAAAGCTTAGCTTTCGGAAAAAATGTTGGGGACGGAGTTTTTCGCAACCTTCGGACTGATAGACGCTGCAGTTATCGGCCACTCTGCTGCAGTTATCGGCCACTTTGTCGTCTGTCTGTTGAAAGCACGCTAGCTTCCAAACGAAATGACCTAGAAGGTTCAAATTCTAGGAGTACCTATCAAACCTATCTTGAAACACGAAATTTCGTGTGTACATTCCTCTAATTGAGTAGATACGTAAAAAAGGATTTTTTCGAAATTCGTACTTTTAAGGGGTTAAATGGGAATAGAGGGATCAAAATGGTACCAACCAAACGGCGGCATCATTAATGTTCATTATTTCTCTAGGCTTGACCATTCGAGTCACTCAGCTCCGGAGCGAACTTTTTGCCGCGAATAATGATTTTACGCAATTAGTGGATGAACCGACTCACAATCCGTGCGTCCAAGGGCAGCAATTAAATACTGTTGATCTTTTTCTAACTCACACCCTGAAAGTATGAAGTTAAAGTCCTTGCACCCCTTGGTAATTCGTATCGTTGCATTGTTTCAGCAATGCTCAGCCCTAAAGCGGACAATTTTTATATACGAAAAGGCACTTTGGGCCGAGCTCAACAAATTTTTCCCTGCATTTCAATTGGAAACTTTGCTTTCTTAACGGCGATATAGATGCTGCGTAAATATGATATAAATGAAATGAAATCATTTATTCCAACTAAAGTTATTTGGGATAAACTGTCTTATAAAAGTTGGCTTGGAAGCGTTCAGAAAATGGTACTTGAATAGAACTGTCACTACTGATCAACTACGCAAGCAGACAACGTACTTAGACGTGAAAAGTTTCTGTACGAACAATGTCTTCGTGTCAAAGTTCTTTTTTCTCCCAGAGTAAGTAAGAGCTTTTGTAAGAAAAGTATCCCAAATCTTGTTAAAGATGATCACATATTCACTAACCCGGTTTCCAAAGCTAACCTGTTGCAATCAACCACTCCCCGTGATTGGAAATGTACCATGACTCAGATATTTTTTCGAACACGTGGAGTTAAAAGGGTTCCCGCAAATCTATAGCACTCTCTGTCATTCATACTCATTCGATCATAGACCAAGTCGTCAATAAATTGAGGATAAATGGCGATTGATGTATTAGTCACTCAGCCAGGATTTACTGGCCATTTCCGAATGGGGTCGAGTGAATAGAGTAGATTTCAATGCACTGGATCTTAGTGTTCCTTGTTGTCTCACAAACGATTCGCTGATCCAATGGTGTCGTCGATTTCAATGAACGGTGTAGATATTGAGCATCAGATACTCTTGATGTTCTGGACATGAAAATACAATGATTTGTTCGTTGGACAAAACATGTATTAGGAGTGCCGAAAAGGCATTCCAGACCCTTCTTAAATCGGTGTAAGTAATACTTCAACACCCGTGCGAACGTTCGGTAGAGACACACGACTTTCCAGGAACTCATTTGTAGTCGTTTGCACAATCGACCGCTCCACACATTACAGAATGAATTCGGCAGATATCTTCCCATCTAATTATGATATTCAGAAATTAAAAATTCTCCCCTGAGTGTTGGTTCAGTGAAAAAACGGAGCGAAATTTGCATTGGAGCTATATACAAATCTGAACCGATTTGACTCACTTTCACTAGAGCTGTTTCTAGTTGAAATGCTGTGACAAAGAAGAAATTAAACACAAGTAAAAAGAACGTTAAGTTCGGCCGGGCCGAATCTTATATACCCTCCACCATGGAGTGTATTTTACAGTATTATCGGTCGATTAGAGGCTGTCGACATTACACAGAAGTGCACTACCATATTAGTAAAATTGTGATTCTTCATTATTATAATATAAATAGTAGAGGACTATATATAAATATTAATATAATTGTCTTGTCATTTATTTTGGTTTAAGACCAAGGTTAGGTTAGGTTAGGTTTAAAGGACCAGAAAGCTTACGCAATCCGTGCACTCGGAGACCCTATTGGATCCATTGTACATATCCTTATATCTGAAAAAGTATATATGTATATAAAAAGAGTGAATTGAATTAGATAGATGGTCAGGAGGTGAGAAATAGGGGAAAAGCGGGAATATGGGTTGGGGTGCAAAAAGGGGGGGGGGTGGGTGCCAGTTGTGTGGCATTGGTTAGGAAGTCGAGTTTAATGTGACTATGTAGTTGTCGGTTAATACTCTTTCTTCCTTGTGAGTGTTATGGCCTATGAGTAATGCGAGAATACCTCTGGGTAACTTGGCAGTAGCGTACCTTATGGTTCTCATTCTTACTGATAGGTACCAGATTCAGTGTTATCATCCATGCGATTCAGAAATCAGAGACAGCCCATAATCCAGTCCAGGCCCTTCGAGAATCTCAGCAGGTCATGGATGGTGCGGGTTGCGATTTCATCAATATTCCTAATTGTATAATCTCCTAGGTGTTTTTTCCTACGTACACAGAGAGAGGGGCACATACCTAAAATATGCTCGATCGTTTCAATCTCATCTTCGTCCTCACATAGTCGGCAAAAATCTACAGTATCTGTGTGCCACCTGCTGAGCCTGCTTCTAACGTTACAGTGCCCTGTGTAGATTCCTATGAGCTTACGCAACTCTACTTTGCCTAATTTTAACAAAGTTCTAGTTTTCTGTTTGTCAGCCTTCGGCCAGGTGGCCCTAGCAATCCTGCAGGTTGACAAGTTGGTCCATGCTGAGTTCATCAGTGCCCACCTGCGTGACTCAATCATTCTATATAAAGCGCCTATCGGTGGTTTTACTGAGTATTCGGCTTGCGAGATTTCCATGGATGAACCATTTCTGGCCAGTTCATCTGCTGTTTCGTTCCCACTGACATTGCTATGTCCTGGAACCCAGCAGAGACGGACCACATGGCTTCTGAGGTCATCCAGCGAGCGCTTGCAACTCAGTAAAAGCTTTGATTTGACGTTATGCGACATGATTGATTTTATGGCTGCCTGACTAACTATGTAAAAATTTAAATCTATCTCTGCCGGAATTTCTATTTCCGCTAGAAATTCTGCTGCTTTTTTGATTGCAAGGATTTCAGCTTGATAAACGCTACAGTTATCGTTGAGTCTGAAAGATTTACGTATCTGTAGTGATTCAATGAAGAAGCCCGCACCTGTGCCTATATCCATCTTAGAGCCATCAGTGTAGACAGCCAAGCCTGTAAAGGGCTCGCCATTGTCCCAATCTGCTCTTTTCGGTATAATCATCTGTGGTACTGTTGAGAAGTCCAAAACCGGTACCATATAATCGGTGCCTTCACCGAAGATTGGTTCTGGCTGAGAGTTCTCCACATTTCTTTGAAAAACAGTCGCATGGCCATATGGCCTACTCTTCCAGTAGCCTGATTCCTTGAGCCTTAAGGCACTTTTTGCAGCAGCCATCTCTGTGAAATGATCTAGAGGTAGCTGGTGTAATATTACATCCAATGCTGACTGCGGCGTGCTTTTGAGAGCTCCTGTGATACTAAGGCTAGCTAGTCTCTGTGTCTTAGTTAATTTTGCTAATAATCTCCCGTTTCTCATGGCGCTCCACCAGACTAAACAACCATAGGTAGTAATAGGCCTGACTACCGACCGGTAGATCCAATCTACAACTTTCGGTTTCAGACCCCAGCTTTTACCTATGGAGTTCCTGCACATGTAGAGGGCATTGAGGCCTTTTTTATATCTTTCTTCAGTGTTCCTAATCCAATTCAGCTTGCGATCTAGAATCACTCCAAGATATTTAGCCTCCTGTGAGAGTGAGAGTTCAGTACCATCCAGTACTGGTTTCCTGAATGGATCTATGTTGTATTTCCTTGTAAAAAGAACTAGTTCTGTTTTCCTGGGATTTATACCTAGGCCACTTCTACTAGCCCATCCTGACAATTTCCTCAGTGCTCCCTGCATCAAATCGCTGATAGTTGGTAAGAATTTTCCCCCTATCATGATGACTACGTCATCAGCATATGCAACTACCTTATTGCCATCATCAGAAAGGGATCTGAGGATACTGTTCACAGCGAGAAGCCACAGAAGAGGGGATAAGACCCCTCCCTGTGGCGTCCCCCTAGTCACAAGTTTCCTTATCGTTCCGATCCCCAGAGTCGAGTTGATGATACGATGCCTTAACATCGAGTCTATCCACCCGACGATAAAGTTCGGAACGTGTAGATCCCTCAGAGCGCTACTGATGGCGTCGGACTCTATGTTGTTAAAGGCTCCTTCTATATCTAGAAATGCTGCAAGCGTATACTCTTTCAATTCTAGATTTCTTTCTATGTAGCTGACAACCTCATGAAGTGCGCTCTCTGTTGATTTGCCCTTAAGATAGGCATGTTGAGCTTCACTTAAAGAATTGCTGTCTATGCTATCTCTGAGATATGCATCTAAGATGCGTTCCATTGTCTTAAGGAGGAAGGATGACAGGCTGATTGGTCTGAAGTCCTTAGCGGACGAGTGACTAGGCTTGCCTGCTTTGGGTATGAATACAACCCTTACCTCCCTCCAGTTCTTTGGGATAAATCTTAGGCGTAGACATGCTTTAAAAATACGTACAAGATGTTTTACAATCACATCCGTCGCTTGTTGCAGCATGGCTGGAAAGATACCATCCATACCCGGGGATTTGAAGGGCTGGAAGGTATCAATCGCCCATTTTATTCTGTTCTCATTGACTATTTTATCTATGCTAACTTCATCAAATTGGGAGAGATTGTCTATTGTTGTCATGGCGACCTCACCGACGATCTCTGTGCAATTTGGGAAGTGGGTCTCTGCTAAGAGGCCTAGTGTCTCTTGGCCCGATGCCGTCCATGTACCATCCAGTTTCTGGATGTGTCCTAGAGGTTTCGGGTCCTTTGACAGGACTCTTCTAAATCTAGCTCCCTCGTTAATGTTGTCTATTGTCTCGCAGTAGACAACCCAGGACGCTCTCTTTGCTCTTTTTAAATCTGCCTTGTAGATGTTGAAACTAACTTTGTAGTTTTCCCAATCTTCATTGCTACCTGTCCGTTGAGCCCTGTTGTACAGTTTCCTGGTATTCTTTCTTTGCTTTCTAAGCTCAGCGGTCCACCAGTACGGCTGAGTCCTTTTTCCCGGGAACGTTTTAGGACATGACCGAATGAAACTGTTTGACAGTGCCGACGTCAGGTTGTTGACATAATTGTCAATATCTGCTCCCGTGAACGTATCGATCCTAAGATCTGTAAGGTCTGACTCCACGTGATGGTGGAATTTTGACCAGTTCGTTCTTTTGGGATTCCTGTATGGTTCTATGTTTCTTTGTTCTATGTTAATCTTGAAGAGTATTCTCTTGTGATCAGAGAAGGAGTGTTCACTTGATACTCTCCATTCTGTTATAAACGAACTATCCATGTTAGTCAAAGTTAAATCTAGTACTTCTTCTCTAACCCTAGTTTTGAAAGTGGGGGTGTTACCCACATTACAAATTCTAAGGCTAGACAGTGTAATAAATTCAAAAAGTGACTCACCTCTTTCGTTGATATCTGTGCTACCCCATTGCGTATGGTGAGCATTGGCGTCGCAACCCACGACAAGTCTCCATCTTTTGTTGGACGCATATGCTATCAGTTGTTCCGTGTTAGTTCCAGGTGGATTGGGTACCTCATATGGCATGTAAATTGAGGCAAATGTCAGGGTTTCCCCGAGGATTGTCTCCAAACATGCCACTGTTGAGTCTCCAGAACTGAAACTTGTGGATAAAATTAGACCTAAACTCTTCTTGGCTACTATACAGGTTCTTACCTTATCCTCCGTGCTCGGTGTAATGACAGTGTAGTTTTTTGCCGCTAGTCCTTTCACCCTATTGTGAACAATCCATGGCTCCTGGACTAGGGCAACATCAATTTGCTTGTCGGTGATATACAGGAGAAGGTCGGCAGCGGCGGCTTGGCAGTGATGCAGATTAATCTGCACCACATTTAGAAATTTCTTAACCGTCACGTTTACCATCGACACCAGGGAGACGAAACCTGATGGTGCCAAGCCCGAAATTGACGATACCTTTCCTTTCCTTTAGGTATACTACCGATTCTTTGTCAACAATCAAACGCAGATCTTTGCCAAAGTCTCTCTTGCTGTTGGTGGGTAAAACCTCCCATGATGCAATTTTGAGACCTTTGTTCTGTTTCGCTAACAGTCGCAGTATTTTTACCTCTTCCGGGACGGGAGGGGGTAACCATACTGTAACTATTGTGCGAATTGGTAGTGTGGACGTCTGTACCACTTCAAGGGCGGCGTTTGGCCATGGGGTTTTCAGATTGCCAATTGTGGTTTCCAAAAAGACCAATGATCTTTTGTTACCACAATTGACGATCTTTGCACCCTTGCTCCACTCTGTTCCCTTGAACGATATGTCATCGTCACACCACTTATCCGCCAGCATTTCATCAAGTAGCAGCGACTCCAGTAGCAGCCATCTTTCAGAGTTGATCCTGCCATCTGGATCCGATCTGTCGATGACTGCTACTCTTAGTTCCGATGGAACTTGGGAGTTGTCGAGGTGCTTCTGCTTTTTCGACACCTCCACCTGAGGTTCGTCGCCCGATCTAGCTCTCTTGAGGGTCTGACCACCAGCATAGGGCTTAAGAGCCGCTTGGCTGGTGGAGGGACCCTCAAGAGATCCACGTGCTTTGTTGGTCTCAGTTGGAGGAGAAGATGAAGCATTTTTACCTTTGCCGTTTTTGTTTTTGTCGTTCCTGTATCTGTTAGCGTGTTTGTTGGTGTCGTTTTTAGGTGCTCGTGTATTTGTATCGTCTGTTGGCAATCGAGGAGCCTTGCCCGTCTTGTATGAAGGAAGACTGCTGATCAGGAGACGATCGACAAACTCATGCGGGTAATTTCTTTCAAATTTAGCCACACTTTGTCGATGTCTCCTGAGCAGTGTTTTTTCCTTGTCCGAGAGCAGAGCGAAGTCGCGTCCTACAAACCTTTTCAGGATACCGCAGGAGCGCCTATAGCCGCTTTTGGCCTTCTGCTCTATGGCTTTGCTCTGCTTCGATGTGCTCTGGGACTCCGAGTTAGCTGTGGCGTTCTTCGCTTCATCACCTTTAGGCTCTGTCCCTAGCAGAGTCTTAGACTCTTTGGGAGAACCTCCGGTGAATTCGCTGGAACCCGATACAGCCAATTCTTTGTCCACTGCATCCTGACGTAGCAGAGTGGCCGCCATTGTCGTCCGGGGCGGGTCGGCATGTGCCGACTCATCGATTGGCGGGTCGGCGCGTGCCGACTCATCGATTGGGGACAGAACCAAAGCCGTCAGCGAGTTCTCATCGATCTCAACGACCCCAGTAGTAGGCTCCGGCTCACCATGAATTTCTCTTGGAGATTGAGTCAATGTGACATCAAGCTCGTCAGAGAGAATCCATAGTTGGTCAAAGCCCCCTATGGTGTCACTAAGATCACTGAAAGATCCCAGTGAAGACTCCCGTTCTGCCTCCAATTGGCGCTGGAGTTCAGTCTGCTGCTCCAAAATGGCGCCAGTAATCCGTCCAAGATCTAGAGTCGTCCGTTTGTCCGTTCCCTTACAAGTCGTAACATTCCGTTCCGTGTCTTTACATAGAGTAGTCAGTGGGCGTTCCTTGGTCAAGCTTTCAAATCTGTTGAGGCCGCTGGCGACACGTAGAGGAGACTGTATGTCTCCACCGTGCCCGCCGGAAGTCGCCGCCTCTGCTCCTTCCGACGTTGGGGTGTATATTACCACCTCCGACTTTGAACTTTCATTGTATTCCATCCCATTAAAATTCCCTGTGTATGCTTTTTTGTGTGTACTAGACCTATGTAAGTGAACCCTAGGTGACTAGGGTTCGATAGGTGCTAGTGCGACCGGTGTGCATACAGGAGAACACCGGTTAAGAGATTACCCTCAGGTTTGTACGGTCTTCTCCAGAGGATCGAACTGAGTGAAAAAGTTGTTATACCTTCCAGATTATTGGAACAGTTAGGGATGTAAAAACTGTTCCAATTGTATGGGAAGGAGAGAGGTAACCTTTGGTCATGCAGACGAACAATCGGTCTACCACCCCAATTAGTTCGACTGCACTTAAGCCCCTACATCGCGACAAGATTGTTACCTCTGGTAGAGGTCCAAAGGTAGAGGTTTAAGACCAAAGGTTGTGCTGAAGTCTTCAGCAGAACCCAAAAATTAGCAAAAAGGCAAAGTGAGACCTTTATTGTTGAAGCTAAAAGTTGACTGTGCAGTTTCGATGGGCGCTACCCCATCTCATCAGAACTTTCGCAACGAATGTATGTCTTTGACTTAAATCAGGGTTCATATTAGTACCAGCGGTCACATATTTTCAATGAGAAGCGCTGATAAACAAAATATTCCACCGAACTAAGTCGACACACATAAAAATCTCACTTTGCCAATTCAATGTTGTGCATGTGCTCGCATCGCTCGCAACAATGCAAAGGTTGTTGTATGTCCCGTCTTCACTGTACCTCGTGTGTATTGTTGTTTTTTGTATGTATAATTGGTCTGTTATGTTGTATGTCTTGTCATTTATTTTGGTTTAAGACCAAAGGTTGTGCTGAAGTCTTCAGCAGAACCCAAAAATTAGCAAAAAGGCAAAGTGAGACCTTTATTGTTGCAGCTAAAAGTTGACTGCGCAGTTTCGATGGGCGCTACCCCATCTCATTAATATAATTATTAGACAGAAATCTTCAAAAATGTGCCCTAAATAATATTAGGTAGAAACAATTTCCCTCAAGCCCGATTCATAGGTCCTATGTCCCGCGTCTACGCAAACAGGCGAGTGCAAATACTGAATATCATGATACAACCGATTGATTGTAGCCAATTTTAATTTCATTTAGATCCTGAAGCTACGAATATCGGAACATATCTTTATTATTCGCGTCACCGCCGTCAGAGAATTGTACACACCGAAATTCATTATTACAACTGCAGCCGTTTGGTTGGTACCATTTTTATCCACATTCGCCCCATTTTCCGACTAAAACTACAAATTTTGAAAAATTCTCTTTATTTCGTATCTTCACAGTCAGATGAAAGTACACCGAATTTCATGATTTCAACTTCAGCGGTTTAGTATGTACCATTTGTATCCCTCTTTACAAATTGTATCCCTTAAAAGTAAGAATTTTGAAAAATCCCCCTATTTTCGTATCTACGCAATTAGACGGATGGACATTCCAAATTTTGTGTTTCTAGCTGTTATCTTATCATTGGTACCATTTTTATCCCTTTTGTCCCATTTAACCCGCTAAATCTTTTTTGTATTTTTCGATGATTACTCGTTACTAGAGGAAGGTACGAAACAAATTTCAATTGTATAAATAGTTTAAATATTAGGGGTACTTTCAGTCCTTGTTAGGGAAAAGTTTTTCACTCTGGGCCGATTTCGCCACTTTCAATCCCAACCGATCTGCAACCATAAGACACATTTATGAAAATTTCAACCTCCTAGCTCATTTCGTTCGGCCGCTATCGTGCTTTCAACAGACAGACGGACATGGCTAAATCGTCTTAGAATTTTACCAGGATACAGAATATATATACTTTAGGGGGTCTCCGTTGAATATTTCAAGGTGTTACAAACGGAATGACAAAGTGAATATAGCCCCATTCTGGAGGTGGAGGGTATAAAAAGGATCGGTTATAATATGAACAAAAAATGAAATTTGTATGTCTTTCCATCCATTTATTCTTGCAATCAAAGTACAGGTCGCAACTATTGTCCCAAAAATTGGAACAAATAAATTTTGCTGTCCAAGAACGAACCCTATCTGTTCTAATTTAGATATAGATATATCATACAAATGTCGCTCCCGATTTAATATTTTTCGCTGTAGAAACCACATATTTCACTATATTTGCTTAAAATTTGGCTTATAATTGAACTGGAGACATCTGAGTTGAAAATGGGTGACATCGGTTTAGATTTAGTTATAGCTCTCATACTTATTTCAATTAGAAACATCTATCGTGTAAGTGAGTCAGATCGGTTCAGATTTATATATGTTTCCCATATAAATTTCGTTCTGGATTTTTTTTGCTCTAGAAACTAGATATTCCAACCGATTTCCTCCAATTTCACCTCATAAAAATTTGCCGCAGCATTCTATATTTTTCTTCCGTTCTATACCCCACATTTTTTATGTGTACATATTGTACCCATACCCATGTCGTCCCCGATACCACTTTTTGTCCCAAATTCAATTGTTATGGGGTAGAAAGTGGAGGATATCATATAGTCGGCCCCGCCCGACTTACTTGTTTTCCTTCTATTAAGGAATTTTTTACTAAACTGCAGTAAATTTGTTGCATAAAATTGGAGTATGTATTTTAGGAAATTTGTCTGTGTGTACATGATACGCGTGTCAAACTGAGATTAATGTATACCAAATTTGGTTGATTTGTCTTCTATCCCACGAAATTTAATATGGATTGCACAGATTTGTCTACATGTTATCGTCGAACTAAAATGTAACTAAATTTACTATTACCTAATTCTTAATCAATGTAGGCCCTTCTCTAAAAAAATGTGTATTTTTCAACGAAATTCGAATTTGTCATATTTTCATTGATACTTTTAATCAGCGAATTATTTTAAAATCTGATCTGATCGAAAGAACGTTAACAAAAGAATGGAATACATTTTGACATAGAAATACTGTCGAATTGATAACGTAAGACAATAAGTCAAATGCTGGTTACTACACCATTTCCAAGTGTAATTCAGAAAAGATCAATTGTAATTCAGAATTTCCATTTGAAATTCAGAACACATCAGTTGATATTCAGAAATTCCATTTGAAATTCAGAATTCATCAATTGAAAATCAGAACTTGTTATTTGAAATTCAGAACTCATCAAATGAATTTCAGAATATTTCATATGAAATTCAGAACTTTTCATTTGTAATTCAGAAATTATAATCTACGTATGTAAAACTTTTTAAAAGATATTTACATACAATGTAAATTATTTATTAATTACGGTTGTATATATTCTTAGCTTTATAGATCGCCGGAATTAAATCATGTACATCTCTTAATACAAAGATTAGAATGGTAACACACAAAGATCGTAAAACTACAGGAGGAGAAATCTCACTATTTGTATGCTAACTTCCAGAAATGCGAGAGTAACATTTGCTTCTGCAAAGCACATTCGTTTGTTGTTATTAAACTGTTTTATAAGGTTTTGCTAAGAAAACAAAACATTTTACAACATCTAACAATACAAGATATGTATTCATTTCGATTTCGTGTATATTTTTGAATGTACTCATTGTTTTCCTCATTTTCATATTTTGATTTAACATGTAAATATGGCTGCAAAATTTGCATGCGCTGTCATCTCTCAACGTTTCGTCGGTAATAACAGCAAAGAGCGAGATTACTTGTCTTGAATATAGAAAGTCTTTGGTAACACTCCACTTATCTTGTAAAGTTGATTAACTCGGGCAAGTTCAAGTTTGAAATGAAAATTATGTACCGATTACAGAAAAATGTTCTTTTTGTTGTTTTTATTTCACGTCTATTGACGGTCAAAAAGTGATTCGCTATTAATTGCCTGTTAAATATTATTAAAGCTTGTGGTCTCCCATTTCCAATCTAACAATCTATTTCTTGATTTCATTGCATATTTATAATGCAAATAATAAACAAAATAATGAATTGTGTTCTTTAATGAATTTTATCAATTTAAATACATTTGTGTATGACTTTGGGGTATATCGAGTTATTTCTCTATAAATGTTTTCCGAATTTTGTTTGACAGCTTCTGAATTTCATATGAAATGTTCTGAAATTCATTTCATGAGTTCTGAATTTCATATAACAAGTTCTGATTTGCAATTGATGAGTTCTGAATTTCAAATGGAATTTCTGAATTTCAATTGATGAGTTCTGAATTTCAAATGGAATTTCTGAATATCAAGTGACGAGTTCTGAATTTGAAATGGAATTTCTGAATATCACGTGATGAGTTCTGAATTTCAAATGGAATATCTGGATATCAATTGATGAGTTCTGAATTTCAAATGGAATACCTGAATATCAATTGATGAGTTCTGAATTTCAAATGGAATTTCTGAATTGCAATTGACGAGTTCTGAATTACACTTGGAAATGGTGTAGTGTATATTGTTCAATTTGTGAAGGACCTAAGGAATGTATGTATTTATAAATTAAATCAGTAACGAAATGATGTCTAATTTATATTAATCTAAAGCTATTCACTCTTCACTCTTTGTTAAAGGACATAATACCATTGCCATCCAAAATCAAAATTAGTTTTATTTTTGGAATCATTTTATTGTACGATTAGAGAAAATAAAATTCTACATCACCGAAAATATGAATGACATGTGCTGTTTACTTTTCAAGTTGCACTGCCTTAAAGTCAAAAAAGTTTTGAGTTTTATGTAGGGTTTGGGGTTTCCCGGACTTTCTTCATTTCCCGGTATGTCCATTATGGTTGAAAATATCAACATTTAGTAACAGTTGTAATTTTTAACCCATTAACGCCCACCGTATACGTCCATGTACACTATTGCAAGGTTTCCGTACTTTTTTCATAATTTTCAATATGAATGCAATTCTTGATTAATAAGTGATCGAGAAGAACAAAACAAAATAATAATAATCTAAAACTAAATATTTTTTATTATTGTAGTTGTTATTACGGAATAATTGAACAGAAATGAATGAATACTGACATATTACAAATTAAAAACGAGTATTTTTGGTAAAATATTTTTGAAATTATTTTTAATGTTGTTTGTATGTATTGTTGGTCTGTTATGTTGTATGTGTTGTCATTTATTTTGGTTTAAGACCAAAGGTTGTGCTGAAGTCTTCAGCAGAACCCAAAATGAGCAAAAAGGCAAATTGAGACCTTTATTGTTGCAGCTAAAAGTTGACTGCGCAGTTTCGATGGGCGCTACCCCAAATTTACAAATATTTTACTCTTGACAAATAGTCAGAATTGAAGGAGTCATAATATTGGACATTGTAATGAATGTTTAAAGAAACAATGAACCCGTATGGCTGAGAATGTTATGGCGCCTTCAATTTAGAAGATTCATTCGTCTAGAGAGAGAATATTATAAACTGTAAATTCAATATATACATTAAAACGTTAATTTCAATTAAATAAATTCATTTATTCTATTTTTTATTTATTTCATTCAATTTATATTTATATACCGCAGGGTACATTTCTATTCATATTAGATTTCTCCTGAAAGTTTCCAGGTGTCATTTTAATTTTATTTCTATTTTTAGACCATTTCTTAATGGTTTTATGTAAAGTGAATTCTTCTTTGAAAAGATTTTCACTTTTATTTTTGTGGGAAAACAAGAAATTTAAAGTTAAACCAGATAGTACTAGGGGTTACGTATTTGTACTATGTCAGTCGTTGTATCAAATGGTCATTATCATTGTCAATATATGCATTTAAAATATATCTACAATTTCCCATTTATATAGTAAAACTAAATTAGTGCTGAAAATAAACCAAAAAATATTTTTAATATTTCCCGTATTCCCGGGAATTCCCGTCCAATTATTTTCGGGATTTCCCGGGAAATACGATTCGGGAATTCCCGAACCCCAAACCCTAGTTTTATGCGCACAGTCGAGATTTTTTCTCAATGATAAAAAGTAACACTTTGGTTATGGAATCAGGTATCAGGTATTTTACAAAAAATTTTGTAACGAAAATATTCTAGAAATATTTTTTTTTTTGAAAATATATCTTAATTCAGGCATTCAGTGACATACCGAAGACGCAGAATCATTCCAAATTGCAATATTTATCCTTGTACAAAAAGTAATGAAAGAATAAAGTCGAGCGATATCGTCTATATGGTACACTGCACTGTCTACCTTTTTTAAAGTAATTTACTTCCAGATGTTTTAAAACATCTGTTAAAGTTTAATGCCGCACACATTTGAAACGTTATTCAGATATCCAACCAAATACGGTGGGACATTTGAATGGGGGCTATATGAAACAATGGGCCGATGTGATAGAAATTAACTGCAGATATTTCTAGGTGCTGAAGAGATATTTCTAGGTGCGTTATGTGCCGAATGTGTACAATGTGTGAAAGAAGTCAAACCGGGAGTGACATTTGTATGGGAGGTATATTTAAATCTGAACCGATCTGACCCACTTTAATCATAGATGTTTCCAGTTGAAAAATAACGTGTTTGAAGATTTGAACAAAATCGACTAAAATGTGCGGTTTCTAGAGCGAAAAAAGAAAAATCAGGAGTGATATTTGTATAGGAGCTATATTTAAATCTGAATCGATCATTATAGATATTTCCAGTTGAAATATAACCCATCACATCTGCCAAGGTGTTTTGGATTAGATAGTAATTTCTCCTTGTACTTCCATACAAGTATATTTTATTTTCCAGGAAAAAATAATTCCACACAACTCTACTAGAATTGTCATTTATTTTAGCGATTATGTCATAAATATTAGAAAAATACTTGACCCGAAGGTTTCCCTGAATTATTCTACATTTTGGTTTAGTTATACCGTTTTTGATTTAGTTATGTCGATGCCGCAGATATTTTAAAAATGAAGAAATGGACGAAGAACGAAAACATAAAACGGTTTTATATGGTCTCAATATATCAGTATATAGTAACGTGTAAACGTGTTCTTAAGGGACTTGACGCTCCCGTGAACCACGGCCAAGTAATCCAAAGCAAATCACAAACAATTTTTATTAAGAGTCAAGGAGCCATGTAGGGATCTCGTAATGAAAACTTTTTTGCAAAGTCCTAAAACGTCTTCAAATGCCTTTTATGACAAAATCAGTTGTTGCTATGATTCATATTGATATATCCAGTAATCTATTGAACTAAAATGCATTGTTGCTACGACCAACCTACAACAGACTCAAAAATTCTCGCATTTGAATATTCTTTTCATCCGACCTTGCAGTGGTGCGTCAGTTCTCCAAAAAAGAAAATTGCAACTCCCCCAATCCATGGATATAAAATCAAACAAGTAAGGAAGGTTAAAGTCGGGCGTGCCCGACTATATGATACCCTACACTTAGTCATTATACCCTGTGGTGTTGGGTACAAGAGGTCTTTACATTTGAACCGGGTGATATACGATACAGCTATTTGTAAGAAAATTTGAATACAAACTTTGAATGGAAGCTATATATAAATCTGAACCAATTTGACCCATTTTTAGCATAGGCTTTCTAGTAGATATATAAAAAGCTTTCCCAAAGTTGATAGGAATTTGTTAAATATGTGGTTTCTACAGGGGAAAGGATCAAATCGGAGGAATTATTTGTATGGGAGCTATATATAATTCTGAACCGATGTGTACCACTTTCGCCCGATCTGGCTTATTTTCACCAGAGCTGTTTTTAGTTCAAATATAAGTTGTTTTATCAATTTGTAATCTGTTGAAATTGGGAGCAAAATTTGTATGGGAGCTATATCTAAATCTGAAACGATTTTCTTCAAATAAAATAGTGTTCGTCCTTATCACATAGAACTTCGTTGTGCAAAGTTTCATTCAATTGCGACCTGTACTTTGATTACAAGAATAGTTGCACAGACGGACGGACGGATATTGCTAGATCGACTCAAAAAGTGATTCTAAGTCGATCGGTATAACATACGATAGTTCAATCTCGTTTCTTTTGGGTGTTACAAACAAAAGCACAGAGTCATTATACCGTGTGGTGTAGGGTATGCAAATTAAAAATCCGGCGCGATCATCATAAACAGGCTTCATAAAGTAGTCCAAAGTGCATTTTCAAAAATAGAATATACGCCTTCATAAGATAACAATTATGGCCACACTTTTGCTTGTTTGAAACCACTGTGTGGAGATAGAATAGAGGAGCGAAGGCGCAGCGGAGTACATAAATTGTCCGGAGATTAATTTAAGAGAAAATCTTTTTGTTTATAATGAAATTTAAATTAATGTTACACAATACAATAGCTTAGCTTAGCATCTCACGTCTCATCAAGAGTTTATGTCGTGACACAAGTACGGACATACATACATATACCACCCGCTAGTAAGCAATCTAAAGACGAACATTCCGTTTTGTTGAAGTGAGTTTTATGTTTCCAAATGTTTAAGTGCTGTTACGAGACTATGATGAGAGTAATGTCGTTGAAACGGATGTTTCCACACAAATGTAGACAATCGGAAATTATCGTACATATCAAATCGTTATTGGGAACGCCCTCGAAGACCTTTAATCTTCTCATCGACTTTACAACGTCTGCATTACTAGTCAGCCCCAAAAGTGAGCAACTTAAGCGAGGAGGATAAACTTATAGGAAACGTTAAATTTACATTTTCTCATAACAACTTAAGGAACGAAAGAAACTAAAAAGAAAGAAAAGTAAGAAAAAGATAGCTGAATATACAAAATTGTCGCGTGGAGCGATAGATAATGACATGTAAAACATCCGTTTAGGAATAAATAAATTGTTTTGTAATAACATTTGAGTTGCTGTCGTAGGAAAAGCTATTAAATATATTCTGCTTCCGGCTCCTGCCCGGAAAGAAGCCAATTGAACAGGTACATATTTGTCTATCCTACACCACTGTGTGTAAAAAGATATTAAGTTACTTTCACGACCGTCTGCCTGATGTCCATCCAGACGTTAACGAACCGGTTGTTGTCCGCAATTGAAGAAGAATTAGATATAACCACATACAAATGTCCCTTCGATTTGCTTTACTAACGCTCTAGCGTCAACATATTACAACACATCCTAGAAATATTTTTGCAGATGACATTGCATTTCAGCTAGAAACGTCTAGAATAAAAGTGGACCACGTCGCACATTGGTTGAGGTTCATAGAACGAGCGGCTAAAAATAGAAGAAGTTGTCGAAGGACAATGAAACTTGGCAATCAAGAAAAAAATGGAAAAATCAAAATGATCCGCTCACCTCCAATACAAAGTGAAAATTAAATTTTGGCCTACGGCATTGTTTTTTTGGCAGATAGCATTTTTAAACACTCAGAATCATTTGTGTGAAATTTGAAAAATCTCCCATACATTCTATAGAAAAAGTGACATAACTCCCTTGATTTTTAATGCATCCACGCAATTTTCAAAAAAAAAAAACAAGTAAGGAAAGGCTAAAGTCGGGCGGGGCCGACTATATAATACCCTACACCACTCCCTCGTATGTATCTCGCTTTGATTACTAAACCCACGTATTTCATGGAAGCAATTTTATTAAATTTATTAGAGCGGAAAATGTCAAATCGGGAGCGACATTTGTATGGGGGCTATATCTAAATCTGAACCGATCTTACCCAATTTTTGCATACATGTTTCTAGTTCGATTATAAGATGTTCTGCAAAATTTAAAGAAAATCGGGTACAATATGTCGTTTCTAAAGTGGAAAATGTCAAATCGGGAGCGACATTTGTATGGGGGCTATATCTAAATCTGAACCGATTTCCTCCAAATTCAATACCAATGGTCCTTGGCCAGAAAAAATAACTTCAGCCAAGTTTCATGACAATCGGACAACAATTGCGATCTGTAGAGTGCGAACAAGCTTAGATGGACAGCAGACGGACGGACGGACAGACAGACATCGTTAAATCGACTCAGCTGGTGATTCTAAGCCGATCGGTGGGTCTAGCTCGATTATTTCTTGGTGTTACAAACATTTGGCGCGAAACTAACTTATAATACCCTAGACCACGTAGTGGTGTAGGGTATAATAAATATTATAATTGCAGAATAGGCTCCTGAAAGTATATACCTGATCCGTCTACTTTTACGCCCACCTCCCATAGAAAAAACATGAATATGTAATTTATGAATAGTCTTTTAATATATTTTTAACATTATTATCGTACTGTTATTGTTATTGTTTTTACTTTTTTTGGAAATAAGCAGGTAGGAGCAGCTAATTTTTTAAACTTTTAGCTGAGACATCAAGCTGTAATTTGACATATTTCGTTAAACAGCGCCCCACTGCGCTAAAAAGATGCAGTCCACTGAAGTTAATGAACATTGAAATTTTGATTTTGTTTATATTTTGTTGTACGAAATTTTTCACTTTTTCCAACTTTTTTTAATGTAAATCTCATCTATTGTCATTTACGAAAATATACAACATAGTCAAATGATAAGTTTACTGTGGTTGTACCAAAGGACTGAATATACAGTAAATTTGCATGCCATTTTAAACAAGCGAACATATATGAACTTCGAGCGTGTCTGTCCAATCAAATAATAAATATATCAGTCTAATATTACAAAATCTTAATAATCAGATATCTGACAACAAAATACCAAAAAATTATCCAAATCGGCGAACATGAAAATATTAATTTCGGACACTCTTCAACCAATGTGCGTCGGCCAGTGTTTTGATGGAGCTCCAGTTCATGTGTCCCTTCTAATTTGAGTTACTATTTCTTTAATCTATTATTTAATCACATCTTGCTATAGTTCATCTAGGCGCTACTTCATTGAAAGAGTATCACACTGGAGCATGATTTGATGCACCCTGCACACATATATTCCTACCGACTTGACATCACAGCCCAGTTGGAGTCACATTTTGCAACAGTTTTATGTCAACTTTGTCATTTACATTAAATTAGGTTCAAGATGAGCTCATACTATAAGCTTTATCTGATATTCTTAACAAATACCCCACAAAATCAACATTACACCAAGTAATTAAAATACGAAATAGGTTTATAACCTATCATCAAGAAGTTTAATTGGAGGGACATTTGTATGGAGACTAAATCAAGGCAGATATCATACTCTGCTGAAATATCTCCCACACAATTTGGGCACATCTTTTTAAAATAAAATCAATATGAATCCCATACGGACAGTTGAAATAAGTTGTAATTTGATAGTTCAAATGTTTCTTATAGTATCGCACACAAATGTCGCCATCCTATGTACAAGTCAAACCTTTATAAAATCTATTTCGGTGCTTTAAATCATCTATGGCTTGTAAATGTTTTAACAATATCTAATGACAAAATGAATAAACGGTGGAGGGCTATATCATAAATTGATGGTACTCACTTGACTTAAATTATGTTGTTTCTAGCGGCAAATCAGCAGTAACATCTGCAAATTCTTCGTTTATTATTGTCTTTTAACAATTTTGAAAACTGAAACTTATTGGAACAAAAATACACTCGGCAAGGATTTAGCCTAAAAATAGGACAAAACTCATATCAAAAACAAGTAAGAAAATCCTAAAGTCGGGCGGGCCGACTATATGATACCCTCCACTTTCTACCCCATTACAAGTGAATTCGGGGAAAAAAGTGAAATCGGGAACGATTTTGGTATGGGTAATATATAATGAACCGATGTGACCTACTTTCACTGTATATGTTGTATTAAAATCTGAAATGATTCCCATTTTAACTATAGGTTTTTATAGTTGAAATATTATATTTTGCACAATTTGAAGAACATCGATTAAAATATATGGTTTCTATAGCGCAAAAAGTTAAATGGACACCGAAATTTGTACGGGAGCTATATACAAATCTGAACCGATCTAACCCACTTTCACCACAGATATTTCTAGTTCAAATATAGGGTTTTGTGTCAAATTTGAAGAAAATTTGAAAAAATATGTGGTTTCTACAGCGAAAAAAAAAAACATTTTTACCGCAGGTATTTCTAGTTGAAATATAAGATGATTTGCCAATTTTGAAGAAAATCTGTTGTAATATGTGGTATCTAGAGTGAAAAGAGTCAAATCGGGAGTGAAATTCGTATGGGAGCTATATGTAAATCTGAACCGATCTGACCCATTTTCACTATGGGTGTTTCTAGGACAAATAAAGGGTGATTTTTTAAGACTTGATAACTTTAAAAAAAAAAACGCATAAAATTTGCAAAATCTCATCGGTTCTTTATTTGAAACGTTAGATTGGTCCATGACATTTACTTTTTGAAGATAATTTCATTTAAATGTTGACCGCGGCTGCGCCTCAAGTGGTCCATCCGCTTAGTCCAATTTTGGCATTTCCACGTTTTTGAGTAACAGAGGCCCAATTGCTGCGAACGGCGACGAATCGATAATTGATGGTCATCATTAACATTGGCCGATACAGCTGCGATATTTTCTTCAGTTCGTACTCTACGTAAGCGTCTTGGTGGTTTAATGTCCAACAATGTAAATTTGGTGCGAAATTTAGTCACAATAGCCCGAATAGCCGCTTCAGTGGGTCGATTAAACTGACCATAAAATGGAAGCGTGCGATGAACTTTCTTAACAGAGCACGCATTTTGATAATAAAATTCAATGATTTGCAAGCGTTGCTCGTTAGTAAGTCTATTCATGATGAAATGTCAAAGCATACTGAGTGAGCATCTTTCTCTTTGACACCATGTCTGAAATCCCACGTGATCTGTCAAATACTAATGCATGAAAATCCTAACCTCAAAAAAATCACTCTTTATAAGATGTTGTGCCAAATCTGAGGACAATCTGATACAATATGTGGTTTCTAGAGCGGCAAAAGTCAAATCGGGAGCGAAATTTGTACGGGAGCTATATATAAATCTGAACCGATCTGACCCATTTTTACCACAGGTGTTTCTAGTTGAAATATAAGATGTTTTACCAATTTTGAAGAAAATCTGTTGTTATATGTGGTATCTAGAGTGAAAAGAGTCAAATCGGGAGTGAAATTCGTATGGGGGCTATATCTAAATCTGAACCGATTTTCTTCAAATTAAATAGCGTTCGTTCTTATCCCGAAAAACTTCGTTATGCAAAGTTTCATTTGGTTCTGTCTACAATTGCGATCTGTATCGTGATTACAAGAATAGATGGACGGATGGACGGACGGACAGACAGACGGACATTGCTAAATCGATTCAAAAAGTGATTCTAAGTCGATCGGTATAATTAACAATGGGTCTATCTCTTTTCCTTTTGGGTGTTACAAACAAATGCACAAAGACATAATACTCTCGTGGAGTGTATAAATATTCACCCATGTTCAAGTCGAGAGGCTAGAATTACGGTTTGATTTTAGCCCCATGGTTTCTTCGGAGAATTTTCTTAGAATTTAATGTAGATTACGTTTTCATACGACTTTTAATTTTTTTTATTACTTAATTGTACGAAGTTTTTACTCGATCCAAAATAATGTTTTTCAGCTAATTTACTACCCTAAATAAATAAGGAAATTTTTACTAAACAGGAGTAAAATTGTTTAACTAAATCTGAGATGAAATTTACTTAGATTTAGGAATGCCATTTTTCTGATAGCAATAATCCACTGAATAGTAGTTTCAATGGGTGTTGCGTGCAACCGAAACCAGAAAAATACATTGCCGAGAAAAAATATTCAAAATCTAAAAGTTAATATTACGAAGCACAATTTAATATTTTTGTAATTTAATGACAGTATAGTCAGGTTTATGTATAAACCTAATATATATTATGTATATATAATGACATCTGGGAAAGGTTAATTCAGAGAACAGAGATATGGCAATGGAATGACCACCACAGTCACCACATTTAAATCCCATTGAGAACCTCTGGGAAATTATAAACAAACAATTGATCGAGAAAATTGTACAAGTTCTGATAGTTTAATACGACGACTGGAAGATACAAAATATTTAATTCATTTGCATTGGACTGTGCTCGATTTTATTAGTTGCATATATTTTGACCAAAATAAGAATAAATACGTATGTTTTTCTACGAATTTTCCATACCTTATTCAAATATCAGCGGACTTTATAATTTTTCTTATTATTACAGCAATAAAGTAGAACACTTTATAAATGGCAAATTTTATTTTCCGATAATTTTTTCGGTGTCTCTCGGATGCGCGTTTTCAGCACATTTTCAAGCTCAATAATATGTTATGTTGTCCACTAATGTCTTTGGAATATGCTTTCTCCATGCAAATTCACTTTTTAAATACGCCACTTTTCGTGTAATTATAATATATATATATTAGACCGGTCCTTATTTATATGGAAAAATTTATTTTCTCGAATATATGTTACGGCAAGCGCTAAAAATATTCGTTTTAGTCCCAAAAAAAATTTGACAACGATTGGATAATTTTTAGCCGTGCCCCAAGCACCTTTTTGTTTTTATTATGAGAAATAAGGCAAAAATATATATATTTTATTTACATTTATTTGAAAATTAAGAATAAACTTAAATATTTTTATTAATTACATACTCATAGTAACATTAATATTATTTTAATTTAATAGTGAAGTCTTTTTAAAAGTGGGATAATTCATGTTATATTCTTTAACCACCTGAAAAAGGAATTGTTTCTCCTCTTCGTTGTGGGTTAATTTATTATTATAATCTGTAATGAATTTGGCGCCTCTTTCAGCTGCATCATTCACTACAGATAGGTTTTTACAAATTTGTGATCCGTGAGCGTAGTCAAATCTTTCATTCCAATCCGATGGATCGACTTGCAAAAATTCTTTTGAAATTTCTAAACGATCAAAGAATGCGTGTGTATTGGAATTTACAAAATCGCTTAAATCTTTTTGCGCAAATGTGCCGATATTTGTTGGATTAGTTATTATTCGCTTGCATTTTTCTGTATTTGCTTCAACATTAATTGCCTGAACTTTTTTTTTAATTGCAACACTTACATTAGGATCGAAGAATGAAAGACCGACTGCTTCTTCCGACAAATACCACAAATGATTGCTGATTTTTTGTAGCAAAGCAAGAGCTATATCCCTTTCAGGATAAGCCATAATATTTTTTTTTAATTAAATTTAAGTCTTGATTTGGTGCTTCAATTGCTTTAGTGCATCCAAACCAGGCTTTTACATAAATACGAACTACGAACAGACAGACACTACGTATACCGCTTAACTCTTGGTTGGTCATATTGAATTCATTACGAAACAAATACATTTTAAGTGCATAAATACATTTTGACATCCATCGAGCATGAGAAGTTGCACCAGGTATACGAAAGGTGTTAAAATTCGGCACCGTACCACCAAGAAAAGTGACAACTAATTGCAATAATTCTTTGTAGTCGCGTCTGCTATGAGCTTGTTTTAAGTTATCTAGACAGTAATTTTAAATTGTTCCACGTTCTTCAGCAGTCAATACTGTAATAATGTGTTCATATTGTAAACAACTCTTGTAATTTAATTTGTCAATATTAATCCAGTATTTGCTAAAGCGATTAAAAATTAGCACTTCTGGACCGGCTGTAGTAGTCACTCTAATTTCAAACACTTTACGGATCAACAACTCGTAAATATGGTGTCTGCAGGGAAAATATAATAAATCGCGACCTAGTTTTCCTTCAAGCAGAGCAGCAGCACCGCTTTGAACTCCTGTATTATGAGCTGTTGTCTCGAAGCAGATTATTTGAACTAGATCAAGCATTTCATATTCATTTATTGAATTAAACACGGCATCTGATATTTCTTTTCCACTCGAAGATTTTAACTTTGGAATGCCAAGTAGTTTATCGATACCTTGAGATGAGACTATGTTTGGCAAGCGGTCAACTTTTTCCCTGCCACTAATTTCTGGTAACATTGTACCATCCCAGTGCAAAACAAAACTACGTGGAATCTGGAAATAAAAACTCAAGTTTCTTAATTTATACTCAAAACATAAAAAAAGAAGCATAGGGAAAACCCACATTACAGTACTTACATCAAAGTTTGCTGCAATGTTTTGTGCTGTTGTTGCACGATGCTTCTGACGCATTCGACGAATTGATGATCTATTTAGTATAAGATCTTCGATATCATAGCCCAACGCGTCAGCAGTTGCGCTTAGGATATGAACTGCAGCACCTTCAGTGATTTTCCACTTATCCAAAGTTGAAAGCAGTCTTGGTGTAAAAAAATTGTTTTACCTCTGGAGATACCTGATATACCTGGATTTGGATTTGATACAGATGTTGATGTTGATGCTACAACTTCAATATCGTTTTCGTCGTCAATGTCAATCATACCTGTTTTACAACAATAATTCTGATTTGCTTAAAAGATAGAATATTCAATTGTATACCTCTTTGAATCTGTTGTTCATATAACTCTTTTCGTTCATCTTCTTTTATTCGACGCTGGTTTTCTTGTTCTTTCTGGACTGCCTTTCGCTTTTCTTTCTGCATTACAATTTTATCCGTTCCTAGCATACAACCTGGTCTTCCTTTTTCTCGTTGCTTTTTTAAGAACTCTTTGTCTTCTTGTATTTTAATTAATTCCAACGCGTTTGCATGTGCGATATCGAATAAATCATCTAATTTATCTTGAAATTCAGTTTCTTTCCTGTTTTGACATTCTGTTTTTCGACCATGATGCTTTGTAATATCTCTCCACTTGTTGTATAATTTTTCCAGCTTCTCAATGCAGTGTTTTTCATGGTGTGTTGGAATTCGTGCTTTTTGCCAAAACGTGCTGACCTCAGCAACAACTAATCTAGAACTTTCTCTTAAATTTAAGCCAACTATTCTTAAATTATAAAATAAAACTTGTAGCACTTGTTTTCTTCCTGGTAATTTAGCTCCAGTAATTTGGTGGTCCATTACGCCAATTAACATAATGTCATCATCCGATCGAAGTCTTTTGGTTGTCATCGCTTTCGATTTTTAATTTTAAAATGTATTTGTTCGTTTTGGAATTTAAAAAATAAAAAATATTAATATTTTAGGCAAAAAATATTTATTTTCTTCATACATTTATTTTTACCGGCTAAACTGTTGATTATATAGAAAAACGCTATATATACACATTTTAAAGGAATTCTAATTCTTAATTATTTTTCAATTTATTTAAACAAAATCGGACTAGTGGTTCTCGAGTTATGTCAAAAAAAGAGCACCAAAGGTGATAATTTCCCCTATATGATAGTAACTAACTTTAATGACAAACAATTGTTGGCGGGGGCACGCCTAAAAATTGTCCAATCAAGCTCAAATTTTTTTTGTGTATTTTTAGGTTCAAATAGAGTAGTTTTAGCGCTTGCCGTCATACGTCATAATTCAAAAAAAAAAAAAAGAAATAAGGACAGGTCTAATATATATATATATATGTGGCATACCACGTTTTTGTAAAATGTAAAATTGTTTAGCCAAATTCGTCACCAAAATTTCTTCGAAATCAAACATTTAGTCAAGACTGTGACCGTTCCCCTGAATATCCATCCCAATATCATCCGATTCTTTGCAATTTTGTCTATCTCCAGAATTTTTTCCAATTCTGATAAAACATTATTATAAGTTTTTCATTGTATGAATCGAGCCATGCACCGCACTGCTCTTTTATGCAAAGTTGACATTTTCAATTTTCCACCTGTGCAATTTAATTTGAATATTCGGTTGTTGGCAACAGTTTATGTAAATTACACGAGTTCTATTATTAATTTTGCGCATCTGACAGTATGAGCACCATCCGGCTGTAACATGTTATTGCTTATAAGCTCCGATGTTCCGGAATGGCTTGCCAATGCAGTGTAATACTGGAGCTGCGAGTTTAATTAAAATGTTCTACATACTATGATAATTTTAATTAAATATTCCACATGAAATTTTGTAAATCAACACAATTTTCGTGCCATCCGCCGAACAACATTGATTCTCATTAGTTGATTAGTTTAGGTCGTTGTGGTGGCGGGTAAACAATTCATTAGCACTTCATTCATGTTAAAATAGTTGTTGTCTAAAATAATTAACTGAAATTATTGCAAAAAATACTCACCAGTGTTTTCAATTCATTCAGCCACAACTTAGTAGTAGAACGTAGTTATTTGCTGCAACGATAACTATTAACAAATACACGACACAAAGGAAGGGCTAAAATCGAAAAGACAAAAAATGACAAATTAAGCGAAAATAATAGCTTAAAACATATAATGAATGTAAACAATACGAAGTACATGCATAGCTCGCACACGCACTGATTATTAATACTATTGTTCTTATCATATATATGTGCAGGGTGGCCCAAATGAGGCCAACAGATTGAAAACACATATTTTTTTAGGTTATAACTGGACGCACAGCAACAACGCATTAAAACTATCTGCTTTTTCTATTCTTCCCATCATATGTGCCAAGATCAGAGTCCACATCTTCAATGATTAGAAGATTAGTTAACCATTTGGAGGAACTGGATTCAGTTGCCGACGGTCCAGAATGAGGTATTCATAGAAATATTCGCCCATACAAAATGGTCCATAGGTCTCATTTGGGAATAAAATATATAATTAATTTTAATGTCTGTCATGCCAACAAAAATATTAACAAATATTATTCCGTTATACCAACGCTAATGTTAATGTAGGTCGCATATAAAATAATGTCATATTACACAATAATGCGACGACAGCATACATTGCTTACGCGACAACATACCTGAGACAGTCCTGGGACTGCTATTATCCCGCTGTTGTTGTTATACTTGAACGGCCAGACACATGCGTTTTATTCGCTACTAGCTTTTTGTACCTGGCGTTGCACGGGTTTTCGTCTTCCTTATGTATGTAACTTTGAATGCTCTCAAATTTTGTTTTGTATATTTTTACTTCTGTGAATTAGTTTAAATTAATACTTATTTATTTAAATTCATAAGTTACGTTTTTAAAATATAAAAACTTCATGAAAATTTAAGTAATTTTTTCAGCGTTTCTTTAAAGAAAATTAAACATTTATTAGAGAGTTAATTAATTATGGTAATTATTTCTAAGAATGTATTTTGTGTCTATTAGTTAAGTTAGTCAGTATTTCATTGGAGTGCTTCGGGATTGACGATATTTACAATTTTTCTACCGTGTTCAAGTACATTAAAGCTTTTGGGCTCGAGGGCAAGCAACATACAACTGACCATGTGAAAAACGTGGATTTTCCAGATTCAATCCACAAACTTCACGTGATTGTCCCTGTGCTTTGAAATCAGAAACTGTAGTCGTTTGAAATCGGATGGTATATCGGTGGGAATCATCGGAATGCGTGGTATAAGAACATCTCTTCCTTTTGATTTTCCATTTAAAATCGTTGCTTCAATGACGTTGGGCATTAGTCTCTTGACAGCAATTCTAGTACAATTGCACTATCGGATTAACATTCCTTAGGAGAATTATAGGTGAACCAATATGAATTTGGAAGGTCCAAAGAATTTAGAAATTCAATTCGATATTTGACAACTTCATCCACATTCATGACACTGTCTATCGATTTTTAATGTGTGCAATCACCTAGAAATTTGTTCCAGAATTAAATTATTGATTGCATTAACATCGTTGTTTTTTGCGGCCGATATAGTACGGACGTTAAACCACTCTTTGTTTCCATAGTTTGTGGTAATTTGTGGGAAGACTTTCTCGATTAATTGTTGAATTGATTCCTGAATGACATTTTTTGAAAATGTAATACTCCTTTTCACTGCATCAACTGATACTTGTCCATTACCAACATCCAGTAGATGTTTCATAAATATAGCTGCTGAGTCATCGTGATGTAAATGTACATGCATATTGGTGGTCAGGTTAATTTTTTGTACATATCGCCAGAGATGCGGGTGCTGATTTTGGAATTACTGGGTCTGTCCAGCTAGTAAAATAAGAGTTCCACCGAATGGTTGTGTATTTGACCTTAAATCTTGAAGTGTCCGATTAAGCGCTTGTAGGGATTTCTTATGTGCCATGGTGCAGTCATCCCACACAATCAGGTTGCATGTTTTGAGCATTTTCGACATGCCTGAACTTTTGCCAATATTACAGGTTGGATAATCGTCAAATTGTATATTCCATGGCAATTTCAACGCTGAATGTGCCGTTCGTCCTCCATCCAATAATGTAGCAGCAATACCGGGGGAAACAATAGCTAAAGCTATCCCATTTTAAGAGCGGATGTGCGCTAATACCAAACTGATGAGAAAGGTTTTAACTGTACCTCCTGGTGCACCGAGAAAAATGTCCGCCGCTGTCATTTGTTACTGCAGTTATAATTTTGTCATAGGCCACTTGTTGCTTTGCAATTAATAGAGGTTTTTTGTTGCGACAAACAAACGCAAGTCTTCAACATTGAATTGCCGTTCTCTTAGCAAATCTCGTAATGTCAATGGTAGAACGTTCAGGCACCGCCATTCCAAGTTGATTAAGAGTTTTGTTGCCGATGGCTAAGCATATGTCTTAAATTTTTATCAGCGTATAGTGGAAAATGTTAAACGCAAATGGGATAGAATCATAACGGTGCGATAATGATGCAAAATGTCCTCACTCATATCCTCTTTGAATTTTTTACACAGGTTGTTTGGGTGTAGGGTATATACACGGCCCAATGCATATGAAGCGTGAACATTTTGATACCCATCTACTGGAACACCTTGCTTGGTTCGAGTATGAGGAGACGCGCCAATTGTTCATACCATGACCTCTTATATTCAAGAACCAAACCCTAACCTGCCGGAAAAAATCCGCACGTTACTTTATAATATTGTTGTTTGGGTGGAGCCGAGTCCCTTTTTGGGTATAATGACCTAGTATGTCCATCCCTTACCCAGAAGTTAGCTGCAGTAAAATTATCGAGCGAATCCACCCATCGGTATGCCTGTTGTGATAGTTTTAAAATATTTTTTGTGTGGGAGTGGTACCTCCCTCCCCTTTGTCTTATCATGACCTAGACTATCCAGGAACCATCCTCTGTCTAGATGATAGATACAGTAAAATTTTCAGGCGAATCCGTACACCGGTTTGGCGTCCTATACGCAACATACAGACACACATTGATTTTTATATATTCGCTATATAAATTGCATTGGAACTGCTTTAGGAAGCATCGTAATGTGCATTATTATTATTTCACATAATACTTATTTCACTTGAAGAAATGTTCTTAGAATTTTCCGTTTTACGTTTTTGTCTGTAATAAAAATAAAACAATATCTCATCACCAGAAAATGATTGAACCTTTTTTACAAAATATTCATAATGGTCCGAATAAGGCTTTAAGATGTTACAGTGATAATTTGTGATTAAGTGGAAGTGCCCTTTTCTATGGGATGTTTGAATTTAAGATTTTAGCAACCAAACAAAGATCTAAGATGGTCAAAGTTTTAATCTGGAGTGCATAGGCGCAGCAATGGATTTCTGCTGGGGATGGCTATGGCTTCACAAAAGTTTTGTTTTACCAAAACAACAAGTAAGGAAAGGCTAAAGTCGGACGGGGCCGACTTTATGATACACTCCACTTTCACTCCAAATACAATTCAATTCGGTAACGGGAAGAATTTTTGTATGTTTCCTAATCATAGGCTAATATAACCTGGTCCAATTTGTCAAATCGAGAAAATATTTGTATTGGGGCTATATCCAAACATGCAATGAAGTGATTAACTTTCATAATATGTTCTTCCAGTTCAAGTATAACGTGTTATGCTCACTTTGAAGAAATTCGGTGAAAATTCGTGGAGCTATATATAAATCTGAACAGATCTAACACATTTTCACCACAGGTGTTTCGAGTTGAAATATAGGATGTTTTTCAATTTTGAAGAAAATCTGTAAAAGTGTGTTGTATCTAGAGTGAAAAGAGTCAAATCGTGTATGAAATTCGTATGGGGGCTCTATCCAAATCTGAACCGATTATCAAATTGAATAGCGTTCGTCCTCATCCCGAAAAACTTCGTTGGGCAAAGCTTCATTTAGTTCTGGCAACAACTGTAACCTGTACTCTGACATTGCTAAATCGATTCTAAGTCGATCGGTATAATTAACGATGGGACTATCTCGCTTCGTTTAGGTGTTACAAACAAATGCTCAAAGGCATACTCTCATGGAGAGTATAAAAAATAACTTTTTGCTGCTGTTTGCATGCTGGCGGCGCACAGTGGTCAATTTCGCGAGATAGCGGTCAAAACTCTATAACTTTTGGCCGGATTGGTATTTTTTTACGCAAATTGTTTTGTTCAATAGGAGGGACTTTAAGCTTCAATTTGCGTGTTCAAAAAATCGACTGATAGGAACGTAAGTAATGTGGAGTTAAAAATGCATTTTAATTTTTTGTTGAGTTTCCATGTAAAAGTTGAATATTTTGACATTTTAAATAGGTATATTTTTTATAATTTCTTATTTTCTTCAATCGTATTTTACAACCAATACTTATTTATTATTCCTAAACTTAATTTTGGTCAGAAAATGCCAACATTTGGCCCCTGACATTTATTTAGTCTCAATATTCACAGGGGCCAAAGGTTGGTTTTTGTGGAAGAAAGCTAAACTTTTACTATTGATTTAAAGTGCACATATATTTTATTTAAATGTATTAATAAAAATTTATACTAAAATTAGAAACAAATTATAATCTTTAAACTAGTGTTAATTAAACAATATTAGTAAAAATTTCTTCCAAATAGCTTTGATTTTCATTTTGCAGTAGTTGTTTAGCTTCTTCATCTAACTCTAATGAGGTTGATTTCCATTTTTGTCGAATACTGGACATATATGGGTCTGATGTGCACAACAAAATATTAATAAGATCTTCATTAGTACAATATCTGGAAATTTTTCTTGTATTGTGCTCGCGAAAGAATCTGTAGTCTTTGTTCCTTTTTTCTTGCGCTTCTTCTGAGAGATCTCCAATTGGAAGCATATTGTGCTGAATTATTTGTTCCCCATGGAACAAAATTTTGTGAACTGTGGTTGGCATATGTCTCCAAGAATATTTTTGGTTATAAAGGGTTGCTGTCTCATTAGCATACTGACCAAATTTTTTTGCATCTATCTTTTTGCTACATGCTATAACTTCTAATATGATTTGGAATCGTCGTATTAAATCATAATCTACTCCAGTTATAGAAGCTGCAGTTTCTGGATCGGAAAAAAATCTCCTTGCTGTATTTCCATCATTAGAATTTCCTTCTCCTTGCTTTGGCTGGTCAATTATAAGGCCTATCTCACGGTATTTTTCTTGAATATCTTTTTTTTTGCTTTCTTTTTTCCAAATTTTCTTTGTTGTTTCTCACTGTTTCGCCTAACGGGCCAAATTCCAAATCGTATCCCAATTTAAGAATATGCTCCATAAAACGAATTCTAGCATGAAGAGGTGACATTCCAAATTCATATGCTTCATTAAAACTATCGTCTTGTGTTGGTGGTTGGCTCAATTGACTTTATGTTTTTTGGCATATGGTGCAGCTTGACGAAGACTTTGTTTCGGTTAAAGCTTGTGCAACTTTTCCATCGATCATTGTAAGTGACATTTTAAAGTTAACTTCGATGCATTGGTCATTAAATTCAAATATCACTGGTTGAAGTTCCTTAATTTCATCTCTTATTTTGCCAACTTCTTCAGTTATGACATCTTTAGTTTCTTTTTTGTAAGCAAACTTTATTGGTCTACAAAATTTTGTTGACGAGGGAATTTCATTCTTCCATACATCTATCTCTGCAGCTCTACTAGTTGACGGCTCTGAACCAATATAAGTTTTTGTTAAACGTAATGGAACGAAAGAAATCATGAATAAATTGGCATCTGATGAATTTTCCGCATTACATTGTTTGTATTGTTTCTGGCCAGAGGACCCATCAAATCCACATTTAGAAATTAAAGTCATGCTGCAATTTTTAAACTTCTTTAAATAGTCAGCATCAAATGTCTTTAATAATCGTTCTGCAGTGTGTTCAAGAAGATCCTGCAATTTTATTTCTGCTGAACTTGAAGTTACACTAATAGCAGTTGGTGAAGGTAAGCAATCTTTTTTGGCAGAAACTAAATCTCGATATGATGGAAAAATTCCACAATTTTTTTCATTGGTTCGCTTCCGCAATTCTGTATATTGGTTTTTAGTCATTTTCAAATCCAAAAATAGTGCAAGTGCTTCTTCTGGAGTAAATTTATTTTCTTCAGTTGGTGTCGGCATACTTTCTAAAATCCTTTTTGTGCGTCTGGGGCTTGCTTCCACTATTTTTTCAATGATAGCAATTTTACTCTTTTTAGTTTTCGATGGTTGAATTTGATGCAGAAATGAATCCTTTATGATGCTACAACAAACTTCTTCATTGATATGTTTAAGCTTGCGTCTTCGTGATCTTTCACTACAATTATCAATTGGCTTTGCTGGTCGACCACCTTTTCCAGTTTCCGTGGTAGTTACTGATGGCTTTTCAAAAATAAGTTTATTTCTTAGCCATTCTTGGTTGCGTGAGTAAAACAATTTCTTGTTTCTGGAACATTGATTGTACCGTTTTCTTAAAGTATTTAAAAAGTTTTTATTTTTAACTTATGAATTTTAATTTCTGGTTTGTCGGATATTTTGAAGAATGGATTATTCATTATATGTAAAATAATGTCGTTTTCATCTTTCCGTTCAAAATATATATCAGATAGAACACTATAACTGAATTTAGCCATTGTTTAAACAATAATTATATATAATTATATAATTCACTATTAAAAACTGCACTTTCAAAATATTGACTTGTACTTTTCGCGTTCGTCGACACTTGTTGAATGAGTAAAATCGATCAATGCACACCTATTTATACTGTGTATTGTTCACTATTTTACTGACAGGTACTTGGTTTAAATTTTCCGAATAATGACCACCCCTAAATGTGAAAAACCCAAATAATTAAAAGTTACTTTGCTTACTATGGGTTTTTCAACGCACATTTAGGGGTCGTCATTATTCGCAAATGTATTTAAAACAGGTATTCTGAACGGACCTGATATTCGGAAATTGATCAAAAGTGATTCTTTCATGAACAACCTACGAAGAAAACAAGATCATCAGAACCACAAGCGTCAACCGAAACAAAGTCTTCGTTAAGCTGCACCATATGCCAAAAAACATAAAGTCAATTGAGCCAACCACCAACACAAGACGATAGTTTTAATGAAGCATATGAATTTGGAATGTCACCTCTTCATGCTAGAATTCGTTTTATGGAGCATATTCTTAAATTGGGATACGATTTGGAATTTGGCCCGTTAGGCGAAACAGTGAGAAACAACAAAGAAAATTTGGAAAAAAGAAAGCAAAAAAAAAAAAGATATTCAAGAAAAATACCGTGAGATAGGCCTTATAATTGACCAGCCAAAGCAAGGAGAAGGAAATTCTAATGATGGAAACACAGCAAGGAGATTTTTTTCCGATCCAGAAACTGCAGCTTCTATAACTGGAGTAGATTATGATTTAATACGACGATTCCAAATCATATTAGAAGTTATAGCATGTAGCAAAAAGATAGATGCAAAAAAATTTGGTCAGTATGCTAATGAGACAGCAACCCTTTATAACCAAAAATATTCTTGGAGACATATGCCAACCACAGTTCACAAAATTTTGTTCCATGGGGAACAAATAATTCAGCACAATATGCTTCCAATTGGAGATCTCTCAGAAGAAGCGCAAGAAAAAAGGAGCAAAGACTACAGATTCTTTCGCGAACACAATACAAGAAAAAATTCCAGATATTGTACTAATGAAGATCTTATTAATATTTTGTTGTGCACATCAGACCCATATATGTCCAGTATTCGACAAAAATGGAAATCAACCTCATTAGAGTTAGATGAAGAAGCTAAACAACTACTGCAAAATGAAAATCAAAGCTATTTGGAAGAAATTTTTACTAATATTGTTTAATTAACACTAGTTTAAAGATTATAATTTGTTTCTAATTTTAGTATAAATTTTTATTAATACATTTAAATAAAATATATGTGCACTTTAAATCAATAGTAAAAGTTTACTTAAAATTTTATCGATGTTGTGTTCTGTATATAATATATCCAATTGGTATTGATATTGTTGGGAATTTCAGTGTTATTTTTCAGTTTAATCCTCACAAGAATTAGCTTTCTTCCACAAAAACCAACCTTTGGCCCCTGTGAATATTGAGACTAAATAAATGTCAGGGGCCAAATGTTGGAATTTTCTGACCAAAATTAAGTTTAGGAATAATAAATAAGTATTGGTTGTAAAATACGATTGAAGAAAATAAGAAATTATAAAAAATATACCTATTTAAAATGTCAAAATATTCAACTTTTACATGGAAACTCAACAAAAAATTAAAATGCATTTTTAACTCCACATTACTTACGTTCCTATCAGTCGATTTTTACGTTTGAACACGCAAATTGAAGCTTAAAGTCCCTCCTATTGAACAAAACAATTTGCGTAAAAAAATACCAATCCGGCCAAAAGTTATAGAGTTTTGACCGCTATCTCGCGAAATTGACCACTGTGCGGCGTCATTGGACAATATTTTTTCGTGGAATATAAAGATTGCCACGTTACTGTGAATGGCGAAAGTTTTCGCGCAATGATTACCGAGTATTTTTGGCCCGAACTGGGAAACTGGACGACATATGGTTTCAATAGGACGGTACCACAAGCCAACAAGACGACGACGTTGGAAGAATTTAGAGCCAACATTAAACGCGAAATAGCGTCTGTTGCGGCCGAAATGTGTGACCGGTCCAACTACCGACGTGCCCGCGGTGGCGATATGAACGAAGTCGAGTTCTATTTTGATTGTATTTACGTCAGAAAAGAATTTCAGATACAGGTGTAGAAGTTATAAAGGATTTAATTTTACATAGGATAGAGAGTATTGTGTGGGAGGTACTAGAAGGGGCTTGGCAAAAGCATAAATATTTTATATGTTTAATGCGATTATAAAAAATTTCAAATATAAAATTACAAATGATTTCGATTATCCGTATGGTACCAAAAGGGGTGTGCAATATCATCCATATTCCGGGTAGATGTAACGACTATAAAAATTATCATTCGTGTAGAAGTTATAAGAGCTTTATTGTTTCATGGGATAGGGTGATTTGTGTGGTAGGTACTAGAAGGGGCGTGGCAAACCGCGCCATATTTTGTATACTTAAAGTTTTTATTACAAAAATATATATACCAAAATATAGTTGATTCTGAATATCCATTCAGAAGTTATATCAGATTTAACTTAACATTATAACATGGGCTATTTGTGTGGGAGGTTTCAGAATGGGTGTGACAATTTCGCCCTTCTTCGAACTTAAACTAAGTTTGAGAAAATGTTTGAATTGACTCCTTTCGAGAGTTACCGTGTATACCATCCAGCCAGACGGATGGACGGACGGACGGAGATGGCTCAAAGAATTTAAAAAATCGTGAAACGGATTTGGCCCAAACATACTTAGGGTCTTAAGTCACTCCTTCAATGTGTTACACTTTTTTTCTGTCCCAAATGATATATACTGCCCTTCTATGAAAGAAAGTCACATCTACATTTTAGTAGTTTTGAGATATTTAGCTTTTAAGTTTTTTTATCTAGGTAAGCAATTGTTGATATAACTGTTTTGTTTAACGCTTTTCAGTCAATAACAGTTGAAAATGTGTGTTTTGATCTTTACACAAATATCAGAAACTCATTCACGGTTCCGAATCTGCCCTTATATCAATTTTGGTATTTTGGCACTTGTGACTTTCTTTCTTAGGACGGCAGTACACCCTGTAGAGTGAGGGTATTATAAATAAACCAGGTAAGGAAGGTCTAAAAACGGGCGGGGTCAACTATATGATAGCCTACACCACTCCCAGCGTATATACCTAGTTTTGATTACTAAACCCATGTTGTTTAAGGGGCGACTCTATGTAGTTCGCATAAATTATTCTTTACTACAAATTAATCAAATTTAACGAATATCGTAAAACTGTTGAAAATCTTTTGCATTATGTTTGATGTAAGATGCAGGTTCAAGAGCGGTAATAGAGTAAAATGGGGCCCCCATTTCTATGGGCGTTACCAAAATATGGATCCATATACTTGACTTTCATAGTATGTATTCTTAGTTGAAATATATCATGATCTGCAAAAAATTTTTAAAATTCTAATGTAAACTATGGTTTCTAGAGTGGTAGAAGTAAAAATGAGCGCCAATTTGTAAGGGGCGCTATAATAAAAAGCGGGTCCTTATAGATCCCTTTCAAAGTCTATTTATTATTTTAGTCAATTTTGAATCAATGTTCTATTTTTCTCGTAAAGTCTAGTCAGTCTATGGCGCAATGATAAATGACGTGTGATTACGAGATCGTTTGGAAACCATTCATATTTTATTACCAGGATCTTCGAGAAATATTTTGATACATTCGTCCTACAGACATCGTCGACAAAATTGAATTTCAGTAATCCATCTATCAGTACACTCAAAGGAATTTGTCAATCAAGAAAGCAGAAAGTCTACAGAAAGAGCAGATTTTCTGCTGAAAAAGAGACATCAGATTTGTATCTGCTGAGATGGTAAACAGCTGTTTGCTGTTTTTAGCAATATAGAAAAAACTTTAAGCATATGTACAGTAGGATGTGTCACGAAAATAAATTTCTGCGGTCAACCCCCAGAAATGAAGATTGGATTGTTTAATGATGATCTGCAAAATACTTCGGCGTTGGGTTATGCCGTCGGTGAGCTGAACGCTCCTAAAAACCCCTCTAAAAATCATGTTTTTCCCGTGTATTTTTTTATGTTGATTTTTTGTCCAAAATTGTTTATGAATTAATAGAAGTACTTTAAATATAAATTTTTATACTTGTCTTAGAATAACTCATTTGTCGTATTATTGGACGTTTATAGTAATTTTTTGTGGTTTTCCAAAGTGACGGCTAAAAACTCATATTTTTAAAGGAAGAAAAATGACGGCACTGACTCAATTTTTGTGAAATAATTTAACACAGGAGATGGGGTTTCAGAGCCAAAATTTACAAACTTTTTTACAAAAATGAGCGCTGCTGCGTCAATTTCTTTCCGATTTACATCATTTAGGCATTTACAAAATACAAAAATTTTTATTTAAATAAATTTGCATTCTATTAAATATAGATGCAAAATGGTCTTGAGCCAGGACAATATCCCAGTTCAAATCAAATATTGATTACAGACCAAAAAAATTCAAACGAAAAAACTAAAACAAATGAGCGTTGGCACGGCAGAAGTATTGCTGGGTAACTATACCTGCATATACACATACTTACATATGCAACTCAATGAGATGCTTGTAAGATGGCATGTGTACTTTATTACTTGGTGCGATTTTTTAAACGCAAATTCGGCAAGTGAGTTGTGATTCTCGTTCGTTTGTGAAAATCATCTCCTTATAGAGGCCGGGTTTGATGTTGAAAAGTCGCTGCGAAGCCACCCGAATGAAACCTTTAGACAGGGTGGAAATCATGATAGTGGTAGTCTGCAGCCAAGTAATAAATGTCACCATGCCATTTGTAAATAAATTTGCATTCTATTAAATATAAATGCAAAATGGTCTTGAGCCAGGACAATATCCCAGTTCAAATCAAATATTGATTACAGACCAAACAAAATCAAACGAAAAAACTAAAACAAATGAGCGTTGGCACGGCAGAAGTATTGCTGGGTAACTATACGCATATACACATACTTACATATGCAACTCAATGAGATGCTTGTAAGATGGCATGTGTACTTTATTACTTGGTGCGATTTTTTAAACGCAAATTCGGCAAGTGAGTTGTGATTCTCGTTCGTTTGTGAAAATCATCTCCTTATAGAGGCCGGGTTTGATGTTGAAAAGTCGCTGCGAAGCCACCTGAATGAAACCTTTAGACAGGGTGGAAATCATGATAGTGGTAGTCTGCAGCCAAGTAATAAATGTCACCATGCCATTTGTAAATAAATTTGCATTCTATTAAATATAGATGCAAAATGGTCTTGAGCCAGGACAATATCCCAGTTCAAATACAAAAATTTTTAAAGTTGTCACTATGAAAAAGCACACAAAAATTACTATAAACGTCCAATAATTCGACGAATAAGTTACCCTAAGACAAGAATCGAAATTTATATTTAAAATGCTTTCAAGGGTTGATTAATTCAGAAAAAATGGACAAAAATACAACTTTGAAAAAATTACAAGGGAAACACCTGAGATTTAGTGATGTTTTCAGGAGCGTTTAGCTCACAGGCGGCTTGATCTAGGAACAAAATATTTTGGAAATCATCATGAAACAATCCAAACTTTATTTTCCTGGGGTGACTGGAAATTGTTTTTCCATTTGTATGGACAGCGACCCAGCCTAACACTTTTTATACCCTCCGCTAGGGTATTATGTCTTTGTGTATTTGTTTGTAACATCCAAAAGAAAGTGAGATAGACCCTTTACTAAGTATAGGTCGCAATTATTGTCCGATTCTAACAAAAACCCTATTTAATTTGAAGTAAATCGGTTCAGATTTAGATATACCCTCCATACAAATGATGCTCCTGATTTGACTTTTTCTACTCCAGAATCACATACTTTAACCGATTTTCGTCATATTTGACAGAGTACCTTATAAGTCAACTATAAACATCTGTGGTGAAATTGGGTCAGATCGGTTCAAATTTAGATATAGCTCCCATACAAATTTTGCACTCGATTTGACTTTTTCCACTCCAGAGGCCACATATTTTACCCGATTTTCTTCAAATTTGGCACACTACCTTATAATTGAACTGAAAAAAACTGTTCAGATTTAGCTCCCATATTAATTTCACTGTCAATTTGACTTTTTCCGCTCTATAGACGACATATATAGTACCCATACAAAATTCGTTCCCGATATCACTTTTCTCCGAATTCAATTGTAAAGGGGTAGAAAGTGTATCATCCCAATAAGCACATCGGATCCGACTTCTCTGATTTGGTTTCGAGATCGGGTCCGATTTCGGTCCGAGATCGGTCACGAGAACGGGAGCAATTCCCTCTTCGATATCGGACCGAGAATTGAGTCCGATTTCGAAATGATATCGGATCCGAACTCACTTCGATGTTGGTTCCGACATCGTTTTGAGTTCGGGTCCGATATCATTTCGAAATCGGACTCAATTCTCGGTCCGATATCGAAGAGGGAATTGCTCCCGTTCTCGTGACCGATCTCGGACCGAAATCGGACCCGTTCTCGAAACCAAATCAGAGAAGTCGGATCCGATTCGGATCCTATGTGCTTATTGGGTTGTTATATTTTGTTTTTTTTTTTTTCGTAAATCTGTCCATTGCATATTGGAAGTATTTTTTGCTCCACTGGTCTTATACACTAATATGATGTCTGTTACATATGAGTCATATACTTATTAATATATTAAATTTTAATGTCATATAACTTTTCATCTAATTGTTGCTTATTTCACCACATATATACTAAGTAATAAATTCAAAATAATAAATAAATTCATTAATAAATATAAAAATAAAACTCCAAATTTTTACTGTAAACCTGAATCGAAAGCGTCCGAAATCTCGGACTCAAATCGGATCCGAATCGGATCAGAGAAAGCGGAGTCCGACATCTCGGACTCAAATCGGATCCGAATCGGAACAGAGAAAGCGGAGTCCGACATCTCGGACTCAAATCGGATCCGAATCGGAACAGAGAAAGCGGAGTCCGACATCTCGGACTCAAATCGGATCCGAATCGGAACAGAGAAAGCGGAGTCCGACATCTCGGACTCAAATCGGATCCGAATCGGAACAGAGAAAGCGGAGTCCGACATCTCGGACTCAAATCGGATCCGAATCGGAACAGAGAAAGCGGAGTCCGACATCTCGGACTCAAATCGGATCCGAATCGGAACAGAGAAAGCGGAGTCCGACATCTCGGACTCAAATCGGATCCGAATCGGAACAGAGAAAGCGGAGTCCGACATCTCGGACTCAAATCGGATCCGAATCGGAACAGAGAAAGCGAGAAACCGAGATGTCGGACTCAAATCGGATCCGAATCGGATCCGAGTCCGACTTTGTGCTTATTGGGATGTATCATGTAGTCGGCACCGCCCGACTTTAGCCTTTCCTTACTTGTTTGAATAGAAGTTATTATAAAGCAATTTATTACAACGTAAATATATTGCGATTATGTTTTTAATGATACGCATATTGTCCCAAGCTAATATAAAAGGAAATTCGAGCTAAACTCTATTTTTATATTTTACTTAACAGTAGCCAATTTTAGCAAACTGCAAACTTTTTAGCAGTGTGAATGGTGATGTAAGATTGCAGAAACTTCCAAAAAACTGCAGTAATAGCAAAAAAGTGTCTGCCGATAGGCAGCATACAATCACTGATTTTATTAACAAACTTGTTCAGTAGAACTTTTTTCTTTCAAATAGTTGCTTGAAAGTAGATACATAGATACATATATATTTTGAAGAAATATTATACAAAAAACGATAGAATTCCTCGGCGCTAAAATTTGATATGCTTGTTGACAAAGAATGGGTCTAAATATATTGTCTAATGAGTTTTGGGGTTTTAAATTTATACAGGACATGAGTAGCAGAATGTTTACTCAAAATCGTTATACGCATATTTCGATCAAATAAAAAATATTCTTCATTTTTATAATCCTAAATATGTATAAATTCGAATAACAAATACAGTTTTTTGTACTTGATGAAATGCAAGAAGAAACACCTACAAATTTTAATTCCAAAAAACCTAATAATTGTTATTTTAGAGGTTGTTTGCGGTAAACATGTCATCAGTTGTTGTAAATGAACAAAGAGAAATATGTTTACATATATCAAACAGTTTTATTCGTTTGTCGAAATGGATTTGTATTATCATTACAAACTACCAAAACATTTAAAAGTAACAGAAACCGTTGTTGTTGCATCTCCTCGGCGCTAAAATTTGATATGCTTGTTGACAAAGAATGGGTCTAAATATATTGTCTAATGAGTTTTGGGGTTTTAAATTTATACAGGACATGAGTAGCAGAATGTTTACTCAAAATCGTTATACGCATATTTCGATCAAATAAAAAATATTCTTCATTTTTATAATCCTAAATATGTATAAATTCGAATAACAAATACAGTTTTTTGTACTTGATGAAATGCAAGAAGAAACACCTACAAATTTTAATTCCAAAAAACCTAATAATTGTTATTTTAGAGGTTGTTTGCGGTAAACATGTCATCAGTTGTTGTAAATGAACAAAGAGAAATATGTTTACATATATCAAACAGTTTTATTCGTTTGTCGAAATGGATTTGTATTATCATTACAAACTACCAAAACATTTAAAAGTAACAGAAACCGTTGTTGTTGCATCTGTGATGCAAATAGGTCACATCGGTTTAGATTTAGATATAGTTCCATAAAAATGTCGCATCGCAAATGTTACATCTTAGCGCTCTACAAACCACGTATTGCAAACGGAATATACGAATAGCCACACCATATTATATTTGGACATCTGTGAACATCTGTTGTGGAAGTGGAATATGTGGGTCAATGTTTTGATATAGCGCTTATACAAATGTCCCACCCGATTTCTATACTATTCTATACTATATATATACTATATAAAAATGCAAATTGTATTTTATTTAAAAATTAAAGTATTGTACTTTCTTGTTTATAAAAAAATGTCTATATAAAAAAGGTTACTCCAATACTTTTTCGCAGAAACGAAGAATTTCGTCTCACCAATAGATTTTTACATAACTATTAATTTAGAGGTAAATTACTTTTCTATAATTTCATTCCAACTAGATAGTTAAGTTAAGTTAGTTAATGTTTTTAGATTTCATTATGATATCATAGTTATTCTTATCTACACTTTTTTAAATTACAAAATAAAATTTTGTTATTCAATTTCCAAACTTTTATTGTAATATACAATTAAAAGTTCATAAGATATTGCTCTAGTCAAATGTCATGAAGTGGTATCTGTTAATTAAAATGAAACTTTTCCGAACATTGGCAAAATTAGCATTACACAATCTTGAAATTGACACAATTCGTTTTTTCATAACCTTTGTCAGAAATTCAAGAAAGTGTCCACGACATTTTATGTAATTTTCGTGTTTTCATGATTTTACGGTAAAATTACCATTTCAGACGAGTTATTTTAAAAATAACTTAAAAATTCTATATTTTATTGCTTCAGAAAGTCTAGAAGGTTTTAAAAAAAGTATATGTTTGAAACCTCTCTGGGGGGGTTTGAACCACCAAACCCCCCCTGCGCACGGCCCTGGTACTATCAAATTCCACCAAAATTCCACCTGGTACTATCAAATTCCAAAAAAATTGGAAAAAGGGATAAAAATGGTACCAATCTGACGGATGAAGCTGGAATCTTTAAATTCGTTGTGTACATCCCAGAAAATGCGTTTTCTTCACAACATTGCCAACATATCATAAAAAATCGTTATCGAGTTTACAATAAGTCTTCTTTATATATTTGAGCATTAATGGCTATGTGTTTATTTCAAAATTCATAGTGCTCAATTTTAAACGTGCAAAAGTGGCTATGAACCAAAAAATAGGAAATTTCGAAAACCTTTTAATCGTATCATCAATTAGCAATCCTCTTTAGATTAAACTGTAGAAGAATGATTCATAATTACTCTTAAGATTAAGGAGTAACTCAGTTTTTTCGCTCTCCTGAATAGATATATATTTTATAGAATGCAAATTTATTTGCAAACGCCATGGTAACATTTATTTATGCAGCCAAGTACATTACCAATATCATGATTTGGACCCTGTGAAAGGTTTCGCAGCGACTTTTCACCAAGATACCCGGCCTCTTTGAGTAAATGATTCTCACAAACAAATGAGAAGCACAACTCACTTGCCGAATATCCGTTTAAAAAATCGCACCAAGTAATAAAGCGCTCATGCCACCTTACAAGCATCTCATTGAGTTACATTTGTAAGTATGTGTATGTGTAGGTATAGTTACCCAGCAATACTTCTTTCATATTACAGTCTTTTAAAACAACAACAATCGTTTAAAGTAAAAATTATTAATAAAATGTTATTAGTTAATTAAAGAAGTATTGCTGTATATTGTCATGAATAAGAATACAACACCCGAATATAATTTAAAGCAGTTACATATTGATTCTCCAACTCTTCATAAAAACATTAGCCACGTTTCCATATAATTATGTTAACCTAATGTTAGTACTATCGGAGAGTCCGAGTGGATTTTGACAGCAATTCCTGATTTACTTTAATGGAGCTACCTGAAAATTGTATTAATTTAATCATTTTAAAAATAAAAAAAAAACTTTAAAAAATCTAACCAAGCTAACATAACACTTCAAGTATTCAGGAATTTCAAGCGATTGGATGAACACATCTTTTTGGAAAAAAATCGTATTTTGCTCACTGTTAAATTGGTCATAACTCGTGAAAAAAATTCTATTTTTTCCACAAACTTTCAAAACAATCGCAACTATCGAGGTCATAAATCGTATCGTGTAGCATGGAATGACTCCTATGTATCGTCAATAGCTGTGCTTATACATAAAGATTTACTTGAAAGTAAATTATGGAAACCTTTTAAGTCACATAACACTAATTTGTGTTAAATGAAAAGTTTTGTCATAAGGGTGATTCCAAAAAAATTCGACACAGTCGCGAACCCGAGGTCCATTAAAATATAGTACTTGTTCTGGTGGAACAAGGATGTGAAAAATGTCAAATATCTCTTATCGTTCAATATTCAATAACGCCATTTGGATTTTTTGCAAAATTTGTCAGAAAATTGCCCACAATTTCCTGTAAAATCTGTGAAAATTTCACGATGGGCTCATCATGGAATGGTCCCTTGAGGACCAAAAATTCAAAAAAAAAAAAATGTTGCGGTCCTTAATGGGCTAGGAAATTCCAAGATTCAGAATTAGAGATCAGTAGCTTTCTAGCGAACACAAATCGGACCAAAAATAAAGCGGATTTTATTAAAAATACATTAAACATATCATTCGATTACATCTAAAGTTCTATAATCCGATGATGCATGCGGACGATAATATAACTTAAAGGAGCGCATCCATTTCTAGAAACAACTTTCACGAATCCTAAATACAAACTACGTGCCAAATTTTAAATGACCGTTTTTTTGTGTCGATTTATTTTAAAATCACCCATAACTAGAATAGATTCCAGTTTGTACAATAAATCTTTTTGTAGCACCCTTATATTGAAATTAATAAATTAAAAAAAAAAATTGTAACTAAAAATCCTGGATTTTTCTTCTGACGGTTTACCGAGCAAAACTAAATTTTTAAATTACACGTATTTGAAAATCAAAAATTGACTAAAATCAACACACCCTAGTATCTACATGTTTATTCCAATATCTATCAATATGTCTCCTTTTTCAATTAATGGAGTAATTTATGAATTATGTATGAACGGTGTAATTGATTACTGTGTTTATCTGTCGCTGTTTGTGCGACAATGAAAAATAATGTCAAGATTTAAATACATGAACATGTATTGACACACAATTCGACAATATTCTATTAATATGCATAGCAATAAAAAACACTCAATTAAATTGTACTAAAATGTGAAGTGTTACGCGTACTGGTGATTCCAGATGCACGCACACTGTTTCCGATAAGAACAAGGACGACTAATAGCTGCTCAAGTACTGACAATATCCAAAAACTATTTATTACTGAAAGTACATTAATGTTCAATCAATGTTCCGATAAAGTAAAAGATATACCTTAATTTTTGTTAAAGTGTTTTGGTACGCTCTTATCACATGGTGATATAATATAGTATATAGTAGCGATGGCCGAAGCCTGGCACACAAACTGATTCCATATGGCACCCCGGGAACCGTAACTTTTTTATACCCTCCACCTAAGGATGGGGGTATATGCATTTTGTCATTCCGTTCGTAACACCTTGAAATGTTCATCGGAGACTCAATATAAAAAGGGTTTTCCAATAAGGACAATTTTTTTCTAAATAAAAAGCGGAGCAAGAATAAAAAATATATAAAAATACGAAAATTTAATATTTTCAAATAAAACTCTGTTCAATTTAAACAATCAATTAATAAACAATATTACCTTTTGTACAAAATTTTGAGTTGATGTTGTGTGGACGAAATCCAATTAACGAGTAATTTACAAAATAACGAGTAAACTAAAGCAAAGCTTAGATGGAGAAAGGCAGCTCTCAGTGCAATCGCTACTCGTTAGAAGGTGTTACTACTATTTTTGTGCGTTTTATCACAAAGCCTTTCTCCATAGTAGACAAAATCTAACGTAGGGGAATAAATAAAGGAGTGACTAAGAAATGGTGGAAACTGAGAAGGACAACATTTGTAATTAAACACAAACCATTTGAGATATTTTCAAAACTTTATAATCGACTTGAAATACAATGAAAACATTTATGAATGGACTTCATATTCATATGGCCACCGCGGGCACGTCGGCAGCGGTCGATTCGTTGGAACAAATTTTCGATGACTCAGTCTCACATTTCGGTTGTAACGGCCGCTATTTCGCGTTCAATGTTGGCTCTGAGTTCTGCCAACGTCGTCGGCTTGTTGGCATAGACCAATGATTTGATGTAGCCCAAAACAAACCAGGCGGCCAATTGACTGATCCATTTCTTGAGATAACACGCTCACCAAACTTACTCTTCAAGAAATCGAATGTAACGTGTGTTGTGTGTGTCCCACATTGTCCAAGTCCATGTTTTCCAATTCGGCGCGATAACGATCGCAATTCACAGTAACGTGACGATCGTTATTGGCGACGAAAAAATATGGCCCAATGGCGCCGTCGACATGTAAACCGCACCAAAAGTTATTTTTTGTGGATGAAGTGGTGATTCATGAAGCACATGTGGATTTTCACAAAACCAAAATTAGCCAAAAAGTGGTCTTGGCGATGTCTAGTTCTTGAGAACGCCGCGGAATCGACTGATTTGAGTCGTTTGCCACGGGCGCCTGAACGACAGCGATATTTTCGTCACTTTGACTAAACTTGTTATTGCTTGTCTACTAGGGCGAGAATAACGACCGAAAATTGGAGTTAACGCACTTAAAGTAGCGGTCACCGACTCCGAATTTCGGTAGTACAAATTTTCAAAATCAGTTTAAGATTTAAACAAGTAAGGAAAGGCTAAAGTCGGGCGGGCCGACTATTTAATACCCTACACCACTCCCTGCGTATATACCTCGCTTTGATTACTAAACCCAGATATTTCATGTGCGCAATTTTATGTAGTTCATATAAATTATACAGTTACTATAAATTCATCTTTAGTCGAATTTAATGAGTATGATAAATAATAAAGAAATTGATCCAATTTTCCAGCAGATATTCCGAGTAAAGTAAATATAACATGATATGGAAAAATTGATCAAGATCCAATGATAAATACAGATTATACAGCGGTATAGGATGAATCGGACGGACATTTGAAGGGGCCTATAACAGCACTTGAGGCCTGTGCCAAAACATGCGTCTATAAATTTTTCATTCACGGCAGGTATTCCTAGTTGAAACATATAATGATCTGCAAAAGTTGATGAAGATCCGATGTAAGATGTAGTTTCTAGAGCTGTAATAGAGCAGAATGGGCCCATTTGGGTTATACCAATGTATGGACATATGGGCATCTCCCCAACAAGTATGGAAAGGCTAAAAACGGACGGAGCCGACTATATGATACACCCCACTTTCTATCTCACTACAATTCAATTCAAGTTGTTGCGCCCGATTTAAAGAAAATCGGGTACAATATGTGTTTTCTAAAGCTGCAAAAGTCAAATGGGAAGCGACATTTGTATTGGGGCTATATCTAAATCTGAACCGATCCCACTTTCGCCATAGATATTTTTAGTTGGATTATAAAATGTTCTGCCAATTTTAAAGAAAATCGGGAACAATATGTGGTTTCTAAAGCGGAAAAAGTGAAATCGGGAGCTACATTTGTATGGGGACTATATCTAAATCTGAACCGATCTTACCCACTTTCACCATAGGTGTTTTTAGTTGGATTATAAGATGGTGTGCCAATTTTAAAGAAAATCGGGAACAATATGCGGTTTCTAGAGCGGAAAAAGTCAAATCGGGAGCGACATTTGTAAGGGAGATATATCTAAATCTGAACCGATTTCCTCTAATACCGATCGTCCTCGGCCTAAAAAAGTAACTTCTGCTAAATTTCGTGATTATCGGGCAACAATTGCGACCTGTAGAGTGCGAACAAGCTTAGATGGACAGCAGACGGACAGACAGACATCGTTAAATCGATTGATTCTAAGCCGATCCGTATACTTGGTGTTACAAACATTTGGCGGGCAACTAACTTATAATACCCTAGTCCACGAAGTGGTGTAGGGTATAATAAATAATTCCTATTTTGAAAGTGATCTATAATGAATGACATTTTAATGTAGCGCCCTTACAAATGGGCCCCCATTTTTATTATTACCCCTCTAGGACCCACATTTTACAGCGGAAGTTCTTCAAATTTTGCAGATTATGTAACTCAACTAAGAATACCTACTATGAAAGTCAAATATATGTGTCCTTATTTTAGCACAATCCACGTACAAATGCCCCCCCCCCATGTTACGCTATTACCGCTTCAGAACCTATATCTTGCATTGGATCTTTAAACAAAGCCCAAGTTTTGTTATAGGCCCCCTACAAATGTTCCTCCAATTTATCCTATTACAGCTGTAAAATCTACATTTGTCATCGGATCTTGGTCAAATTTTTCAGATCATATTATATTTACTCCCGGAATACGTACCCAAAAATTGGACCATATGGGTCAATGTCCCACCAATTTTCAATATTATCGTTTTAAATCGTTCATATTTCATCGGATCTGGATTAAATTTTCCAGATCATGGATTATTTCACATAGGAACACTAACTGATGAAGTGGGCCATCGATCCCGATTTTAGACGTATTTTCTACATCACGTTATATTTCAGTTAGGAACACTTACAGCAAAGGTGGAGCATTACGCAAAGAAATTGCCACCGCTCATTATCAGTTTCTGATTTGTTTACATAACATATCTGATTCATCTTATTACAGCCAATCAATTTTGCCACATTCGTTAAATTTGACTGAAGATACTGTATAATTTATCGCTGGCATAAAACACTTCGATTTAGTAATCAAAACCAGGTATATACGCAGGGAGCGGTGTAGGGTATCATATAGTCCGCCCCGCCGACTTTAGTTCACCGCAAAATAGGAAAATGTTTAAAAAACTGAAAGTGTCATTTTCTATAGAAAAATTGAATGAACTCAAGACTATAAGTCGCAATTCAAGCAATGATATGCGTTATGTTATGTTCGTTATGATTCTGCGAACGTTTTCTGAACACAGAAAATCAGATAATTATAAAGAAAAGTCAAAAAATTCTGACAAAATGCCAAATATCTTTATATTTTTTATGCACTTTTTGTCAGAGCTGACGATAGGAATGACATATTTTGTTGATTCTATTTTGTTTGGTTCATAATTGAAGTTCGTAATCAGTCATCAATCAGGGAAATTCAGTTACACGTATTTCATGTATTTTAAGCGATTCGAGAACCAAATACAAATAGGACATTTCAGCAAATACACAATGAGGCATTGAATGAAGACATGCGAATAATATTAGCCTAGGAATATTAATATTATCTAGGAATGACAGCGCCACACTATCCGATGCACTAAGTATTTAATCAAGAGTTGAAATCTGTTGGAAGGTGATTTTCGAATAACATTAATGGCGATTCCATGGCAATCTCCAGCTGATGAACAGAATCATGTGTTGTGGAACGGCCAATCTGAAGTATTTTCAGAATAATTGCTGGATATTCGCTATAGGAAAAATGCTGTTGATATTTAAATTTTTCAGTTCGTGTTCCCATACGTCAGGCCCGTGCGCAGGATTTTCCCCTGGGGGGGGGTTTTCATCTACACTCATAAAAAAGTTAACCCTATAATGAGTTAAAATTAACTAAAATTTAGGAAACCAAGTACATTTTTAATAAATATACGTAGAATTTTGCTGAAATTTTCCTAAATCTAAGTAAATTTTTCCTAAAACCAAGTAATTTTTTACTAAATTTAAGCAAAATTTTCCTAAAACTAAGTAAATGTTGACTCAAATCAAGTAAATATTTACTCAAACTGAGGACAATTTTGTTGATTTATTCCTCAAAACGAGTAAATTTTTACTTAAACTGAGGAAAATTTTATTTTCTACAAGGAAAAAGGGTGAAAATAAAATAAATTAAATTTAACTAAAAAAATCAGAGTATGAAAAACTGATACAAAAAATGACAACATGAAATATTTCTTAAAAGTTTCATGATATCTCTGCCATAAGGAGTTGAGCTATTACTCCATGAATGTTGCGAAGGCAAGATAGACGCCTTCACAGTGGTTGTTTAGAATAATTCATAAAGTATTTAAGAAATAAGTCTCTTCTCTGCAAACGAACGAGAATTGTTTCTTAATTTAATATTCAATAATTTTTAACAATTTCAAATGTTTTTTATAAGTTCATTAATACTTAAATATATGAAGAACTCGGCATAAATTTTAGTAAACATTTTAACTTAATTTTAGGAAAAAAAAAACACTTTTAAGTTAAAATTTCCTAAATGGAATTTTTTCCATACAACAAATTTCAGATTTTTTTCTCACTTAAAACCTTGGAAATATTCCTCCACATAAGTACGAAATTACTCAATTGTAAGAATTTTTTAGTAGATCCAAAGAAATGTTTTTGAGTAAATCTACTACCCTTCTTCTGGTAAATGAACTATTTACTATGGCTTTGAAAGAAGGAAACTTTACTCATACTTAGTTAATTTTCCAGCTTTTTAGGAAATTTTTGCTGGAGCGTTTGGAAACCACTCATATGCTATTGCCAGGATCTTCGAGAAATATTTTGATACATTCGTCCGACAGACATTGTCGACAAAATTGCATTTCAGTAATCCATCATCAGTACACTCAAAGGAATATGTCAGTAAAAGAAAGCAGAAAGTCTACTGAAAGAGCAGATTTTCTGCTGTTAAAGAAGACACAGCAGATTTGTATCTGCTGAGATGGTAAACAGTAGTATGTAAGTTGTAATAGCAGAAAAGTGTCTGTTGATAGGCAGCAGACTATCGCTGTTTTTATTAACAGACTTGTTCTCTAAGTGTAGAACTTTTTTTAAATAGTTGCTTGAAATTACATACATACATATCGAGGGCTTATATTCATAAGTGGCTGTGAACAAAAACATAAATTATCAGGAGAGCGAAAAACTTATTTTCTATTATAAATTATTAATCATTCTTCTACAGTTTAATCTAAAAAGGATTACTAATTGCTACTATTAAAAAGATTTCGAATTTCCTACTATTCGCGGTTTCATGGTTCATAGCCACTTTTTTATGTTTAAAATTGAGCACAATGAATGTTGAAATAAGAATAAGATTTATTGTAAACTCCATAACTTTTTTCATGAAATCTTGACAATGTTGTATAGAAAACGCATTTTCTGTGATGTATATAGCGAATGTAAAGATTCCAGCTTCATTCAGATTGGTCGCTTGTAACATATATGTAGCCAGTCGCGAAAATGCAATTGATGAAAAATCCAAAATTCAATCCAATCGTTGCAATTCCTTATATTTTAACATTCTTCATTCATAATTCTGAAACTTTTCATATACAAATATTCCCCATGAAGTCAGCAATCACATGCCAAAGAAATATTTTGGTATTCTCAATATAATAAAAAGTTACGCCGGTTTTTTTCTAAATATACTTTTCACAATTTTTAACTTTACATCCACCATTTTTCCTATTTTAGCCCGATAACTGGGGAATCAAAATGCTATTTACGCGAAATGATGGAATTTGATAGTACGATATGCCCTAAATCTAGAAAAATGTTTTAAACAAAATCGTTGTAGCGAATTTTACCTTTCGGTTTTATGCTGCTCCATTGTTGAACTATTTTATTTCTGTTATTTTTATGTTCATAGCCACTTATGCAGTCACAAACTAACGTACGAGGGGATAGCCAAATCAGAAAATTAAAAAAATGGCTTTAGAAAAAAATCTTTTCCAAATTTATATGACAGATGACATCCAAATCTGAGAATAGTTTGACATCAAAAACTCATTTTCGAGAAAATGGTTCATAGCAACTTTTGAACATAAGCCCTCGATATATATTTTGAAGAAATTTTGTGTAATATTTAAACGGTCAAATTCCTCGGCGGTAAACCCTTCAGTCCCGCATTTTTTCTGTGATAAATGCTGAAAATTCCATATGCTTTTTGACAAAGTATGGGTCTAAATAGGATGTCTAAAGAGTTTTGGGGTTTTTAATTTATATAGGACATGAGTAACAGGATGTTTACTCAAAATCTTTATACGCATATTCCGATTAAATAAAAAAATTGGAAATGATTCTTCATTATTATAATCTTAAATATGTATAAATTCAAATAACAAATACAGTTTTTTTTGTATTCGATGAAATGCAAGAAGAAACAACTATAAATTTTAATTCCAAAAAACCAAATAATTGGTATTTTAGAGTTTCGTTTTCCTACGTAGATCCAAGTTGCTGAATTTGTTGTTTCTCTTTTGAATAATACTTGTTACATATATGCAAAAAAATACTAACTCTGAAATATATTTGACATAAGTGATAAATATAACAAACATTTTAGTAAGTTAAAACTCATTTCCTATTGTTTCGCCACTTTAAAGTATATTTAAAAATAAAGACCTACACGCAGAGAAAAAATGCATTTCGTAGAAACGAAATTTTAAACACGTTAACATCGTTTTTGAGTTTCTTTTGTGTGAAAATTAGTTTGATTGCGGTAAACATGTTATTGTAAATGAACAAGGAGAAATAAGTTTATGTATATCAGTACAGTTTTTTTCGTTTGTCGAAATGAATTTGTATTATAATTGCACACTCCCAAAATATTGGAAGTAACAGAAACCGTTGTTGTTGCATCTGTGATGAAAATAGGGCACATCGGTTCAGATTTAGATACAGCTCCATAAAAATGTCCAATCGCAAATGTTACATCTTAGCGCTCTTCAAGCATCAAGCAAATTATTTGCTTTTATTAAGAATATTTTAAATTTCATTATGATTTCATAGTGATTCTTATCTACACTTTTTTTAAATTACTAAACGATTTTGTTATTAAATTTCTAAACTTTTATTGCAGTACACAATTAAAAGTTCATAAGATATAGCTCTAGTCGACTGTCAAGAAGTGGTATCGGTTAATAAAAATGAAAATCTTCGGAACAATTTGGTGTCCATTAGCGAAATTACCACTACACAATCTTTAAATTGGCACAATTCGTTTAGTTTGTTTGTATTTTTCATAACCTTTGTCCGAAATTCAAGAAAGTGTCCACGATTTTTTATGTAATTTACATGATTTTACTGCAAAATTACCATTTCAGACGAGTTATTTTAAAAAGACTTTAAAAAATCTATATTTTGTTGCTTCAGAAAGTCTAGAAGATTTTAAAAAGTATATGCTCGAAACCTCTCTGGGGGGGGTTTGAACCCCCAAAACCCCCCCCCTGCGCACGGCCCTGCCATACGTTGCTCAAAGTCGTGTGTCCTTCAGCGAACGTATATTGGCTGCGAAAAACATTAAATTGGAGGATTCCGTATCTAGCGAAAATTATGTTGACAACCGAATTTTTAAATTCACTGTACTTGCGCCGACTATCTCCTCAGAATCTTCAGTTAATATCAGATTATTTCTTGCAATGACACTGGGAAGTGGGGAAATTAACGAATATCATATTGAAGGAACACTTTTTAAAGGAAAGCACAAAGATGAAGACATTTTGAGAGAACGCTCCGCTGTTAAATCGACAAATAACGTACGGCACTCATGAAAGTTGTGAACGATAGAATTGGAGTGATTATCCATTGGACGATTACGTTGGAACCACAAGACTCCTTCGATCGTGTAGATTTTGGCTACGATTATCTCGCCTTCGTTGCAGATATGCAGATTAAAGAAATTCCAACGTGCAAACTTCCGGTGATCATGGTTGTGCAGTAACGTATATTGATCGCTCGGAATGAAGTATTTGAAATTAGACCGAATAATGACTGGACAGGCGATGGTTATAATTTAATAACGACTTCACACAAATGATTTTCAAGATTAATATTAAAAAATCGATATAACCAATATTATGTTAGCATAGTTTGCATAGATTAAAAATAGAATTTGCATAAAAATCCGCTGTCTATTAATGAAACAATCCAAAATGGTCAGGTGGTGCAATAATTCTTTAAGTATTTTTTTCAAATCACTACCAGTGATTCCACGGCCTACTCCACCCCATAAACTAAATGAATGCTCAAATTCGTCCTTATTGTGGAAAACATCACGACATTTAAATTAAGTACTATCAAGCGTTTCGAGTTGCAGAATGACGAATCTGCACAATTATATTCAAAACACTTGCTTGGAAGTGTCAATAGAAAAATCGGCGTTGAAACGTCGACCTTCTGCTTTATATTCCCAGTCGATTTTTCCACTTCACTGTATAAAAATTTAATTCATGTGCTAAACCTTATTCAAAATCCACTTAAGCAAACGTTCAGATACTTCCATTGGCGTAATATTAATTAGATCGCATCATTAAATTGAATATCGATGACAGCAAACGTTAATCGATACAATAATCACTGAGAACAAAAGTTTTCTCATTCCAGGATTGTTTAAACATCTGAAATAGCTTTCCAAAAATTCACACGATGATCACAAACAAGCTAATTGAAATATGGACAGGAAAATTTTTGTCGGGTCAGCTAGTAATATAATATTTTTATTATTTCAAACCACGCAAAGCTACCAATACGTTTACACTATATATATCGCAATAATACTGCAAGGCAATTCAAAAAATAAATATTCTTATAGTTATATTTTCAAAAAAAGTTTAAATACGATAAATATTGGTAGATATTGAGTGGGTGTATTTCCATTCTATTTTAATTCTAAAAGTACAAATTTGGAAAATCCATTTTTTCACGTACATAGTACAACATAACCTAACTTCATGATTTAAGCAATTTTTTGCCGTAAAAAGTACGAATTTTTTCGCAGTTAGAGGGATGTACACACTGAATGCCATCATTCTAGCTGTATCCGTTTACTTGGTTCTATTTTTATCCCTATATACCCATTTTATTTTTTTTGTACACGCTGTCAGGAATGTATATACCGAATTTCGTTATTCTAGGTACAGCCGGTTGGTTGGTACCATTTTTATCCCTCTATTCCCACTTTACCCCTTAAAAGTACGAAATTGAAAAAAAATACTTTTGTTTTGTGTATCCACTCAATTAGATTTTCGTGTTTCTAGCTGCTGTCGTTTGATAGGTACCATTTTTATCCCTTTTTTGCCCCAATTTACCCCCTACAAATAAGAATCACTTTATTGTGCGCGTTTTTGTTATAATGGGAATGTACATACCAAATATGAAGCAAATATAAGAAATTATTAGGGGTATTTTCAGTCCTTGTGAGGGATTTTTCTCTCTGACCGATTTATTCCCACTCCCAAAAAATAATTGTATGGGATAATAATATTAACGAATATTGAACTACTTGCCAAAAAATAAAAGAAAAGGTATTAAAAACCAATACAAATTGTTGTTTCCATTTTCCCAAAATTGTCAAATAAATAGGGGTGACAGAACGAGCCAGTAAATCAGCCGAAAGCCGCCGATAATTATGGGTCGGCTTGTAACTCTGATGAGTACAAAACTCATAGAGACAAATCAAATATGTAGAAGAATCTTTGGTGTTTTCTTTCCTTGAAAGCGGAAAAATCCAGGAACTTCCAAAAATGTAATAAACGTAAAAATAAGAAGATATTAATTTTACAAAAAACTTCAATTAGGTTGGTCGCATCACGAATACTTTTTATTGAAAAGAGCTGATTGTGACTCTTAGCTCAGATACAATATAATTTTTGGTTAAGAGATAATTTGTAATAACCCATTTCAAGAGAGCAAAGGGAAAATCAGACCAAATCTCGAAGTGGATAGGGATTATCCCTCGAGGATAAATGGTAAAAGGGAAATTAAATTGGACAAGAATTGGAATAGGAGATAAAGTATTACAAAAGGAAGAGGCCTACTTACGTTCAATTAAAAAAAAACGATTTGAAAATAAATAGAACACAATTTATGAAACGCTAAAGTGCAATACAATGCAATATGGACTGTAGTGATAGGATTACCTATTGTTACGGAGTATGCCTATATACCCTATTCCAATATTTGTTGTGGTAAAAACCCCCAAATTCAAAGTGTTAAGAACGGGGCCTCAGCAAGTAAACCTTGGTTTTAAGATCATTAAGACTTTACCGTGTTATCACGGACACGCTTCGTCTCCCTCTCCAAAATGAATACAATACTCTAGAGAGTATTATTAGGTGTTGTGGCAAATTTAAACAAACCCGGTTAACCTATGTGCTTTCTAGTCATACCGGGACAGATTTTTGTATCGGGACTATATCTAAATCTGAACCGATTCATCTTCAAACTAAATTGGGAGGGTATACGAAGTTGATTTATTTAAAATAATTCGGCCATTTTTAATTTGTTGATTCGTCAACATCCTATGTCACGAACAAGGACCATATTTAATATACATAACGGACACCACTACGTGATAAAAAACAAAAAACCGTGTCTCCCAGTTTTGCCCAACGTAACGCACTTCTTTTTTGTTGGCCACAAAGATTTGGGCCTCGGTGTCATTTATACAAAAAAGTGATCTTTTTCTAAGACTCATATCTTGCAAACCGTTCGGAATTTTGATTTACTCTCTGAGGCAAAGTTGTAGTTCTTGTCAAAGTTGTAGCTCTTGTCATCTCAATATTAAAGTAAAGAAAAATAAGAAAGAAGGCGTTAAGTTCGGCCGGGCCGAATCTTATATACCCTCCACCACGGAGTGCATTCCACAGTATTACCAGCAGATTAAAGGATGTCGACTTTACATAGAATTACAGTACCATATTACGAAAATTGTGATATTTTTATGCACATTACTATATTTGTTTACTATTTCAAACTATAATGTATACTTATGCGCACTGTTTAAAATCGACTACTATATATAAATAAAATGCTGTAATGCCTAAATATTAGGCGATTGTCGCCATTAGGAAGAAGCATTTTCAGATACAGACAAAGTGATAAGAAAAGTACAAATTTTAAAGATATCCCCATTCGCCACATCCTCCGCCCAAATGTACAAATTTCGAAAAACCCATTTTTTCCAG